>CM070778.1:1552564-2269064 GCA_036346955.1 Dipus sagitta | reverse complement strand
CCTCTGAGATTCAGCTTAACTCTCATACAAACCTTTCCACTACATCACAAAACGGCCTCTCCAATTAGCTGACTGCAGCCTGTTTGGCAGCTCATTCACACAACCCTGGGCTTTTCTCAAACTGATGCACAGCCCTAGAAAGCTAGGCACATTCTTCTTCCTCTTATTGGAATACTATTCTTGCAGAACCAGATCAAGTACTACCTGACCACCCCAGGTCAATACATGTTACTTAGAACCATGAGCTGAAGACTGCAGAGATTGCTCAGCTGCTAAGTTCTCCTCTTGGGCAAGCATGAGGACTGAGGGGGCCCAAATCTCCAGATCCCAGGCAAAAGACCTGGACATGGCCACACAGGCCTGTAACCCCAGTCCAGCAGAGGAACAGAGACCTGAGAATCTTCAGGCCCTGCAAGCTCTGGAATTAGTAACAGGAGACTCCGGCTCATAACAAGACCAGGCAAAAGAATGATGGAGCAGTTGACTCAACAACCTTCCATTCCAGTCTCCGCAGGTGAGCAACTGCTGCAAGCACATGGGACACCACACAGGCATACACATGCATATACCACACAGACCACATCACACACACGGGCATACACATGCATATACCACACAGACCACATCACACACATGGGCATACACATGCATATACCACATAGACCACATCACACACACGGGCATACACATGCATATACCAGCTGGGTATGGTGGCACACACTTTAATCCCAGCACTCAGGAGGCAGAGGTAGGAGGATTACTGTGAGTTAGAGGTCAGCCTGGAACTACATAGTAAATTCCAGGCCAGTCTGTGCTAGAGTGAGACCCTACCTCAAAAGAAGAAAAACAACAACAACAACAAAAAAAAAACCTGTATGTGTGGTTGAAGAAATGGCTCAGTGGTTAAAGATGCTTGCTTATAAAGCCTGATGCCCTGGGTTCAATTCCCTAGTATCTATGTAAAGCCAGATCCACAAAGTGATACATGCATCTGAAGTTTATTTGTAGCAGCAGGAGACCCTGGCATTCCCATTCTCTCTCTCTCTCTCTCTCTTTCTCTCTCTCTCTCTCTCTCTCTGTCACTCTCTCTCTCTTCTCTCAAATAAGTAAAAAAATACTTTAGGGCTGGAGAAATGGCTTAGTGGTTAAGTGCTTGCCTATGAAGCCTAAGGACCCCAGTTCGAGGCTCTATTCCCCAGGACACATGTAAGCCAGATGCACAAGGTGGTGCATGCATCTGGAGTTCATTTGCAGTGGCTGGAAGCCCTGGCGCACCCATTCTCTCTATCTATCTGCCTCTTTCTCTCTCTGTCTATCGCTCTCAAATAAATAAATAAAAATAAACAAAAAAAATGCTTTAAAAAACTTTATGTTCCTCAGATTTCTCACCTGTGAAATACACATAAGAGTATCTTATTATCACTTCTCAGCCTTTTGTCTAAGATCAGCTGAAGAATATCTTATTAGGATAATGTTAACATTAAATAAGTTAAATGCATGTAAATGTTTAGAACAATGCCTGACATAATGGTAAATGCCCAAACATTACATTGTTCATCTTTTTCAATTTTTTTTTTTATTTATTTGAGAAAGAGAGAGAGAATGAATGGCATATGTCACCTTATGCATCTGGCTTTATGTGGGTACAAGGGAATTGAAACCTTGGTCCTTATGCTCTGTAGGCAAGTGCCTTAGCTGCTGAGCCATCTCTCCAGCCCCTTGTTCATTTTTAAATAATATCTTCATTCTGGGAAGAAATAGACTAAACAGACATGTTTTATTTTTTAATATTTTATTTTAATTTATTTATTTATTTGACAGAGAAAGAGGGAGAGAGAATGGGCGTGCCAGGGCCTCCAGCCACTATGAATGAATTCCAGATGTGTGCGCCCCCTTGTTCATCTGGCTAACGTGGGTCCTAGGGAATCGAACCTGGATCCTTTGGCTTTGCAGGCAAACACCTTAACTGCTAAGCCATCCCTCCAGCCCAACAAACATGCTTTCTATGTCACAAAAAATACTATTCCTTCAAAATACATCAATAAAATAACATTCTGGTTTATCTGCCAACCTCAAGTTAAAACTTCCCCAACACCAATGAACCCTGGTGACACTATTCATCAACAAAACTGAGAAACGGAGCCTGAATTCTAAGACTCCACCAAGTTATAAACAACTTGAGGGAGATCTGGAGGGAGGAGCCCATCAGAAGAGCTATTAGTCACCTTATGACATCTTATTTTGGTTCTTCCTAAAATGCAGCTTTTTTGGTCAAAAGTAGTATAGTTCAATGAAAACAAAACAAAACAAAACAAACAACAACAAAAAAAAAACAGTGGTCCTAGAAGGAAAATAAAGAAGTATGCCACTGATCAGCTTTCAATGTTATATACTTTAAAAAGGAAGCCCTCCGCTAGACATGGTGGCACACACCACTAATCCCACCACTGAGGAGGCGGCAGTAGGAGGATCACTGAGAGTTCAAGGCCACCCTAAGACTATGTAGTGAATTCCAGGTCAGCCTGAGCTAGAGTGAGACCCTACCTCAAAAAAAAAAAAAAAAAGAGGAAGCCCTAAAGTTTGAGAAATTACTAATCAGTCCTCAATTATCTATACAAAGGTAAAACAGCTACAAATAATTCAAAATAGTTTAAAAACCTTTAGCATCTTAGTTTCAAATGCATTGTTATTTTTCCTAAAGATTTCCATACAAAATGATTTCTTGCCTGAAACAATACTTGTTTAGTAGCCTGGATATACATTAAAGATATCATGAGAATGAATAAAATAGGAAGTCAGCATGAGATAAATTTTGATGCATAATGTACATGAGAATAATTCAAAGCTATTATGTAATAATTCCCCTTGACCTCCTAGCATCCTCTTGCTGCTTGGTCTTAAATGTCACTTAGAAATAAAAGATAACCATATTTCCAAAGGTGACTCAATCTACACCCAAGTGGCAACTAGAGAATCATCCAACCAAAAAGAAAAGAAAAAAAGAAAGAAAGGAAAAGAAAAAAGCCAGGCATGAGAGCATATACCCTTAATCCCAGGATTTGGGAGGCAGAGGTAGGAGGATTGCTGCAAATTCAAGGCCAGACTGAGATTACATAGTGAATTCCAGGTCAACCTGGGCTAGAGCAAGACCCTATCAAGAAAAACCAGAAAAAAAAAAAAAAAAGCCTCTCAAAATTAAAAAGGGAATCATCCAGTTGAAGAGTTTGCTCCCATACATATGTGCATGTGCTAGACCTAAGGAGCTAGAAGTTGATACCAACCTGACTGTAGGCAAATTTATTTTATATATCAAGATATTCTTCAAAGGTTGCATAATAATTTGACTGCCAGAAAAAAACTAAACCTTTTGATTTGATTAAAAAGAAACAGAGCCGGGTGTGGTGGCGCATGCCTTTAATCCCAGCACTCAGGAGGCAGAAGTAGGAGGATCACCATGAGTTCAAGGCCACCCTGAGAATACACAGTGAATTCCAGGTCAGCCTGAGCTAGAGTGAGACCCTACCTCAAAAAACAAAACAAAAAAAGAAACAGAGGCTGGAAAGATGGCTCAGTGATTAAGGCAATTACCTGCAAAGCCTAACAACCCAGGTTAAATTCCCCAGTACCCACATAAAGCCAGATGAACAAAGTGGTGCATGCATCCAGACTTTGTTTGCAGCAGCTGGAGGCCCTGGAGTACCCATTCTCTGTCTCTCTTCTCTCTATCTCTGCTTGCAAATAAATATGTTAAAAAAGACATTTGAAAAAATTTAAGAAAGAAACAGATCCACAAAAGTTGTAACATATCTATCAAACTATACATACAGTATAATATTTGTTATTGGGAATTTCATTATTCAACTAATTTATATATAAATAACCCTTCTTTATTCCTTATGACTTTAATGTATCCAGTTTGCTAAAATTAGACCACAGCTGTGTATCTACTTTATCTTATAGTTTTATATTATATACCTTAAGATGTACTAAAAATAAATAGGAGTCCTCTGAGATTCAGCTTAACTCTCATACAAACCTTTCCACTACATCACAAAACGGCCTCTCCAATTAGCTGACTGCAGCCTGTTTGGCAGCTCATTCACACAACCCTGGGCTTTTCTCAAACTGATGCACAGCCCTAGAAAGCTAGGCACATTCTTCTTCCTCTTATTGGAATACTATTCTTGCAGAACCAGATCAAGTACTACCTGACCACCCCAGGTCAATACATGTTACTTAGAACCATGAGCTGAAGACTGCAGAGATTGCTCAGCTGCTAAGTTCTCCTCTTGGGCAAGCATGAGGACCTGAGGGGGCCCAAATCTCCAGATCCCAGGCAAAAGACCTGGACATGGCCACACAGGCCTGTAACCCCAGTCCAGCAGAGGAACAGAGACCTGAGAATCTTCAGGCCCTGCAAGCTCTGGAATTAGTAACAGGAGACTCCGGCTCATAACAAGACCAGGCAAAAGAATGATGGAGCAGTTGACTCAACAACCTTCCATTCCAGTCTCCGCAGGTGAGCAACTGCTGCAAGCACATGGGACACCACACAGGCATACACATGCATATACCACACAGACCACATCACACACACGGGCATACACATGCATATACCACACAGACCACATCACACACATGGGCATACACATGCATATACCACATAGACCACATCACACACACGGGCATACACATGCATATACCACACAGACCACATCACACACACGGGCATACACATGCATATACCACACAGACCACATCACACACACAGGCATACACATGCATATACCACACAGACCACATCACACACACGGGCATACACATGCATATACCACACAGACCACATCACACACACGGGCATACACATGCATATACCACACAGACCAGGTTACACACACACATGGGCATACACATGCATATACCACACAGACCAGGTTACACACACACACGGGCATACACATGCATATACCACACAGACCACGTCACACACACATGGGCATACACATGCATATACCATACAGACCATGTTATACACACATGGGCATACACATGCATATACTACCCAGATCATGTCACATACACAAGGGCATACACATGCATACACATGCATATACCACATTATACACACAGGCACACACATGCATATGCCACACATACCACATTACACACACACACACACAAACCCACAACACAAGCAAAAAAAAAAAAAAAAAAAAAAAAGCCCAAAACCTGGAGCTGACAATTAACATAAAACACCCACAATTGTAATTCTTCTGTATATGTCTTTCCTTATTTCCAAATTCTCTTTCAACAGAGACAATAATACCTAGGAATAAGTACTTAAACAAAACAATTTACAAGATAGAAGAAAATGCCAGGTGTGGTGGCACACACCTTTAATCCCAGCACTCAGAAGGCAGAAGTAGGAGGATCACTGGTGAGTTCAAGGCCACCCTGAGATTACATAGTGAATTCTAGGCCAGCCTGAGCTACAGTGAGACCCTACCTTGAAAAAACAAAACAAAAACAAAAACAAAAACAAAAACCCAAGATAGAAGAAAATACTTGCTACTTGCTATAAGATTATAATTATACCAGGCCGGGTGTGGTGGCGCATGCCTTTAATCCCAGCACTTGGGAGGCACAGGTAGGAGGACTGAGTTCATGACTACCCTGAGACTAATTCCAGGTCAGCCTAAGCTAGAGTGAGACCCTACCTGGCAAAAAAGATTACAATTACCCTTCTTTTTTTTTTTATTTTTTATTTTTTGGAGGGGGAGGGTTTCAAGGTAGGATCTCACTGTAGCCCAAGCTGACCTGGAATTCACTAGATAATTCCAGGGTGGCCTCGGACTCACAGTGATCCTCCTACCTCTGCCATCTGAGTGCTGAGATTAAAGGTGTGCACCACCACACCCGGTGGCATTACTCTGATTTACTATTATTACCACTACTTCAGGAACGACATAGTAGTTCATAAAAACCAGTTTTCCCTAATGTTGCACTCAGCTTCACATTGTTGGCAGAAAACACCCAACCAAGAGCAGCTTTGTATAAGGAAAGGGTTTATTTTGGCTTGTAGACTCGAGGGGAGGCTCCAGGTGGCAGGGAAAACCAATGGCATGAGCAGAGGGTAGACATCACCCCCTGGCCAACATCAGGTGAACAATAGCAGCAGGAGAGTGTGTCAAACACTGGCAAGAGGAAACTGGCTATAATACCCATGTGCCCACCCCCAACAATACAGTGCCTTCAGGAGGCTCCAAATTATCATCAGCTGGGGACTAGCATTCAGAACACATAACTTTATGGAGGACACCTGAATCAAACTACCACATTCCACCCCTGGCCCCCCATAAACTGATAACTATCCATGATGTAAAATAAAATATCCAGTCCAACTTCAAAAGTGCCCATAGTTGTGTTTTTTTAACCAGTCCCAGTGATCTTCAAACATCTCCATAGTCCAAGGTCTTTTAACTGAGCTGTAATACCAACAACAAAAACATAATGGCACGGAATAAAAATTCACACTGAAAAAAGATGACACTGGGCATAGCAAAGAAATGTTAAACCAATACAAGATTTAAAACAAACAAGGCAAACATCAAATTCTGTAGCTCCAAGTCTGACAACTCAAGCCAGTGACAAGTCTCCAAGTCTGATAATTCTAACCAAGGATGAAATTCTGGAGTTCTAATTCCATCCCTTCAACTAGGCTACCGACAGTCATGGAAAACTTCATCCTTCAGATGTCCTTGGAGTTATCCCATAGTCCTGGCATCTCCACTGGGTCTCCACTGCAACCCATGGTTCATCCTCATGGCTCCATCGGGCCTCCACAACGGTAATCCAATAAACCTACTTCACACTGCCCATGGCCATTTCAAAAAAACAAAACAAAACAAAACAAAACCATGTGGCAAATTCACTGACCCTCTCTTTCCTGCATTTTTATGCTCCATAGTCCCAGGTAGGCAACTAATGTGTTAATCCGGCGGGGGTGGGGGGGGGGGAGGGATAAATCCGACTTTGAAGAACAGGACACTTCTTCAGCATTTAGACTTGTTACTTCACAAGAGTCTGCATTCTTCCTGCTGTCCCAACGTAGGTCAACTGGCCCAATCTCAACAGTTGTAATCTCTCAAACAATTGCAGTGAAATGGGCAGCAGTTTCAGCCCAAATATTCCCTTCTTTCTATGCCATATCCATCTGCTCACACCAGCCCATTTTTATGCAACACAACCCTGAGAAAGTTTTTAGGACATAGGCAGGCAGAACACAGCAAGCCTCTTACACAAAGTGCTTCTAGACTGGTCCCTACAATGTTCTTTCTCACCCTCATAAACCAATACTCATAGTTCTTACTGCATTCAGGTCTTTCAATTCTGACCACAATGGTCCATCAAACTGTACTTATAGTACTGCAAAGCATCTCCTAGACCAAAGTTTCAAATGTTTCAAATCCTTCCACATTCCTCCCGCAAATCAGTTCCAAAAGGCCAAAAGCCACACAGTGAAGTTTCTAGCAGCAACAATTCCCTTCTCGGTACCAATTTTACTGTTGTAGTTAGCTTTGCATTGTTGACAGAAAACACTTGACCAAGAGCAGCTTGTGGAAAGAAAGGGTTTATTTTGACTTATAGACTCAATGGGAAGATCCATGATGGAAAGGGAAAACGTGGCATGGACAGAGGGTGGACATCACCTCCTGGCCAACATCAGGTGGACAATAGTAGCAGGAGAGTATGCCAAACTGGCAGGGAGAAGTTGGCTATAATACCCATGTGCCCACACCCAACAATGCATTGCCTCCAGGAGGCTCCAATTCCCAAAGTGCCACCAGCTGGGGGCCTAGCATTCAGAACACACAAGTTTACGGGCGACACCTGAATCAAACCACTACACCTAATAATGTGGTAAAGCTGATGTTTAACTAAATTTCAGTTGTCTTCTTTTTTTCTTTTGAGACAGGTTGGCCTCAAACTTGTTGTGTACCTGCCCTTCAACTTCTGATCCTCCTGCATCTACCTCCCAAAGTGCTGTAATTATTTCAGTGCCACAATTACAAGTGTGTATGGACCACCATATCTGTTTATGCAGTGCTAGTGATCAAACCCGGGGCTTTATGCGTGCTAGGCAAGCACTCTACCAACTGAGGCCTCAGCGCATTTTTTTTTTTTAGCATAAAGCCACAGAACAAGCCTTGATTTTTATTATTTAAAAAGCTTCATATTTATTTAGCTTTCTGACTCTGTGCTTGTGCCTTCAACACCTTCACGACGATTTTCTGCTCCTCAATAAGGAAAGCTCGCTTGATCCTGTCACGGACACATTTAGCACAACACGAACCACCATAGGCCTGGCTGACATGTTTGTTGTTTTTGTTTCGGACAATCTCATAAGGACTTTAGGTCTCACAGCACAAACCCCTCAAAGTCTGCCTGGGCACACACCGCACGTTGACTCTGGTGCTTTCCCGACCTTCCTGGTGTACAGGTAAACAATTCTATTACCAGGGGTTCGGGACATCCCAGTTTTGTTAGAGGCTGTGCTGTAGGAAAGCCTACAACGGTATGTCAAACACTGGACCCTTCTGAGTGCAACTGGACCCTGAGGACGCCCTGCTTGTGCAGCTCCTCAGATGGCAGCCGATTGTCAAGAAGACAGACACACCGAGAAGATCACAGTGCTGCTTTTAAGCCAGATGTTCTGAACTATTTTATAATAATCTTCATTGAAGGAGGTTCCTCACCTATAAGATGCTTTCATCAAGAGGTGAAAGGATGGTGACAATGAGTCAAGTCGTTACTAAGTCAAGTTATATCCCAAAGGTCAACATCACTTCCACCCCCAGGAACCACCACCACTTTGGGTCTCTGACAACAGACTTGAGCACTAGGGTACATACACATAAAGCCAGCACGTACCCCTGTGTTCAGCTTCACCAGTTTCCCAAGCCATTCCATTTCAAATGCTCATCCATACTCCTATATCTTATTCTTGGAACATTCCCTACTTCTCAGGTACTAACTTTGGAAGTTTTTACTCTGTACTCCTATCCTACCCAGAGACAAGGAAGAGTCAAGATGAGAAAAATAAAAAGTACAAAAGCTCTGAAGGAGAACCTAGCTATCTGGGAATACTGGAACAACAAGGGGGGGGGGGACCCAAAAACAGTACAGCTCAAACATGGTGAGCAAAGACAAGCACTGAACCATATAAGAAACAAGCAAGGGGGCTGGAGAGGTAGCTCAGCAGTTAAAGGCCTTTGCTTGCAAAACCTGCCAGTCTGGGTTCGATTCCCCAGTTCCCATGCAGAACCAGGTGCACAAGGTGGTGCATGTGTCTGGGGTGAGTTTGCAGTGGCAAGAGGCCCTGGCGTGCCCATACACACACACTCTCTCTCTCTATCAAATAAACAAACATATAAAAAGAAACAAGTAAAGACATTACAGAATTCCATATCATAATGAAGACAGTAGATGCTACCATTTTCATAAATCTTGCCATTGCAAATCAATTTTATATAAATGAAATTGTTTTCGTTTTCAGGGAATGGAAATGAATTTCTAGATCTGTGTTTTGAACCTCATTTGTTCTTCTAAAATTCAGTGCAATTCAAATTCAGTGTCTGCTGTTGGGGGAAGTAGGTTCCACACAATGTCAACACATCCAAGCCGAGCGCTTCCAAACCAGCTCCTTCGGACTGCTTTTGATCTGCTGACAGACCTGCCACTCAGCCATGGATATCTCAGTGCGTACTGTCCAACCCCAGTAAACTTGAGTTGCACAGGTCCACAGAACTTCAACCTACTCCCTTTCTGCTTTCATCCCACTGACACTACCCTCACCCACACTAGCACCACTTCTGGTGTAGGTTACTGAAATAGGCCATGTAGTTCCCAAACCTCCAGCTCTTTCCACCCAATTAATCCTGTTAAGGTACCATTTAGTCACTTTAAAGACCATCAATAAGCAGATGATATACGCATTTATTACCTCAAGCTCTGATTTCACTGGAAACTCCACTCATATATCTGCCTACTTAACATAGTTATACTTAGCTTCACTCACATCCCAAATTTAACATGTCTAAAACTGAACTCCTGATTTCTAGCTTCTCTCCAACCCCACACCTACTTCTCCCATTCCTCTTTATTTCCCACCTCCATCTCAATAAGTGACATCTCTACTCATCCAGCTGCTTGAGCCAGAAACCTGAGAATCATTTCTGACACTTTCCTTTCTCTCTACCCCCACATGCAACCTATAATTAAATGGATTCCTTAACATACTTCCCAAACACTCATTTCTCTCCATCTCCTCTGGCAGAGTCCCACCTGCAAAGATTCTTATTTAAGTGATAGAGATGTAGCCCTGGCATAAAGACTTTTTATTTTCTTAAAGCTATTGACCTTGTTTAAAGAGGTGTCCTTTATTCCAAGGTCAAGCTTCCCCCCCCCCTTTTTTTGGAGGTAGAGTCTCACTCTAGCCAGGCTGACCTGGAATTCACTATGTAGTCTCAAGATGGTCTTGAACTCACGGCAATCCTCCTACCTCAGCCTATAGGGTGCTGGGATTAAAGGCATACACCACAATGCCCGGCTATATCCACTTTTTGTTTTAAAAGATTTTTATTTATTTATTTAAGAGAGCGAGAAAGAGAAGCAGACACAGAGTGAGTGATTATGGGGATGCCACAGCCTCCTACTGCATCAAACTCCAGACACATACACTACTTCTTGTATCTGGCTTAATGTGGGTACTGGGGAATCAAACCTAGGCCATCAGGCTTTGCAAGCCAAGTGCCTTTAACCACTGGACCATCTCGCCAGCATCAGGCATCAAGCATCAGGACTTTTAAAAGCTCCCTAGGTAATTCTAACAATTAGCCAGCTACAGGATCTGGCCCCCCTCAAATAAACATATAAAAAGAGACAAGTAAAGACATATTATAGAATAGCATATAATTAAGACAATAGATGCTGCCATTTTCATAAATCTTGCCATTGTGAATCAATTTTAGATAAATAAAATCTGGACTTCCACTAATCTCTCTAACTTCATTTTTACTACTTTCTCTCTTTTTTTAATTTTAATTTATTTATTTGAGAGATAGAAAGAGATAGATAGGTAGAGAGAGAGAGAGAGAGAGAAATAATGGGTGTTCCAGGGCCTCCAGCCATTGCAAACGAACTCCAGATGCATGTGCCACCTTGTGCATCTGGCTTACATGGGTCCTGGGGTATTGAACGTGGGTTCTTTGGCTTTGCAGGCAAGTGCCTAAACTGCTAAGCCATCTCTCCAGGCCCCACCCTTTAAAAATTTATTTATTTGTGAGAAAGATAGAGGCAGAGCGAGAGAGGGGGGGGGGAGAAAGAAAGAATGTACTTTCTCTCTTATTTTACTCCAGCCATGCTGGATCCTTGAACATACCAGATGCAAAAATGCTTCATGGCTTTTGCCCTGGCCATCGTCTCTTTACTTCTAGAGACATTTTCTGAAACATTTCCTTTGTAGTGATTCCAGGAGCCTTCCTCGATCACAGTTAACATTACAACCCCTACTCACACCCAACATTCTCTATCACTTCCCTACCTCCATATTTTATGCATGGCATCACACCCAACATTCTCTATCACTTCCCTACCTCCATATTTTATGCATGGCAGCTTGTGTCTGAATTCCCTTCTCCCATTTCTGATGATCAAATTCTCAACTTCAAAATTCTAGTCTTTCAAAATCTGGCTGAAATATATCCTTTACAAAGGCCATCCTCAACCCAGATGCTCTAATCAACTGATTCCTTCTAGACGGGCGTGGTGGTACACGTCTTTAATCCCAGCACTTGGGCGGCAGAGGTAGGAGGATCGGTGTGAGTTCAAGGCTACCCTAAGACTACATAGTGAATTCCAGGTCAGCCTAGGCTAGAGTGAGACCCTACCTCGAAAAAACAAAACAAAACAAAACAAAACAAAACAAAAAAAAGATTCCTTCTTCTAAATACCAAGTATATAATACTTGCTTAATCTTCCATTCATTTTAAAATGTACCTCTTCCTGACTGACTGTCAATGCCTTTTGCTTAAGGTCACTCAATAGATATTTGTTGAAACCCAGTAAGTTAACACCACCACTCCCTTTTCATCATGAGACATATAATTTTTTGGAGGAAAGGGAGAGGAGGCACTATTCCTCTTCAGTAATACTTTTTAGACATTTAATTACCTAAAGATATAAAACTAGAATGAGTAATTCTCAGCCTTCCCCTCATACTCTTTCTTCTCTATGCCTTGACTAGAAAGGCAGAACCTCCCCAAATGTAATTTTTAGAGCAATTTTTCCCAAGTGCTATATTAAATATATATGTGGGCTGGAGAGATGGCTTAGCAGTTAAGGCACTTGCCTGAGAAGCCTAAGGACTCATGTTTGACTCTCCAGGTCCCATGTAAGCCAGATGCACAGTGATGTAAGTATACAAAGTTGCACATATGCACAAGGGGGTGCACACATCTGGAGTTCCATTGCAGTGGCTGGAGGCCCTGGTGGGCCAATTCTCTTTCTTTCTCTCTCTCTCTTTCTCTCTCTCTTTAACAAAAAGCGTGGGGGGGGGGGGAGGCAGGCATGGTGGTACATGCCTTTACTCCCAGCACTTGGGAGGCAGAGGTAGGAGGATCACTTTGAGTTTGAGGCCAACCTGAGACTACAGAATGAATTCCAGGTCAGCCTTGGCTTGAGCAAGACCCTACCTCAAAAAAAAAAGGGGGGGGGGAGCTGGAGAGATGGCTTAGCAGTTAAGGCATGAGCCTGTGAAGCCAAAGGACCCAGGTTCGATTTTCCAGGTCCCATGTAAGCCAGATGCACAATGGTGGCACATGCATCTGGAGTTCATTTGCAGTGGCTAGAGGCCCTGGCATGCCTATTCTCTCTCTCACTCTCTCTGTCTCAAACAAATAAATAATAAAAGGCAGTCTGTTGGCCTTGCCTCAAAATAAATAAATAAATAAATATTGGGGGTGCAGGTATAATGGTGCTTATAGTCCTACCTCCTGGGAAGGCTGAAGTGTGTGGACTGCTGGGCCCTGGAGTTTGAGACTAGCTTGGGCAACAAAGCAAGACTGTTTCAAAACCAGGGCTAGAGAGATGACTCAGTGATTAAGGTGCTTGCCTGCAAAGCCAAAGAACCCAGGTTTGAATCCACAGTACCCACGTAAAGCCAGATGCACAAAGTGGTGCATGCGTATGAAGTTCATTTGCAGTGGCCAGAGGCCCTGCTGTGCCCATTTTCTCTCTCTCTCTCTCTCTCAGATAAATAAATAAATATTTTCAAATTATTTTTAAAATGCATTATAGGGCTGGAGAGATGGATCAGTGGTTAAGGCACTTGCCTGTAAGATCTAACAACCCAGGTTTGATTACCCAGTATCCACATAAAGCCAGATACACAAAGTAGTGCAGGTATCCGGAATTCATTTGCAGTGGCTAGCGGCCCTGGTGTGCCCATTCTCTTGTTCTGTCTCTGTCTCTCTCCCACTCTCTGTGTTTCTCTCACTTACAAATAAATAAATCAATAAAAATATTTTTAAAGGCATTATATAAATGCTTGATGACCATTCTCTCTCTCTCTCCCTCTTACTCCCTCAAATAAATAAATAATTTAGTGACCCTGGTTCAATTCCCCAGTAACCATGGTAAAGCCAAATGCACAAAGTCGTGCATGTATCAGTAGTTCATTTGCAGTGGCTGGAGGCCCTGGCATCCCCATTCTCTCTGTCTCTATTTGCAAATAAATAAAAATATTAAAAAATCAAAATAAATTGAAAAATGTAAAACTGACAGCCGGGCGTGGTGGTACACGCCTTCAATCCCAGCACTTGGGAGGCAGATCACCATGAGTTCGAGGCCACCCTGAGAATACAGAGTGAATTCCACGTCAGCCTGGGCTAGAGTGAGACCCTACCTCAAAAATCCAAATTAAAAAAAAAAAAAAGTAAAACTGTATGCAGAACTACATTGCACAATGACATTATTAAGATATCTTATGCCAAGGTTATCATACACTTGAAAGACTATCTGGCTGAAAAGATGAATACCTTAAACTCTGGTGTTTGAAAATGTTAATTCATAGGATACATATCGGTTCAAATAAAATTTAAAACATTTTATGTTCTTTAAAAATACACCATTCAAGCCGGGTGTGGTGGTGCACACCTTTAATCCCAGCACTCTGGAGGCAGAGGTAGGAGGATTGCTGTGAGTTTGAGGCTACCCTGAGACTACATAGTGAATTCCACGTCAGCTTGGGCCAGAGTGAGACCCGACCTCAAAAAAAAAATAAATAAATAAAATAAAAAGTAAAAAAAAATATGTATGGAGAGAGAGGGGGGCAGGAGAAATATATATGTTCATTTTGACATCAAATGACCCTAAGTGACTATACTAGCAATCCAATAAAGTATGTTAGGTGATAAAAACCCTTGTTGGACCTCTAGCAGAGGTTTTCCTGGCCATATTACAGTATTCAAAGTGTAGTCTGCCAAATTCCCAGGGAACCCTTTTAAAGGGTCTGTGCAGTCAGAGCTACTTCCAGCAGGGTGTGGTGGCGCACACCTTTAATCTGAACAATCAGGAGGTTGAAGTAGGAGGATACAGAGTGCGTTCCAGGTCAGCCTGGGCCACAATGAGACCCTACTCAAAACAAAACAAAAACTGCTTCCACAATAATATGAAGTCGTTTAACTTTTTGGCTGTTGACATTTACACTATTACACAAAAGTGATAATCAGTAAACTGCCTGAGCTTTAGCATAAAGCATTAAGTTATTATTAGTGTCACTATGACTTTGGTCATCTTGAGTAGTTTTTTTTTTTTTTTTTCAAGTTAAGTTGAGGCTAGGGAGATGGCTCAGTGAATAAAACACTTGCCAAGCAAATGTGAGTCCCTGAGTTTCTATCCCCAGAACCTGCATAAAGCTGGACATCACAGTGCTAGCCTATAGCCCCAGCAAAAGCCCAGGGAAGAAGGGAGGTGATTTCAATCACCCCAAGCTCATGGCCAGCTAGTCTGGTGAAGAGCGAGGTATTGTGAAAACAAAGTGGGAGACAAAGACCCATTCCCAAAGTTGTCCTCTGACCTCCACATGTGCCATGGCTCAAGTGCACCCATCTATCCACACACACACCCCAAAACAAACAAATGGCTAGCTGTACCAAGAATGTTCCTTTGGGGTATTTTGAAACAGTCTCATATAGCCCAGGCTAGTCTAGAACGGATCCTTCTGATTCCAAGTGCTAGGATAACAGCATGGGATACCATGCCATCTGTGCTCAAGAATGTTCTTGATGAACAAAAATTGTTTTATTAAATCTGAACACATGAGTGTAGGTCTTCTGAATACTGAAATAGGAGATACGCATGAAGCATTCCTCGGGGCATTCAAGCACAACAATTTCAAGGAAAAGCACTTATGACTTAGTTTTGAGCTCTCAGCTAGCTTCATTTTTTCACAGAACACTTTTTCTTGGGAAAAGAAAAAACTGGTTATTAAGACATGAATACTTTTCTTTTTTCGAGGTAGGATCTCACTCTAGCCCAGGCTGACCTGGAGTTCACTACGTAGTCTCAGGGTGGCCTCAAACTCATGGTGATCCTCCTACCTCTGCCTCCCAAGTGCTGGGGATTGATTAAAGGCATGCGCCACCACGCCCGGCATGAATACCTTTCTTGAAAATGAAGTCTGTCACATGAAGGAAAGCAACTGACAGTATTTGTTGCCAATAATAAAACCTGAGCTTTTAATAAGAAAAAATTACAATTTTTGAAAACTTGTAGTTGTTTGACAGCTTCCCAATACTGGAAGATCTCTCCCCACGCCCCCATGTAGTGGGCAATGATATTAACTAATGTG
Source organism: Dipus sagitta (assembly GCA_036346955.1). Classification (NCBI taxonomy): domain Eukaryota; kingdom Metazoa; phylum Chordata; class Mammalia; order Rodentia; family Dipodidae; genus Dipus; species Dipus sagitta. The sequence goes on along the minus strand of CM070778.1, from coordinate 2,253,154 downwards.
GTGGGTTTTTGATAATGTATTATGAGATGTTTAAACATTTAGAAATCTGCTCAACTCAATGAGTCAATACTTCTCAAATGACCAGTGCCTGTATTATAAAAGATCCACTCAGCTCTGCGCTTGTACTGACAGCTACTCAGGAGATTGAGGCAGGAAGATTACTGGAGTCCAAGAATTTAGAGCTAATCTAGGCAACATCTTTTTTTATTTCTATTAAAATATTTATTTAGGGGCTGGAGGGATGGCTTAGTGGTTAAGGCATTTGCCTGCAAAGCCAAAGGACCCAGGTTCAATTCCCCAGGACCCACTTTAGCCAGATGCATAAGGGGGCGCATGCATCTGGAGTTCGTTTGCAGTGGCTGGAGGCCCTGGCACACCCATTCTCTCTCTCTCTCTCTCTCTCTCTCTCCCTCTTTATCTGTCAAATAAAGAAACAAATAAAAATAAAATATTTTAAAATATTTATTTATTTGAAAGAGAGAGAAAGAGGCAGACATATATATATATAGAGAGAGAGAATGGGCATGCCAGGGCCTCTAGACACTGCAATGAAGAACTCCAGGTGCATGCACCCCCTTGTGCATCTGGCTTTATGAGGGTAATGGGGAATCAAACAGGGGTCTTTAGGCTTTGCAGGCAAGCACCTAAACAGCTCAGCCATCTCTCCAACTGACATCTTTTTAAATAAACAAATAGGGCTGGAGAGATGGCTCAGTGGTTAAGATGCTTGCCTGCCAAGTCTAGCAACCCAAGTTTGATTCCCCAGTACCCACCTAAATCCAGATGCACAGGGTGGCATATGCATATGGAGTTCATTTGCAGTGGCTAGAGGCCCTGGTGTACCCATTCTCTCTCTCTGCTGGTACATGCCTTTAAGAGGATTGCTGTGAGTTAGAGGCAAGCCTGAGACTAGAGTGAATTGCAGATCAGCTTGGGCTAGAGCAAGACCCTACCTCAAAAAGCCAAAAACATAAATAAATAAACAAATAAACAAACAAATAAATAAATAAATAACTCTTTAGGGAACTCAGTATTCTGTAAGGGTCCTGTAACTAACATGTCTGAGATCCATTACTCAAGGAGAATCTGTCTGTAACACCAGCCATTCCCCAAACTGCTGTTTGTACCACACTTCCCCTTCCCCATAAACAACTGCAGTTGAACCTGGGGCCCAGGGGAAATCAAGCCTTTGCCTGACCAAATCAGATCTCCCTTAGGAATCTGAATTAAGCCTCATAGAGACTAAACTTTATTTATAGCAGAGCACTAGGGTTCATTAACTCTTATTGTTGAAGTCCTGGAACTGTTTTGGTTTCAAGCCTTTTGGAAACCTAGCCATACAGCATCATCTTGTATTCTATAATTGCTCTTGCCTTTTGATAAATCTCTTGGTTTAAAAATATTCTATTTCCTTATGACCAAGAATGCTTATTATTTTTTTCCCCCCAAGGTAGGGTCTCACTTTAGCCCAAGCTGACCTGGAACTCACTCTGTAGTCCCAGGCTGGCCTTGAACTCATATCAATCCTACCTCTGCCTCCAGAGTGCTAGGATTAAAGGCGTGCGCCAGTGCACCTGGATTTCAAGGAGGTTTTAAAACTACCAGGTATGATGATCCATGTCTGCAACTGCAGAACTTACTTGGGAGGCTGAGGCAGGAGGCTTGGCACAAGTTTGAGACTAGCCTGAGCTACAAATTGTGACCCTGTCTCAAAAAAAAAAAAAAAAAAAAAAAGAGGAGAAAAAGGCTTTAACACCATAAAATCAGTATCTTTATCAAACTGTTTTAGTTGGAATCTTTATTCAAAACACCAAATTGTAACAAGGTTTCATTCCATGAGGTTAGGTCCCTAGATAAAAATGTAAATCAGCCTGGTGTGGTGGCTCACGCCTTTAATCCCAGCATTTGGGAGGCAGAGATAGGAGGACCGCCTTGAGTTCAAGGCCACCTGGAGATTACACAGTGAATTCCAGGTCAGTTTGAGCTGGAGTGAAACCCTACCTGGGAGTTGTGGGGGGAGGAATGTAAATCACTCCAACAAAATTAAAAATTGCAGGGCATGGTGCTATATGTCTTAATCCCAATATTTGAGAGGCTGAGGTAGGAATAGCGCTGTGAGTTTGAGGCCAGCCTGAGACTACAAAGCATATTCCAGGCCAACCTGGACTAGAACGAGACCCTACCCCCAAAACAAAAGCAAAACAACAAAAAATCAACTAAAGGGCTGGAAAGATGACTTAGCAGTTAAGGCGCTTGCCAGCACAGCCAAAGAATCCAGGTTTGATTGCCTAGTACCCACATAAGCCAGATGCACGTGGTAGCATATGCATCTGGAGTTCGTTTGCAGTGGCTAGAGGTTCTGGCACACCCATTTTCTCTATCTGCCTCTGTCCCTGTCTCTCAAATAAATAAATTAATTAAATATTTAAAATAACCTGGCGGCAGCACTCGAGAGGCAGAAGTAGGAGGACTGTTGTGAGTTCAAGGCTGCCTGATAGTACATAGTGAATTCCAGGTCAGCCTGGGCTAGAGCAAGACCCTGCCTTGAAAAACCAAAAAAGAAAAAAAAAAAAAAAAAAAAAAAAAAAGTCCGACGGGGTGGCACATGCCTTTAATCCCAGCACTGGTGAGGTAGAGGTAGGAGGATTGCCATGAGCTTGAGGCCAGCCTGAGCCTACATAATGACTTCAGGCTAGCTTGGGCTAGAGTGAGACCCTACCTCAAAAAGGCAAAACAACACAAAACAAAACAACAACAACAACAACAAAATTAAATTAAAAGAAACTAAAAATCACTAAATGGGGCTGGACAGATGGCTAGTGGTTAAGCCACTCACTCGCAAAGTCTAACAACTGGAGTTCAGTTCCACAGTACCCATGCAGAGCCAGATGCACAAAGTGGCACATGAGTCTGGAGATTGTTTACAGCGGCAAAAGGCCCTGGCCTGCCCTTTCTTCTTTTGTTTTTTTCTTTCTTTCTCTCTTTATTTCTTCCTCTCTCTTCCCCTCCCTCTCTGCTTGCAAACAAATGAATAAACAAAAAAATTTAAAACTCACTAAAAACTAAAATTGAAAAATTGTGGATTAAATCAAAACAAGTAATCAGTTGCTAACTAAGGGAGGCTTAATTTTTTTTTCCCCCAAGGCTGGAGAGATGCCGTAGTGGTTAAGGAGCTTGTCTGCAACGCAGACCCCACAATCGATTCCCCAGTACCCATCTGAGCCAGATGTGGCACTTGCGTCTAGATTTTGTTTGCAGTGACTGGAGGCCCTGGCATGCCCATTTTCTCTCTCTCAAATAAATAAATAAATAAATAAATATTTTTTCCTTTTAAGTATTTTTATTTCCTTGAGGGGGGTGTTGGTGAAAAGAATATATATATATATATATAGGTGTGCTAGGACCCCCTTGGTGATGCATCTTTGTGCATCTGGCTTTATGTGGGTTCTGAGAGATCCAACCCAGGCCACAAGCACCTCTAACAGTGGAGACCCAGACCCTTTTTTTCCTTTGAGAGGTCATATCACGTGAGCATATTCCAATAGCAAATGGCTTCAATGAAATGCATCAATCAACCAGGTGTGGTGGCGCACAACTTTAATCCCAGCACTGGAGAGGTAGAGGCAGGAGGATCGCCGTGAGTTTGAGGTCACCTTGAGACAACATAGTGAATTCCAAGCTAGCCTGTGCTAGAGGAGACCCTACCTCAAAAATCAAAATAAAATAAAATAAAGTAAAATAAAATGCATCAATCTGATAGTGAAGGAGACACAGGAGAAAGCTTGCTTCTTTCAGACAGTTCCCAAAGAGGGAACAAGGAGATGCCATTCTGTCCATCTTGGCAAAACTGAAATTTATAGCCAGGCATTGTGGGGCACGCTTTTAATCCCAGCACTTGGGAGGCAGAGGTAGGAGGATCGCCATGAGTTCAAGCCCACCCTGAGACTACATAGTGAATTCCAGGTCAGCCAGGGCTACAGCAAAACCCTACTTCGAAACAAAAACAAAACCACCACAACAAAAAAAAAACCTGAAATTCGGGATCTGATCCCGTCTCTCCAAGATGGCTGCCAGTGACACGCACAGCAGGAACTTCCTGCTTCTCCAGCAGCTTAGTCCATAAACCAATCAGATCTTGGCTCCTTGATCAGCCCTCCTCTGAACCCATGAACCAATCAGCTTTTGACTTCTTAGGTCAGCCCCTTGAGTCTGAACCAATCAGATTTCTGCTTATACACAGCCTGATGACGATCTTCACTCTGATTGGATGTCTGAACCATATAAAGGAGGTTACCACAAACACCGCTCTCTCTTCTCCCTGGATCTCTCTCTGGTTTTGTGCCGTGACCTGGCTCGGAACGTCTGCGTGAGTCTGTCCTGGCTTCCCAGCCTGGCATGGGTATTTGGTATTTTTCTGCTTTCCTTCTATCTGTTATACTTTAGGGGTTCCCTCTCACTGTAATTGTATGTAAGATTTATATTTATCTCTGAATCCTAAACTGTTTCTTAATCTCCTCTTGTCTGTTACTTGAAGGGGCTTCTATATTCGATCTCCCACGTGTGTTTGAAATTGCCTCAGCCATTTTTCTAGATACGTTTCCCCTAAATAAGCCCCACTAATTACAATTTCTCCCTAAACTCACTAATTCATAATTTAGCCTTATCAAGTCTGTTTTATCAATTCTTTATTAAAATAGGATAAGGATGCAAAGTTACAGTACGCAAGTTTAGGGAACCCCTCCTGAACCCCAAATCTTTTATCCACAGGGTTTTTGAAGGAATTTGGTCAATGGAAAGAGAAAAGGCTACCATTGTAAGAACAATTATAAGGTTCTGGTAATGAAAACGTGTAATACTGGTACAAGATAGGCAAGCACAGAACAGAGAAAAATACACATAACCGCGTGGTGGCGCACACCTTTGCTCCCAGCACTGGCGAGGCAGAGGTAAGAGGATGACTGAGTTAGAGGCCACCCTGAGACTACGTAGTGAATTCAGGTCAGCCTGGACTAGCGCGAGACCCAACCTCGAAAAACAAAACAAAACAAAACAAAGAAACATAAAACACATTATAATAAATACTACGGAACAAGATGGACTATCCAAAACATTGTGCTGCGTCACGGGGTTATCCTTATGGGAAATCAAGAGGGTCCGAGGTCCCGCCCACCTAGCGCACAGCGCGGCTCCCGGAGGTGGGCGGAGTCTCAAAAGATTGGAGCTGAGGAGACAAACTGGGCCACCACTCCCTGCTAGCTCGGGATCTGGGAAGGGAATGATCGGCCGTGGTGCAGAAGGTCCAACCCAAGTTACCAGTTTTCCTTGTTGGCGCTGAGTTAGGAGTTAGAACCAACTGGAGTGACACGAATGAGAAAGGCAACCAGGCCTCAATGGCTAGAGATTGCTTTGTTGGAGTCAAACAAGACAGACAGAAACCTCTTATTGAGTTAGAGGCTGCACTTGCATTTTTACAGCTGAGCAGACTTTTATGCAAAATGAGGGGCGAGGGGGAATGTAAGCAAGGATGTGAGACAGGGAAAACAAGACGGGAACAAGGCCGTTCACCTTGCTACAGCTACAACCTTTAAGATTAAACTGTCTTCAGGACATGAATACGTTATGTATATGAATATGTACAGAACAGTGGCTTTGCATTGAAAGAAAAATAAAAAGAGGGGCCAGGCTGGGATGGCTTAGCATTAAGGCACTTGCCTGCGAAGCCTAAGGACCCAAGATTGAGTTTCCAGGTCCCATGTAAGCCAGACGCACAAGGTGATGCAAACACACAAGGTTGGACTTGTGCGCAAGGTGGCGCACGCATCAGGAATTTCATTGCAGTGCCTGTAGGCCCTAGCATGCCAATTCTCTCCCATAAAAAAAAAGAAAAGAAAAAAGAAGGGCATAGGGGCTGGATAGATGGCTTAACAGTTAAAGGCGCTTGATTGCAAAGCCTTATAGCCACCCACATAACACCAAATGCAAATGGTAGGAGTCTGGAGGCCTGAGTGTGTCCGAACTCACTTCCTTTCTGTCAGCTTCTTTCTCTCAAATGAAATATTTTTTTAAAAGGGCCTGAGAAGACAGCTCCGTCCATAGGGTGCCATCCATTACAACCATGAGCATGATCCCATAACCTATGTAAAAAGAGCCAGGTGTGGTGGTATATTCTTGCAATACCAGCACAGGGGAGATGGAGACAGGAGGATCGCTGAGGCTCCCTGGCCAGCCAGTCTAGCCTAATTAGGCGAGTTCCAGGCCAAGGAGATAACTTGTCTCAGAAAGATGGATTAAGACTGAGGAATGACACCCACATACTGTATGCACATGTATTCTTACACCCCCACATGTGTGCACACACAAGGTAAAATGAAAATAAATTTTAAAAATTAAAAAGGAAATTAGATATGTTTAGTTTCTCAAACTGGATAGGAAAATAAATTAAAGGTAGATTGGAAACCTCTGCTAAAAACAAAATTGTAGGTGCTGGAGAGATGGCTTAGCAGTTAGGGTGCTTGCCTGCAAAGCCTAAGGACCCAGTTTGGGCTCCCCAGAACCCACCTAAGCCAGATGCACAAGGTGGAGCATTGCACACAAGATGGTGCATGCATCTGGAGTTTGATTACAGTGGCTGAAGGCTCTGGTGCTCCAGTTCTCTGTCTCTCATAAATTAAAAAAAAAATTGTAAACATTTAGTAGAAGATTTAGAATATAATAATTATCCCAGTATAAAAGAGGATTACTTCATTAAGACACAAAAAACTAGGTGTAGTGTTGTCTGTCTGTAATTTTAGTGAAGGGGGATAGGAGAAAGCTAGCTTTATGGGTAGAGATTGAGACCCAAAGAGAACCAAGGGATGCCACCATGCCCTGACACAAGAACAGAACTCTTGGCATAAATGGAACTCATGTCTGATTATAACATCCCTTGCTGCCCAGTCTAGCACTGCCCAGGTGGACTGGCTCTGGGATCTACCCTCCAAATCTATAAACCAATCAGGTCTTCCCCTTGCGTATAAAGGTTGCTACCTTCCTGTAGCTAGCTCCACCCCACTCTCCTTTTCTGGCTCTGCCATCCTCTCTTCATAGGAATACCTGTGAGTCTAGCTTCCCCCTCACACAGGTAGAGGTGGAGAGTATAAAACTGTTTCTTGATTTGGGGGAACTCTTCTGTTTGCCTCTGCTTCATAGTTTGGGGTAACGTCCCACTTTCATCACATGCATGATATTTTTCCTTATTTCTTGAGCCTCATTTCCCTTCAAAGGAAAGCTCATGGCAAAAGCCATGTGTGTTCCTTCTAAGTCTACCTACATATACACCTAAGTTCTGTCTTCCACATGCTTGAGGTCCTATCTCAGCCTTGCCTTGAAAGCCTTAGTCTAATTCCTCCATGTGCTTGTGGCTCTACTCCAGTTTCCCCCACAAACATCAATTTCTCTTAAATGAACCTTATAAAACTTTGCAGTGTTTCCTACTTCCCACATGTTTGTAACTCTGCTCCAGCCTTCCTTCTTAGATCCCAATCTTCCTTAAACCCACAATATGTGATTTCTCCCTAAAATAAATTTAGTAATTCATAATTTGTCCTTCTTGAGTGTAACAATTCTTTGTTAAAGGTAGGACAGAACCCAAACAGTTCATAAATTTAGGGGACCCATCCTGATTCCCCCAAATCTTGCATAATTAGCACTCAAGAGTCTAGGGTGTAAGAGGCTCAGAGTATGAATCCAGACTAGACTGTGTAGCAAGATTCTGTCTCAAGTAAGCAAGTAAGCAAACACATACATCAAAGGGAAAACATAACAAATCTGAATAAAGTTTATGTTGGGCATGGTGACTCACACTAGTAATCCCAGCACTTGAGAGACTGAGGCAGGAGGATTATGATCTTGAGGCCAGCCAGATTATAATGTGAGTTCCAGACCAGCCTGGGATTCAGAAGTGACAACTGTCATTAAAAAAAAGCCCGACCTTTAATCCCAGCACTCAGGAGACTGTGGAAGGATGACCGCAATTAGTTCCAGGCTAGAGCAAGACCCTACCCTCAAAAAAATCAAAATCAAGCCAGGCATGGTGGCGCATACCTTTAATCCCAGCACTGGGGAGGCAGAGGTAGGAGTACTGTCATGAGTTTGAGGCCACCCTGACTCTACATAGTCACATAGTGAATTCTAGGTCAGCCTGGGCTAGAGAGAAGACCCTACCTCGAAAAACCAAAAACAGAAATAAAAAATGATTTCTGAAATGTTTACCAACAGAAAATGGTTACACAGTATATTCATATAATAAAATACTATACAACCACTCAAATGGACTCACATTGCATTATCAACCTAAGTAAAACTCAAACCCATACTGAGCACAAACACTAAAGGATAATATAGGATTACATGGAACATACTGCACTGTAACAGTGGGAAAATGTTGAACATCAAATACGGGACAACTGTGCCTCTAAGGGAAGGAGAAAAGATAAGGAGTACACTGTTTTAGTTTCTATATTTTATTGAAATAACTAGATTAAAATGTTTTACCTTGCTTTTGTTTGTTTGTTTTTGAGGCAGGGTCTCATTGTATAGCCCCAGGCTGGCCTTGAACCAACAGTGATCCTCCTATCTCAGCCTTCTGAGGGCTAGATAAAAGGCATGCACGAATATTGAATTCCCATATGAGGTCTGTATCCAGCTCCCCCAAAGCTGCACGGCCAGCTTTTCCATATACAGAAAGCACCTCGGCAACTTCTTGACAACTTTATTAAAATATGACTATAGTTCCAGGACTGAAGGCCAAGAATTTCCCAAAAACTCAAGTGAAGAAGCTACTATTTCTTATTAGCAAATGTGTCCAGAGCCATTCAGAGTGATTTCACCATGGCTGAAAACACACAAGAAACAGGAAGGCATGCCTCCTCAGATACACAAGCAGAATGTGTCACATGGAGCCAGGATTGGGACAAAACCAGGTAGAGTATAACAAGCCTGTAAGGATGGCAAGGTGGTAAAAGAGAAATTCAAATAAGGATTTCAGGTAAAATAACAGAATACTGTTACTTTCTGGCTTTTAGTAACCCCGAATCAGTGACATTATTCAAAATACTACATGACAACAGTCAAAGAACATTTTTCACTAAGACAGAAATAGTTCAGACCCTGAAATCAGCTTTAAAGTGTAGTTCTATCAATTTTAATTTTATTATTTCACTTAAAGATAGTTGACAAAAGTAAAGTGCAACTCTATATCTTTTGTTGGTATTAGCCATCATTAGCATGGTAGATTTTCAGAAAACACTCATACACACACATTTCTTCTGAGTCTACAGTATACAGTCTTCATAGGTTCAGCTGTTCCAAATCCTGAGTTAAGATAACTGGGTATCAAGAGCTCATGGTTTAACTGAAAAAATTTCCTAATTAAGAACAATTTGTCTTGCTCCTTTTCTTATTATGAAAATCTAGCAATAATGGAAAAAAATATGCTGTAGCAGCAGAATCTTACATAACACTCAAGTAAAGAAATGTATGTAAAAATTACAAAAAGAAAATGGTTATAAATAATAAAAAAGGAAGAAAAACATACACTTGTACACATACCCACAAGGATTTTAAAAATACTTTATTTATTTGAGAGGCAGGTAAATAGAGAATGGGCACACAAGGGCCTCTAGCCACTACAAGCAAACTCCAGACACATACGCCACCTTGTGCATCTGGCTTAAGTGGGTACTGGGGAACTGAACCTGTGTCCTTAGGCTTTGCAGGCAAGTGTCTTAACTACTGAACATCTCTCCAGCCCAAGATTTTTTGTTTTGTTTTGTTTGTAGAGGTAGGATTTCACTGTGTAGCCCAGGCTGGCCTAGAATTTGCTATGTAGTCTCAGGGTAGCCTCAAACTCAGCCAATCCTCCTACCTCTGCCTTCCAAGCGCTGGGCTTAAAGACATGCACCACTACACCCGGCACCAAGATTTTTTTTTCAAGGTAGGGTTTCACATTAGTCCAGGCTGATCTGGAACTCACTATGTAGTCTCAGGGTGGCCTTGAACTCACAGCAATCCTCCTACCTCTCTGCCTCCCGCGTGCTGGGATTAAAGGCGTGCGCCACCATGCCTGGCTTAAACATTTTTTTTCAAGATGTTTTTACATGACATTTAGACACCACATTGCCAACAAGGTTCATGACACACAATTTCAATTCCCAAATTTCATTCAGCATATTTTTAAATATTTTTATTTATTTGTTTGGGAAAAAGAAAGGCAGAAAGGAATACCAGGGCCTCTAGCCACTGCACACTCCAGACACAAGTGCCACCTTGTACATCTAGTGTCATGTGGGTCCTTAGGCTTTGCAGACAAGTGCCTTAACCATTGAGCCATATCTCCAGCCCCATTATGCATATTTTAACCTCAGAAAAAAAACAAGGATACTCATGGGAGAAAAAAATCCACTAGTCTTTTATGTCTCTGGGACAGTAACTGTCTTTCACAAACAATATTCAAGACAAAGAAGCTGTGAACTCTGCGATCTAGAGCCTAGTTATACTAGCACAAAAGTGAATCAAACTCTACATATGCTGGGTTAAAATAAAGGTGCCTTTAGTATTTAGAATTTTGCTCCAGAGCTCCATAAGGGAGATGAACAATCTAATTTACTGAAAGGGAAGATAAAGAAAGGTAAAGTGAGGGTTGCACATCTGGGACAGACAGGGAAAACACAATGAGTCAGAAACCTCTTGTGCCAGAAAGCAAGGCTGCCCTCGTATTCTGAGCTGAGAGGGCTCCCAGAGGCCAAGTAGAACATCTAGTACATCACAACGCCTGTAACCTGCTAAAGCACAGCAAGCTAAAGTCCATGAGCTCAGGATGGTACTAAAAGTAAAAGAAACTACTCATTTGTTACCAGTAAAGATGACTGTTTGAACTAAGGGGATAGCCCAGGGACAGAGCATTGCTTGGCATGTTCGAGGCCCTGAAATTAATCCCCCGAACTGCTATCTATCATCTATTTATATCTACCATACCATCTCCTTATTCAGAAAAGTGTTAAAGGAACTGGGCATGGTGGCACATGCCTTTAATCCCAGCATGCAGGGGGCAGAGGTAAGAGTATCACCGTGAATTTGAGACCTGCCTGGGACTACAGAGTGAGTTCCAGGTCATCCTGGACTATACAGTGAGACTCTACCTCAAAAAAAAAAGTGTCATCTTCAGCCAGGCATGGTGGTGCACACATTTAATCCCAGCACTTGGGAGGCAGAGGTAGGAGGATTGCCCCATGAGTTCAAGGCCAGCCTGAGACTACATAATAAATTTCAGGTCAGGCTGGGTTAGGGCAAAACCCTATCTTGATAACAACAACCAAAAAAAAAAAAAAAAAAAGTGTCATCTTCAATAGGGAATATCTGAATACAAACTGGACATCAATCAGAAAGTATTAGGGAATGACTGTTAAGGGCTGGGGAGACAGGTGTGTAGGACACTTGCCATGCAGGCATGAGGGCCTGAGACTACCTGAGTTTGGTTCCCTAGCACCCACATAAACAGCTAGGGATGGCCATGCATGCCTCTAACCCCAGCCCCAAAGGGAGTAGAACATGCAGCACTGGGGAGGAGGGAGAGGATCCTTCTGAGTTCAAGGCCACACTGAAACTACATAGTGAACTCCATATCAGCCTGGGCCAGAGCGAGACCCTACCTCAACAAAAACAGGAAAGAAAGAAAACGTGAACAATTGAATCTAAGTGATGGGTAGAATGGTGATAACTATCAATCACTCTTTCAGATTTTATGTACATTTTTTTCATTTTGGGCTAGGGAGATGGCTCAGTGGGTAAGAGCCATGCAAACATAAGTAAGGGGCCTGAGAGGGTCTAATTCACCCTGAGTTCAATTCCCTGGCACCCACATAAGTAGTTGGGAGAGGCCATGTAGCCTGTAACCCCAGTCTTGTTGGTGGCATCGACAAGAAAATCACTGGTGCTCTAATAAAATGGCAGCTCCAGGTTCAGAGACACCATCTCAAGGAAACATGTGGATGAGCAATGCAGGAAGATAGTCTACATTCTCCTCTGGCCTCCATGTGTATACACACATGCATACACCATTCACATACATCCCCCCCCCACATACACACAATTAAAATATAAATTGCCAGCCATGGTGGTGCATGGTGGCAGAGGTAGGGGATCACTGAATTCGAAGCCAGCCTGAGACTTAGTGAATTCCAGGTCAGCCCAGGCTTGAGTGAGACCCTACCTTGAAAAAAAAAATGTTTAAAAAGTAAAATTAAAATAAAAGTTTTCAATTTCAACAGTTGTTAAAGGCTCAACACACATACATTCTCCAGGAAGGCCTCCCAAAGGAACTCCCTTTAGCCCTTTGTCCCTCCCGCAAGTCTTCTCAGGCATGGAACAGCATACTACTGTTTACAGCTGATTTCTTGTTAGTTCATATATTCAGTAGTTTGGATTTCTAGCCATAGCCCAATCCCTTTAGGCACTGACTTTCATTTCTTCACATCACAGGGTAAAATATTTTGCAAACAGAAGACTTTAAAAGTAGTAATACCAGCAATCTGGCCAAACAGTAGACATTAATTCAGTAAAGCACCTTAAGTGACTGGGCTACCTTCTCAACCCAACAGAACAGGAGTTCACTTACATAAACAATCTCAAGTCACGGCTAACAGAATATCACAAGCTTTCTGAAAGCTTGAACTAGCATCTGAGTTAAAGGAAGAAACTGGTGTTATGTGCCTCTCTAACGCTGTCAGGGGTTTGCTGTGTTATCCATGCCTGTGACTTCATTCTCATGGCTTCGTTCTTTGGTAGGTTAATATTCTCTACTACTTCTTGATGCTGTGGATGAATGTGACAGAATTTGTCCACAACTCCTCAACTGTAAATGAAGCTACAGAAGTTACATGATGAACTTTATAATCTCAGAGAAAAGACTACAAAAAATTAAAAAAAACTTGGAAACAGCGTGGGTAAGGAACCAGGCAGACAAGCTGCTGGCAAGGAATTTAAATTCATAGACCTCAGACTGGAGAGATGGATGAACAGTTAAGGCACTTGCCTGCAAAGCCAAAGGACCTAGGTTTGATTCTCCAGGACCCATGTAAGCCAGATGCACAAGGTGGTACATGCATCTGGAGTTCGTCTGCAGTGGCGGGAGGTCCTGGCACACCCATTTTCTCTGTCTCTCTCTCACTTTCAAATAAATAAAAATAAGAAAGATATTTAAATTCATAAACCTGTGGAAAACAATTCAGGAATATCTAACATTAAAATACATACATTCAGGGACTGGAGAGATGCTCAGTGGTTAAGGCACTTGTCTGCAAATCCTTAGGACCCAGGTTCAGTTCCCCAGTACCTATGTAAGCCAGATGCACAAAGTGGCACATGCTTCTGGAGTTCATTTGCAGTGGCTACAGGCCCTGGTACACCCATTCTTTGAATCTCTCACTATCTGCTTGCAAATAAATGAACATAAAATTTCTAAACAATACATACTTTCATTGATCTAGCACATTCACTGAGAATTTAATCCAATATACACCTAAATACATATACAGAATGAATTATGAAGAACTGTAAACCTAAGTATTCATTAAGAACTTGGTTGAATGATGGTATATCTATACAACGCAATCTCCGCTTTTTTTTTGTTTGTTTTGTTTTTGAGGTAGGGTCTCACCATAGCCCAGATTTAACTGGAATTCACTACACAGTCCACCTACCTCTGCCTCTTAAGTGCTGGGATTAAAGGCCTGCGCTACCATGAAAAAAAAAAAATGCTTAAACCAGGCATGGTGGCGCAGGCCTTTAATCCCAGCACCTGGGAGGCAGAGGTAGGAGGATCGCAGTGAGCTCAAGGCCACCTGAGACTATAAGGCTACATAGTGAATTCCAGGTCAGCCTGAGCTAGAGTGAGACCCTACCTCGAAAAACCAATAATAATAATAATGGATATGATACCTTATCATTGGTGTAGAACAAATTTTGTAAAACACCAAAGGTCATGTAGGCATACATGTCTGTAAATGCAGAGACTCTTGGAAGGAGAAACAAGACACCTTTGGGAAGGGTAAGTAGAGGAATGGAAGGAAGATAATAGACTTTTCATTCTCACTGTGTACCTTTTAAGTTTTGTTTCGGATTAATGCATTTGTGTTACCTATTTTATTTTTTACACAAAGTTATGCACCAGTATGAATTGATACTTATCTTAATCCTAAAAAGCATTTCATGTCTTTGTACCATCAAAATTTTAAATGAGGCTTTAGTAAATTCAGAAAGGAAATGTTTCCAGATAAGAACAAAGCATACTAGATGATAGAAGCCTATAAACAAAGACATTCATTATCTCAGTAGTTTCACTTCTGGATTTTACCGGAGCCTGATTCAGGAGTGGAGGTAGGCAACATTAAATATTTCTAACTAGCAAATTAGTCACTACAGTGTTCTGAGAGGAGTAATCGCCAGAGCACCAAAGGACACCAACTGCCCAGACCCAAGTGTGAGGTTGACACATGACTTACACTGCTCAGTCTGACAAGGAAAAAAGATGAGTCTTCAGCTCTTTCCAGCACAGGATGATATGTGCATCTCAAATCCCTGTGCTGGAACTGTGTCATCCCTGGACTCCAACTGCAGCATGGAAACAGGAAACGGCACAAAAGACATCTGAGCTACGCAAAGGCCAGAGTTAAATGAGGAAGTGAAAGTGCATATACACTTGAAAGCCCAAGAACATGAGGTCCTAAAGTTAAAAATGACAGCCCTCGAGCCGGGTGTGGTGGCAAACACCTTTAATCCCAGCACTCAGGAGGCAGAGGTAGGAGGGCTGCTGTGAGTTCAAGGCTACCCCGAAACTACATAGTGGATTCCAGGTCAGCCTGGGCTAGAGCAAGACCCTTCCTCGAAAAACAAAAATAAATGACAGTCCTTAAGCCTTGTGAGAATACCAAAGAAAGAATACTAAGGAAAGAGAACAGAAAATAAAACTTAATGATGTGCCCCATTCTGAGTTGTCCAACTTGGGCATAGGTTGGCCAAATAACTGAAAAACACAGAAATGGCCCCTCTTCCCTGTGTAATTCCCACCAATCTAGCTAACAGACCTTTTGCAAGTAAGTCTTTATCTTTTGTTTCTTGGTTTGTTTGTTTTTTTTTTTCCAGGTAGGGTTTCACTCTAGCTCAGGCTGTCCTGGAACTCACTATATGGTCTCAGGGTGACCTCAAACTCCCGGTGATCCTCCTCCCTCTGCCTCCCGAGTGCTGGGATTAAAGGTGTGCGCCACCACGCCCAGCTTGTTTCTTGGTTTTTAGATAACTCAGTGGTTAAAAGCACTTGCTTGCAAAACCTGGTGGCCTGGATTCTATTCCCTAGTACCCACATAAAGCCAGATGCACAAGGTGTTGCACGTTCTAGAGTTCATTTGCAGTGGCAGGAGGCATGTTTATTCGCTCTCTTTGTCCCTCTCTCAAATATTTTTTAAATTTAATTTTTAGTCAGGCATGGTGGCACATGCCTTTAATCCCAGCACTAAGGAGGCTGAGATAGGATCACTGAGTTTCTGGCCAACCTGAGTCCACAGTGAATTCCAGGACAGCCTGGGCTAAAGGAACCTACCTCAAAAACAACAGAAAAAAAATGAATTTTATTTATTTGTGTGTGTGCATCAGGGCCTCTTGCCACTGAAGATGAACACCTACCTGGCTTTAGGTGGGTGACTGGCTGAGGAACTGAACCCTGGCCGGCAGGCTTTGCAAGCAAGTAAAGTGCCTTTAACCACTGAGCCATCACCCAACCCCCTTATCTTCTCTTTATGGTGGCAGAGTTACACAACAGCAAATTCAAGGACTAGGTATAACCTGTCAACTGAAACCCCAGGTTCCAGTTCACTGAAATTTTATCTTTAAAGTTCCTTAGTTTTACATTTACTTTTGCTGTTTGTCAGTATAAAGGGAGTCCATCATGTTCATGATTTGAAATTAATACCTCTACTCGACAAGTTATTCTTTCCAGATGGTCTTTGTTTACATATGGTCAGGGAGCAT
Source organism: Dipus sagitta (assembly GCA_036346955.1). NCBI lineage: Eukaryota > Metazoa > Chordata > Mammalia > Rodentia > Dipodidae > Dipus > Dipus sagitta. The sequence goes on along the minus strand of CM070778.1, from coordinate 2,237,095 downwards.
CTATGCTGTACAGCCCCCGTGAAAGCACTACAAAATGGACAAAAGGGACAAATTGTGGTTAGAGAGATGGCTTAATGGTTAAGGCGATTTCCTGCAAAGCCTAAAGACTGGGGTGCGATTCCCCAGTACTCATGTAAAGCCAGATGCACAAAGTGATGCATGCTTCTGGAGTTCATTTGCAATGGCTGATGAACCTGGCACACTCATATTCTGTCTCTTTCCTTGCAAATAAAGAGGCAAGCCGGGCGTATGGCACACGCCGTTAATCCCAGCATTCGGGATGCAGAGGTAGGAGGATCGCCGTGAGTTCGAGGCCATTCTGAGACTACGTAGTTAATTACAGGTCAGCCTGGACCAGAGTGAGACCCTATCTAGGGGAAAAAAAAAAAAGTCGGCCACACAATGTAGGGCCGGTAGATGAGAATCCAGATGTGTTTCTTGATTTACACTTTTTGGCCCTAACCCTTAAACTGTGTGTGCTCCTTATTCCTTTTTTTATCAAGTAATGTGAAGGCAATTTAGAATTCTTACTCAAAGGGTTTCCCAGTTAGTTTCTTTTCTTTAATCCTTAGTCCTTGTTTAAGGTGGCTGTCAAAATCCCCTAGCAGAATAAATGGACTGTGACACCTACTCCTAAATTAAGGGGAAGTTTGTGCTGCAGATACAGCATGACGATGGGAGTTGAGGAAAGCAACGTCATCCTAGAACTAGAAGTTGCAGTCAGTTTCCAAAGAAGGGTCAGCGAGGGACACGTTGGCTCTGAGGCGTTGGTAGCCTGGGAGTCTCTAGGGCAACACCAGGTGCGAATGGTGCTTTGTCTTTAAGTCCTGGCATCATTTAAATCCTCCCTCTCGGATAGGAGCGACGGGCTCGGTATCAGACAGCAAATCCAAGCACAGACTAGGAAGAAGGTGGGCGCGTGGTGAAGGGGCTCTTTATCCCCCGCAGGTCCCTGCAACACAGCACTGCGCATGCGCCCTGAGACACCCGGAGCTCCTTCACATTCGCACATGCGCAGTGCCCCATCTCGCCGCAGGCGACAGCTCACTCTTTGGCAAGGGGGATGGGGCTGGGAAATGATGGGGGGGTTGTGCTGGAGGTAAGGGGGCGCGTTTGTGTTTCCTGAATGCTTCGGGTAGGAAGGACAGAGGTCAGACTAGGCTCTGGCTTTCTAAGGCCACAAAGCCCGGTGTAGGAAATGGGACAGAATAATACATGGCGGGGTGGGGGTGGGGGGGTGAGGTGGAAGGGGAAGTCAGTCACCTCTCAAGGGAAAGCCCCCCCCCCCACAGGACAGCCTCCTTCCGTGACTCTTCCTCCCCCCACTCACCTGAGAGCGGCGGCGACAGCTGCTGGTCCCCGAGCCCCTGCGCTCGCCTCATACTGTCCGCAACATCCGGGACCTGCGGGACCGCCGATACACAAATACACACTCTGGGAGCGCGCACACACGCACACAAACACACTCACACACACACAGACACACCGGCCCGGCGTCCTGGCGTCAGCACGTCGACGCAGCGAGCGCGTACCCGCCCGGCCCCACCCCGCGCGGCCGCCTCCCTCCCTCCCGCCTCCAGCCCTCCCCCACCCCGTCCTCGACTCCCTCTTCCCCCTCCTCCTCCCCTTCCCTCCTCCCCCCTTTGGCTCCTCCCTCTCTTCTCCAAGACTCCGCCCACCTGTCCCAGTGCGCAAGCGTGGCGAGGCCCCGTCAGGGTCCCGGGATGGGAGCGGAAGGAGGGGTCTGAGTCGAAAGAGGCGGGAACTCGGACGGGGGTCGCGTGCTGGGCCCCGAGGCAGCGCCGGGAGGTGCGAGGCCCAAACTGAAGTGGGCGGGCTGGGTGGGGTAGGTAACGACAGGCATTCACAAAAGACACATCAGCCTTGCAAGCAGTGTGTGCATTACCAGTGAGTTTTTCTGAACCTATTTTCAACTAACATTTTAAATTACTTTTTAAAGTTGAGCATTTGTGCCCCGCACAGTGGCACATACCTTTAATCCCAGTACTCAGGAGGCAGAGGTAGGAGGATCGCTGCGTTCAAAACCAGCCTGGGATTACAGATTAAGTTCCAGGTCAGCCTGGGCTAGAGACCCTACTACTGAAAAGAAAAGTTTGAAGCTGAAGAAATGGCTTAGCAGTTAAGGTGCTTGCCTGCAAAGCCAAAGGAGCCACGTACAATTCCCCAGGACCCACATAAGCCAGACGCACAAGGTGATGCATGTATCTGGAGTTTGTTTGCAGTTCCTGGAGGACCAGATGCGCCCATTCTCTCTCTTTCTCCCAAGTAAATAAAATAAAAATTTTTAAGAGTTTAGCATTTGAGGACAAAAAACATCGGCACTGTTCTTTCTGGGGACGGCAGGGTATAGTTGCTCAACTGAAAGGAAGCTGATTCTGTGACAGTTTGTTGCCTTGGACACCTGGGTCCCCAGTCTACCTCACCTCTCTCCCAAGAGCCATAAGTAATTCCGGAGTTGAACAAAAGAAACTGTCTCAGAGCATTTTGGCCCTGGGAGGAAAAAAAAAAAAAAAGACAGATTATTCTGTGTTGGAATAATGTCAGGATGGAATATTTGTTATTGTACATTTCCCCCCATACGCTGAAAAAAAATACTATCGATTACATAGGCACACAAATGCACAGGGCATCTGATACAAGTGGGCAACCGGGAAACCTGTGGGTCTTGCGAAGTTGGACAAAATGTGAGTGCTTTCTTGGGAACAGCCCCTGGCAGCTCTCTCGCCTACCAGGCCTGTGGGATGGTCTCCAGGAAACTGTACTCCTGTCTCTTGCCACATGCCTCCTGGCACCAGGTGGCTGGTGAGCCTGTTCAGCAGGGAAGGCTGGCACCCCAGGAGCCAAGCTGCAGGTAGTTGGTAATCACCTGACCCAGCCAGGCTGCCCTCCATGTTTATCTACAGAAGCAGACCCTGTAATCTCACAGCTTAAAAATGTCTTTGAAATCACAGATAAAGCACTCCAAGTGTTTAGAATTTATATAACCAGGCAAAACGATTTGTTTTCTTTCTTAGTTTTTTTTTTTTTCTTCTTGAGACAATCTCGCTGGCCCAGGCTGGCCTCAAACTCCTGATCCTTCTGCCTCCATTTCTCAAGTGATGGGATGACATGGATGTGCCACTATGCCCAGCCAAAAAGATGCTATTTATTTTAGAGAGGGAGAGAATGGACACACCAGTGACTCCAGGCCATTGCAAACGACCTCTAGACACATGCACCATCTGTGCATCTGGCTTACGTGGTCCAGGGGCATCAAACCTGGATTCTTTGGCTTTGCAGGCAGATGCCTTAACCACTAAGCCATCTCTCCATCCCAAAAAAGACTTTCAAATTGTAGATGTCGAATTCTCTAGTGATGTGGCTAATGTGCTTATGTCCACTTTAAAAGAGTTCTCAACACCTATAGACAGGAACTTGAAACTTTCCAGCTAGATTTCCCTTGCTATTATCAATACTACTTCCTCTGGCTGAAGCCAGAAAGGTCTTTGGTTCTTATGACCATTGAGAGTAGAATGCTCCAGTGGTAACCCAGAAAGCATCTACAAGTAACTGACTTGGTGTTACCTAAGGATGTTTAGTTAGCCATTCTCCTGACTTCAGATTTTACAGAAAGGTGCGGAAGAAAGAATAGCTGTTAGAGAACGGGGTGTTGAATGAGGTAGTTGGAGACTCGGACATCTGCTTTTGCTTCATAATTGGGGCTAATCCTCAAAGACTCTGCCCAGGATATGGGAGAGGACTCCTCAGGGCAAGGAATCGATGCCAGCAGTTTATACAGGCTGGGCCTGAGTCCCCAGTGTTCTGGAAGGCCATGAGAGGTCCTGTCGCCATCTGTAGTTCCATGAGATGAGGGCTCCCATTCTACTGAGGACCATACCGCCCACCTGAGATCCGATCCTACCAGCCTCTGCACAAAGGGCTTTGATTTGGTGTGGAGCTGATTAAACGATTGTAGATGTCCTTGGAAGCACTGTGTGGAAGAATTTTAAACAGCTTCTCCTTTTTAATATGCACTTCCTCTTCGGTTTTAATTATTTTGTTCCTACATTTTCCCTTTCAATTTACTAAAATCTAGAAATGTAATTAGAGCAGAGGCCGGGCTCTGAGAAAGCTGCCAGGATTTCTACAGCATGATTAAATATACCAGGCATCCCTTTAGTGTGGGACTGAAAAATAAGATTCTCATTATTATCTTTCCCTTATCCAGGAAAGAATCGGTACCACGTACAGATACGGATTTATTGAAAATACAGCTCTAATTAAAAACTCACCCAGCCTCTTGACGAGATTTGGGGAAAAAAGGGTGCAGTTATTTAATTATTTCTTCCATTTAATGTTTTGTTGTTGTAACCACAACAAGCAAGAAGCCCTCCTCGCTCCTCTCCTCAAAATAAAATTTTTCTCTCCTCATGAGAGACTTAATGAGGCTTTTATCTATGCAACAACAATCAAGTTTACAATGGCACCAATTCAATTCACTGCTTCTTGTGATGGTAGGAATCATGCAGAACTCATTTTCTTAATCCAAAACACAAATGACAAAATGTTCATTGGCTGTCATGAGCCAGGTCTGGGAAGGAATCTGTCCCCAAAGACCCCGAGATGTCTGGTATTTATTCTGCCAACAAAATCCTGGGCTCCATTTTACAGTCCCATAAGCAAAGGCATGGTTTCTCTAAACCATTCAGGAGGCAGGTGGGACTGAATAAAAGATAATCACAAACTCATGTTTTGGTTAACCCTTAGGAAGATCAGTCTTCAGTTGGTCAGTCCACGATCAGCTTTGAATTGCCTCCCTGGGCCCTAATGCTGCCATGATAGAGCCCTGTGGATACTGGACATGTATGTAGAGGACAATGAGTGCTACAGATATACAGCCTAAAGGAAAAGAGACAGATGACACACCCACACACAAGGAAAAGGAAAACAGAACACATTGACGTTCTGGTGCCATGATGAGGTTAATTGAAAATTGACAATGAAGGACTGGAGAAAAGGCTTGGCGGTTGAAGGCGGTTGTTTACAAAGCCTGCCATCCTGGGGTTCAATTCCCCAGTACCCACAAAGTCAGATGCACAAAGAGGTACATGTGTCTGGACGTCATTTACAGCATGAGAGGTCCTGGTGTGTCCATACTGTCTCCTCATAAATAAATATTTTTCTATTTTATTTATTTATTTGAGAGAGAATGGGCATCCCAGGGCCTCTAGCCACTGCAAATGACCTCCAGACACATGTGTCACCTTGTGCATCTGGCTTTATGTGGGCACTGGGGAATCGTACCTGGGTCCTTTGGCTTTGCAGGCAAGCACCTTAACTGCTAAGCCATCTCTCCAGCCCAAATGCTTTTCTTTAAATAAAGAAAATTGACAGGGAAGAAAAAATGTTTTTGCATGTGGGTAGTATGCCTGGTATGGTGTGTGTGTGTGTGGTGTGTGTACATGTATGTGCTGATACGGTGTCCTGTGCACTTGCCTGTGACACCCCATGGGCTCACATGCAGTGGCAGAGGAAAACCTTGGGTGTCCCCCTCCACCACTCACCCACTTATTTTTTCCTTCAGATGGAGTCTCGTACTGATTCTGGAGCTTGCTGTTCATAAGCCCCAGTGATTCTCCTATCTCTGCTCCCCACAGGACTGGGGTGACACATGTGAGTGGCTATACCCAGCTGTTTGTGTGGGTTCTAGAGACTCGAACTTGGGCAGTCTCGGGTCCCCTCAGACATTCATGCTTGTGCAAGAAGTGCACTTTACCGCCGAGTCATGTCTATAAGACAAGAAATTTTTATTGTTCACATTTCATAGTGAGGCTGTAGTTTAATGAATGAGCAGCCTTCTTGTTAAAGACTCCAGTTCAAACCCAGCATTCACATGTACTATAATATAAACATGGATAAACCTGTCTGAGTCTGTTTTTCCACTGGAAGCATGGGGAAAATAATGTCCACCTTCTCATATTGTTGTGAGAGTCAACTGAATAATATTTGAACATAGACCAGTCTCTGGGATGAGTAGAACCACTTATGTATGCATATGCCATTGAACATGGATTTGGCAAGTAAGTGCTCTTTAATCCCCACTCTCATTTGTACACTATGCTTACTTGTTGTCTCTGAGCTCCCCCCCCCACTTTTTTTGTTCAAATTTCTAGGCAGCATGTAATCAAGGAAACCAAACAGATTTCTTAACCATTAACCCTATCTGTTGCTGTGGCTGCTAAACAAGCTCTTCAGGTGTAGAGCCAATTTCTTTGCACTCCAGCCAGGGTACCTGGTTGTAAGCCCATGCCAACTCTGGTTCTGTCTACCCAAACTGGAGTTTACTTAGAAAATATTGTGCTGCTAACTTCCAGAATTTTTTTAAGTATTTTATTTTTATTTATTTATTTGACACAGAGAGAGAGAGAGAGAGAGAGTATGGGAGTGTCAGGGCCTCCAGCCACTTGCAAACAAACTCCAGATGTGAGCACTCCCTTGTGCATCTGGCTAACGTGGGGTCCTGGGGAATCGGACCTGGGTCCTTTGGCTTTGCAGGCAAACGCCTTAACTATTAAGCCATCCCTCCAGCCCACTTCCAGAATTTTTGTTGTTTTTTCGAAATAGGTTGTCACTCTAGCCCAGGCTGACCTGGAATTCACTCTGTAGCCTCAGGCTGGCCTCAAACTCATAGCGATCCTCCTACCCCTGCCTCCCAGAATGCTGAGGCTAAAGACGTGCGCCACCACGCCAGGCTGACTTTTGGAACTGATCTAACACAAAGAACCCAGCCTGGCAATTCAATTGGAAACAAGAGCTAATGGGAAAAGAGCAACACCCTTCCTTAGCCAGTCTGGAGAGGAGGGTCAGCCTCTGGCCACTGAAGGCCAGCATGACTCATGGCCACCCCTGAAAAGGATGTCTAACCTTCCCTCCAGCTTTGTGTCTCAAGCTGCAAACCCTGAACCCACAACCCCAAGCAGAAGCACCAAGCTGACCAGTCGTAGGCTACATGGGGAGCCTTGACCACCATGAGGAGCCTCGAGGAAAGTGGTATGCATGGCCTGATGTGCAGCGCTCCTGTTCGTCGACGGTCTCTGCAGCAGGCGACTGACTGGCCCCAAACAGGAAGCAGGTCAGATGCTGGACCACCAGTTTCCTCCATCTCTGGTGAAACAGACCTTTGTCATAGGGTAATACACAGCACTGAATGATATATTTATTCAAAAGCACTTGGCATATAAAAGGCATTCTGTCATTTTACTTCCCTCTTTAATAAAACAAAAGGTTTAGAGTGATGTACTTACCTGAGTATTTGACTTCAATAAGCTTATAGATATTGAAGTCCTGAATTTTTAACCTGAGAAAATGGCTGGGAAACATGATATCTGAAGGGTAGAGCCTCCCACAAAGTGAGGGAGCGGAGGAATGGCAGATTTGAATCCCAGTCCCCCCCCCCCCAAGGTAGGGTTGCACTCTAGCCCAGGCTGACCTAGAATTCATTATGGAGCTTCAGGGTGGCCTGGAACTCATGGCTATCCTCCTACCTCTGCCTCCCAAGTGCTGTGATTAAAAGCGTGCGCCACCATGCCTAACTGAATCTCAGTTTTTGAATTTTTTGTCTTGGACTGACCATACAATACATTTCATTCATCTTTAAAATGGGATATAGTGGTCTGCATCTGGTTGAGACAGAGGATCTTCCACAAGTTCCAGGGAAGCCTGGGCTACAGAGTGAGTTTCTGTCTCAAATAATTAAGTAAAGGCTAGAGAGATAGGGTAAAATGCTTGCTATGCAAGCATGACAACCTGAATTTGAATCCCCAGGACCCACATACAGCCAAATGTGGTAGCGCTTGTCTGTAATCTCAGTGCTCCTGTGGTAGGATGGAAGGCTGAAACAAGAGACTCCTCCAAAGTTCGCGGGCCTGCTAGCCAGGTGTACATAGTGGCAAACAAGAGACCTTACCTCAAACAAGGTGGAAGGCGGGGACTGACACCCGAGGTTGTCCTCTAATTTCTACACGTGCATCCTGGCGAACACACCCATACTCTCACACATACACAGAAAAATGACAAATCTCAGAAGGCACTTGCTTGCAAAACCTGATGGCTGAGTTCAGTTCCCCAGTACCCACGTTAGCCAGATGCACAAAGTGGTGCACGTGTCTGGAGTTTGTTTGCAGGGCAAGAGACCCTGGTGCACCCTTTCTCTCTCTCTCAAGTAAATAAATACTTAAAAATAAAGTCTAGGGCTGGAGAGATGGCTTTGAGGTTAAGGTGCTTGCCTGCAAAGCCAAAGGACCTTGGTTCAATTCCCCAGGAGCCACGTTAGCCAGATACACAAGGTGGTGCATGCACCTGGAGTTCATCTGCAGTGGCTGGAAGCCCCTGGTGTGCCCATTCTCTCTCTCTCAGCCTCTTTCCCTCTCTCATATAAGTAAATAAAAATAAAAATATATTGAAAAAATAAAGTCTAAACCAGGCATGGTGGCACATGCGTTTAATCCCAGCACTCAGGAGGCAGAGGTAGGAGGATCGCCATGAGTTCAAAGCCACCCTGAGACTACATAGTGAATTCCAGAGCAGCCTGGGCTAGTGTGAGACCCTACCTCAATAAAAACAAAAATAAAATAAAAAATTAAAAATAAAGTCTAAACTTTATCTAAATTCATCACTTCAAAGCAAGTGAGAAGCTTGATACTATTTTAAGCAAAAAAGAAATATTACCAACAATAGACTATATCCACTATTAGTTGTTTCTCTCTCTCTCTCTCTTTTTGGTCCTGTTTGTTCTGAATAGAATTGATTTGCCACCTGTTGGCATTTGCCCAAAACTAACATTTACCTAAATACAAGTAATTAGCAAAAAAAAAAAAAAAAAAAAAATTTCTTGCCTCCACTCAAAGAATTACTTTGGATTTTACAATTTTAGATCATCCTTGCCACGGCTCTACTTTATCAAGGTGAATTGATTTCAATTGAAAGTTTACTTTACCTTAGAATCCTATTTTAAAAAAAAGAATTTAATCTAAAATTCAATTACGGAAGCTCTGTGCCAAAGTGAAAAGTCAACTCGCACTTACTGAATGCTCCCTGGGTGCAGAGCTCTACCAAGGCACTACAGGGTGAGTGGAAAGAAATGGGAAGGAGGATTGTCCCTATTCACAGACCATTCAGTCCCGAATGAAAGCGTTTTATATCTGGAAGGGACCTCAGAGGCTCTCTAACCCAGTGGCTTTCAAATGATGCTTGCTTCTCAAGCTCTGGACTTCTGAAGATTTGCCCAGAAGCTCCAAGGACAGGGAAAACCAGTGGGGGGTAGGGCTCCAAGGAAAGTGAGAACCAGTGGGGATGGGACAGGCCAAACCAGACTGACCTGGCATAAATAAATAAGACATATTTTTCAGAAAGTATCTTGAATCCATTTGTTCTCTCTAATTCAGTTTCTAGTTATCATTTCTTGCTTGGACCTAGAAGAGGGTCCTAATTAGTCTTCCTGATCTTGTTTTGTTTTAATACAGAGGCTCACTTTGTAGCCCAGGCTGGCCTTGAAATAATGGTGAGCCACCTGCCTCAACCTCCCAAGTGCTGGGATCACGAGCACTGAGCCCCATGTCCAGCCTTCCTCTTGATCTTTGCATGTCCCTAGATGCATTCTTCACTTAGCAATCAGGGTAATCTGATGAAAACGAAAGGCCAATCACCTTGTAACCCCAATTAAAACCTCTGAAAGGGGGCTGGAGAGATGGCTTAATGGTTAAAAGTTCTTTCCTGCAAAGTCTAAGGACCCAGGTTCGATTCTCCAGTACCCACGTAAGCCAGATGCACAGTTTGCAGCAGCTGAAGGCCCTGGTGCACCCTCCACCCCCGCCCTCTCTCTGCTTTCTCTCTTTCAAATAAATAAATAAAATATTTTTTTAAAAAACACTCTGCAAGGGCCAGGCATGGTAATGAATGCTGGCACTTGAGAGATGGAGGCAGGAGGATCAGGAATTTAAAGTCATCCTTGGGCTACGTAGCATGTTCAAAGCCAGCCAGGGCTACATGTGACTTTGTCTAAAAAAAAAAAAAAAAGGCAGGTAAGAGATGGCTCATGCCTTTAATCCCAGCACTGTGGAAGCTGAGGTAGGTAGGAGAAATGCTTTGAGTCCAAGGCTAGCCTAGGCTACAGAGTGAGTTCTAGGTCAACATGGGCTAGAGTGAGACTCTGCCTAAAAAAAAAAAAAAAAAAAAAAAGCTGGGCTTGGTGGCACACGCTTTTAATCCCAGCATTTGGGAGGTAGTAGGATTGCCATGAGTTTGAGGCCACCCTGAGACTACATAGTGAATTCCAGGTCAGCCTGGACTAGAGTGAAACCCCACCTTGAAAAAAAAAAAAAAGAGAGAGAGAGAGAGAGAAAAGAAAAAAAAAAAAAAAAGAAGGGAGGGAGGGAAGCAGGAAAATAGCTCAGTCAATACAGTGTTTGCTTTGCATGCATGAGGACCTGAATCTGATCCCCAGATCTCAAGTAATAAAAAAAAAAACCAGCCATAGTGGCACACTTGTAATCCCAGCACTGGGCAAGAAGAAATAGGTGGATCCCTTGCTGGCCATCCAGTCTGGCCTACGTGGTAAATTCCAAGCCAGTGAGTGATCCTGTCTCAGAAAAGGTGGACAGTGCCTGAAAAAGTGACATCCAAAGTTGTCCTCTGGCTTCCACACACCATTCACACACACCAAAACAAAACCTTTTGAACAGCCATTGTACCAAAAATAAAATCCAAACTCTGGATCAACAACTGCAGAAACTTAGCTTCAAGTTCAGTCAAGATTTTGGGACCTGTTCTCCCTCCAGCCTTATTGACCAGCCGTCTATTCCTAGAACATTGAGCCCTTTGCCTATACCACCCTTTACAGTTGCTACTCCTTCCACCTGGGTCACCTTCCCCTCGTTCACAGGCGTGGTTCTGAGTCTTCTTTCAGGTCTCACCTTAAGTATTCCATTCCGAGAGAATCCTTCCAACATTTACAGCAATTTATAAGGAGTCTCCCCTACTAACTTGTCCGCTCCCTTGCACAGGGCCATGTCTGTTTTATTCTTCATTAAATCTTGGTGCCCAGCACAATGGTGACACATGAACAAAAGGTGCTTGGAACATACTTAATTAGATGAATAATTGGACACCACAGCCTTGTCTGGAATGTCAGAGAAGACTTTGATGAAAGTTGGAAGCATACGTGGAAGGCTGGTAGGCAAGGGAGTAGAGAAGACAGATGGGGAAAAATAAAACACCCGTCCAGCCAAGTGTGGTTGGCACATGACTTTAATCCCAGCACTTAGGAGGCTGATGTAGGAGTTTGAGGCCAGCCTGGGACTACACAGTGAGTTTCGGGTCAGCCTGGGCTACAGTGAGACAAAAGAAAAACAAACAAACACCAGTCCAAACACAGATCCTAAGGCCAGAGATAAGAGAGTGAGTCAGAGGACTGTATGAGATGCTTGTCCCAGGTGGCAAAGCACAGGGACAGCAGGAAGGAAGGAATTTCCCAAAGGTAAATCAAAATACTCTTTAGTTGTTTTCTTTTTCAAGGTAGGTTTCACTTTAGCCCAGGCTGACCTGGAATTCACTATGTAGTCTCAGGGTGGCCTTGAACTCATGGCGATCCCTCCTACCTCTGCCTCCCAAATGCTGGGATTAAAGGTGTGCGGCACCATGTTCAGCACTCAAGATACTCTTGTTGGGAAAGGGAGGAAATGAAGCTTGGAGTCCAGCCCCAGAAGACTATTAATGTTGGACTCTCCCCGCCCCCACCACCACCACACACACACACACACACACACACACTCTCTCTCTCTCTCTCTCTCTGTCTCTCTCTCTCTCTCTCTCTCTGTTGGCTTTTCTTGGAAGCAAGCAAGTACCTTTAATGACTGAGCCATCTCCAACCCAGTGTTGGCTTTTGTTGGATTCATTCATTTCCTGTCCTCACCACACTGTCTTTACTTGCCTAGAGATGTCTCACTCTCTGCCACTCCACTGCCATCTATCTGCTTAAAGAATATACCCAGGCTGCATTTTCTCTGCCCTAGACTTGCCCAAACTAGGTATCTCTTGCACACCTGGTAACTGGTAGATCTGAACCCTGCTTCTTGAAGCAGCTCTGTCTCACAACAGCACAAGTCTGGGGACCAAGAAGCATCCTGGACTCTTCCAGCTCACATCCAAACCAAGTTCTGACAGGTCATTGTTGTTGTTGTTTGGCTTTTCGAGGTAGGGTCTTACTCTAGCCCAGGCTGACCTGGAACTCACTATGTAGTCTCAGGGCGGCCTTGAACTCACGGTGATTCTCCCACCTCTCCCTCGCAAGTGCTGGGATTAAAGGCGTGAGCCACCACGCCTGGCTGGGTCATTCTTGACGCATCTCTCAGCCCTACCCAATTCTTCCTTGGATGACAAAAGCCTGCTCTCTGGCCACCCAGCCCTCTCCATTCGTTATTCTGCAGTCAGAGTGAGCATTTTCATTTTAGATTTGTTGACAGAGAGTATGATGGGCACACCAAGGCCTCTTCTGCTGCAAATGAACTCCAGATACCTGTGTCTCCTTGTGCATCTGGCTTTATGTGAATACTGGGAAATCAAACCCAGGGTGTTAGGCTTTGTAAGCAAGCATGTTTAACCACTGAGCCATCTCCCCGGCCCCAGAGTGAGCATTTTAAATGCCAATCTGATCCAATCACATGTTTGCATACAACACTTCAATGGATGCTTGCTACCCTTGGGGAAATACAGCACACATTCCTTCACAGAGAAGAAAGTCTCTTGTGCCTTTGTCTCCAGGCTCTTCCTCCCCTTAACCATGGGGTTTGGGGTCATAAACAGACCTGCTCCAGTTCCCTGAGTAGATTAAGTTCTGACTTTCGGCACATACTGTCCCTCATCCTAGAAGTCTGCTTTACCCCTTTCCCTATCCTTAACCCAGCTGAGCCTTATTTGTTCTTTGCTGATTGTTGGGGTTTCTTCATTTAGCCAGCTGTTCCTTCTTCAGAAAGGCGCCAGGCCCGAGCTAGCTCTTCCCACGCTTCTCCCCTGAACTCTCACCCTGTGCTGCACGTGACTGATTTCTTCCCCACATTCCCTCTCAAAACAGAATATGCTCCCTGGAGCAGACGTCTTCTTTTTCTTTTCTCTCTCTCATGACTCTTAAGACCAAGCAACATTCCTAGCATATAACAGCTCTTCAGGTAGATGTGTGTGGAATGAATATGTGAATAAATGAGTGAGTAAGATACACACTCCTTTCAAGAACCCGGTTCCTGGAGTTTGGGACACAGAAGCTTCCATTAGCTTCCTCTTCCTGCCTCCATTGTTTGGCCACAAGCTGGTTATGAGAACCGGGAACACAAGTCCAAAAGGCTCCTTGACTCAGACCCTCTGCTGGGAGCCAGGCTTCCCTTAAAAGGCCACCTTATCGGGAAGTGCCTGTGACGGCATTATGAGCTCTATTTTTATCTGTGTTGGAAAGCCTCAACGTTAATTCCCAAGCCAAAGACATTAAACTCGGGAACGTAGATGAGCAAGGAAACATCTTGATGCTGCCTTGAGTCACAGCTTTGTTTTCTGTGGAAGGCCTGGGATCCACCCTCCCGTCACTGGCCCTTGTTTTCAAAGATTGCCTGACTAAAAAGCTTTTGATCTCACCTAAGTTAAAACTAGGTCTGGCAGCCCTTAATGGTCTATGCCACAGTGTCGTCTTCTCTAAGTTTCTCTTAGCTCTGCTGGGACCCTCAAAGCCAGAACACAGAGTGGATTGCCTAACAGCTCCCGGTTTATTTCAACTGGCTTCCAAGCCCCACCCCCAAGTGGAGGTTAATTGTGGATGATGGAGAGAAGGAGGCAGGGTGGCCAGAGGGAAGGGCTCCCAACCGGCCTGGCCAGTGGGGTAACTGGGCAGAAGCTGCAGAAACAAGAAACAAGGAGAGGAACTCGGCAGGGCTGGTGGCAGTCGAGGGCCTGTGCCAAGGGAAGTATTCATTCACCCTGTACACCCCGGTGCTGGAGAGCCAGAGTACAGGAGAAGCAAGGAGACAGGGGCCACTGTGGCCTCTGGAAGGGAGCAGCAGGGATGGAAGAGGCTGCAGAGAGCTTGTGCGGAAGGGAAGGAGAGAACGAAGCATTGGAGTAAGTGGGTCAGAGTCAGGTGGTGGCCCCAGAGAGTCACACTCTTGGTATGACTAGAAATCCAGATGTGTGGATTAGAAGTGAGAGCTAGGCCCAGGTGCAGTGGCACATGCCTGTAATCTCATGACTTCTGAGTCAGGCTGCTATAGAGTGAGACCCTATCTCAAAAAAAAAATTTTTTTTTTTAAAGCCTGGGTTAGGGTGAGACCCTACCTTGAAAACAACAAAAGACCAGGCATGATGGCCACACCTTTTGATCCTAGCACTCAAGAGGCAGAGGTGGGAGTATCACTGTGCGTTTAAGGCCAGCCTGAGACTACATAGTGACTTCCAGGTCAGCCTTGGCTAGAGTGAGACCCTACCTCGAGAAACAAACAAACAGAAACCAGGTATGGTGGCATATGGCAGTAATCCCAGCCAGCACTTGAGACCTGGAGGCACGAGGATGAGAAGTTCAATGTTAACTGGGTATGGTGGCTCAGGCCACAATCGCATTTAGGGGGCTGAGGTAGGAGGATTACTATGAGCTTGAGGCCAGCCTCAGGCTACAGAGTGAGTTCCAGGTAAGCCTGGGCAAGAGGGGGCAGAAAGAGAGAAATACGATGGAGGAGAGAGAAAAACACCATTGAGAAGCTGGAAGGTTAGGGAGTGTTCTCACTTCCAGATTCAAAACACTGACTTAGAGTGGGGTATAATGGCATGGGCCTGTGAATCCTCATGCTTGAGAGTTGGAGGCCAATCTGAGCTACACAGCCAGACTATGTCAGTATCCCTGCTCCCAAGAACCCAGAAAGACAGGTTCTGTCAAAGGGGGCTAGAACCCAGAGGACTCAAGCCACATTAATTGTCCTTTCAGCAAAAGCCTCTCCAATTCAAAATCTATTCTTCCATCCCCAGGTCCACAGCTCAGAACCATGGGTCCTTGGGGCACCCCTACTTTGTTGGTCACTCTGGGACAAGGACCAGGCCAAAACCTTGGAGTCTGGACACATCAGCGTAGCTTACCTTCAAGACTGCTTGCTGGATCACATAGCTACAAAGCTTCCCACAGGCCACAGGTTAGGTCTCTGGGCTGGGGTGGGGGATGGGGTCGTCTTTCCAGACACTTCTCATCCGAGAGAGCAGTGTGGCTCAGAAATATCCACATTTATAATCCCAGCACTGGGGAGGCAGAAGATGGAGGATTGCTGTGAGTTCGAGGCCAGCCTGAGACTACATAGTGAATTCCAGGTCAACCTGGGCTAGAGTGAGATGACCCTACCTCGGAAAACAAAAACAACAACAACAAAAAGAATGAAATTCCCATAGTGTAGCCTAGAGAGTGAACCCAGCCTAGTGAGCTAGTGAGGCTACCCAGTACCTTCTCTGTTTTGCCACATTAAGAAAGATTTCCAAGGGCTGGGGAAATGGCTTAGGGGTGAAGGCATTTGCCTGTGAAGCCTAAGGACCCTGGTTTGATTCCCCAGGACCCACATAAGCCAGATGCACAAGGGGGCGCATGTGTCTGGAGTTCATTTGCAGTGGCTGGAGGCCCTGGCGCACACATTCTCTCTTTCTCTCTGCCTCTGTCTCTCAAATAAATAATTTTTTTTTTAAAAAAAGAAAGATTTCCAAGATGCTTCAGGGCCAAGATGGAGGCTGTGCTTCCTGCTCGGGTAAAACATTCTTTCTCAGCTTCAGATGTCTGTTTTTCAAAGGCATGCCCTCCTTCACTGGGGCACTGAGAATGCATATGGACTATTCCACGTGGGTGTGAGGCAGCGTCCTCTCGGGATGAAAAGGACAGCACAGCCTTCCAGAAAAGCAACAAGACCACTCTGAGGTCAAGTGCCTGCTCTGTTTCTGGGCACCACGACGAGGAGTATAAACCACCCCCATCCTTCTCTTTAACTTGGAGTTTTGATCACTCTTAAGTCTTCTCCCCCAACGCAGGGTAAAGTACCATTTTGATGATCTCATTTTGGACAAGTGAGAAGAGAAAGCTTTCTCACTCTGACCCACACGACTGCTTGCTATGCAGGGGCCACTCTGGTGTGTAGGCAGTGGGTGGCAGCAGCTGCCAGACACCTTCCCCCGAGGATGCATCAGTTGGTACCAAAAACCTCTCTAAGCTCTTTCTGATCTCTGTGCCAGCCGCTGCAGGACCTGGAGGGAAGCCAGGAAGTCCACCGTGAGCCTTGCCTTCTCCGGCACCCGCTCCCATCCTCCAAGAAGAGGAAGGCTAACTTGCGAGCCCACCGAAGAAAGAGCTGATGGGTCTTAGACACATTTCCCAGCTGTCACACCTGCTCACATGGGGACTCACACTTGTATGCGCACACGCACACTCAGCAATAAATTCAGTGACAGGCTGTCCTGCTCCATCTGTCCCAAGCCCATAGCAATGGCAATAAGAACTTCCATCAACAAACTGTCGTTCTCTGGCTCCTTCCCCTCTCTCTCCCTCCCTCCTTTCTCTCATAAACATTGTGGTACTAAGCCAAACCTGACCTGCAGGTAAAGAGGAGGCAACAGCCACTGCACCCTGGAGGTGAGGCACGCACTCTCCGTTTGCCACAGGTCACAGCCCACCTTGATTTCTTCACCTTCTCCTAATGACTTATTTTTTTATTTTCTTACTTACTTATTTAGAGGCAAGATCTCATCTATCCCAGGCTAGCCTGAAACTTGTTCTGTAGCAGAAGAAAACCTTGAACTTCTTTTTTTTTTAATTTGTATTTATTTATTTATTTATTTATTTATTACTGAGAAAGAGGGAGGAGGAGGAGAGAGAGAATGGGCACAGCAGGGCCTCTAGCCACTGCAGACAAACTCCAGGCGCATGTGCCATCATGTGCATCTGGCTTACGTGGGTTCTGAGAGTTGAACCTGGGTCTTCAGGCTTTGCAGACAAGTGCCTTAACCGCTAAGCCATGTCTCCAGCTCCAAACCTGGAACTTCTAATCCTCCTGTGTCCACTTCACGAGTGCTGAGAGTAGATGCATGTACCACCATGCCTCGTTTATACAGTGCTGGGCATTGAACCCAGGGTTTCACCCTGGGCTTTGTGCATGCTAGGCACGCACTCTACCAACTGAACTACATCCCCAGCTCTCTTCCTAGCGATTTAAACTGGCTATTTCATTCATGTGTGTTCGCTGTAATGACTGTGCAGGTGTTAGGGTTTAGGACTCTTAACATGAAAGCCACAGGAGAGTCCCAGAGGGATCAGTCAACTCTATTTGAGGAAGATAGATCAGTAAATCCTTGAACAAAGTCCAAGTACTTTGTTATTTACTTGGGTTTTTTTTTGTTGTTGTTCCCTCCCCCACATCCCCCACTGGGGATCATAGGAAAGGGGCTCCAGGCAGATTTCTGCTTCGTAGTCTCTCTAGTGCACAGCGTAGTGCTGTGGTCTGTCTCAATGCACACTGGTGCGGTGTGTTGAATGAATAGTTGCTAGAAGCACCAAGTGGAAAAGGAAATTCCAAGCAAAGGGAACTCCGGGTGGCACAAAAGCATGACAATAAATAGCATACAGGGAAACTACAGATAGTTCATGGTGAATGGGAGTGCTGGGAGTGTGAGGTAGGTGGGTGGGCAGAGCAGGCTGGAAGTAGCAAGAGTTGACGAAGGGAAAACAGACTCCAGTCGGATCCTGAAGGGCTTTTTATGCTGCCTTGAGAAGGTAACCGTGGAACTTTGGAAGTGATTTTGGAGTGAGTGAAGTGACAGATCGAGTTCTCGATCCACAGAAATAGCTCTGGCAGGGTGGTAGGGTGAGAAGTGAGCTCTAAGGGGGAGACAGAAGCAGCAAATAGAACCTCCAATTCACTGTGCCCTCGCCTCCTTTTCCCTTCCTAAAGCCCCTGGAACTCGCCAGGGGATCGATTTTAGGAGAATAGTTCCCCCCGCTGGTGAAGTCTGGTACTGCATCTCTTCAGGCCATCAGGGAAATTACAAAATTTTGGCCCCGAGCAAAAGCACCTGGAAGCCTTGTGCACAGAGCTGCAACTTGTGATGAATGTGAGCGCGCCTTCTCTTCTCAGGAAGAGAGCGACCCATGAGAACATTTGGGATAATGACTAATGCTTCAAATAAGGTTGCCAGATAAAGTACAGAATGCTGGCTAAATTTGAATCCAGGGATATACTTATCCTAAAAAATCATGTGTTGTTTATCAGAAATTCAAATGTAACCAGGCGGCCTGTATGTTTATTTGTTAAACCTGGCAGCTTATATGGCCTGTGGTGGGCCTGGGAGAAAATGAGAAATCAAGCTGGAAGTACTATTGTGGTTGAGCATCCGCGTCCTCAGCTTTCTCACCCCATCCGCATACAGACACTGAGAACATTCTTAGGTTTTGCAGCAGAGCCCAGCTCTTCTGTCCAATCTGGGAAATCGCTTTTGTCTTTAATAATTTTTAAAATTTTATTTGCAGCCGGGCATGGTGGCGCACCCCTTTAATCCCAGCACTCAGGAGGCAGAGGTAGGGGGAATGCCATGATTTTAAGGCCACCCTGAAATTACATAGTGAATTCTGGGTCACCCTGGGCTAGAGCAAGACTCTACCTCGAAAAATCAAAAAAAAAAAATTATTTGCAACCTGAGGTGGGGGGGGGGCAATGAGCATATACCAGAGCCTCCTGCCACTGCAAATGAACCCCAGGTGCATGCACCACTTTATGCATCTGGCTTTCCTTGGGTACTGGGGAATCGAACCCAGGCCATCAGGCTTTAACCACTGAGAAAGTGCTTTTAACCAGTGTTTGCAGGCAAGTGCCTTAACCACAAAGCAATCTCTCTAGTCCCAGGAAATCAATTTTAATTAAGCAATTCATATGACTAAGGTGGGGCCCATGTATGGACCTCCTGAAAAGAGATGTGGACCTTTTTGTTTTCAATTGTTGTGTATGAATGTAGTCTTATATGTGCCAGTGTGCGTGTGGAAATCAGAGGACAACCTCAAGTGTCCGGAGCTTTCAGAATGCTCTAAATCACGGGTGGGAAGAAGCTCTGCTTGCTTCCTTCCATCTTCGTTAGCATGCTTGTCTGATACTGTGGCTCCACTGGGTAGCATTGTGGGCTATAGTCTCCAACTGCAAGGGTGGGGGTTGTTGTGGTTTTCTGGTCCTGTGAGTTAAATGCACTAGGCAAGCATTTTATCACTGAGCCATTGTTTTGCGATAGTCCCACTAAGCTGCCAGCATGGCCTTGAACTTGCCATCCTACCTCTGCCTCTCAAGTAGCTAGGATCACCAGCGTGAACCGGTGTGCTGGCTCAAACTGCAAGTTGTAACACGTGAACAATCAGTGACATGCCCTATAATGTGCGATCCGAGAGTGACATTTTACTTACTCATTTATGTTTATTCGTTCCATTTATTTATACATACAGTATCAAGGACTGAACCTAGAACCTCACACATGATGGGCAAGTGCTCTACCACTGAGTTGGGGGGGTGACACGTGAAGAGAGGTCAGAGGACAACCTCCATGGTTGGTCCTTGCCTTCCACTTTGTTCATTGCTGCACACACTAGGATAGCGGGCCTCGGGCTTCCAGGCAGTCTCTTCTTTCTGTCTTGTATCTCATGACTGGAGTCTGGGAACACAGATGTGCACCATCATGTCTGGCTCTACATGAGTTCTGAACTTACATCTTCACACTTGCATGGCGGGACATTATCCACTTAGCAGTCTCCTCAAACCCTTGAGTCCTCTTTTTTTTTTTTAATTTTTTTGTTTATTTTCATTTATTTATTTGAGAGCGACAGACAGAGAAAGAGGTAGAGAGAGAGAGAGAGAATGGGCATGCCAGGGCTTCCAGCCACTGCAAATGAATTCCAGATGCATGCGCCCCCTTGTGCATCTGGCTAACGTGGGTCCTGGGGAATCGAGCCTTGAACCCGGGTCCTTAGGCTTCACAGGCAAGCACTTAACCGCTAAGCCATCTCTCCAGTCCTCTTTTTATTAGTTGTTTGTTGTTTCAAGGGAGGGTCTCACTCTAGCCCAGACTGACCTAGATTCACTCTGTAGTTCTAGGCTGGCTTCAAACTCACAGTGATCCTCCTACCTCTGCCTCCTGAGTGCCTATTGTTTTTTCAGTATTTTTATTTTTATCAAACCTGGGTCCTTAGGCTTCACAGTTCAGTGCCTTAACTGCTGAGCCATCTTTCTAGCCCATAAATAACTTTTTTTTTTTTTTTTTTTTTTTAAGAATTCAGGCTGGAAGCTGGGTGTGGTGGTGCATGCATTTAATCCCAGCACTCAGGAGGCAGAGGTAGGAGGCCACCCTGAGACTACATAGTTAATTCCAGGTCAGCCTGGGCCAGAGTGAGTCCCTACCTCAAAAAAGAAAAGAATTCAGGCTGGAGACATGCAATTAAAGCATTTGCCTGCAAAGCCAAAGGACCTGGGTTCAATTTCTCAGGACAGATACACAGGGTGGCACATGCATCTGGAGTTCATTTGCAGTGGCTGGAGGCCCTGGAATGCCCATTCTCTTTTTCCTTTCTCTCACTCTAACAAATAAATAATTAAAAAAAAATTCAAGGGGCTGAAGAGATGGCTCAGGGGTAAAGGCATTTAACTGTGAAGCCTAAGGACTCAGGCTCAATTCCCCAGGACCCACGTAAGCCAGATGCATAAGCATCTGGAGTTTGTTTGCAGTGGCTGGAGACCACCCAGCATTTTTTTTTTAAACAGTGTAACTTGCCAGTTTGGCCTTAAACTCACTCTGTAGCCCAGGCAAGCATTGATTTTGCAATCTTTCTGCCTCAGCCTTCCAACCAAGTAGCTGAAATTAGAGGTCTATGACACCAAGTCTGGCTACAGAATATGTATATTTTTAAGTTTTCATGATATTATCTGTTTGAGAGAGAGAGAGGTGGAACTCCAGACATGTGCCAATTTGTACATCTAGCCTTATGTGGGTCCTGGGGAACTGAACCTCGCAAGTGCCTTAACTGCTGAGCCATCTCTGCAGCCCCAGAAAATAATATTTTATGTTGAGCATCTTCTGCAATTAAAATTTTTTAAATTTGGGCTGGGGAGATGGCTTAGTGGTTAAGGCCCTTGCCTGCAATGCCAAAGGACCTAGGTTTGATTCCCCAGACCCACGTAAGCCAGATGCACAAGGTAACACATGCACCTGGAGTCCTTTTGCAGTAGCTGGAGGGCCTGCACACCCATTTTTTCTCTGCTTCTCTCCTCTCTCTGTCAAATAAATAAACATTTTTTTTAAAATTTTAATTTGCCGGGCATGGTGCTACACGCCCTTAATCCCAGCACTCAGGAGGCTAAAGTAGGACTGTCATGAGTTCAAGGCCAGCCTGAGACTAATGAATTCCAGGCCAGCCTGGGCTAGAACAAGAGAGCCTGGGTACCCGTTAGCCATCTCTCCAACACTGATCCTAAAATTTTTGAGCTAAAATATCCTTTTCTAAACTATAAAGGTACCCAATATGGTGCCACACATCTATAATACTAGCACTCAAGAGGAAGAGGTATTAGTTCAAGGCTAGCATCAGCTATAGCCTGAGTTATGAGACACTGTCTCTAACTAAAAAATAAAGTAGTTAACTATAATGGCCATACCTTTTATTCTTAGTGTCCTCATTTTTTTAAAAAAGGCCAGCATGAGTTAGAGAGATGGCTTAGCAATTAATGTGCTTGCCTGCAAAGCCTAAGGACCCAGGATCCCCCAGTACTCGTGTAAGCCAGATGCACAGAGGGGCACATGTGCCTGGAGTTCATTTGCAGTGGCTGGAGGCCCTGGTGTGCCCATTCTCTCTCCACCTGCCTCTTCCTCTCTTTGAATAAATAAATTAATAAATATTTAAAAAATGAAATCCAAATTTTTTTTAAAAAGGCCAGAATATCTGTGCCAACCCCCCAAATTATTTGCAAGTCTTATTGGGAATTTCCAGAAAATTCAAACAGATGCAATTCACCAGCTTAGCTTGCTGAGGGTTGAAGCATTCCCTGAACTGATACTGGAAAAGGAAACAGGTTGTTTCTGCCTCCCACAGACTTGTGAGACCTTCATCCATGTGCCTATTCCAAATATGGGGAGGCTGCTTCTGGCCTCATCGCTCCCCAGGAATGTCAAGGAGAAAACAACGACCGGACTAAAGAGCTTGGGGAAGGCACCAGCGCTATAAACATGTGAGCTCCGCTCCCGAAGACAGCTGGTGTGTTTTCAATGGGAAGGGCTGAATGATCCCGTGGAGACCTGGGGCAATTTCTCTGCCGGGGCACCTGGGGAAAATGACCAACTCTGCTCATAAAATGTGCAAACTGTTCCCAGACAAGTAGAGCCAGACAGCTGAGGCAGTAGTCCTCGTGAGGCACTCTGTGGTCCTCCCTTGGAAGAGGCAACCAGAACTCGGCGTTAACCAGCGACTTACTACACCTAGCCTTCCTGCTGTCGGGCTTTCCTATCACCAAAAAAAATGCAGATGTTTGCTCGGTGCACCTCCTGAGGGTGATCAATGGGGGCAGTGAGAAGATACCCATCTATTCCTCATGGATGACGTAGTCAATGCTTAATGCCTGCTTTGTTTTGATTTTTCATGGTAGGGTTTCACTCTAGCCCAGGCTGATCTGGAATTCACTATGTTGCCTCAAACTCACAGAGATCCTCCTGCCTCGGCCTCCTGAGTGCTGGGATTAAGGGCATGCACCACGGTGCCCGGCTTTCTAAAAGTCCTTTTTTTGTTTTTACAAGGCTGGGTCTCATGTTAACCCAGGCTGACCTGAAATTCATTCCGTATCCCCAGGTTAGCCTTGAACACATAGCATCCACCTATTTGAGCTTCCTGAGTGCTGGGAGTTAAGGCATGAGCTACCATGTTGGGTCTAAAGTCCTTTTAAAAACAACCAAAAAAAAAAAAAAAAAAAAAGGCTGGAGAGATAGCTCAGTGGGTAAAGGCACTTGCTTGCAAAGCCTGACAGCTTGGGTTCAATTGCCCAGTACCCACATAAAGCCAGATGCAGTGTGGCGCATGTCTTTAGTTCATTTCCAGTGGCAGGGGTCCCTGGTGCACCCATATTCATTCATCCATTCTCTCTGCCAGCAAATAAATAATAAAAATATTTTAAGTAAATTTTTAAATAAATAAATCCTTTTAAAAAACTGTAATTTTGTTGGGCATGGTGGCACACACCAGCACTTTGTGAGTATGAGGTCGGCCTGGAACGACAGGGTGAGTTCCAGGCCAGCCTGGGCTACAGTGAGAATCTACCTTGAAAAAAAACTGAGATTTTTATATTTTTTGGTGTTTAATTCCAGAATTATATCACAAATCACACTTGTGGGTGACTCTTTGCTGTAGGCCAAGAGGTGCACAGAAAATGGGAAATAACTTTACCGTGAACCTGAGGATGAATAGTCAGAGGAGGTGGACCTAACATTTTAACCAAAATAGACATAAGATACAACCCCACAGCAAAAAACAACAACAACAAAAAAAAAAAACACAGGGCTGGAGGAAATTTGCATGCTGGGTCCCTCCCTCCCACACCCACACGTAGCTGAGAATTAACTGCCAATGGAAGCCCTTTGATCTTTGCAAACCAGAGGCATCAGGCCGCCCAGGGTTAGGGCCCAGGGTTAGGGATCGGCAAGGCCTGTTTGAACTTGCCTGGCATCTCCCATCTCAGGCTGTTATAAGCTAACTGACTAGGAAACCTGGTCTCCTTGTCTGGGATGATGTAAGCACGCCATGTGGAATAAGCTGGCAGCTTACAAAACAATTTTCAGACATCAAGTTGAGTAGAACTCCATTTCACTTGAAAGCCATAGTCATGCTGTGCTCCTACTGGAACTGACTGGAAGCAGTAGACAGGGTGAAGGAGAGAGCTGCAAGGCAGTTGGAAACCTTTTCCCACTTGGCAGTGGAGCCAAAGCTTCATCTGCCTCTGCTTTCATCTTCCTACACTCTCTAGTCAAGCCTCACCTTGCCCAGACACCTTCCTTCGTATCCTCCCTGCTCCTGAGATGCGTTTTTTTCCTAGCTCTGAGTTAGACTGTGCGCCTCCTAGAGGGAAAGTACAGTCCTTCTTAACTGAGGTTCAGCATGCTCACAGTAGTGACACCAGAAGGAAGTGCTAGATGAACAGACAGGTGGCCTGAGGGAAGACCCAGGAACTGGATTTTCAGCCCCCCAACTAAAAGAGCAGGCTGGTCCTATGAGCCACCTCTCTGGGTAGGACCAGGTAAGAGCCACGCTGAGCTGTTGAAACTTGTCTTGTTCTTGGTGACCAGTATAATATAGACGTAACTGAGTGGCAGGGAGAGGAGGTGGAAGAGGCAAGACTGAGGGCCAGGAATCAAATTTCTTGTTAGTGGGCTCAGGGGCTGGGACAATAGCTCAGTTGGTAAAGTGCTTTTCTTACAAGCATGAAGAATTTGGATCCCCAGTACTCATGTGAACGCCGGGCAGGATACAGTGGTGCACATCTGTAATCCCAGCAGTGGAGAGGTGAAGACAGGAGGCTTCCTGGAGCTCACAGGCTAGCCAGCTCCAGGCCATTGAGAGAGCGCTTCAAAAAAGGAGGGGTGGTGTACCAAGGGTAGCACCTGAGGGTGTCATCTGGCCTCCAGATGCACATGCACGCACACACATACACACGAGACAACTAGGAGCCCAGATGATGGCTGCCTGTAGGAGCCTGGGCTTGCTGAGGTTCTGACCACCTTCCCAACCCGCGGGAGAGGGCGAAGGACTGCCAGCGCGGCTTGCGATGAGACCTCCAGGATCAAAAAGCAAAGGGCGGAGAAAGGAAGGATATTCAGCCAGACGTACCTGGAGGGGGAAGAGTTCCAGGTGAGAGGGGCTCTTCAGGGCAGGGCTGTGGTGACACAGGGCCCTAAGGAGCAAGAGGACCAAGTGGGGCAGGGCTTGAAAGGCTGGGCAGAGGGTGGCAAGACGGTGCTCAGGAAGGAGGCCAGGCTCCCATCTGGAGAGCCAAGGGGTGGGGGCTGTGGAACAGATGGAGGGAAAGTTGCAGCTGCTGGAAATGCACTTTCATGTGTAAAGTTTGGTCCTTGGAGGATTGTGATTTCCAGCTCTGAAGGCGGCAGTGGGCAGGCGGCTCTGCTCCACGCTCCTCCTTCTCCCCCATCACCACCCAGAGCACTCGACAGCGGCTCTGTGCCAGAACTCACGCACCATGCCTTCCGCCAGCATCTCTTTCAACAGGCAGAAGCTAGCATGGCGATGCCTTGGCATAGCCAGGATGGCAGAGGACCAGGTGGAATGAGAGTAGAGGACGGAGAGTCAGAAAAAGCACCTTCGCAGGCCTGCCAAAGGTGTTCAGGGTTCTAGCACAGCTCATGGTCAACTTCTGGCTGAGGGGTGGCAGTGGGGACAAGAAAAACACACCCAGCAGATTCTTTCATTTCAATTTCAAGGTGTTTCTTGAGAACATACCTTTAGTGATTTTTTTTTTTTTTGACAGATCTGTCACTGAGCTTTGCAGAAGTGATTTTACATCCTCTGGCTCTACCTGCCAGCCACCTGTCTTAGCATATTTAGAGCTCGCCTGTGGGAATAGGTTGCTGGCGCACCACACCACCTCTCAGCACCCCTCCCAGTCATATGTGCCTCGTGGGAATTACCACACACCCCACCAAGCCCAGCCCAGGAACAGCAGCAGGGCCGTGAGCTCCAAGCTTTTTCTTCTCTTTATTTGTGCTGGACTGTGCAAGAACAGAAACTATTCACTTGTCTTGTTACAACCCAAGCGCTTTGTTTAGAATGTCATCTTGTTTCCCTTTTGTTTCTTTAGAAAAGATTGTAACCCAGCCCCTTATTGCGACTGAGTCCATTTTCCCAAGACACATTACAGAGATAATAACTTAAGTGTTCTTGAAGTACAGAAGTCTTCTTCCTCCTAGTGGGATGTCTTCTTTGTGCCTTTTCCAAACTTGGCATCAAGACCAAGACCTATGAGAAATAAAAGAATGTGCTTAACTTTACGGGGGAGAGGCATGAAACCTATCAATAATTTGGGCAAATCAGTCTTTGTTCTCCAAAATTGAGGACTTGTGCTAGGGTTTTGTTTTTTTTTTTTTTTTTTTGAGGGGGCACTCAGGTGTGAACTGGGGGTTGTACTAGTTTTATAAAACTTTTTCTAATACAACAGAATAGCACTGAATGAAAAAAAAAGTCACCAAGATATTGGCAATATATACATATATATCTAAATACAGCAAGATGGCCAGGCGTGGTGGCGCACACTGGTTTTTTTTGGTTTTTCGAGGTAGGGTCTCACTCTAGCCCAGGCTGACCTAGAATTCACTCTGTATTCTCAGGGTGGCTTCGAACTTACAGTAGTCCTCCTACCTCTGCCTCCCAAGTGCTGGGATTAAAGGTGTGCATGACCGCTGGTAGGAGGATTGCCATGAGTTTGAGGCCACCCTGAGACTACATAGTAAATTCCAGGTCAGCCTGGGCTAGAGCAAGACCGTACCCCCCTCCCAAAACAAACAAAGAAATAGCAAGATGTAAAAAATCAGAATCAAAATTTCTGGGCTACTCTTCTCAGCATATGCATAACACTACAGGTTGGTAGGGGATAAACATCAGATTCTACCTGACTGAGGAGGGCCTGGAGACCCTGTCACATGACTAAGAGGGAATGCACAGTAGGAGGCTACATTAGAAACAATGCTTCCTTTTCTCTTAAGTTTCCTCTAAAGTAACTAAATAAATCTCACATATATGTACATTTTAGGAAAATAACTAGAAAATCCTACCAATGGCCCTCTGAGGCCCAGAGGTGCACATGTTTTGGATAGAACTTACCCAGGAATACCAGCACAGTGCCCACCCACTGCATGTGGCTGATGGGGTTGGCAAAGAGGATCACAGAAGCCAAGATGGTGAAGAATTTCCGCGTGGTGGTGATGATGGAACAGGTCAGGGGGCCAAAATACACAACCGTCATGAAGATGAAGCTCTGAAGAAAGAGGGAAAGGTGCGTGAGGCAGACATCTGGGTCTGAGGGCGGACATAAGGGCTAACCCTACCACCCCTCTTCTGGCCAGGTCAGGCTTGCTTAGAGCACCAGCAGCTGCAGGAGGGAGGCAGGTTGTCCCCACACAAGAACTCACCTGACCCAGAGCACTGGTCAGGCCAAAGAGCAGGATATTATAGATGATGCTGGGGTACCTTTCTGCAAAGCGCAAGAATTCCCAGAGCTCCCCAGTGAATAGGATTCCTAAAAAAAAAAAATCAAGAGGGGAATGGCACATCTTGTGATGCACACACAAGACACCTGCATGGTCTGCTCCAGGACTGGGAAGGAGGCTAGGTGGGGAACAGCACATGGAGTGGGTTTATACTGTCCTAGCATGCAGCTTTCTCACATTTTTTTTTTTTCTGGTTACAAAAGCTAAGCTTAGAACTGGAGAGATGGCTTAGTGGTTAAGGCACTTGCCTGCAAAGCCAAAGGACCCAGGTTTGATTCTCCAGGACCCACATAAGCCAGATGCACAAGGGGTCACATAAATCTGGAGTTCATTGGTAGCAGCTGAAGGCCCTGGTGCGCCCATTCTCTCTTCCTATTTCTCTCTCTCTCTTAAATAAATATATATATTAAATACAAATATATATAGTTTAATATATTTAATTTATATATATAATTTACATATACATATATAAACTAGACTTAGCCAGGCATGATGGTGTATGCCTTTAATCCCAGCATTTGGGAGGCAGAGGTCAGAGAATCACCATGAGTTCAAGGCTGCCCTGAGACTACATAGTGAATTCCAGGTCAGCCTGGGCTACATACAGTGAAACCCTACCTCAAAAAACAAACAACAACAAAAACCCCACTGCCAGGCATGGTAGCACACGCTTTTAATTCCCAAGGCCAGAGTAGTTGTGAGTTCAAGGCCAGTCTGAGACTACATAGTGAATTCCAGGTCAGCCTGGGCTAGAGTGAGACACTATCTCAAAATAAACAACAACAACAAAAAAAAACCAAACCAAGAAAGAACAAGAAAAACTGACTGAAAGCAGAGATCCCCGGATGTTGTGGAGAGACGGTGACCCACAGGTCTCCAGCTCAAGGTGAGCTCGGAATTGGCCACCTCTAGCCACCAGCGGGCTTTTCCATTAACCCTGGTGTGATGCATAAAAATCCTTTCTGCATGTGCCCAGATTTGAAAAGGAGTCAGGAAAAACACTGACTGCAAAGCAAAGGGATCTATGCTTAAGCTCTTCAGCCCAACCTAGTGCTTCCTGTGAGCACTACACTACTGTCCCATTTGCCTCATGAGAGGGAACAGTTCCCAGATATCCCCATGAGTTTCCCTGTGTGTCTTCCCATGACATCTGGCACAGGTCTACTCCTATTATCTTAGTAAGAGCTACTAGCAAGCAGACCCTGCAGCACAGCTTTTTCCAGGAAGGTCTCCCAAGGCTTGGGCAGAAGGGCATGTTGGAAGCACCTCAGGCCCTTGGCTTGTGCAGAGTTAGCAACTGGCAGCTGAGCCAGGCTTAACTGGGTAAGGGTAGCCTGCCCTCTGGTGACCCAGGCAAAGAACAACAGAATTGCTCCTTACCAGCTCCCAGAAGAAGTGTGGACCAAAGGTTGATGTTCAGCATCATGTGGTTGGAGCCTGTTTGGTAATGAGCTCGCATGTGGTCCTGGGAAACACCTGTCAGTCCATCCAGGGTCAGAGACAAGAGCTGGGAAAGAAAAAGAGACAGTCTGCAATGAGGTGAAGCAGCAGATCCCCCCTAATCCAGGACAAAAGAGTCTCCTCTTAGGTACCTCAAAAAAATGCTGCCTTATGACAGAGAACCCCACTAGCTGTCCCTCCCACAGGCACTTGACTGTCAGCCTAACCACACCGCATGGTAGGGCTGTAATCCCAGCAGAGCTGGAAGTTGACCACTTCCCAATGTGACGCCTGCAAGCTGGCCTAAAAGGGACTGAAACGGCTGTGGTGAGGCAGCTACACTCTTCCTAAAAGGCTGGAGAAGGATACCCAGTCCCAGAAGCTCAGCTGCCTAGATCTGAGTAAGGACAGTATTCCAAAAACAGGGCTCTGTGGACAGGCTGCCTGGACCGGACTCCTGAACTTCCTGTCACTGGAAAGCATGACAATGGGCAAGTGACAAGCCTTCTGGCCTGTTTCATCTATAAAATGGAGATAATGCTACCTATGTTAGGAGACTGCTGTAAAAAATAATCAATAAATGCACAAAGCACTTGAAACAGTGTTTAATACATAGCCATGGATCCTGCTCTGTCTTGTTTTTCGAGATCAGGTCTCACTTTAGCCCAGGCTGACCTGAAATTCACTATGTAGTCTCAGGCTGACTTCAAACTCACAGTGATCCTCCTACCTCTGCCTCCCAAGTGCTGGGATTAAAGGGGGTACACCACCACGCCCAGCTTGCTTCTCCCCCCCCCCACCAAAAAAGTATTTTATTATTTGAGAGGGAGTAGGGAGAGAGAGAGAAAGGCAGGCAGAGAGAATGTGCATGGGCATGATAGGGCCTCCTGCCACTACAAATGAACTTCAGATGCATGAGCCACTTTGTGCATCTGGTTTTAAGTGGGTACTGGGAAACTGAACCGAGGTCACCAGGCTTTACAAGAAGCACCTTTAACTGCTCAGCCATCTCTCCAGCCCCTATCCCCCCTTTAAAAATATTTTATATATTGATCCTGCTGTTTCTTAACTCTGGTGCTCATGTTACTTGAAACTCCAGGGAGACACACACTAATTCCTTTTCATCTCCCAAGTCTCTCAGAGATCATACTAGGATCCAGACAAAAACCACAGAGTGTCCTTCCTCATGTTAAATATTTCAAACTTCTCATCATGCCTTAGCAGAGCCAGGGACCCTGTAGCAAAGACTAGAAATGGGGAGCAAGGGGCACCACATCCTCCCTCAAGTCATAACCAGCCTTCTGCCAGCCTCAGTGGGATTGTCCTTGGTGGAATTTGCTGGAAAAGGCTGCCTTACCAGAAGCAGCTCTCCAAAGCCAACTGTGTGCTCTTCCATCCCAACTGCTTTCTTGGGTTTGTACATGAAAAGGGCCACACCAGCCACGATTAGCAACACACACAGGTACTTAGCCAGTGGGTACTTCTTCTTCAAGAGAGTCACCCCAAGGAGCATGACTACGGAAGAGAAGCAGTAGAAAATTTAGGCACCCATAGTTACCTGTGATCCCAAGACCCTCCTCCCAGAAACCAAGAAAGGACTGAAGGGGAAAAATGCTTGAGGATGGGAGGAGGGATGCCACGCTGGCCCAGAGATAAAGATGATTGAGCAATAGGTTTGAGTACAGCATACGGTGGGGAAAGATCGAGAACAAAGGTCAAAGGTACAGGAAGGAACAAGGCAAGGGTGGGTACAGTGGGGAAAGGTGAGACTCAGCAGAGAGAAAGTAAAGAGCAAAATTGGATTCGGAACGCAAGATGGCAATGTAAACACAGGACACCACGGTGACTGAGTGCATGAAGCAGACAAGGTCAGCCTGTGAACACCACAGAAGTAACAAGATGACAAGAGAATCCCTGGAGAGACCTGTGACGGGATGATGAAACCCAGAGGGATGCAGAGCTCCAGCAGAGGAAGACAACACTTACTCCAGGAAGAGTAAGGGTGGAAGATGAAAACTAGCTACTTTGCTTACCTGGGATTGGCTTGCAGGATTTACCAAGGACCTGAAACAAAAGTCAGTAAATAAGTTTTGAGTGTCAGTGTGACATGCAAGGAACCATATTAGGCACATTAAGAAGAGTAAGCGTTTGGCCTGCAATGGGCAACTTAGCCTCAGAAAGCAGCCCTATCACGGCCCAGCCTATCCCTACCCCCATCTATGGCCCTACATACCCTGAGTTTCTCAAATACACTTTAAAAAATATATTCTATTTTCATTAATTTATTGATGAGAGAGAAAGACACAGGGAGGGAGAGAAAGGTCTCCAACCACTGCAAATGAACTCCAGACACACACACCACCTTATGCATCTGGTTTATGTGGGTCCTGGGGAGTCGAACTGAGGTCCTTTGGCTTTGCAGGGAAGTGCCTTAACGGCTAAGCCATCTCTCCAGCCCTTTATTTTATTTATTTATTTATTTATTTATTTATTTATTTATTTTCGAGGTAGGGTTTTGCTCTAGCCCAGGCTGACCTGGAATTTATGATGTAGTCTTAGTTAGGGCGGCCTCGAACTCACAGCACTCCTCTTACCTCAGCCTCCCAAGTGCTGGAACTAAACGTGTGTGCCATCACACATGGCTTTAAATACACTCTCAAACAATTTCTGAGCCAGTCCTTATCCCGCCCTGAGATTTCACCTGAGTTGGGTAGTTGACAAACTGTAGTGCTGAATTGCTGGAGACCATGGCACCCACGTATGAGACGGAACAGGCAGCATAGAGCCAGGTCCGAGTACGATCCACCCTGGCAGTGTCAAAAAACTGGATCACTGGGAGAAGACAAAAAAAAAAACAAAAAACCAACAACAAAAACAAACAAAACATACAAGAGAAACCTGGTGGGGCCAGGATGGACCTACTAAGCAAAAGCTGAAGCCATGTGAAACGCATCTGTCAAGTAAGACAGGCATAAGCTAGTTCTGTCCTCTTAGACTGGGAAATCTCCGAAAACTGTTCAGCTTTCTATTTCCCCCTAAGCCTAGCCAGACCACATGCAGGGTGGAGGTAGGGGACTCACTGAGTTAAGAGAGGACGACCTAGCTCTATTACTAATCTTCAAGGAACAAAGAGAGCTCAAAACATGTTTGAAGTTGAAACACAAAGGAAAGCCAAAGGGATAAAGGAAAATGTTCAAGTATTTTCGGTGGGGATTTGGAACATAGAAGACCTACACTCTACAGATTTCTGGCTCAGAAAATTGGTTCAATTTGGAGACATGGTATTTTAAGTTCATGTCACAGTTATTAGGTTAACACAGAGAGGTTGTGTAAATACTTAAGGGTGGGAGGTAGAAGCAGGGAAAATTTGACCTTAAAGTTTAATTAATGCCCAAGTTATGGGAGTGGGAGTACCCAATAAATTTCTATTAGGTACTCACAGATCTTGGCAAACACGGCATTGATCACACACTGGATGAACACCAACGTTAAGGCAAAGGTGAACGTCTCCTGTTTCGCTCCCTCCCCATACTTTCCTCTTGTTCTAAGATGAAAGGAAGGAGAGAGTGAGGGAAAAAATTAGTATCTTTCACTCTATTATATCCATAATAACTGCAAGACTTGTTGAAATTATCGTGCCTCTCTAGATGTGGGGAGAGACCCTATAAGGATCATATTTACTAGGTGGCTGACATGACTGGATCTAGAAAGTAGGCATTCCAGCCTGTTGATCCACAGCCTAGGGAACTTACATCCATCAAGGATGGAGCTAACTGAAACGTGGAAAATCAGGTAATGAAACGAAGTACCCCAGGCAGCAGCAGAAGACAGCATTTGGGCTAGACGGCAAGGCCGAGAGAACAGGTGTCAGAAAGCACCAGGGAGGGAGTTCCAAAACAGAGTTGGCTCTAAGGTCACCGAAACCTGTTTGGAGGTAGAAGTCCCAGGCTCTTGGAAGCATCCAAAAGAAAAACTAAGTCTCAAAAAAGCCAGGCGCCAATCACGGTGTTTGGGAGATTCGGGCTCAGCCGAAGATGCAAAAGTAACGGGTGCAAGAAAAGGTCAGAGTCAGGCGCGAGAACAAGAGAGAAACCTGGGACAAGGGACGAGGCACGAAAACCGGGCCGCAGCCAGGGCTGTATGGAGGGTGGGCATAATGGGGTGTTTCTGCTCCCGCGCCCGGGGGTCCGCTCACATCTTTTCCTGCAGGATCCCATAGTAGAAATAGCAGACAAAGACACCCAAGAAGCAGAGAGGCAGACGCAGCCGGTCGGGCACCAGGGATCTGCTAGCGGCCATGGGACGCCCAGACGAGTCGACCAGAGACCCGCTCACAGCCGGCAACGGCGGCGGCGAAGGCGAAAGCTCCAGGCGGACATCGCCGATCGGCGACAGGGGCCTCATAGAGGCTGCATGCGACCGCCGCTTAATAGGGCCCGGCAGCCACCTCTAGAACTGCCAGCTCAGAGATGCCAAGAGGAAACGCCTCCGAAGCCACAAGATGCGTTCTAGGAAAGAAGACAAGTCCTGGAACCGTGGCTCCATTTCTGGAAACCAGGGAAGCCAGCCGTATAGGACTATTGTTTCGTCCTCGAGATTTTTTGCGATCAGGCAAATCCGTGGACAACTAAGTCCCGCATCGCGACGGGGTGGCCTAGCAGCTGTCCAGACGTGGAATGATGACGTATAAGGATGTGGAGGTCTCCAATTGGCTACGCGGTACGAAGCTACGGTAGGTGGGCGGGGAAAGAGGAGGTGCGACCGGCAGAGCAAATTAAGTCTCGCGGGCGTCAAGAAACATCGCAACAGAGTCTCAGCGCCCTCTAGCGGCAGCGCAGAGCCAGTGACTCCAATCTCCTCTACCCCTGCGGTCAAGTCCTGGCTGTGGAGAGCTCGGCCTCCTCTGGCTTCCAAGGCGGGTAGCTGCGCTGTGGGCTGTTAGCAGAGTTCCTTTCACAAAATGCCAGACAAAATGCCTACCCAGTTTTCTCACTCTGTAAACTCGGGATAATTAGTAATAGCCACGTTTGTCGCCCCTTGAGTGTTCTGAGGAGCAAATGAGCTGTTCTGTGAAAGTGTTTTATAAACTGTAAAGTGTGCTGTGCAAGCTTAAGATTTGAGTCTTTCTCAACTCTGATTTTACCCCCTCACATCCTGGAAGTGGAAACAGCATGTTTATTAAACTGATTTTTTTTTTGGTAGGGGGGAAATCCAGGGTCCCATGTAGCCCAGGCTGGCCTCAAACTCGCAAAGTAGCCCAGCATGGCCTTGAACTCCATCCAGATCCTTCTGCCTCCGCCTTTGACAAGCTGTGGAAGTCGGTTTTCTTCAGTGACTTCCTATTCGCCCGTGGAGCCATCCCTTCAGCAGCACCCTCCCTCTCCTTCCCCAGGCATTACTGAGCAGATCCTCAGCTCCTTCCCTATCCAAGTGTTGGTTTTCCACCTGCTGGCTCGTATTGTCAAGGCAAAACTGACCTCAGGTCTTGCCACCGCCATCCTCAGTCCAGCCCAATCTGCAGGTGGCTCTGGGCTTCTCTCTTCCAGCAGCCAGCTCCGTTGGCACAGCCTCAGTCTAAGGAAGGAAACCCTGGGCAGCATCCCACCCATCGCTAATGACCTGACTCACTGAGGCTTAAGGGGGCAAGCCAGACGTCTCTCAGAAGATAGGAGGGCTAAGAGAAGATAGGCCCTGTCCCAATGCTGCTGGCCCCTGCCTAGGGGGAGAGGGTCCACTATTTGCTCTCTTGTGCCTTGGCTTACCATACTGAATCAATGGGTATTTCCAGGAAACCAAATTAGCAGCTGGGTGATAGACCTGGTTCTAGTCCCAGCTCTGCCTATTTACTAGTTGGGACCTCAAACAATTCACTCGACCTGCTTTCTTCATCTGAAATCAGTGAGAATGTAATAATCAACTGAAGAGCCTGGGGAGATGGCTCAGTGTTAACACTTGCTTACTTGTAAACACTTGCTTACAAAGTGTACTGACCTGGGTTCACTTCCACAGCACCCACTGTAAAAGCCAGATGCATAAAATGGTGCAAGCATCTGGTGTGTGTTTGCAGTGGCAAGATATCCTAGTGCACCCAAACACATGCACACATGCGTAAATAGATTTTTTAAAATAACCAACAAGGGCTGGAGAAATGGCTTAGCGGGTAAGGCACTTGCCTGCAAAGCCAAAGAACCCAGGTTCAATTCCCGAAGACCCATGTAAGCCAGATGCACAAGGTGGCACATGCATCTGGAGTTCATTTGCTGCAGGCCCTGGAGTCCCCATTCTCTCTCTCAAATAAATTAAAAAAAAAAAAACTAACAAAAGACAACAGAATGATCAGGGCTTTAATTCTAACGCCCCCCCCCCCACACACACACATACACAAACTTGGTATCTGTGCCTTCTGGGAGAAGTATTCAGTCTTTTTTACCTTCCCTCAGTCATAGAGTAGGATGTACCATATATCCTTCATCCAGTGGTTGGCATATTTTCAATGACATTTCATGAAATGCACTTGATCAGGGGCTCCTGATGCTGATGAATGGTGGTGGGATGGCCTGGCCTAGGAATCTGTTCTTGAGGTCATATTAGATATAACTATTCATTATGACTGCCCTTGGGTAGTGAACGTCCTAGCCAATACAATGGGGATGTGTCTTTTGTGGAAATGCTTTGTTAGTTTAGCGCAGAAAGGGTAGTTATTCCTACTCTCCCCACGAACCTAAGAGCTCTTGCAGTGCAGCAGTGGACTGAGAGGCTATGAATGGGGTAGGGCACTTTTCTGCTCCCTCCAGGGCTGCACACTATGCTGTGGTGCTCACTGAGGTACTTGCAGATATGAGAGCTAAAGCTTCTCTAAAGCTGTCCCAGGAAAGTCCATTCTCTGGCTTCATTCCCTGTGCAAGGGACACCCACAATGTCCAACTGTCTGTCTCCCCTCAGTCACCTTTGTGTTCTCTCTGAAGTCCACTGTCCCTAGGAAGGGGAAGACTCATGTTAGGATGAGTCACTCCCCAGTGACTCCCACGTCCACTTGCAGGACACACTCTCCACTCTGGACAGACTTCACAGGGCTCCTGTTAGGGTGTCTTTATGCAGAGGCCCCAGCACGGCCCATTCACACAGCATCCAGACCCAAAGCATTATGTGTCTTGAAGACAAGGTAAGTGATATAAAGATACAAAAACGTCCATGTCCACCCTACTCACTCTGCTCCAGATATTAACACAACTTCAAGCTGCTGGGAATATTTTTTATTTGGTCTATTAACACCAAGATTTGCAAAAAAAAAAAAAAATCTATAACATAAGGTAAGAAAACTTGAACATTAACATTCTTCAATTTTGTGTAAGCTTTGCAGTACAGAAAATATACAAACTTCAAACAGCTGCAAAAATAGTGTCTTTGGGAGAAAATAGAGTTTCTACATCGATACAAGAAAAATAGGCATTTTTCTAATTCAGCCCAACCCCTGGGGCAGGTGAGGGTGTGAAGCCACCATGTGCCACCTGGAGGAATGCCAGGTCTCCCTCTCCCCACTGCCCACCTGGGGCTGGGCTGCGGCTTAAGACAATCTTTAGTCAGGGTGAAAGTGAGATGAAAACCCGTGGTTCTCCCCTGCCAACAGCTGAATTGGTCAAGTGTCCTGGCCCTGAGGGCCACTTTGGTCAGCTCCTCCAGAGGGAGGTGCAGGGACTGGGATATCTGTCCTCTGGTCTGCTCTTCTGTGTCTCCGGAGGGGGAGAGGGAAGGAAGTCTGTGGTCCCCTCTCTCTGTCACAGCCAGCTTGTTCCATGACAAGAGCCTTCTGTAAGTCATTGAGACTCATACCCTGGGATAGGGGACTCAAGATCTTCCCACCAACTGAGGGAAGCAGCAAGTACCCAGGTTGAACTGCCCAGCTGCATGTGGACAGAACAGGTCCTCTCCCATTTGGAGGGGCTGTTGTCCACCATGGAGAACTTGGGGCTTTGACACAATAAATGAAAGTGCTCAAAGGCCAAGAGGGAAGGGTTCCTCCATCCTCTAGCTCAGGGAGCTAAAGAGGAGCCTGCCACCAAGGCACTGGGTCTCCCTGGTAAAGTGTATGTGAATAAGAGGGAAGGTCCCCTCAGACCACCAAGGAGCTCTGGAAAAGCACGGACTCTTCTGATGGTGGGGAGCGTTGCCATGGTTCAAATGGCAATGAAGAGGCCTTGGAAGTCTCTGGATCCTTCCGAGGCAGTGCCCTGGGACTGGCAGGGGGGAGGGGAGAGCCCTGGCTGGAGGGGCAGTTACGGAAGACGAAGCCCATGCCTGGGAAGAGGGGCTTCATCAAGCTGACAGGGCAGAAGGCTGAGCCGGTCGGGTTGAAATGCACTTTGTTCTTATCTGGACAGGAAGTCAAGAAGGCCAGATCAGGACCAGGGGACCTGGAGGATAGAGAAAGACAGACACCAATGTACACAGAGGAATAGCAAGACACTGCAACAGCAGGGCGGCCAGGGAGCTGGAGCCCTGCTCAAAGGACAGTAACCTGGCCAAGCACTGAATGTTCAGTTTTGAGGCACCTCACCTGTTTCTTGTGGTTCTGTAGTCCCGGGGTCTGCATCCTAAGCAAGTACTCTACCACTAACCCACACCCCCAGCCCGTCCATTTATTTATTTATTTATTTATTTATTTATTTATTTATTTATTTATTTATTTTGGTTTTTCAAGTTAGGGCTTTGCTCTAGCTCAGACTAACCTAGAATTCACACTGTAGTCTCAGGGTGGCCTTGAACTCACTGTGATCCTCCTACCTCTCCTTCGTGAGCGCTGGTATTAAAGGCACGTGCCACCATGCCTGGCTTGTTTTATTTATTTATTTAGTGACATGGAACAACTCTCTAGCCCAGACTGGACTGTAATTCAAGGTGATCCTCCTACCTCAGCCTCCAGAGTGCTGGGATTAAAAGCATGTGTCACCATAACCAGCCCATTGTTTTTACACAGGGATAAACTGGAGGGCTAATATCCCAACAATGTGCTTCCAGAATGCTTAAGAGCTGTGCAAGCCTGACTGATGATCACAGTTTGGATCCCCTCTAGAGAGCACTTTCATTTTCTAACAGAGCAAGGGGTCATCATGTCAGAGCCCACCAAGAATTTTAGGGCCCACCACTTGCCTGAAAGCACAGATCCAGGCACTGTGACTTTTGAGATTCCAGAACCTAAAGCATGGACCTCAGTCTTAGCCACATGGACATTTGTGCTGAACAGTTCTCTGCTGTAGGCAGGGTCGTGGTGGTGAAGTGCTGACTTGTAGTTCACAGGACACCAGGTGCCAATAGTACCAGGTCCTCTTCTCCCCAGTTACGTCAGCTACAAGCGTTTCTTGGGCTGGGGAACGTAGCTAGGTGGCAAAGCACTTACAGAGCATGAGGTTCCATTCCTCAATGTGGCCAAAAAAGAAAAGTCTCCTGTCATGGCCAGATGTCTCTCTGGATACAGGTAGAAATCTACTGGCCTAAATCTAATTCTAGAGTATATTTGAAAGGTAGGACTGTCAACATTTTTACCATGAGGAAAGGACAGAGAGAGGTAAGGTAGTTATGGCTTCTCAGCAGATCTAGGTTCTACCTTACCATGTGGTCTTGGCTGTATCTGTCTCATCCTAGGTCTTTTGATCATTTGGGCAAAATGTCAGGATGGAATGAAATTAGGACAGGGAGAACCTGGGTAAGGAATTTATAATGAACAAAGAAGAATGGGGCCAAGATGGCAGCCCTGAATGTGTATGACCAGTGATGAATCAAGGAAGCATGGGCCATACTGGCAGCCAGGGAGGATGAGGAAGAGGAGGTAAAAGAGGTTGAGCAGCTTGTTTTGGTGGAAATGTCAAGAATCATTAATTGGGCTGGAGGGATGGCTTAGCAGTTAAGGCATGTGCCTGTAAAGCCAAAGGATCCAGGTTCAATTCCCCAGGACCCATGTTAGCCAGATGCACAAGGGGGCACATGCCTCTGGAGTTTGTTTGCTATGGCTGGATGCCCTGGCACACCCATTCTCTCTCTCTCTCCCTCTTTCTCTGTCAAATAAATAAATAAAAATATTTTTTAAAATAATAAATAAATAAAAGAATCATTAATTCAGACTTTCTCTCAAGATGTGAAAATATATGCATGATTTGGGATTTGACAGAGAGGCTGATTCTGCAAGGGGACAGCTGTGTCTTTTCTGAAGAATATGAAGACACTTTTGTTTTCTTCGAGGTAAGGTCTCACTCTAGCCCAGGCTGGCCTGGAACTCACAGTGATCCTCCTACTTCTCCTGAGTACTGGGATTAAAGGTGTGCACCATCATGCCCAACTATGAAGATGCCTTTTTAAAAAATTTATTTTTATTTATTATTTATTTTTATTTATTAGAGAGAGAGGGAGGGAAAGAAAGAGAGAAAGAATGGGCACTCCAGGGCCTCTAAATGAACTCCAGACACATGTGCCACCATGTGCATCTGGCTTCTGTGGGACCGGGAGAATCGAACCTGGGTCTTTTGGCTTCACAGGCATGTGCCTTAACTGCTAAGCCATCTCTCCAGCCTGAAGACACCTTTGAGACATGTTTACATCTGGAGATGATACTGAATATGAGGAAGCAGCAGGCAATGACAAAACCAGAAATACAATGAAGAAGCTCAGCATGACGGAACTCTTCTGGTGTTCAGAAAAGAAAGGATGTCGGGCGTGGTGGCACACACCTTTAATCCCAGTACTCGGGAGGCAGAGGTAGGAGAATCACTATGAGCTGGAGGCCACCCTGAGACTCCATAGTGAATTCCAGGTCAGCCTGAGCTAGAGTGAGACCCTACCTCAAACCCTCCCTCCCCCCCAAAAAAGGAAGGTGGGCATGGTGCCACCTTGTGCATCTGGCTTACATGGGTTCTGGGGACTTGTACCTGGGTTCTTAGGCTTTGTAGCAAGCACCCTAACTGCTCAGTCACCTCTCTAATCCCCTAGTATCTTAAAAAAAAAAAAAAAAAACTATTGTATGCTATATACAAGAACTCCTATGAATAAAAAGTTGGCAAAATGAAGAAGCCCAAGAGCTACAAGACTTCAACCCCAGGGTATATTAGGAAATAAGTGATGAGCTGCCATCTCTCTGAAAGGGTTAATGCAGAGCAGGAAGCTAGATGCCTGAAGATCCTTCTGTCTTGAGTCTGTGAAAGAATGTGGATGGCTGTTGCCGCATTTCTAGCTGCATTCTTAACTTGGAGAGAGGGAAGATGGTAAAGTGCCGCCAGTGTAAGCTCTGAGAGCTGGCCTCTTCGCTCCGCTCCACACACCCCAGAGGGCCAGCTATGCACCCCCCCATGGTTTACCCTCTCCCTCCCTTGAGATACAAATGGTGCCCTCAATGCCCGAAACACAGTCCCGGCCAAATCTTCCCTCCCACACCATGACTAAACTTCCTGGCTGCCTTTGAAACCACAACTTCCAGCATGAATCTGCCCCAACAAATGTGAAGTGGTAGAAGAAAATGGAATAAGCTCTCCTGGGACCTGCTAAGGGTGATGGCGGGGTGGGGGGGACAGTGTGGCCTTTGGAAAGGCCTCAACCCTCTTCTAATGTGGGAGAACTGTAAAGAGATCAGCAGATGGTTTCTGAAACTATCCAATATGATTTGGGAATATTCCATTGTCTCTTCCGGCAAGGAATGGAGATTTCTGTCTGGCAGCTCCTAATACTTGCATCACACTTACAGCCGGGGGGTAAGGAACCAACTGC
This sequence comes from Dipus sagitta, assembly GCA_036346955.1. NCBI lineage: Eukaryota > Metazoa > Chordata > Mammalia > Rodentia > Dipodidae > Dipus > Dipus sagitta. The sequence continues at coordinate 2,196,571 of CM070778.1, read as the reverse complement.
GAGTATGAGCTCCCTCTTCTCTCTCCTTTCTCCCTCTTTTCCTACCTCCCTCCCCACCTCTCTCTCCCTCCCTCTCTCTTCGTTCTCTCTGATTATGGTTTACAAATCCTCACACCTTCCCCAGGGATGGAAAAAAATAGAAGAAACAAAGGGCTTAGGTTTCAGATATCTTTCCCTTCCAGCTCCTGCTGCGCTTGTGGCTGGCATGTGGGCAGAGAGCGGGTTTCTATGGAGATAATGATAAGCAAAGATTTAAGTGCTCAGAGTAGGTAATGTCAACAAGTTTGATCATGGAAAAACTGCAGGGCTGATCATCTGATGTTGACACCACCTCTATACAGCAGAGAGCACACACGAGCAAAGAAGGGCCGGCAGGTGGGATGCCAGGCTCGCCTCCACGCTGCCCTCCTCTTCCCACTCCATTCAGGGGGCTGTACTCACGTGGCCTCTTCAAACACACGCACTCTCTCACAGCCTTCTGGGGGCTCACGCTTGAAGACATAGCTGTGATTGGGTCGAGGGGAGGCAGCAAAGGCAAGGACTGGAGAGGGGCTGCCATCTTCTAGGAAGGCAGGATGGCCTGGAGAGGAGGCTGCAAACAGAGAAGGCTGTCAGCAGAGACAAGGAGAGCCTCTCTGCCTTCCACAGCTCAGGGCTAGCGGCGAAGGGGCAAGGTGGCTTTGCTCGTCAGCCGGTTTGCTTTGTACTCTACACGGTTCAGGGCTTGGGGTGAGCTCGGTCATGGGGTATGTGCTAAGCACGCATGAGACCCTATTTCCTATGCCAAGCACCACCACAAAAATAAAAACAATAAAAATAAAAAACTGAATTGATATGAAAAGGTCTCACAGAATCCTGTATTCTCAGGAGGCAAGTTAGGGCTAGGATCTCTAGACTTCACACTTAAAGGAACCTACCTGCCATCCTTCTACCTTCTCCTGACAGACCCTGGCTGCCAGTACTTTATAGTGTGATCCTGTCCACAGTCTAGAAAAGTTGTCACTCCTTGCAGGGAGTACTCCACTCCAAGGAGCAACCTTGACTCAACCCCACTTGGAGGATAAAATTCCTCTCACTTTCCATCCTGTGAATGTGCTTTGCCTTGGTTGCAAATATTGACTTTATCTGCATTTCTCACATTTATTCCTCCTCACTCTGTGCTTGTTTGTTTACCTATGTGTATTGTTAGATCATGCCCTTGACCAGCCTACCTCATGGGGTTGCTGTGAGCATCAAATCAGACGGTGTGAGCAACAGTGCTTTCTAACATATGGAGCGTTAGTAGGAGGCAGGAGTCCTGTCTCACTCCTCGGTGAACAGCCAGGGCACAGGAGAAACTAGGGATTTGGAGTCAGAAAGTTTAGGTGTCAGTCTGGGTCAAACTGAAGGACCCTGGGCAAGAGACCATTTATAATTGCCTTGAAGTTCTCAGTGATGATTAAATAAAAGCATAGGTGCAGAGACAGTTTACATAAACTACAGGTCAGAATGGGGTGTAAAGGACCATTATCGTTATTGGGATGGTGTACAGGACAATGATGAATCACAAAGACAGTCGTGTTGGTTCACAGGAACGCCAGGCCTGGAACTGCTCAGCGGCAAAGGGAGTGGAGCCTCTCCTACAGCCCTGGGCCATCTCTGCTGCCTTGGCTCCGCAACTTACCTTTGTCACTGGGGATAGGTGCCAGCTCCTCAATGGCACCCTGGTGCTCCTCAAGGCTGGTCTGGCCAGAAGGCTGGGGGGATGCCAACGGCATGGAGGGAGAGCTGGCAAGGTTTCTTGGTTCCAGGAGGAGGAGGGGATGGTCGCAGCTGCCATTCTGTGGAGGAGCTGGGGCACGGTGCCCATCAGGGACCTCAAGGATCTGAGGAGGAAAGAGGGAAGACATTAAATCCTGGACCTTGTCAAGCCTGCAGCACTGCAATGACCCTCAGGGTACTCCTTGGGCTCTTCTAGAAGCTCAGCCTCAACTCCTAACACACAATAGCTGAACGCTGCTTCCTCGAGCTATTAATTTCCTGACCCTTCAGTCTAGCAGAAACACCCCATTTCCCCCACAGTACTTTGTTCAGTTCCCTCGTGGCACTGTCAGCCCAGCACAGCATCACACTCATTTGTGGGATATGGTCAGTGTGTCACCCCACGAGAGTATAAACCTCGTGAGGGCAGGGACCCCATGTGCTAGGGCCTGGGAACACAAAAGTGAATAAAACACGCAGGGGAGACATTAAGGACAAGGTACCAGGATACCTCATATGCTGTAAGCCACCACAAGACAAGCATCCAGACGGTTATCACGGATTAAAGACCTGTCATCTCATTTTTCCTTTCTTCTTTTTTTAAAAAATATTTTGCCCACTGGGCGTGGTGGCGCACACCTTTAATTCCAGCACTTGGGAGGCAGAGGTAGGAGGAACACAGTGAGTTCAAGGCCAGTCTGAGACTACTTAGTGAATTCCAAGTCAGCCTGGGTCATAGTGAGACCCTACTTAGAAAAACCAAAATGTGTGTGTGTGTGTGTGTATTTATTTGAGAAAGAGAGGGGGAGGCAGATAGAGAGAAAGAGAATTGGCACTCCAGGGCCTCCAGCCACTGCAAAAGAACTCCAGATGCATGCACCACTTTGGGCATCTGGCTTTAAGTGGGTCCTGGGGAATCAAACCTGTATCCTTTGGCTTTGCAGGCAAGTGCCTTAGCCACTAAGCCATCTCTCTAGCCCTTTCTTTCTTTTTCTAAAATATTTTATTTTTATTTATTTATTTATTTTGAGAGAGGGAAAGAGGAAGAGAGAGACAATGGGCATGCCAGGGCTTCCAGCCACTGCAAATGAACTCCAGATGCATGTGGTACCTTGTGCATCTGGCTGACGTGTGTCCTGGGGAATCGAACTGAGGTCCTTTGGCTTTGCAGGCAAGCGCCTTAACTGCTAAGCCATCTCTCCAGCCTCTTCCTTCCTTCCTTCCTTCCTTCCTTCCTTCCTTTCTGTTTTTATTCAAGGTAGGGTCTCACTCTAGCCCAGGCTGACCTGGAATTCACTCTGTAGTCCAAGGATGGCCTCAAACTCACAGCGATACTCCTATCTCTGCCTCTCAAGTGCTAGGATTAAAGGTGTGCACCATCATGCCTGGCTTTTTGTTGTTGTTTTCAAGGTAGGGCCTCGCCCTAACCCAGGCTGACCTGGAATTCATTCTGTAGTCCCAAGCTAGCCTTGAACTCATAGTGATCCTCCTACCTCCACCTCCTCATTTTTAAACATCCAATGGTACTTGGACCCCAGTGCACCAAATTGTGTGCATGTATATATGAACTGCTACATTTGTCCAATTTTTAAAAACCGGCCAGTAGGTAAAACATAAGCTGAGGACTGCTTGTTACAATTCTATTCATACTGTCCAACTGACATTCCCCAATAGCACTGTGTCAGTATAAGATTATGCCCGAGGCTGCAGAAAACGTAGCACGTAATTCTGCCTGGGAGTAGGGCAGAGAGAAGGTTGCACAGGGTGTCTGGGCTTGAGAGGTGGACGTGCATCATCATGTAGAGACAGCCAGAGGGAGTGGTGACCTGAAAGTGGGGTAGCAGGAGCTCAGGCATAGGTAGGTGACGGCGCCGAGTGCTCAGAGACCAGGAGGCCAGTGGTTTCCTCCCAGCTAGGGACCCTCCTCTCTGTTCCTCCCTACTCATTCTTTCCACTCTCCACTACAAAGCCTTCCCCAGCGACACCCACCTACCTCTACTGCCTCTGTATTTAAGTCCATTTGAGATGAATGAGCTCCATTTGGACAGGTGTCTTTGCTGGTGCTTACAGAGCTACAGCCCAAGAGCCCCCACCGCCCCTCATGCAGGCACAGTCTGGTGGTGCCCGTTAGTGCCCTCAGGGCCCAGCCACCACTCACCCTCAGCAACTCCTCTTCACCCTGCTCCTTCACAAACACCTCCTCCAGCTCCTGGTTGAGTCCTTCCAGGCTCCGATGCAGGCAAGGGCTGAGTCGCAGGACAGGGGACCCTGAGGGGAAGCTGGGAGGGAGTGCCTAAGGAGAGGCAAATGAAGCAATCACGTGAGCCTCAATCAAGCGCCATCACTTTTATCAACTCTGACCAGGGGGTGACGGTCATGTCCACACAGCAGGACCAAGTGAGTAAAGGATGAATGAGGGGTGACTGCAGATTGCAACAGGTCCACTCAGTGTGACTTTCCCCGGAAGCTAGAGCTTTGAGGACTGCAGTGTGCTTGTAGAGTCACTGCCTCAATTGCACAGGGACAGATGGGTGTGGTGGAGAAATACACTGAGAACAAGAAGCCTTTCCAATGTCACTCAGACAAGTTCAATCCTTAAACTTCACCTGGCCACCCCCACATGGTCGCAAAGCATGCAGCGTGGCTCAGTGCTGCGAGACCGAGGAGTGCTCCATGAGTCAGAGAAGAGAACATACCCTCACGGCTCCCCGCACAGCGTGATCCCCTTGAACGGGGGAGCCTCGCTCCTTCTCCTTCCCTGTGCGGCTGAGCTTGGTCCTCTGCAGCTGTTGCTTCAGCTTCGTGATCTAGCAAATGGAGGGAGGAGGGTGAGGCAAAGCAGAAGCACACCGAGGTCCCTCCAAGACGTGGCCCTTGCCACAGGCCCATGGAGTGACATGGAGGTTAATCTTCACTCTAAAACCAGCTCCTCAGCCAAGCCAGACAGCTTATTACTGCACTATTTGATTTTCTTTCTTTCTGTTTTAAGTATTTGAGAAAGTAAGAGTGAATATGGACGCACCAGGGCCTCTTGCCACTGCAAATGAACTCCAGACACATGCACCACTTTGTGTATCTGGCTTCATATGGATACAGGGCAATCGATCTTGGGCCACCAGGCTTTGCAAGCAAGTGTCTTTAACTACTGAGCCATCTCTCCAGCTCCTACTTAATTTTATTATTTACCATATATGAATGACTTGACTCCTGACAAACTGAAGGCATGCAACACCAGAACCATTTTGTTGATTACAGATGGACAAGCAGGGACACTCCTCCACCAAGAGCAATGGATGTATTTATTTACTTTTTTCTTCTGTGGTGTGTGTGTGTGGGGGGGGGAGGTTAGACAAGGTCTCACTACAGCCCAGGCTATCCTTGAACTCATGATGATCCTTCTGCCTTATTCAGGCTCCCAAGTGCTAGGATTGCAGGTATGAGTCACCATGCCAGGCTTACGGTGGTTTTTCTAAGTGCCAATGACAATTCCTTCCTCAAAGGATATATTTTTCCTTTCTTCTTCTTCTTCTTCTTCTTTTTTTTTTTTTTAATGTACTAGAGCCTCTACTGGCTGCAGATGAACTCCAGATGTATGCATCTTTGTACATCTGGGTTTATGTGAGTACTGGGGAATTGAACCTGGTCGTTAGGCTTTTCAGGCAAGTGCCTTAACCATTGAGCCACCTCTCCAGCCCTCAATGGATATTCTTAACTATCCCAAAGGCCCTGAGACTAGGAAGGATGGAAATGTTTTCCTTTATTTTAAAATAGACCACAGTATGCAAGGATAGGCTCTCCTAAAGGAATACTAAATTTTGTGTTGACTTCCATAACCTGTAAAGTATCATAAGCAAGTTTGCACATGTGGCACACACATGTAAACATGTAAGTAACTGGAAGGCTGAGGCAGGAGAATTTTGAGTTTAAGGTCAGCTTGAACTACACAGCAACATGTCTCAAAAAAATCTGAATATTATTAATGTCACATCTGCAGATCTGGGCCTTTGTACCCTGAGCCAGCAGGTGCTTGTGGGGTGCAGAGCCATATAAACATAGCCTGAGTGGCATTCGGAAAGTAGATCTGCTGACCACAGCATAAAACTTGTGACCATAGCCAAGAACAAAATGCTGTGTTTTTTTAAAAAATTGTGCTGGAGTAGGTAAGAGGATCATCATGAGTTCAAGGCCAACCTGAGACTACATAGTGAATTCCAGGTTAACCTGGGCAAGAGTGAAATCCTACCTCAAAAAAAAAAAAAAAAAAAAAAAGTGCTGGAGATGAACGCAGGGCCTGCATGTGATAGGCGTGCACTTTACCACTGAGCTCCACTCCCAGGCCAAGAATGTGCTGTTAAAACTCGCCACTATGGGTCCCTCATACCATGACTCCCACCCTTACTGTGCGTAGCTTGTTTACTCTGACATTCAAGACTTTAAGAACTTTTGAATTTCCACTTAGCTTTAGCCTGGTAGCACATTCACTTCATACCTTCTCACCGCTCTCAGCAACAAGGACAGAAACAGCGTCCCTTTGTGATGGGGTAGAGGGTAAGTCCTGGCAAGTTGCCCCTCTTAGGAGCTGCCATGGGACATGTCAGAAGGAGCTGGTTTGGGAGCCCTAGAATTCTAGCCTGTGGTTTTCCCTACTCTTTATCGGTGGGGAAGAGGCAGGACAAAGTATTTTGGAACCCAAGATTATTTTTCCTCTTCATTTAAAAGAAGGCTGGGGGCACTGGGAGTGGTGGCGCACACCTTTAATCCCAGCACTTGGGAGGCAGAGGTAGGAGGACTGCCATGAGTTCGAGCCCAAGCTGAGACTACATAGTGAATTTCAGGTGAGCCTGGGCTAGTGTGAGACCCTACCTCAAAAAACAAGAAAAAGTCTGGGTGGACAGGTCATAGATGAGGTTGGGGACTCCTGATTCCCAGGGACTTATTCTCTCTTTCTTCAGTCTCTGTACCAATGATCAGGGTCTTAACCAGAAAGCAAAGTGAGAACAATCAACACTCCTACCCTGGGCCTGGCTCCCAGAGAGCCACAAGCCACTGGCCAGTCCTTTCCCTAGCAGAAACATGTGGGCTCCTAGGATCAAGCCACTGGAGGCTGCAGGCAGTGCTGAGGAGGCTGGGAGGAGGCAAGGGAGCCTGGGAGTGTGGCTGTCCTCCGGGCAGAGTTGTCACTTGGTGCCAGATGGAAAGAAGCAGCAGAGAGAGGGCGTTACCTCTTTTCGGTGGTCTGTGCTGCCCCATGATGCTGAGCGCTTGTGCACGTAGGAGCTTGCCCGCTCACCTTCTGGCTCTTGCCAGGACAGGGGTGTCTGCAGGGAGACACACAAGTGAGACAACAATTTCACAGGCAGACCCAGGAAGCAGCCACACGGTTTCCTGGGCAGAGGTGGTGACCTCACATCTGCTCACCTCATCGATTCATGGGTAAGCTAGTTTGCCTCATTCTTCCACAGAGGTGGTATGGGTGCACACCAATAGTGAGGCCATTTCCCAAACAGCTCCAAAAAAAGAGTACTGGCTCAGGGAACCCCTGTGTCCTTGACTCTCAGTCCCTCCATGTGCCTGGCACAGGCTTAGGTGCTTGGGAGCCCATTGAAAACAAGTCAGCACACAGGACTGCAATGTGGGGAAGGGGAAGGTCACCAGTAGCCCCAGCAGAGAGAGGAGGCTCCCCTGCAGTGTGGTGCCTCAAGCTTGCTCCTTCACACAGGAGTATCAGGAACCCCAAAGTCCTGCTGAATGAGCAGAGAGGAGTTTCAGAAATTCTGGACCCTGCTCAGTCCTCCGGGTGGGCCTTCCTTGTCCCTCATGAGGGACTTTCCATCTGCTGCTCCAAGACAGGGAACCCAAGATGGCACATGAGGAAACTGCTGCCTCTAAGCACAAAGCCGAAGAGGCCCAGATCTGCACCCCGCCCCCACCATCACCAACATCCTACTTCCATTCCAAGGCGGGGGCTGAGGGAAGCGAGGGTCCAGCGGACCCAGCTTCTAACCACTGCGCATGCAGCCACAGTACGAGGGCCTGGAGCTTGCTTCTCCAAGAGATCTGCTGACCTCCCCCAAGAGGCTGCTGCAAACAAAGGGGGAGGACCGGGAAAACACTACTCTTCACCACCCAACAGCTGCTAAGAGGAGCTCACGAGGTGGTCTAAGGCCGATTGTGAGAGCAGACTGCCATGTGCGACAGCTGTGCAGGAAAGAGCCACTGTGGACGCAGCCCCTGGCCCTTCCTGCCCACAGCTGCGCAGGAGCAGTGTCTTTACCATGACACAGCCCTAGCTGCCTTGTCCTAACACTGGCGTCACGAGGGAGGGCACCTTCAGTCCAGCCCCATCATCCAGGCTACAGGTATGTCCCCGAGCCTCAGGTCCAAACCAGGGTGTCAGACTTCAGAAGAGGAAGCCCATCTCTCTGTCAGCTACTGGGATACGGCAAACACTCAGCGTGCCCAAGCCAAGCCTGTGGGTGGCTAGATCTGCTAGCAAAGCCCTGAGTACCACACAAGGCTGTCACCCCTGGAAAAGGGGCAAAGGCCACGAGGAGGGATGACAAAAATAAAGAGGATTATGCTCTTTTCTTTTCCTTCCTTCCTTCCTTCCTTCCTTCTTTCTTTCCTTCTTTTTTGTTCGAGGTAAGATCTCACTCTAGCCCAGGCTGACCTGGAATTCACTATGTAGTATCAGGGTGGCCTCAAAGTCACAGCAATCCTCCTACCTCAGCCTCCTGAGTGCTGGGATTAAAAGCATGTGCCACCACGCCCAGCCACTGATTTTTTTTTCTAATTATAAAATGATATGTCTACTGTAGCACATCAGAAAGTTACGAAGTAAAGGCAAGTATAACTGATGTATTATGGAATGTTGACTCAGTAGTACATATAACATGAGATAGCTTTATTTTTTCCAGGCCTTCAACAATATCCTGATGAGCCCCTGGAATATATGTGGGGGCAGTAAGATAAAAAATAGCCTCCCAAAGATATTAGAAACCTATAAATGAGCCAGCCATGATGGTACATACTTTTAATTATAGCACTTGAGAGTCTGAGGTAGTAGGAGGGCCATGAATTTGAGGCTGGCCTTGGCTACAGGTCAGCTTGGGCTCGACTGAGACCCTACTTCACAAAACAAAACACAAAACAACAACAACAACAACAAAGAAATGACACTAAAACCTCTAAATGTAACCTTATGTGGCAAAGTTTTTGTAAGTGTGATTAAGGTCCCTGAGATGGTAGATTATTCTAAGATTATCTAGTTCAGTCCCTAAATGCCATTATAAGTGTCCTTAAAGAAAGGGGCTAAAGGAGTAATGTGCACACAGAACAGGGTAAAACATCACAGTCCCTAAAGCAAAGATTAAAGCAGTGTGGCCACAAATCAAAAGAAGTCAGCAGCTGCTGGAAGAGGCAAGAAGCAGACTCTCCCAAAAGCATCCTGGCACATACCTGCAACTGGGAGGTTGAGCCAGGAGGATCAAGAGTTCAAGGGTAGCCTGGGCTACACAGTGAGTTAAGGGTCAACCTGGATCAACATAGAGATCCTGTCAGCAAGCAAAACAGCTTCCTGAGAACTGGTTCTGCCAATTCATCAGTGTCAGTAATGTGGATCTGTGGTCTCTAGAGCCACGAGAGAGTACACGTCTATCGTCTGAGCCACTAAGGCTGAGTGAAGTCATTGTTAAAGCAGCCCAAGGAACCTACCATGGGCGGATTTGCTGGAGCTCCCAGTTGTTTCCATATTGGTGTGAATATTGTCAAGGCAGGTATGCACAGAGCTGCTGCCTGCAGCCCCTCCAAGTGCAACAGGGCATGTCAAATAGGGGATTGTGCCCCTGACTGGTCAGGACCCTCCTTTCACAGAGGTCTGAATCAAGGTATCATTGGGGCACAGAAAAACCACAGCTAAGGAAGGCTACTCATGGTGGCCACCAGAACAGGGTGAAGCCTAGATAAATGGTAGTGATCTAAGTGGTCATTCTACATGGTTCTTTGCAAGCAGAAGAGAGCCTGGGCATAGTAGACCAAAAAGCCATGCTTGGTGAGAGAAGCCTGCACTGGAACAGACTAGTCCACATTCTAGCCAGGGGAAACAGCTGAGCGAGAAGCAGGATTGCCAACCAACCATGAGTGGCAGCAACCAGCTGTGCAGTGGATGGCCAGACTGTGCAAAAGCGGACATGGTTAAATGAAGGACACCTTGTCTGGGATTCTGAGGTCTCAGGGCAACAGGTGATAGCTGGGCAAGAGGACAGAGAATGGGTTCCCACAGTGCTGCCCAATAATGCAAGAATGAAACCTTCCACATTGAAATGCCCTACTAGCCTCCAACCCAACATTCTACGTGGAGTCCACAGGCAGAGGCCAGCACTGTCCTGGCCCTCAGTGTCCAGGGGCCTCGGGCCTCTAATAGGCTGCAGGTGCAGGGCTGGGTTGAACATAACCCACTGTACCTGGGTGCAAGGGAAGAGCAGCATGGGGCCTGGCTGCAGGGAGATGGTCAGTAGAGTCAGTAGTGACATGATGCACTTGACTGGGCGGGGACGTAGTCCCTTAGGACTCTAGCCAAACACAAAGGCAGGAAAAGGCTCTGAAGGTAGTCCACCGGCTAGTACTGAGAACTCTGGCAGCAAGTGGCCACGGCCACCATCTCTGGCCTATAGTGACTAGGCAGCCCTCAGATTTTCCATCATGGTCCCATTTTCAAATATTTGCTGCTGTTGTCAAATGATATACTGAACAACTGGTCCTGGTCTTTAGTTTGGAAAACTGGCACTGTGCCCAGGCCCTTATACCCACAAAGAGAAACAGTTTTTAAAAGCCCGTAATGGTCACACTGAGTTATGTGCCGACAGTAAGTGTTGAGGCACTAGCTTGAGGAAGGGAAGGACCCCCATAGGTAAAGAAAAAACAGAAATGAAGTCTCAAACCAGCTAGTCTGACTCTGCTTCAGTCTGGCCTTTTAGGGTGCCCCATGAAGTTTGTCAAAAATTTAGGCTACACTTTTTTTTGGGGGGGGGGTTGAGGTACGGTCTAACTCTAGTCCAGGCTGACCTGGAATTCACTATGTAGTCTCAGGGTGGCCTCGAACTCATGGTGATCCTCCTACCTCTGCCTCCTGAGTGCTGGGATTAAAGGCGTGCACCACCATGCCTTGCTTTTTGTTGTTGTTGTTGTTGTTGTTTGTTTGTTTTCTTTTTCAAGGTAGCATCTCACTCTAGCCAGGATGACCTGGAATTCACTATGTAGTCTCAGGATGGCCTCAAACTCACAGTGATCTTCCTAACTCTGCTGGGATTAAAGATGTGTGCCACCATGCCCAGTTTGGCTATACTCCCCCCGCCCAAAGGATAAGCCAGAGCTAATGAAAAATTAAAAAAAAAAAAAAAGTCAGAGGCTTCCCCTGGAGAATGCAGAGGAAAAGGGGCTGGAGAGGAGCAGAACAGGGCGGGGCCCAGCAGGGCAGGTACCCAGGGTTCCGTCTGTGGGCAGGATGTAACCAGCCAGGGGACTTTGCTCAAACAGTCGTCCCAGCTGTGGTGAGGCCACTTCCTCCTCCACAAGAGTACAAGAAGACTCAAATGCTTTGCACAGCAAGAAGGGAGACGGGTGACCACAGCCACCAGCATGTGCTGCCATCTCTGGTACTGGCCTGGGCCCAGACACTACGAGGGCCCAATCCAAAGCACTTGGTGACCAGCCCTGGGTTTACCAACTGGCCTGAGGGAAGGGTGAGCCACAGAGGAGAAAACATTCAGATCAACCAGGGAGCCCTGAAAACCTCCCCCGAGACACAAAAATGCCTCCCACAGAAGACGTGATGCTGCACAGGGCCTTCCTAGTCCTTCCTGGCCTGCTGGGCCCAGGCTCTGCCTTGTTCTCAGTGGGCTGACACCTTCTCACTCCTCTCTCATTTTTCCTCCTGTCTCAAAACAAGCTGGGCTGCTTGTAAAGTTCAGTGGTACAGCACTTGGCTAGCATGTGTAAGGCCCTAGGTTCCTTGTCCAGCACTGTGGGGAAAAACAAACCAAAACAAAAAAACAGCAACAAAAGACAAGCAACATTTCCAGAACAACTTGTCTCTATCACCACATTCTATTTTTTCTTTTCTTTTTTTTTGGGGGGGGGGGGGTTGAGGTAGGGTCTCACTCTGGTCCAGGCTGACCTGGAATTAATTCTGTAGTCTCAGGGTGGCTTTGAACTCACAGTGATCCTCCTACCTCTGCCTCCCGAGCACTGGGATTAAATGTATGCGCCACCACGCCTGGCTTCTTTTTTTTGAGGTAGGGTCTCACTCTAGCCCAGGCTGACCTGCAGTTTACTATATAGGCTCAGGGTGGCCTCGAACTCACAGTAATCTCCCACCTCTGCCCCCAAGTGCTGGGATTAAAGGCGGCACCACTGTGCCTGGCCCCAACACATTCTTCTCCCTTCTAGAACAGCCACCTCCCCGTTTAAGATCCATCCCTGAACCTTTTGCTTCCTGTACCCTAACTCCATGGGGAACTCAGCTCCCTAGGTCAGACCATGAGCTGCCTTGGTTCCTGAGTTGCTTAGAGCACAGCCAGGAAGAGAATCCTGAGACTGCTGGCCACACTGGCATGGACTCAATAGCTGAGAGCTTTCAAGTCCACCCTTGCCCTGTGTAGATCATCTGTTGTATGCAGAGACCTCAAGTGCACCTGGCTCTCTAGTGGCAGGTGTTCTGTGCTTGCTGCCCAGCTCTGACACTGGCTTGGCACGGGCAGGGCCCTTGCTCCCCCTAGAGGTTGTGAGGAAGGAGTGGCTAAGGAGCTTTCAGCTTCAGCCATCACTATGGCTGCGAACCCCACTGCACGTATGCCCCTGCTATGCCAGGGCTCACGTGGCCTCCAACATGCAATCTGGCTGCCAGCTCCAGGTCGGAGAAGTTTGGGAAACTAAGAAAAATAGTGTCTGCCAGCACAGTGGACAAAGCAGATGATAAATAACTCCACTGCTGGGGCTGGAAGAAAAAGTGCACATGGTGGGGAAAGACAGGAATAGCTGCTTTGCTCAACGCAGCTGAGGAAAGGTCTAGCATCCACCCACTCCTAGCAGCTTCAAGGCTTCCAGTGGGCTGGGGATACAGCTCAGTGGTAGAATCTTTGCCTGGTCTGCTCAAGGTCCTGAGTTCCATCCCCAGAAACACACAGAGTTTCCAAGGACTTCAGTAGACACTGCCTCCTCCCATCCCCACATTCCCTGCATCTCCCTAGTAAAACCTCTCCTGCATGTCCATCTTTTCTGAGTGATCTTCCAGGACTCACTGGGGAAGGACCAGGTGTCTTGGGGGAGATGGCAAGTGAGCCTCAGGCCTTCACAGTTTAATACCAGGGCTGAAGGTGGCAGCCTGTGCCAGGTCAGGGGCCACAAGCAGAAATTTGAATGGAACCCAAACTTAGAAGCAGAAAATTCCCCAAAGAGCAGGAATGAAGACGGGCAGAGTGCAGATTCTGGTCTGGATGCTTGTGCTGATCACAATTCTCCCACCTCTGCCCCCAAGTGCTGGGATTAAAGGCGGCACCACTGTGCCTGGCCCCAACACATTCTTCTCCCTTCTAGAACAGCCACCTCCCCGTTTAAGATCCAATCCTGCACCTTTTGCTTCCTGTACCCTAACTCCATGGGGAACTCAGCTCCCTAGGTCAGACCATGAGCTGCCTTGGTTCCTGAGTTGCTTAGAGCACAGCCAGGAAGAGAATCCTGTGACTGCTGGCCACACTGGCATGGACTCAATAGCTGAGAGCTTTCAAGTCCACCCTTGCCCTGTGTAGATCATCTGTTGTATGCAGAGACCTCAAGTGCACCTGGCTCTCTAGTGGCAGGTGTTCTGTGCTTGCTGCCCAGCTCTGACACTGGCTTGGCACGGGCAGGGCCCTTGCTCCCCCTAGAGGTTGTGAGGAAGGAGTGGCTAAGGAGCTTTCAGCTTCAGCCATCACTATGGCTGCGAACCCCACTGCACGTATGCCTGCTATGCCAGGCTCACGTGGCCTCCAACATGCAATCTGGCTGCCAGCTCCAGGTCGGAGAAGTTTGGGAAACTAAGAAAAATAGTGTCTGCCAGCACAGTGGACAAAGCAGATGATAAATAACTCCACTGATGGGGCTGGAAGAAAAGTGCACATGGTGGGGAAAGACAGGAATAGCTGCTTTGCTCAACGCAGCTGAGGACAGGTCTAGCATCCACCACTCCTAGCAGCTTCAAGGCTTCCAGTGGGCTGGGATACATGCTCAAGTGGTAGAATCTTTGCCTGGTCTGCTCAAGGTCCTGAGTTCCATCCCCAGAAACACACAGAGTTTCCAAGGACTTCATAGACACTGCCTCCTCCCATCCCCACATTCCCTGCAATTCCCATGAGGTGAAATAAACCAGGCACTGAACAACAACATACTGTATGACTGCACTTCCATGAGGCACTTAGAATAGGCAAGCTCATAGGGAGGGAGGGATGGAGGGAAGAAAGGAGGGAGGGAAGGAGGGAAGAAAAGAGGGAGGGAGGGAGAGAACTTACTATAAAGGGGGAATGGGAGTTATTGTTTAATAGCCATAAACTTTCCTTTTTTTGAGTTATTGTTTAATAGTTATAGACTTTCCTATTTTTTTTTTTTTTTTACATAGGGTCTCACTCTAGCCCAGGCTGACCTGGAAGTCACAATGTAGTCTCAATGTAGCCTCAAACTCACAGCTTTCCTCCTACTTCTGCCTTCCAAGTGCTGGGATTAAAGGTGTGTGCCACCACACTTGGCTCTAGACTTTTTCTCTAGAATGTACAAAAAAAGTTCCAGAAATGGATAGTGACAATGATTACACAACATTGTAAATGTACTTGATGCCACAGAATTGTAAACTTAAGATGTATGTTCAAAATGTTAAATTTTGGGGCTGGAGAGATGCCTTAGTGGATAAGCGCTTCCCTGTGGCCACACTGGCATGGACTCAATAGCTGAGAGCTTTCAAGTCCACCCTTGCCCTGTGTAGTTCTGTTGTATGCAGAGACCTCAAGTGCACCTGGCTCTCTAGTGGCAGGTGTTCTGTGCTTGCTGCCCAGCTCTGACACTGGCTTGGCACGGGCAGGGCCCTTGCTCCCCCTAGAGGTTGTGAGGAAGGAGTGGCTAAGGAGCTTTCAGCTTCAGCCATCACTATGGCTGCGAACCCCACTGCACGTATGCCTGCTATGCCAGGCTCACGTGGCCTCCAACATGCAATCTGGCTGCCAGCTCCAGGTCGGAGAAGTTTGGGAAACTAAGAAAAATAGTGTCTGCCAGCACAGTGGACAAAGCAGATGATAAATAACTCCACTGATGGGGCTGGAAGAAAAGTGCACATGGTGGGGAAAGACAGGAATAGCTGCTTTGCTCAACGCAGCTGAGGACAGGTCTAGCATCCACCACTCCTAGCAGCTTCAAGGCTTCCAGTGTCAAGTAAATATTTTTAAAAGATACTAATAATTATGGTCTCCAAATTCATTTAAGTATATAATATATATATATATATATATATATATATAGTCATGCTTATAATCAGTATGACATTAAATTCTGCTTCATTCTACCCATTTCATAACTCCATTTCCAAGCATCAATGATCTATACAACTGTCTTTTTAAGATTATATGAGTCGGGCATAGTGGTACACGCCTTTAATCCCAGCACTCGAGAGGCAGAGGTAGGAGGATTACCGTGAATTCAAGGCTAGCCTGTGCTAGAGTTGAGACCCTATCTCATAAAACAGAAACAAACAGAAAAAGATTATATGATATTCCACTAGGATGATATTTAGTAATTTGTTTAGCCATTCCATATTTGACCTTT
Source organism: Dipus sagitta (assembly GCA_036346955.1). NCBI lineage: Eukaryota > Metazoa > Chordata > Mammalia > Rodentia > Dipodidae > Dipus > Dipus sagitta. The sequence goes on along the minus strand of CM070778.1, from coordinate 2,180,989 downwards.
CACAGGTTCCTATCTAATAAAGATATCATTAATATTACTGAATAAGCAACCTTTATTCTCACCTTTTTGTTGTTTTTTGAGGTAGGGTCTTGCTCTAGCCCAGGCTGACCTGGAATTCACGGTGATCCTCCTACCTCTGCCTCCCGAGTGCTGGGATTAAAGGTGTGTGCCACCATGACTGGCTAGTCTCACCTGTTTTTAATTTTAATTTTTATTTATTTGCAAGAAGGGAGGGGGGATAAAGGGAGAGGGAGAGAGGGCAGAAGGAAGGGAGGAAGGAATAATGGGTGCGCCAGAGCTTCTCGCCACTGTAAACTCCAGATGTATGCACCACTTTGTGAATCTGGCTTTATGTGGGTATTGGCTATCAGGCTTTGAAAGCAAGCACCTTAACCACTGAGCAATCTCTCCAGCCCTGTTCTCAGTTTTAGTCTATTCTCTGCCATATTTCTAGATCAAGCTCCCTCAATAATATGTGCTTGCTTAAAAGAATTTAAGGCCGGGCATGGTGGTGTATGCCTTTAATCATAGCAGTCAAGAGGCAGAGGTAGGAGGATCGCTGTGACTTTGGGGCCACCCTGAGAGTTCATAGTGAGTTACAGGTCAGCCTGGGCTAGAGTGAAACCCTACCTTGAAAACAAAAAACAAACAAAACTCTTCAAAGGCCCTTTCAAAGCTGAGAGTCAAAGGCCTCGTGTTCGGGCCCTACTTGGCTGTCCTTTGTACCTCACTCCTCTAGCTCCCTTCCTTCCTCTTAGGCTCTGCCCTACTCAGGACTGAAATCTGAGCCATCTGCAAGCAGCCTAACTGCCTCTACCTGATCCTGGGAATCCCCTGCAAGGAGCATCTCCAGGTTTCCTCAGGATACTCTGTACTCTCCTTGCACTTACCAGCCCCTCTCTTGGGCTGCAGGTATCTGTGAGTCCTAGATAATGCAGTCGGAAGCTGAGGCTGGCTCTTATCTCAGTGTCTAGAGCATAGAGATGGCAACTGACAGGCACCCAAGCAGTTGGATTTACACTAGATTCTATACTAGAAGAGTGAAATTACATCAAATAATCTGTGTGTATGCGTATACTCAACCCACTCACCCCACGGCCACTTGTCTTTCTTTCCTTTTGAGGCCCTGGAGGGCCCAACCTCTTCCCTACATTTCCTAAGACCTTGTCACTGCCTCTAAGGTAGTGACACGCCTACTAGTGACAGGCAGAGATAGGAGGATTACCATGAGTTTGAGACCACCCTCAGACTACATAGTGAATTTCAAGTCAGCCTGGGCTACAGTGAGACCCTACCTCGGAAAAACCAAAAACCAAAAAAAAAAAAAAAAAAACAAAAAAAAAAACCCACAAACAAACAAACACACACACAAAAAAAAGCTCACCAAGGATAGGACTGCTTACAGTGCAGTCTTCCAAACACAAAATGGCCTATATATCCATGACCTCTCAGTGCCTGGCTCTACCTACATAATACTCTCATAATAGGAGGAAAAGATGATACCATCAAAATAAAAGAGAGACTGAGTGGGGGAGGGGATGATGAAGGATGTATTTGTGAGGGGGAAAGTGGGGGAGGGAATTATCATGGTCTATTGTCTATAATTATGGAAGCTGTCAATAAAAGAGTTAAAAACAAACTGTCTCTAAGAGCACAATAATGAGCCAGGGCTTTGCAACTGTTCATGACAGATAACCAAAGAGGCAGGTGAGCAAGCGATTTGGAATACAGGTTACCATGTCCTAATTCTTTTTTCCAAGTAGGGTCTTGCTTTAGCCCAGGCTGACCTGGAATTCACTATGTAGTCTCAGAGTGGCCTCAAATTCAGAGCAATCCTCCTACGTCTGCCTTCCAAGTGCTGGGGTTAAAAGTGTGCACCACCATGCCTGTATTTTTTTTTTAAATTTTTATTTTTGGAGAGATTGAGAGAGAGAGAATGAGAATGGGCATGCCAGAGCCTCTAGCCACTGCAAATCAACTCCAGATGCATGTGCCACCTTATGCAGCTGGCTTACATGGGTACTGGGGAATCAAACCTGGGTCCTTAGGCTTTGCAGGCAAGCGCATTAACCTCTAAGTCATCTCCAGCCCCATGTCCTAATTCTATAGGATGCTTCAGCCTTGTTTCCAAGAACAAGGACAGTGACTCTAGGGCTGAGAAATAAGCAATGGGGAGCAGAACTCTTGGGGCCACTTGCCCCATGCTCTCAGCTGCTCACAATCTCCTGAGAGCCTTCAGCACTATCTCATGCTTACACAGTACTTTCAAGTCTTGCCTCAGCCCCACAGAGTACTTTTTTTATATATTTAAGTTATTTATTTATTTGAGAGGGGGTGGGGGGAGAGAGAGAGAGAATGGGTGTGCCAGGGCCGCCAGCCACTGCAAACCAACTCTAGATGCATGCACTTCCTTGTGCATCTGGCTTATGTGGGTCCTGGGGAATCAAATAGGGGTCCTTTGGCTTTGTAGGCAAGAGCCTAACCGCTAAGCCATCTTCTCCAGTCCCCACAAAGTACTTTTGATTAATGTTACCTTTTCCTCCCATCAGCTCTCCAAGGGAGGCTGGCAAGGAAAGCAAAGGCCAGAGAAGTATAGTCACTGACGATACGCCACATCCCAAGAGGTGGGCAGCATCCTAGACCGAAGTCCAGTCTCTCCTCTGGGCCACCTGATGCTGGACTGCATGTTTTGCTCCACTCAGGGATGGGTCATGTATGAGAAACTGGCATGCCTGACCCTGGATCTCCTATGATCTGTTTCTCCTTTGTGTTTTCTTTTGTCTCTTAAATCTGTCACATATGACCTCTGTCTCCTAGAGACCCTTTTTTCTTGGGGGGGGGGGTTCAAGGTAGGGTCTCACTCTGACCCAGGCTGACCTGGAATTCACTATGGAGTCTCAGGGTGGCCTCGAACTCAAGGCGGTCCTCCTACCTCTGCCTCCCAAGTGCTGGGATTTAAAGGCGTGCACCACCATGCCTGGCTCTAGAGACACTTTTAACCACGCTCATTTTATTGCAGTTCTAATCATCCTTGATAGCCCACCCTATTTAGTGAGCTAATATTGGAGTCCACTCTCACAGACAATAACCATAGTAGAACTTTTTCCTCATGGAATTTAGGGCACACCCAGAATTCTGGAATTTAGTATGAAAATCAAACCATCATTTTGCTCAAATTCCCCTTCTGACCAACTCTTATAATAATCATTCACAATGACTCTGTGGACTTAAGAGTTCCAGCAGATTCTTTTTTGTTGTTGTTGTTGTTTGTTTTGTTTTTCATGGTAGGGTCCCACTAGCTCAGACTGACCTGGAATTCACTATGGAGTCTCAGGGTGGCCTCGAACTCACAGCAATCTTCCTATCTCTGCCTCCCAAATGCTGGGATTAAAGGTGTGTGCCACCACACCCGACTTCTGACTTGTTCCTCCATATACAAAAAAATAACAGGAGGATCGCCATGAGTCTGAGGTCACCCTGAGATTCCATAGTGAATTCCAGGTCAGTCTTGTCAAGAGCATGACCCTACCTCAAAAAAAAAATATTAATAACTACAACAACAGCAACAGCAATGCTTAAAAGGAAATAAAAAGGAAGGAAGAGCGGAATGGAGGGAAGGAGAGTAGCATAAAAGCACATGTCCATGTAGAAAGAGCGCAGCCCTGCCCCTCTCTGCTGGTAGACCTGCACGACCCTCACTGCACTGACGTCCACCTGCATGGACCTGCCTCGCTTGTCCTCCTCATATGAGGAGGTGCTTTACCTCAGCCTTGTCTTCACAGAGGCCACATCCCAGAGCAAGGTGCTGGCCTAGCTTCTAGCCAACCACAAGGCAGAATTACCCTCTGTCTCAGACTCCTCGGAAGGTTCCACTGCCCCTCCCAAATCCCCAGATTCCTGGCATGTCTCAGGCCCTTTGAGAAGACTAAAATGCCATGCTTCTTTCATGCCTAGGAAATGAAAGAGAGGGCACTTTTAAGAGATTAGGTTTTTGACTAGAAAAAAAAATATACTGCTCATAACATAAACCTCTCCTCAAATGGTTTGGCAAGTACCTGCTGCTGCTTTGGGCACCAAAACTGATTAAGGGCTAAAACAAAGCATTGATTTCCCCCAAATGGAAGACAAATCAAAGCCAAAAATCAGATACTAACTTGTTTCTGTGCCATCTTTAAAGCGGCACAGGCAGGCAGGCACAGGGTAGCCTCTGATGTTTGATAGGGGTTACAACATAAGCAGCATGGGCCTGACAGCTATAACTCACTACAGTGCGCATGGGGCCATACCACCTCCCTCACAGGTAGCCTTCTCTCTGCCAACAGGGCACAGTCTGGCCCAAGTTACCTCCTAGAGATACTGGAAAGAAAAGGAAAGCAAATATGATTTTGTCTTTTAGGATTCAGAGGGGGAATACCCAGAAACTTGCTGTTTTTTTGTGTGTTTTTTTTAACATCTTTAAAAAAAAATTTGTTGTTGTTGTTTATTTATTTGAGAGCGATAGACAGAGAGAGAAAGAGGCAGAGAGTGAGAGAGAGAGAGAGAATATGGGCACGCCAGGGCATCTAGCCACTGCAAACAAACTCGGCGCATGTACCCCCTTGTGCATCTGGCTAATGTGTGTCCTGGGGAATTGAGCCTAGAACCAGGGTCCTTAGGCTTCACAGACAAGCGCTTAACCGCTAAGCCATCTTTCCAGCCGACACGCTGGGTTTTAACCACAGTTATCTGTAGGTTTGTGACTTTCCTAGTCATCTGGGAAGGTACGAGGCTCCATTCACCAGAGTAGTAGGAACTGAACCCAGGGCCTCCTGTATGCTTGGCAAACACTTTACTAAGCTGTACTCCCAGCACTTTTTAAAAATACTTTTTTAAAATATTTATTTATTTATTTGAGAGAGAGAGATACAGAAATAGGTAAGTATAGAGAGAGAATGGGTGCACTAGGGCCACCCCCTTGTGCATCTGGCTTACGTGGGTCCTGGGGAGTCAAACCTGGGTCCTTTGGCTTTGCAGGCAAGCACCTTAACTGCTAAGCTATCTCTCCAGCCCTTTCTAGCACTTTTTAACTTTTATAGAGAATTTTAATTCATGAACCTACTGTAACTGACCATATTTCTGTCCTTTATACTTTTGGGGGGGGGCCTGAGATCTCACTCTAGCACAGGCTGACCTGAAATTCACCATGTATAACCCTTTTCCTTTTTCAAAAAAATTTTTATTTATGAGAGAAAGAAAAAGAGACAGAGACACACACAGAGACAGAGATAGAGAGAGAGAATGATAATGGGCGCCCCAGGGTCTCCTGCCACTGCACACTAACTCCAGATGCATGAACCACTTGGTGCATCTGGCTTTATGTGAGTATTGGGGAGTTGAACCCAGGTCATTTGGCTTTGCAGGCAAGTGCCTTAACCACTAAGCCATCTCTCCAGCCCCCCTTTTACTTTGCGAAACAAGTTTTCTCTAACTTACTCAGGCCTTGAACTCACTTTATAGCTCAGAAAGGCCCTAAATTTGCAATCCTCCTGCCTTACCCTCCTCCCAAGTAGCTTGGTTTATAGGCCTGTGCTACCAGGCTGGAAAGGGGTCTGTCTTTACTAGTGACAGTCCAACGCGGTCCTGGACACATTTACAATACATGGTGCAGGGGGATATAAAGCTGCCTTAAGCTAGGTGTGGTGGCACATGCCAGTCATCCCAGCACTTGGGAGGCAGGAGAGTCATGTGTTTGAGACTTGCCTAGGTTACATAGGGACACCATGTCTCAAACAAACAAAAACAAAACCAATAAAACAACTTACAGGCTTGGGCATCAGTCATTGCAGGTGAGCACTTAAATTCTGCACCCCCCTCCCCCACCAAGGAATCTCACAAGCTGAGTGTGGCTGTGGTAGGGCCTCATGGGCTTATCCCTCCTGGGCATACTGGAAAGACCTGGGGAGTGGGCTTGGCCCTGCACTTATGTGATTACAGCTCATGGATAGGAAGTGGTGAAAAGTGACAACGGTTGCTTGTGGTTAGAGGACGACTGGTTTCACTTCTGGAAAGCACTCCTCTCAGATTTGGGAAACAGAGAGGGAGACTGCACAATCGGCTTCTGACAGAGCAGCCAGCTCTAGGGCACCAATGGGTGGCTGCAGGAGGGTGGAGCGTCCTGTTTACAGCCCTGTGGGGTATTATCGGCCCATCGCAAGCAGCAGCCTCCACAGCCCAGCCACCTGGGGAAGCACCCTGGCACCAGGCCAGACCATTTCACCACACAGCTGAGCAGTGGCAGATGCTTTGGTTCTCCGGCAACAGCAAGTGGGAAAGACAAAACAAAACAGCATACGCTGAAGATAAAAAGCCTTAGGTGCTATCTTCCACAGCCACTTGGCCCTGCCTCCCAACTGCTACACTTGTATGGCTGAGGGGAGAAAATCAGCAGTCAGGTGTCTCTGTTGGGGACGGTCAACAGAGCCAAGAGCACACAGCAGACAAGACACTGAAGCAAGGGGGAGAAGGGCCCAGCGTGCCCTGGCAGATGACTCCTTCAGTAAACAGGTGAAGTGTCCACTGAGCTCCAGCTCTGTAATACACACTGCCTAGAAAGGAAGCATAAGACAAAAGCTACTGCCAAGGTAGAAGAAGGGAAGACTGATGCCACTACCCACCCCACCAGTGCCAGCTACTACCACCAGGCACACCCCTGGGAGCCACCCTCAGCAAAAGTACTTTCTGAAGGATCAACCATTTGTCTTGGCTCCTTTCAAAATCCCTTACTGGAAATCAACTCAGGCCTAACCACACCAGCACAGCCCCACCAGAGGAACCTAAAAGAGAGGTGATGGTTCCTAGAGAAGGGCAGGACTTGGCTCAAGGGAAGGAGGAAGGCAACAGATGGTATGGCACATGAGGGTGCTTCTGGCATGGCCGGAGATAGACTGGAAGGTAGGAGATGAGGGACGAGGGCATCTAGGGGGACAATTCTATCATTTCACTATCCTTGGGAGAAAACTGAGAAAGACATGACTATGGCTAGTCCCCACCTCCACCATCATGCACTTGGCCATCCCAGTATATTCAAGAATGGTAGAGAGATAGGCAATGAGATTTCTCAGATGGCAAAAACTCAACAACTAGCTGATTCCACAAACAAATTATGAGTCATTTTCTCACTGTCAGGCATTCTCAGCCCTAGCCTTCTCACCTCCCCTCTTAAAATGATTCTCGTTATACCAGAAGCTACACATATGTTCCAGGACATAGGAAATCCAGATGAAGGGGCTGGGGAGATGGCTCAGACAGTAGAGTGCTTACTGCACAAGCATGGGGGCCTGAGTTTGATTCCTAGCACCCATGTAAAAAGCCAGGCCAGACACAGCATGTTTGCAATCCAAGCACTGGGGAGGCAAAGATAAGATGATTACTGGGGCTTGCTGGCCAGTCTAGCTGAATTGGTGAACTCCAGGTTCAGTACCATACTGCCTCAAAAATAAGGTGGAGCCGGGTATGGTGGCACACATCTTTAATCCCAGCATTGGGGAGGCAGAAGTAGGAGGATCACTGTGAGTTCTAGATCAGCCTGGACTAGAGTGAGACCCTACTTCAAAACAAAACAAAACAAAAAAAAAGGTACAGAGCAACTAAGGAAGACACCCAACATCGACTGTGGTCTCTACATACATATTTATGTACACATGTGAATTTGCACACACCACCACACACAAAGAAAATGCACATGAAGCCACCTTTAATCCCACCAACAAAACAGAAACAAAAAAAAAAAAAAAAAAAAAGAGGGGCTGGAGAGATGGCTTAGCGGTTAAGCACTTGCTTGTGAAGCCTAAGGACCCTGGTTTGAGGCTCAATTCCCCCAGGACCCATGTTAGCCAGATGCACAAGGGGGCGCACACATCTGGAGTTCGTTTGCAGTGACTACAGGCCCTGGCACTCCCATTCTCTCTCTCTCTCTCTCTCTGTCGCTCTCAAATAAATAAATAAATATAAACAAAAAATATTTTAAAAAATTAAAAAAAAGAAATTGCAGATGACCAGAAGCCAAAACTAAAGACTATGCAGGCCCCAGAGATCACCATAATGCTGCACTCATTCTGATCTTTCTCAACGTATGTGTGTGTGTGTGTGTGTGTGTGTGTGTGTATATATATATATATATATATATATATATATATATATATATAAATAATTTTTTTGCCTGTTCTAAAGCAGAGTCTTACTCTAGCCCAGGCTGACCTGAAACTCATTCGGCAGTAGATTCACAGCAATCCCACCTCAGTCTCCTGAGTGCTGGGATTAGAAGCATTGCACCCTTACGCCCAGCTTGTATGCATCATTTTTTTTTTTTCATTTTTTGGTTTTTCAAGGTAGAGTTTCACTATAGCCCAGGTTGACCTGGAACTCACTATGAAGTCTCAGGGTGGCCTCGAACTTAAGGTAACCATCCTACCTCTGCCTCCGGAGTACTAACATTAAAGGCGTGTGCCACCATGCCCGGCTAAAAGAAAATTTTTTAGAGATAGGGTGTCTCATGTATCCCAACCTAGCCTCAATCTTGCTGTGTAACTTGCTATGACCTTGAACTCATCCCAAGTGTGACCTTAAACTGATCACCCTACCTCCACCTCTCCTCCTTTCTCACTCTAGCCCAGGCTGGCCTCGAACTCACAGCCTCCCAAATGTTGGGATTATAGGTATATACCACCAGGCAGTTTATGCAGTTCTGGGGATTAACTGAACCCAGAGCTTTGTGTCTACTAAGCAAATACTCTATGCTCCTGTTTTGAATGTGTGTGTGTGTGTGTGTGTGTGTGTGTGTGGTATTTTAGTCAATGATCTTTACTCAGAAGCAAGCAGGACCTAGGAAGGAAGTATGGCTGGATACTGAGAGTGTAGGTCCTGCCCTATCCTATTCCCTGTGGTGATGAGAAATGTTAATCTAGAAAAGAATAAAACAAAACAGGGATTCAGATTTTTTTTTTTTTGAGGTAGGATCTCGCTCTAGCCCAGGCTGGCCTCGAACTAGAAGTAATCCTCCTACCTCTGCCCGAGTGCTAGGATGAAAAGCATGAGCTACCACACCCCAGGGGATTCATAATTTCTAAACATTTTCCCTAAAACATATTTGAGTAAGCAGGAGTTCCTCCAAGCAGCCTCAGGATTATCTTTCTAGTTCTGCATGTGTGTTGGGATCCTACAGGGTAGGCAGTCTCAAGCTCCCTGTGGTCCAGAGGCCACTTAACTGCTTAACTCAGTGATGTGTGGGTTCTGGAGGGAAGTTGTGGTGACACTGAAACCCCTAATATGACTATGTGAGCGCTAGAAGCCTACAGAGACCCCACCCATCCAGCCAGGTAAATTCAATCTGGAGCTTGAACTCAGGACTTTGACTTTACCCATACTAAGGAAGTGCTCTATAACCCTAGCTCTAACATTTCTTTCTTTTTATTATTTTATTTTTTGAGGTAGGGTCTCACTCACTGTAGCTCAGGCTAACTGGAATTCACTATGTAGTCTCAGGGTGGCCTCGAACTCATAGTGATCCTCCTACCTCTGCCTCCCGAGTCTGGGATTAAAGGTGAGCGCCACCACACCCAGCAATGACTAACATTTCTTCCCCCCACCCCCCCCTTTTGAGGTGGGGTCTCACTCTAGCCCACGCTGACCTGGAATTCACTTTGTATTCTCAGGGTAGCCTCGAACTCATGGAGATCCTCCTACCTCTGCCTCCCAAGTGCTGAGATTAAAGGCGTGCACCACCAAGCCCAGCTCTAACATTTCTTTCTACACTGTCATATTTAACTTAAACCCTTGCAGGGAGAAGTAATTTTTTTAAAAAAAGTTGTATCATGATTCTCCTATGACAGCGGCTTGTTCCCCCTCCCCACAGAAAGAGCCATGGTGTCTGAGTACACATGAAGAACTCCTCAGCCAGGCCTCCAAACATCACCCGCTCCATATCTGAATGCACAGCTCAAGCAGGGCCAATGAAAGCATTTCTGGCTGTATATCCTACTTCCCAAAATGCAGAACACATCTGGAGACAGTTGAAGAGACAGGCCAAGGGAAGCCTTTTTGGAGATGTTACTGTGGGAAAAAAAACAAGGACTATGCTAACTCTGGGTATCATCCAGGAGGCAAAGGGTAACCCCAAAGTGTGTGTGTGTGTGTGTGTGTGTATGTGTATGTGTATGCATGCATCAAGAGGAGGCTGCAAGGCCCTTTGACATTTATTTGGTTCTCAAGAAACTGCAGTTAGAAGAAAAGGAAGTGGTATGAACTTTTCACCTTTTATCTGAGTTCTCTGAAGAGGAGTTCTGTAGGATTTCAGCATTTTCAAGACAAAACACTAGCAGTTACTTTAGGATCTGCTGGGCATTTGTAAGAACAACACACATAGCAAGTATCCCAGCTCCCTCCCACTAGAAAAAAAATTCCTCAGGCTGGAGAGATGGCTTAGCGGTTAAGGCATTTGCCTGCAAAGCCAAAGGATCCCTGTTCAATTCTCCAGGACCCATGTAAGCCAGATACACAAGTGGACGCATGCATCTGGAGTATGTTTGTAGGGTCTGGAGGCCCTGATGTGCCCATTCTCTCTCTCTCTCTTTTTCTCCCTCTCTTAAATAAATAAATAAAATATATTTTAAAATAAATAAATAAAAAGTAAAAATAAAAAATTCTGTGCTTGGCATATGGGGGTGCATGCCTTTAATCCCAACACTTGGGAGGCAGAGGCAGGAGGATTGCCCTGAGTTTGAGGCCACCCTGAGGCTTCATAGTGAATTCCAGATCCACCTGGACTAGAGTGAAACCCTACCTCAAAAAAAAAAAAAAAAAAAAAAAAACTCCCTCAAGCCAGGCCTGGTGGTGCATGCCTTTAATGCCAGCACTTGGGAGGTAGAGGTAGGAACATTGTGAATTCAAGGCCACCCTGAGACTACATAGTGAATTCCAGGTCAGCCTGGGCTAGAGCGAGACCTTGCCTCAAAATAAAAAAAGGCTGGAGAGATGGCTGAGCGGTTCAGCCTGCAAAGCCAAAAGGATCCTGGTTCGATTCACCAAGACCCACGTAAACCAGATGCACAAGGGGGCATATGTGTCTGGAGTTCGTTTGCAGTGGCTGGAGGCCCTGGTGTGCCCATTCTCTCCCTCTTTCTCTCTCTCTCTCTGCCTGTCTCAAATAAATAAGTAAAATATATATTTTTTAAAAAGTTCCTCAGCCCATGGGTATTTGGAAGTGATGGACATTTGGAGTGGTATAAAAACTCAAAGGACAGGCAGGTACCTTTGTTATTTCATTCACAGCAATCTGATTCCTATCGAATAGAAAGCATGACACCCAGTCAGTTCTTGTCTTTGAGGTAAGTGGGGCAAAGGAAGAACTAGAGGTTATGGAGGCTCATCTATAATGACTCTTGCAAAAGGACAACTATAAGACAATACACTGACTTCTGCCTCGGATATGTGCAACCCGTACACTCTTATGCATTTACCCATGGGGTCGAGCTTCCAAACTGTTACAAATTGAAGGGGGGGACACTCCCATGTAGAGAGGTAAACTGATTTCTCCAAAGTTAAAGTGCAAAGTGAGGCCCTTTATTACCCAAACAAGAGAATTTTCAAAGTACATTCCCACGCTTGTGTTTGATTGTCTCAACTCTTTCATGACCTAGCAACCTTGGCTCAGGAAATACTGTGAACTACAGGTTCTAGTGCCCTTCTCTTCCTAAGATCCTGGATAATCATACCTAGGATTCAGGAATACTGCTATAGCCACTGGGCATGTTGGGTTGGCCAAGGGAGAAAGAGGACATTTTAAAAATGAGGGATCAGGGCTGGAGAGATGGCTTAGCGGTTAAGCGTAAGGACCCCGGTTCGAGGCTCGATTCCCCAGGATCCACGTTAGCTAGATGCACAAAGGGACACATGCGTCTGGAGTTAGTTTGCAGTGGCTGGAAGCCCTGGCATGCCATTCTCTCTCTCTCTCTCTCTGTCGCTCTCAAATGAGTAAATAAATAAACAAAAAAAAAAGAGTTACAATTGTCTAGGCTGGTAATAGAAAAAATATTTTTTTAAAAAATGAGGGATCAGCCAGGCGTGGTGGCGCACGCCTTTAATCCCAGCACTGGGAGGCAGAGGTAGGAGGATCGCTGTGAGTTTGAGGCCATCCTGAGACTCCATAGTGAATTCCAGGCCAGCCTGGGTTAGAGTGAGACCCTACCTTGAAAAACAAAAAAAAAAAAAAAAAAAAAAAAAAAGGATCAGCTGGGCATGGTGGCACACACCTTTAATCCCAGCACTCAGGAGGCTGAGGTAGGAGAATAGCTATAGAGGCTTACAGAGTTACAGAGTGAGAGACAGAGATCACCTTTTTAAAAAATATTTTTTATTTATTTATTTGTAGGGAGAGACAGAGAGAGAATGAATGGGTGTGTCAGGGCCTCCAGCCACTGTAAATGAACTCCAGACACATGCGCCACCTTGTGCATCTGGCTTACGTGAGTCCTGGGGAACTGATTCTGAGTCCTTTGGCTTTGTAGGCAAGTGCCTCAACCATTAAGCCTTCATCTCCAGCCCAGATACCACCTTTTTTGTTTTGTTTTGATTTTTCTTTTTTTTGTTTTGTTTTGTTTTGTTTTTCGAGGTAGGGTCTCACTCTAGCCCAGGCTGGCCTGGAATTCACTATGTAGTCTCAGGGTGGCCTTGAACTCATGGTGATCCTCCTACCTCTGCTTCCTGAGTGCTGGGATTAAAGGTGTGTGCCACCATGCCCAGCTCAGATACCACCTTTTTAATGAGGAAAGTAGAAAGGAAGAGAAGTAAGGGTCATACAATTTTTAAGGTAATCAAACTAGTTTCTGCTTGGTGAACAATGATTACCATGATTACCTTTAGCTTCATCCAGTCTATTTTCTCCCTGGCTTCATGCAAACCGCTAAGCAGCAACATGGGTTTTTTAATGTATTTATTTGCATGTGTGGGTGTGTATGGATATGCCAAGGGTCTCTTGCTGCTGCAAATGAACACCAGATATTTGTGCTGCTTTATGCATCGGGCTTTGCATGGTGCTGGGGAACTGAACCTGGGTCTACAGGCTTTTTGAGCAAGCACCTCTTAACCACTGAGCTATCTCCCCAGCCTAAGACAACAGTACACATTTAAGCAACTAATAATATCCAATTTACACAAAATACCTGTAAGTGTTGACTAAATTTGATGGCCCCATTTTGTTACCTTCCCTCCAGTGAATCCAACAGAAAATTGTTTTTGTGATTCCTCTGCTGAACCAGTCATGTCAGTATTAGTCTTCGTTAGTATTAGCTCAGAACTGACTTTATGGAACTCCCAGAGAAATATCTCAATCGGGAACAGTCAACAGATGCCAAAACCCCTGGGCCAAAGGTTGTGGGGAACAGGATATTTACACAATACCAAAGTATCACCCCATAAACCACTTGTTAAGAGAACAATGTACTTTTACAGTAGTAAATCTGATAGTCAATGCCTGAAGTGATCAAACTTAGCATGGCTAGGCTGGGGTGCAGCTCAGTGGCACAGCCATGTGTGGGAGGTCCTGGGTTCAACTCCAGCAGCCCTCCTGAAACAAATTAGCACTGTGAACAGTTATGGACATTCTGCCACTCTGTACTTCCTAGAAAAGTACAACTTTACCCATGAAATGTTCTCGTTAGGAATGCTTAACTTAAATCTAATGAGATCCCAGACCTAATTTCCCAATTACAGGAAGCATGGGCTAGAGGAACAAGTTAAATGCCACCAAAAGGAAATGGGCAGAAAAAAGTCAGAGTGGGGAAGAGTTACAACATTACTTTTCACAACGTCTTAAAAAAAAAAAAAAGTCAACAAAGGGCCAGAGAGATGGCTTAGCAGTTAAGGCGTTTGCCTGCAAAGCCAAAAGATCCCGGTTCGATCCTCCAGGACCCACGTAAGACAGATGCACAAGGGGGCACATGCATTTGGAGTTCGTTTGCAATAGCTGGAGGCCCTGGCACGCCCATTCTTTCCTTCTCTTTTTCTCTCTGCCTCTTTCTATTAAATAAGTAAATATATTTTCTTTAAAAAAAGCAACAAAAAATGGGGTTGAGGATAGCTCTGAATTGAGAGACTTTTAAAAAAGACGTAACTGGGAGCTGGGCGTGGAGGCGCACTCCTTTAATCCCAGCACTTGGGAGGCAGAGGTAGTAGGATCGCCATGAGCACAAGGCGACCCTGAGTCTACACAGTGAATTCCAGGTCAGAGCTAGAGCGAGACCCTGTATTGAACCCCCCACCCCAAACAAAAAGACACAACTGGGGCTGGAGAGATGGCTTAGCGATTAAGGCGCCTGCCTGTGAAGCCTAAGGACCCAGGTTCGATTTCCCAGAACAAGCCAGATACACATGGTGGCACGTGCATCTGGGGTTCATTTGCAGAGGCCCTGGCGCACCCATTCTCTCCCACTCTTTCTCCCATAAATAAATGAATTTAAAAAAAAAAAAGACATAATCAAATAAGATCCTTTGGGCTGAGGATGTAGCTCAGTGGTAGAGAGCTTGCCTAACATGTGCTAGGCTCTAGGTTCTGGCCCCCAAACCATAAGCAAATAAAATCTGTGATTGGGTCCTAGATCATAAAACAAATCACCAAAGAGAAATGTGAAAGCCAGGCTACATATTAAATGACAGCCAATCGGAGCTAGCTTACTTAGGCATGATACTGTCATGTAGAAAAATGTCCTTATTCTCAGGAGAAACCACTGAACTAAAAGGGGAAGGAAGTGTCATAATACTTGCAACTTAGTTTCAACTAGTTCACCAGAGCCAGCCGTGGTGGTGCACGCCTTTAATTCCAGAACTTGGGAGGCAGAGGTAGTGAGTTCAAGGCCAGCCTGAGACTACATAGTGAATTCCAGGTCAGCTTGGGCTAGAGTGAGACCCCTACCTCAAAACATAAACTGATAGCTGGGTGTGGTGGCACATGCCTTTAACCCCAGCACTTGGGAGGCAGAGATAGGAGGATCACTGTGAGTTCGAGGCCACCCAGAGACTAACGTAGTGAATTCCAGGTCAGCCGGGGCTAGAGTGAGAACCTACCTTGAAAAAACCAAATAAGTAAATAATAATAAAAAAAAATAGTTCACCTGGAAGAGACCTGTATTGGTGAAAAGTCTGTCTAGACACACACAGACACAGGAACACAGTAAAGAAGTCAGGTAAGGACAATTGTGGCAAAAATTGACCACAGTGTCTAGGTGAAGGATAAACAAGTTATGCATAATGGTCATAACTTTTTGGTAGGTTTGAAAATTTTCCAAAATAAACTGTGAGAAACAAACAACAAACTGGCCTAATTGGAGAAGGACAGGAATTCAATGCACTCTGCTGTAAGCGTTAAACCTTCTAGCATGTCAACCTTAGCAAGCTGCAGACAACTTCAATTGTTCTGGGCTTCTAATTAGACAAGTGAAAAGGTGGGCAAGAAGAAATAAAATGGAGTGGGGATGTAGTTCAGTTGGTAGAGGACTGCCTCGCGGCACGAGGCCCTGGGTTATCCGCAGCAATGCACGTGCTGGGTAGGATAGTGCACACCTGTAACCCCAGCACTCTGGATGTGGAGCTGGGAGGATCAGGAGTTCAAGGGTATCTGTGGCTACACAGCAAGTTTTAGGCCAGCCTGGGATACATATAAGACCCTGTCTCAAAAAATAAATAGTAGAGCCAGGCATCGTGGCGCACGCCTTTAATCCCAGCACTCGGGGGGCAGAGGTAGGAGGATTGCCGTGAGTTCAAGGCCACCCTGAGACTACAGAGTGAATTCCAGGCCAGCCTGGAGTGAGACCTAGACTGAGACCCTACCTCGAAAACCAAATAATAATAATAATAATAAATTAATAAATAATTGGAGAGGAGAAATAATAGTAATAATGAATAATAAAAACATGAATGAGAATCTGAGGCAAGGAATGGAAAACTCTCAGAAGCTGAAGGGTGAAGCAAAGTAGAATTAAGACGCTAAGTGAAGGATGACTGACATTCAGTTTAATTACGAGTATTGTTTCATCTCAGGAACACATAGGCAGTATTAAGAAGTTGTTAGGGGTCCAGAAACAAAGTTAGATATAATTTCAAATGTACAGCAACTGACCCCCAGGCATTCACTTGTCTTCACTGTTCTTCCTCAAAAGGATACCAGTGAGACTGAGCAAGATTCCGGGGATGGCTTAGAGGGATGGCAGCTCAATCCCAGAAGGAAGGTAAAATACACTTAAAATCATCAGTAGTCTACAGTGGTGCGAAAGTGAAGTAGAGAAGCTTCACCTGGAGAGCCTGGCTAGATAAAAGGAGAGCTCTCTCATTAGAATTAAATGAGGGAGACCATGAAGTCGGTCTCCAAACAGCACCAGGAAGAGATCATTTCAGGTTCCCAGCTTAATATTGGCCTCTGAAGGTAGGAGTTTGGACTGGATGTGTCTGAGCCTCCTCCAGCTCTAGAATTCTGCAACTAATAAATAAGACAGGGTGCTGACCAATGCACCCGAACTGAACCTCAGAACCCATGTACATCTGGGGCAAGACAAGTTAAGGAGAAAAAGAAAAACGTCACCAAGCCAGAGGGAGATGTATCTTGCCTAGACTGCTCTGACAGCTGTGTTGTGGGCTCCCAGATGATCTTGCCTACCTCCTGCCCCAAGCAGAAAAATATAAATAGCTCTCAATTTACCTGTGGCTGGCCATAGCAGAAGGCCTGGTCACGTGGAACCACCAAGCTGAACTGGGAGCACAGAGGACAGGCAGGTTTGCTGGCTTGCTACACCTCAGTAGCTTGGACTCTGTCAGGTTCCTCTGCTCTTAACACTGACTGTGATTCAGTCTACTCTGGGCTGGAGTGGGAGCATTTATAAAGAACAACTGCTCAGGCTCCTTAGAGATGGACACGTCAATCACAGAATCTGCTCTGTTTTTGGAATCTAAGCTCCCGTTAGGGTATGGTCCTCACTCCTCATATTCTTGAAAACCTGTGTGAAAGGGTTGGGGATGCAGTTCTGTGGTATAGCATTTGCTTAGCATGCCCGAGGCCCTGGGTTCAATCCCCAGCACTGCCAAAAACTCTGTGTGAACCTTCTTGTCCCACTTGCAGGAAGTCTTCTCTGATCATCTGCACTCAAGCTGTACTCCAGGTCCTCAACTTTTTAGGAGGGCTACCTGAAGAGACCTCTACATCCCAACCAAAGCCTCCTTACCTGGGCTCTGACCTTCTCGTAATGACCTGGAATTAGTGGCAAATTCCCATGCTGTACCTGGCTGTGGAAAAACCCCAAAGTGTGCTGAATGACATTCCAGAGCAGCCCCTGCTCTGAAGTCCTGATCTTGCCAAGTGTTCAGATTTCCTAAGAGAGGCACAAGGTTATACAGTGCCTGCAGGGTAAAGCAGTTTGAAAAGGAAGACTAGATGGCCCTCTGCAAAGAGCCTGGATATAACCCACCCAAGAGAGTTTTCCTATACCCTCCCTGATGGAGAGGCCACAACCAGCTTCCTAACCAAAGGCTGCTCCTGCTCTCGGGTTCCCTGCCCACCTGTGCTTCCAGAGGCATAGAAGAGGTGTGGCCTCACACATCACTAGGAGGTAGGTGATACCATCTACACCCCCAACACACAGCCCTGCAGCTTCCTGGTAATGTCACCTCCTTTTATAAGTCAGGCTAAGACAAGGCTTATTCCGCTAAAGCAAAATGACAACTGGGTCCAGGAAACAGTATGGGACGGTAATCATCACATGCACTATTGAAGCTCTTGAGAACCAGAAGGCAGGCTCAGCTGTCACAGTCCTTTCTAAGAAGACAGCACTGCCATTTCTACACAAGGATCTCTACTTCAGACAGCCCCCAAGGAATTTGAGGCAGGCTTTTCTCACTCTCCTCTTCCTCCTCGACCTGATTTTGGTTGCCAACTACCTATCAGTTACCTTGGGGCAGGACAACGCCAGAATAGTGCAGAATATAGACAAACTATAGAGACAGATAGCTACCAGAGAACTGTAGGGACTGTCTATGTAACTTGATCACTGACTATGGACAAATAATCTAAGGACACAAAGCTAGGGTGACCATCTAATAAGGGCTCATGGATCTATTTCACATAGCTGGCTGGGTCCACGAAATAAACAATCCATTGAGGACCACTTAGCCACAGCCAGGTTAGTCATGTCTACAGCCACAGAGTACGCACCTCAGATTAAAGATGCAGACTATAAAGACTTTCAGAAAACTTTTTCTATGTTAAGAAACAGAACAGGGGCTGGAGAGATTACTTAGTGGTTAAGGCAATTGCCTGTGAAGCCAAAGGACCCAGGTTTGATTCTCCAGGACTTATGTAAGCCAGATGCACAAGGTGGCGCATGTGTCTGGAGTTCATTTCCAGTGGCTGGTGGCCCTGGAAAACCCATTCTCTCTTTAATACATAAATTAAAATATTTTTGCTGGGCATGATGGCACACGCCTTTAATCCCAGCACTCGGGAGACAGGTAGGAGGACTGCCATGAGTTCAAGGCCATCCTGGAGCTACATAGTGAACTCCAGGTCAACCTGGGCTAGAGTAAGACTCTACCTTGAAAAACCAAAATAAAATAAAATAAAATTCCTTTTTAAAAAGGAGTATAGGTGCCTAACATGGGTTGGTGTGAGGAAAGAGGCAGAAACACAGCAGAGTTGCAGCCCCTAACTCTATCTACTTAGCAGTGATTCCCACATCCAGCCTTCCTTAGGCCTGGACTTAAGGGAAGGTTGATCCAAAGGACTTCCTTTGTATGTGAAGCTGTAACTCCTGCCTCACTTGGTGCTGCACTAAACCATTCACTTTCTCCTGAAGCCCACCGCATTCATGAGGTAGAGTGTATACTAGCTACCTAGAAAAGGTAGGCCCATGACTTGTCATCCTTTCTAAACCAGGCTTGCTGCTTTCCAAACCTTTGCCCTCTCCTATATAAATACACAGTAGTACACAGGATGGCTCAGACACAGTAAGGCCTCTGATTCTATGTATTTTAGCTGCTGAACCTTCTCCCCAGCCCCAATTCTATGTATTTTAAGAAATGAAAAGCTGAGTGAAGAGCAGAGGGAGTGTTCACCACAGTAAGGAGGTACTCTCCCCAGAAGGCACCTGGACACTCTGAGCATGCTCAGTATTGTAGCACACTTCACTAAACCTGCTGACTCCATTGCTGTGTCAATGCGGGTCAGGAGCTGCGCTCCCCTATACACACTCTGGCACCCAGTTTCCCAGGATCTGATGCCAACCCTGTCCAGCTGGAGAAAGCCAAGCTGCAGTGTCCTGAGGGGCAGACTAACATATTGTCTGCCCGAATGTGCTATGTGAACTCAAGACGAGCTCTGTAACTTCTTGGGTATCAATGGTTCCATCTGTTAAATGGGGAGCAGAAGCAATGTTATAAAGATACAGAAAGAACTTATATTCTTTAAAAAAAAAAAACTGGTAGTCTAACTGGTCTAGCATGTATTCACTGGGTAAATGTTTTATTTGGAAATAATTAGAAATTGACACATGTTAAGTACAGAGGACACTCACAATCTTTACCTCCATTTGCCTGCCACCACTTGTGCCATCTGCTTCACTGTTACCTTGCTTTCACATGCACTTTTTTCGCACAGTCACACTCTCCTACATTCACATGACATGCAAATGTACACACACACACACACACACACACACACACAACTATACTCCTTGGTTTTTGTGTGGTACAAATAATGAAATTCTGAGGATAGGAGATTGGAGATGAACAGGAAGCAAAGAAAACCTTGCTACTTGGTGACAGTTCCCAGGTTCTGCTCCCTTCCCTGCCTCCGTGCAACCAGTGCACACGGAAGTGTTCTGCTGCAGAGGTGCTCCAGTGCATGGACAGTGACCACACAGTGAAGTCACGTGAAACTGTAACTTTCACACTTTCCTGCTTTTAAACAGCACAACTGGGGCTGCGGGATGGCTCAGTGATTAAAGGCACTTACTTGCAAAGCCTGCTGGCCTGGGTTCAATTCCTCAGCTACCCATGTAGAGCTGGATGGTCATTTGCTGTGTGGCAAGAGACTCTGGCACACCCATACACATACACACACACATGCAAATGAATAAAATTTTAAAAATAAAAAAGGGAAAACAAGACTATACTTTCAGGGATCATTTCTGTAAGTTCATTACTGAAGGAGTTTCTCTACTGTGTGTTGTAGAGGAGCAGGTACAGTGTTCTCTCCTGAGCGTGAAGGTGGCCCTGGGCGTTGCTCTGCTGCAACTGCCCACTGCCATTGATGACTGTTCTTCTCTCCCTCCGGCGAGTTTGGGGAAACACAAAATAAAATAAAATAAAATAAAATAAAATAAAATAAAATAAAATCAGCAAAACCCACAAAAAAAGAACAAGACGACATTCATATGAACTATGGAAACAACTTTATTATTACAGAAGTGGTTTTGTAATATTTATTGCAATAAGAAATTACCTTATGAGGTCAAGAAATAACTGAAAAAGTTCCACACAAGCATATGTCTATTAGAACACAAAAGAATTCTCTAGAGAGAAAGAGGCTGTCCATACCTTCTAGTGAGAGTTAGGTGCCTGCATTCTGCAAGCTAGGCAATCCCCCCTGACACTAAGTCCCTAGAGGAGCTGCCTCCCAGAGTTCAAATCTCTGCTGCTCCTCTAACTGGGTGCTATCACATATCACAAGGACCCAATTTCCAGTCATTCTAACGTAAGTGGGACCTGCTTAGGCAGATCATGTGCCCCAGGCTTCTTGCACATCGGGAGTATGTTTGTGTGGGGAGGGGGGAGTGCCAGGAATCACTCTACACAAAGGACTAAGTTGTCACTGTGGCACAATGCCGCTTACACTACCCCCTCCCCTGAATAGGAATGCACCACCCACATTTTCCCCAGGTGCTTTTTTGGTTTCACACGGTCACACACAAGACACCCTGTCATAAGCATCACCTAAGCATGTCTCCTTGCTATGCTCCAAATTCAGTAACCATAACCAAGACTCCACAGAGGCAGGAACACCTGCATGCCACTTGTCCCTGCTTAGCTATTCATTCCATACAGACACAACAGTATCTCAAACCAGCTATAAGTATCCAAAAGCCACTACTAGAGCACTCACATACAGTATAAGGTAAGGAACCATCACCATCTAATTATCCACACCTATCTATGCTGCACAGGGAAAATCTGGCATGTGGAAATCCTGTGTGTGCTCACACTGGGGTGCTGAAGAGACAGACTTCTTTGTAGCCCATCTCCAATTCCCTTTTGATTAGTTTAACAGATGGATCTTTGCTCCTGGAACACAGGGACACAAAGAGAGGGGAAACAAAGGTTGGAGATGTGCTAGGCTGACAGACAGATTACCATGATGGGGTGAAGCTCACGATACCCCCATGTGTGCATGGAGAAATGCACTTGCTTCATAAAATAAAAGGCCTTTGTCAGTCACATGGTCTTGGGCAACTGACTTCCTTTCTTTGTCTGTTTCCCTACCTGCAAAAACAAAGACAATGCTACCTGTACCTGTAGGACACTATGAAAGTAATCTAAGTACCAATTATCATCACCAAGAGCCAAACAAATAGAACATATTGTCATAACTATACCTATCGTGTATGTGTCAACTTCTCTGGAAAATACAGGCGAATTCTGGGGCCACCCAGATTTGGGATTTGTAGGTTCTTTCTGTGGAAGCAGCTGTGAAGTTTTCTGCCGTGAATACAGACCTACCCAGGAGGGCAGCTCCCCTGAAAAAACACCCAGATCCTTCCCTCAGGTTGAGGTGCTTGTCTCGTATGCACGTGACTCCCACAGCCCTCCTCCTCTCTCTCAATCCGGACTATGCTGTATTTACTGTGAAAGCCCTCTGGTTGCATCCCCTCTTATCTGCATGCTATCCACGCCTACCCCACCTCCAGCTTGTGTGTCATATCTGATGGGCACTGAGTTAAAGAGATGATTCCCCAATCGGGGGCTGTGCGACAGGTTTCTGCCAGCCTGCAGCTGTGGGGCAGGGAATGCACGTGTTATCAACAGTGGTTTTCTCAAAGCTATGTGGGCGATCAAACAGGCAGGAAGCACAGAAAACTCTTAAAGGGAAGGGAATGTGGAGGAGGGAGAAAGGAGGAGGTAGGTACGTAAGAGAAGCCGCCTTATCCTCCTGATCACATCTTTTTTTAAATGTGTGTAGTGTATGTGGTATGTGTGTATCATATACATGTATGTACAGATTCTAGAGTTCCAAGCTCCTTATTTGCCTGACACACTGTCTCTAACTGATTCTAGTGCTTGTGCCTTTTTTTTTTTTTTTTTTTTGAGGTAGGGTCTCACTCTAGCTCAAGCTGATCCGGAATTCACTATGTTGTCTCAGGGTGGCCTCGAATTCATGGCAATCCTCCTACCTCTGCCTCCTGACTGCTGGGACTAAAGGCATGCACCACAACACCCAGCTCTTGTGCCATCTTTTTTTTTTTTTTTTTTTTTTTTTTTGGTTTTTCAAGGTAGGGTCTCACTCTAGCCCAGGCTGACCTGGAATTCACTATGGAGTCTCAGGGTGGCCTCAAACTCACGGTGATCCTTCTACCTCTGCCTCCCAAGTGCTGGGATTAAAGGCATGCACCACCACGCCCAGCTTTGTGCCATCTTTTGCTTAGACCGGTGGACCAGCAAGGCCCAGCAACCCTCTTGACTCTGCTCCCCTGGGCACTGGGGTTACAGATGTGAAAGGCCACACCAGTGGGTGCTGGGAATGAGACTAAAGCCCTCATACTTGTCTACGTCCTTTTACCCACTGAATCATCTCCCCAGCCTTAATCACACCTTCACCCTTCATTCTTCATTTGGTAGGAGGAAGAGGAGGAAGGAACGGCAGTACCTGGTATCAGGTTGTCTGGCATGGGAGAGGGAACTTCCAGCCTCTTTTCAACTGGAAAGGCCACCTAGGGCCTACAGGTCATTCTGTTGGCTGGCCTAAAAAAGAATGGATTTGACTTTTGCTATCCTGCTTTTCTACTTAAAAAGTTGGTACCAATGTATATGGAGTGAAGGGACAATGGACATTTGTTTCAGTTTCCTTGGCCTATCACATACTTCTAAGCCTAAAGCCAGGTAGCTGAGCCTTTTAACAAAATCCTACACATTGGCTGTTTCCATGGACAGACCTGGTAACTGCCCAAGTTCACCCTCGGGATTTAAATGCGTTGGGAAGAAAACCTAGCAATGGCATTCATGGAAATGCCACGTCTTTGCCACCAGCTGGGCTTCAAGCCCAAAGACCAGGATGAACAGGAGACCAACGATTTAAAGAGAGAGCACTGATGCTTTGGGGAGCAGGGGGATTGTATTGCAAGGAACTGGACAGAGAGGTATTATAGAAAGGAAATAGTGTGTGGGGACCAGAA
This sequence comes from Dipus sagitta, assembly GCA_036346955.1. NCBI lineage: Eukaryota > Metazoa > Chordata > Mammalia > Rodentia > Dipodidae > Dipus > Dipus sagitta. The sequence continues at coordinate 2,157,533 of CM070778.1, read as the reverse complement.
GTGGGAAAGGCCATTACAAGTAAGCCTGGGGGAGGTGTGGCTCCCTCCCCCACACCACTGCCTTTCCAGCAACTCAATCCAACAAGTATTTATTGAGCATGACACTCCCCATCTGCCCTGGCCCTCCCTCAGAAAATACACTCAAATCTTTAAAGCTGCAGGGTGAGTTCCATTGCACTTGAACTTGAAACATGAAGTGCCTACCTCTTAAAAAGGCAGGCACTAAATTTCTAGGATGGAGCAGTAGTGACTATAGAGTTGAGAAAATTAAGGAACACAGCTGACCAGACAAGACTATAATGATGCCATTTTTTTTTTTTTTTTTTGGCACTGACAGGGACAGAACCCAAGACTTCACACATGCTAAACACATGCTCTGCTACCAAGCTACATCTCCGGCCCCAATAATATCATTTTTGAAAGGGAAGGGAGAGAAGGCAATAGAAAAATAAATTTAACTTTATGGAGAATACACTGGCCAATCAAAAACACACACAAAAAAAGGCCTACTGAAAACATCCCTATAGTTCTATAATTAACTGTACTACACATAGAGTATTCTTTCATTCTGTGCCTCCTCCAGCGTAAATTTACAGTTGATTCCCTGGTAAGATGTGCCAGCAGCTGCTTTTAGAGCTCTGTATCAAATGCTACCTTTGGCCCTTAACATTTCCAATGCCTTCCTGCAGGTCTGCATTTAGGATCAGAGTGACAAGGAATTTGGGTGGCAGAGTTGGTGGTGGACTAAGCTGCCCCCTAACAAGCATGGTTCTTGGGAAAAGCTGCCTGTCATTCACAGATAGTGGAGCTCACGGTCAGAGGGGAGGCACCCCAAATTCAAAACTCTGCACTGCCAAGTATGGTCCATCAACTAAGAGGCCACATTCTGGCAGCCAAGAGAATGCTCTCCAATCCTCAACCATAGGCCAGCTGTATCAGAGCAACCAAAGCCCTCAGAAAAATCTTCCCAGCCCTCCCCCGACACACACCCTTTTATTGGAAAGCTAGAAGCATGAACAGCTAATGTGCACGTAGGACGAAGCCAGAGGCACTCCACTATCCTCAGCGTCAGCTGTCTGGGGCTCATGAGCAAACCCACAGATCTGTGTGCCCAAACAGGGCAGGGTAAGTGTCTGTACAAGGCCAGGCCTTCAATTCCAGGTCCCCTGGGGCTGGACTTGAAGTTTTCCTATTATGAAATACTTTGATGGCAGTTTTTTCTGATAGCATTCTTTTAAGTTCATTAAAGCTGCACTTGATTGGCTGTGGTGCTCCCACACAGAAAAGTCAACTGAGGCTATTCAGACCTGAGGACAAGCATTTAAAATGATTCCAAAGGGTTGGATAGATGGCTTAGCAGTTAAGGCACTTGACTTCAAAGCCTAAGGACCTGGGTTTGATTCCCCAGTAACCATGTAAAGCCAGATGCACAAGGTGGCTTATGCATCTGGAGTTCATTTGCAGAGGCAGGAAGGCCTGGTGCACCCAGGCTCACTCACTCACTTTCTTTCTCTGTCCCTCTGTATCTGCCTCTCTCTTGCTCTTAAATAAATAAATACTATTTAAAATGACTCCAAAGCTAGGTAAGAAAGAAAGAAAGAAAGAAAGAAAGAAAGAAAGAAAGAAAGAAAGAAGAGAGAGAGAGAGAAAGAAAGAAAGCCAACCAGCCAAGATGTCCAGTAGGCACTGTGAGCTGGAGTTCTGTATGCTCACAGCTAGCTGGGCCCAGTAATGACAGTCCCATCCCTAGCTCTACACGGCTGCAGACGAATTGGAGCACAGATAATTTATGAACTTCAAATACTCCCAACTCTTTCCTCCCTGAGATCAGGATTTGTTTTTGAACTAACCATGTGAATAGATTTGGCTAATGTTTGGTTAATTCATATTCTGCAAACCAAATAATGTAATCTGTGTGAGGATGAAACTCAGGCAGAGGAGAAACTTGACCATACCTCCCACTCAGCCTTCCTTGGCTTCTACTCCTTTCCCTAGTGTCTCTCCTAGGACAGGGAAGAGCAGCTTCCACGTCACAGGGCAGAACTTATCAAGCCATGAAGAGATTGCTCATGCTCCCTAAACTAACTTGCTAGTGGGCATCCACCTGTGCTCTGAATCGGCAAAGAAATACCGAGTTTTCACTTCCAGTCCTTAAAAGAGCTCCACAATGTCCAAGGAGCAAGAGAAGCCCAGGTAAATCCACTTGCTCGAGCATTTGAACTAGTGTTAAATAGCACCTGATACATGACAGTGGGCTGAGAGATGGCTCAGGAGTTAAAAGTGCTTGCTTGCAAAGTCTGATGGTCCAGGTTCAATTCCCCAGTACCCATGTAAGCCAGATACACAAAGTGGCATGTGCATCTTCAGTTTGTTTGCAATGGCAAGAGGCCATGGCATGCCCACTCCCTCTCTCTCTTCCCTTTCTCCCTCTCTCTGCTTGCAAACAAATAAATAACACAAAGAAAATATTGATACATGACAATGTTCAAAAGAACTCCAAAACATACCTGACCCCAGAATATGCAGCAGGTGATGTCTGAAAGGCAGACAGGCTCAGTGTGAGACTTAGAACCCAGAGATGGCTGTTCTATTCCTAAAGTTTCCGCTGAGATCAAGAAACACTGTGGCCCATGTGATACAGTACAACTTCAGCAGAGAATGAAGGCACAAAATCCTGTTAGCTACAAAAGCCCACCAACCACTTTGGCAACACCTCAATTTATATCATCTCTATCAAAGTATGTGTATACATGTATGCAAGAAAGTATATGTGAAATAGGTATGTATGAAAGCATATGTGAACATGCAAGTGGAGGCCAGAAGTTAATACCAGGTGTCTTCCTCACCGATAGCTAGACGAGCTATACAACAAGCCCTAGGGATCCTCCCGTGTTTACCTCCTCAGCACTAGGATTACAGGCCCACACTGCCATGATGGCTTTTTTTTTTTCTTTTCTTTTCTTTTTCTTTTTTTTTTTTGCTTGCATGTGTAAGCATAATAGTGTGTGTGTGTGTGTGTGTGTGTGTGTGTGCGAGCATGTATGCCCAGTACATCAGTCTTCTGCCTGGTCTAGTTTTGAGCTGGAGTCTCTTTACTGATTCCAGAGCTTGTGGGGTTCCAGTGATACTCAGGTCTCTTCTACCTATGGGACAGGGGTTACAGGTGTGTAGCCATGCTCGGCCATTTATGTGGGACCTGGAGATTCCAACTCTGGCAGTCTCAGGCCCCCTCAGGGCCTTATGCTTGTGCAGGAAGTGCACTTAGCCACTAAGCCAACTCTCCAGGCCCCATGTTGGCTTTTACGTGGGTGCTGGCGGCTGGCAATCTGAACTCGGGACCTATTCTTGCACAGCAAATATTTTACTAACAGAGCCATCTCCCCAGCCCCATTATGAAAAGTCTGTAGTCCTGCCTCAAGTTTCCTAGAGAATCGTATCTGGAACCACAGAGAACAATGTCCTCTTACCACCCACACCTCACAATGTTCTCACCCCTCCTCTACTGACCTAAAGACCTCAGCTCTGAATAATGTAAACAGAGAGCTTCCCAAGCTATCTAATCCTGTACTATCCAAAAAGCCTGAAGAACACGTGGGCCTGGACTCCTCTGGATACCAAAAAGATAAGACAGGCAAATGTCAGGAGTAATGACATCCTAGATCAGAGGCCCCAGATTCAAGGATGCCATCACTGCTGACAACATTTCAAGGTCAGATGCTGCAGCAGTGCACTTTGCTGACCATGTGCCTGGATCCAGTGAAGCTACAGAAAGCAGCACTTAGCAGTGCCCGGCTAGGATGAGCCTGAGGTCTTAATGCTTCCCAAACAGAAGCCTCAATGACAGGTTGTAGAAGGGCACTGTGGCTCATAAAGGATTTTAACTACACCCCCACACCTCATTACAGCAAGACAGCTCCTTAGCATAGCAAGTTCAAACTCTATTCTACTCTTCAGGCTGTTTCTGGCACCAGGAGCCAGAAGGACCAAAGTCTGATGAGGACTTTCTCTCAAGATCTCTGACACAAGTTCCTTGATGTGGCTTCATGCCTATCTGAACACTGATCCCTTAAGGACTAAGCATTCAAAGCAGTGCAAGGAAAGGAGTTTAATAATTAGCAATAGCACTGCTAATAACAACACTGTTTTATATTCATGAAACAGTCACCCTGAGGAGCCTAATCAACATTTGACATAAACCACTCTCCCTGGGGAAGCTGGTATATTAGGGCAACCATCACTACTACCAGCTCTAAATGATCCATTCAGAAAACTAAACAGTATTGAGAAAAATTCAAAACAGGAGATATGCCTCAAGTGATTCCCATCTGATTTTTGAAATGCGTTCTTTGCTAGTTTGAGTTGATAGGTCGAGGGGAGGGGGCCATAAGGAAAAAGGGGGAACAAATTTGCTTAACAGTTAAGCTTTTATATAAATTCAAATGAGCTATGTCTACTGAACACATGTCACCTGACAACTGTGGGGGTAGGGAGTCTGGATTCACACGTGCTGCTCTGCCACAAAGACAGAACTGACTGGAAACAGATGGTTCCTTTTCCCCTAAAATATGAGCAGGGATACAGGGTTGTTAATTTTCTCTACCCTTTTAAGGTTTTCTGAGGAAGTGTACATTGCATACTTTTGAAACTGATCTTTATATAGGGATAAGAATCAGATATATTGTTAAGACAAGAATAGGCAAACTTTTCTAAAAAGAGCCATACAATGAGTATTTTAGGATCATGGGTAACCTCTGTCGTAGCTACTCAACTCTGCCATTGACAGCAGGAAAACAAGCAGAGCAGTCATAGCTAATGCTCAGTGTGGCTACGTTCCAATAAAACTTTATTTACAAAAACAGGCACTGGTTGAGATGCGGCCTACAGACCATAGTTGCTAAAACCTGGTTTAAAGAAGGTTCTGATGGATTATGGAGGTTCTTAAGCAGTATTTGGCTTCCTAGGTGCACTGGAGAAATAATTAGCAAAGTCTGACTAAATATTATTTTCATGGAGCTGGGGATATAGCTCAGTGGTTGAGCATTTGTCTAGTATGCACAAGGTCCTGGATTCAACCCCCAGCACCACAAAACAACATCATCATTATTTTCATTCTAGGGATATGAAAACATAAGGACTACACGGGATAAATAAGAGCCAAAAAGTTCACCTCCCAGACCTGTTTTGTCCATCCTCAGTGATCCTGGAAGAAGACAAAAGTCAGCAGCTTCTGACTGGCCTCAGACATGAAAGAGAATTCAATCCAAAGGGCAATGGCAGTAAGAAAGTTTTCCCTGGTTTCAACTGCCCACCAGTGGTTCTTAGAGTTGACCCTTGCTTTCCGCTATGCTCTCCCAGTCTTTCTTGCTCCTAGCCCAGGCCCATAAAAATGAAGCCATATCTTGCTTTATGAAGATATCCCTTCTGGATGAATGGTGCAGAAGGTGAACTGGCTCTTTACACCACAACCCTTTTTACAAGGCCTAATCTATCTTGTCAAGAACACAGCGGGTGTGCGGTGGGAGATAACTGCACAGCCCGGGTGTTACATCATTTTGGGATGGAAAACAGAAACAGTGACGACACTTAATTGTTCCTGAAACCCAGTCCCAGCTCACGTGCCTTTTGAAACAGCTGAGTTTCAGAAAGCTCATTTTAAAACTGAGGGAATAAAAATGCAAGAGGAGGCCCTGAAATTCTGAAACCTGCAGTACTGGTTTCAAACCAATCTGGGTTTGCTCTTTGAAGCCTGAAAAGGCAATGGGCTCTGGCCAACAGTGCTCTCACCGTGGCTCAGTGGAGGGGCCAACAGCAAGAGCAGCAGCAGTGCACAGCTTCTGTGTGCCGGGCACCAGCCTCAGCACTCTGTTAACGCATTTTCTTCTTACCATGTAGATACTATTATCCATCGATGAGGCAAGGGAGGCACAGAAGCCAAGACCACACAGCTAGAAAATGGAAGAACCCAGGCTACCAATGCCCTGCTCTTCAGGGTTCATGTTAGCAAATAAATTCCCTCTGTCACATATATCATACTGGCCCAGAGGAAAACACTCCTGCTTCCCATGGCCACGGACTAGATATATAAAGGCTGAGACTAACATTTGCCCCAAATCAAGACCTAATACTCCCTAACGACTAGCTAAAAAGAAGCCCACAGGCCCAGGCTACTCTTTCATTGTCTCCTACCTTAGTGAAAACTTACAGATCATCACACCACCCTTTAGTACCTTTGGAATGCTAATAGGTGGAGAAACAATGGATAAGCCCAATACATAGCAATCTGCCTTAAGTCACAAGTTGTGCAGTGCTGTCTTTCTATGTTTTTATCAGTATGTTGGAGGGGGGGGGCTGGCCCTACAAAAGGAGCAGGCCATGTAAAGGATCCAAGCATCCAAACTTACACTCTTCCCTTTTGCACAGCATCCACCAGTGTTTCAGTGTTAACCTTTTAGTATGAACTTTGTAGGATTCACAGAATAACTGCTCTGAAAATAGGATTGCTCTTCAATTTCCAATTACCACACAGGCTAGGCTTTCTGTTGATTCCTACTAAAAGTGATGAAGGTCCTGGTGCTTTCTGTTCAACCACTAACTTCCCTTGGCTTCAAGGAAGCCCAAACAAAACCAACAGGTTTGTAGTCTTGTGGTTTGCTTTATAGTTGATGATAAGCAAGAGTGTGTCTGGGCATTGTCACCACTAGATTCTACACATACTTGTAATATTCACTCACCGTCTTGCTATCAGATTTGATCAAGTTTCTGCGTTCCACGATGTGATGCTAACACATACAGTAAGCGCCAAATAGGCTTGGCTTTCTACCTGATGAAGCCCATTCCTGCCTAGAAAGACTCTGTAACAGCTATACCTTCTTGAGAGGAATAGGAATGTACAACATCCAAGCTTAGTAATCTTAAAAAACAAAACCCACAACTTTAGAGAACGTCGTCAACCCTTAAGATGGCAGGGACCATGACTTTTGTACATTTGGTACAGACTCGGCCCTTGGAAGTGTGCAATGATCTTTTCACATCTGGTGTGAATCAAATGCAAGCCTCACTTTCAACTTATTGCCAACCTCCTCGTGCAAGTAGGTTCCTTTTCCGTTCCCAAGTGCTTGCATTTTGTGGTCCCATCACAGCTTTGAGTGTGAAAGCAAGGTTAATAAGCCTGCTTCACCCTGGTTTCTCCACACCCAGCACATCAAACTGCCATGAAGAAACTGTTCCGACGCTGTTCAGAAAGTGGGGTATTTGCCTCGGCATACTTGATTGTAGCCCTCACTCCACTGCCACGTTGGCTGGCAATGCTCTGGACAAAACCACCTTGGGCCAAGCTGGGGAGGAGGCAGGGAGCAAACTGCCCAAGTCCCACACACGAGCGCACAGGCACGGGACGATTGGAATGAGACAGCCATGTTAACTGAGCAGGTCAACGATCGGGGACCATACAACTTCTGGGCCACGCCGAGAGGAATGCATAGAGTCAGGAGCAGCGGAGCTTTTGCAAACCTCGTAGAAGCCGTTAAACTAACTTATTGCAATGGGCGGAGATCAAATCTGCTCCTGGAGGTTGGCATAAAGGGAAGCGCACGTGAAGTGGTGGAAAAAGGAACTCCGGAGCTGCAGAGAGGGACGCTGGGGCCACACTCAAGCTGGAGAAGTAACACATGGCTCCACCGGGCTCCGCTCCATGCCCCTCCCCCTCCCCGTGCAGGCGTCCAGCGCCCACCGACTCCAGGGGAGAAGCCGGGACGCCCCCGCTCCCACCTCCCGCGCCCTACACCCGCCCCAGTGCGACACTCCTGCCCACTTTGTGGTTACGCCCCCAAGAGCCAGCCTCCCATCGGTCAGGTCCCTCCCCTCACCTCCCAACACATTCGGTCCGGGGAGTTACACCCCAAGTTCGCAGCTCCTAGGTCTCCCTCCGTCGGCCCTCGCAGACTCTGCGCGCCTTCCCTTCTCTTCCTTCGCCGCCCCCCCCCCATCCATTGCTCACGCTACTCCTGGTGAATACACACACACATGCACACACGCGCGCACCCCCTCCCCCAGCACCCGCTCCGGACCCGGCTCACCTGCGCGGCCACCCCCGTCCCGGCGTTGGTGAGGCTGCTGCAGCTGGAAGGGGACCGTAGCCCTGAGCGGCTGCAGCCCAGCCCGGGGGGAACCGGCGGGAGCCGGCGGAGAGCAACCCCGTCGGAGCCCCCCGGCCCCTCCGCGCCCCGACCCCCAGGCACCTCCGCCTCTGCCGCCCGCCGCGGCCCCAGCCATCGTCCAGCCCAGCCGCCCCAACCGCCCCGGGCCGCACGGCGAGCCCCACTCGGCCCCCAACCCCCGCGGCCGCTACTTATCTGCCCTACGGGGCGGAAACCGGCCTCCGTAGCCCAGAGCTCTCATTGGCTTATTGAGAGCCAGGCCCCACCCCCAGCCAATCCCCCGGCGGGGGCTCTTCTTTCTCTGAAGATGACTGGTCGATGTGTCTAGCCGTCTAACCCAAGACTCGACCTCCCCGCGTACGTTTTTTTACTTCCAGAAGGCCGCTGATTGGCTCGCTGGGAAAAGGGCAGGTTCTCTAGTTCCACCAATGAGAAGGCTCAAAGAGGGGGAGCGTCACACCCAGTCCCAGGTAGTATGCAAATATGATGTCACATGACGTCAGGATGTACAGTGGGGCGGGGATGGATGTTAATTGGAATCAAACACTAGTGGACTCTTCATAGGGGGCCGAGTGTCAGACTTTTAAGAACTTTAGTCCAAGTAGAAGCGAGAGGGCATTTACTTCAAAAGGCATTTCATTTACTTTAACCTAAAAACATTCGTTTTAAATTCTCTTAGGGTCTCAGGGCTGCTTACAAACTCCAAACTGAGATTCTACAAATTTAAACAAAGTTTGCATGTTGTTTGCATGAGGTTGCATTAAATTCGTACACTTAATGGCCACCTCGCCTCATGTGACACCCACATTTGTTATTCTCCACGTTTCCAAGTCTCTTCTTAGGGTTGGTCAAACCTTAAAAAAAGAGAAAGAAAAAGAAAGAAAGAAAGAAAGAGAGAGAGAGAGAGAGAGAGAAAGGCACAAAACAGTTGTTAATCTGTGAGCATAAATCAAATTCGGAATTTAAAGGGGGAGTTAGGAATTTCCCTTCAGAGTCTTCCATTGAAAGCCTACGTTTGCTGAATAGTGAGAAGCGTGCCCTTTGATAGTGGCTCTCTGCAGCTCGGTGCTCTCTGACCTACAAATCAAACTAAGACTGCATGGTTCCCAAAGAAAAAAACATGCAGTTGTGAAAAATCACATGCCGTAACATAATCTATAAGGCATTTGAGAAAGAAAACTGTATTTAAGGTACTATTAATTGTTGCTCCTCAAAAGAAAAAAATACTACTCTTGGTGTTCGTGAACCATTTTGTTCTATATATGGAAAAAAACCAAAGTGAACCAACCCTGGATTGTCTGTGATCAGGGACCATCCAAGTAATTGGCTAATTCCCTCTAGATTTATATTTAGCTATGAATTCTATTTTTGATCTTGTTTCAGATTTATCTTTCTATTTCAATTTTTGCCCAATTTAATGTTAAAAGGAAGGTATTCCCTAAAGCCACACTAACTAATCAGAGAGAAGGAGGTAAACTAGAAGCATGGTGTGAGGGAATGAAAGGTCACTGTGGTTGGGCGTGGTCGTGCTCACCTTTAATCCCAGCATTTGAGAGGTTGAGGTAAGAGGATCACTGTGAGTTCAAGGCCAGCCTGGGACTACAGAGTGAGTTCCAGGTCAGCCTGGGCTAGAGTGAAACCCTGCCTCTAAAAAAGAAAAAGAAAGAAAAGAAAAGAAAGATCATGTGGGTTTAAGTATTGAAAGCAGATAATACTCAAAGTGGAAATTCAAGAGCTGGTTGGGTATTAGAATCAGCCTATGTACACAAAACAAATTGGACAATGGAACTTCCTGTAGAAAGGTTTTCCTGTACTCTTTCTTTTGGTTGGAAAGATTTGCTTCAAGAACTAAGAGATTCCTTTTTAATTCACTGAAGTAAGCTGTATTCCCTACCCATGAAGAAAACAATCTTTAAAAAAATTTTTTTGTTGTTGTTTATTGATTTGATAGCGACAAAGAGAGAAAGAGGCAAATAGACAGAGAGCGAGCAAGAGCGAATGGGCATGCCAGGGCCTCCAGCCACTGCAAATGAACTCCAGATGCGTGCACCCCCTTGTGCATCTGGCTTACATGGGTCCTGGGGAATCGAGCCTTGAACCGGGGTCCTTAGGCTTCACAGGCAAGCGCTTAACCGCTAAGCCATCTCTCCAGCCCAGAAAACAATCTTATTAAAGGCAGATAGGAAGAATAAAAACCAATGGTAAGCATTCAACCCCTGGCACCACATAAGCAGAGTGATGGCACACACCTGTAATCCCAGCACTCAGGCGATGGAGAGAGGAGAATCAGATGTTCAAAGTCAGCCTTGGCTACACAGGGAGCTTGAGAGACCCTGCCTCAAAAAAAAAAAACCAAAAAACCCTGAAACAAAGAAAAAAAACTGAACTGGGTGTGGTGGCACACGCCTTTAGTCCCAGAACTCCAAAGATGTAGTAGGAGGATCGGATCACCTGGAGTTCAAGGCCAGCTTGAAGCCAGAGTGAGTTGCACCTCAGCCTGGGCTAGAATGAGACCCTGCCTCAAAAAACAAAAACAAACAAAAAACTGATGAACTGATTAAAAAAAAACTCAACCATTAAGGCCAAGCATGGCGGTGCACGCCTTTAACCCCAGCACTTGGGAGGCCCAGATAGGAGGATCACTGTGAATTCAAGGCCAGCATGGGGCTACAGAATAACTTCTAGGTCAGCCAGGGCTAGAGTGAAACCCTACCTTAAAAAAAAAAAAAGAAAAGAAAAGAAAAAAGAAACTCAGCCATTATCAATATAACTTGACTTAAAAATATCTTAGGGGGCTGGTAAGGTGACTCAGCAGTTCAAGGCACTTGCTAACAAAGCCTGTTGGCCTTGGTTCAATCCCCAATACCCACATAAAACCCCATCCACAAAGCGGCATATGCATCTGGAGTTCTTTGCAGTGGCATGCCCACTTCCTCTTTCCTCCCTCTTTCTCTCTCTTTTTGCAAACAAACAAACAAACAAACAAACAAATAATATCGTAGAGCCAAGGATGGAGGTCAGTGGGCAGCACTTGCCTAGTATGCTCAAGGCCAGGCTCTAGGTTTGATTTTTGGCACCAGGGTGAGGAGGAGCTTCTATTCATATTGCTCCTCAATTTCAACTAGCTCAAAATTTCCATATTTAAGTTTCCGTATTTATTTCCATGTTTAAGAAAATGTTCACATGTATCTGGAAGAAGAAAAACAATTTTTTTAAAAAGTTATTTTTATTTATTTATAAGAGAGCAACAGACAGACAGAGAGAGAAAGAGGCAGAGAGAATGGGCACACCAGGGCCTCCAGCCACTGCAAACGAACTCCAGATGCATGCACCGCCTTCTGCATCTGGCTAACGTGGGTCCTGGGGAATCGAACCTTGAACGGGGGTCCTTAGGCCTCACAGGCAAGCGCTTAACTGCTAAGCCATCTTTCCAGCCTGAAAAACAATTTTTTACCATTGGTACAAGTAGGAAAACTGAGGTCTAAAGAAGTGAATCCTTTGGATTCCTAGCTCAGGCCTGTATGACATTGTATTGGACCACCCTGCCTCACATCCTCACAGATGACATCAATAATAGCAGCAGCTGATATTCATTGGATTCCATTCTCCATGCCAGGTCCATGTCAAGTACTATTCACACATTGTTTCTCACTGGGTACTTATGAGTATACCACTTCTGCATGGATGCTTTCGAGAGAGGCAACATACCCACAGGTCCTCAGGCAGCCTGACTCCACAGCCAAACCTCAGTCTCTATGCTCGGCTCATAACACTTCTTCATGAGCATAGAAGGTACATTTTACATACTCTCCAAAGACAAAAACCTAGCTGAGATGTTAATATTTGTCTAGTGCTTTATAGCTCTCACGTGCATTGTCTCACTTAATTCTCACAATAGACATATAAGGTAGAAAATACAAATATCATTGTCTTCGTTCTACAAGAAGTTAAGACACAGAGGCTGGACTGCTTGCCCAAGATCTTCCAGTTAGTAAATGGCAGACTCTGGACTTACAGCCTGGTTCTTTTGATTCCAGGTCCAAGTACTTCCCCAACCAACACCCAAGCTTCTAGAGCACTTGGAGCTGCCTGAGAACACAAGGGTGAACTGGTTAGTCTCTCAAAATACTGTCTGAATACTTCTACTCTTTTGTGGCCCCTCTCACATATCTTAGTCTCAGGTGATGAAGAGTGGTATTTATTGGCCTGGCTTTATAGCACGTATGAGTGTCAAAATACTTGGGCTGAGCAATCTTCAGACACACTAGGCAAGTGGCTTTCTCTTGGTGTACCAGAATCACCCTGCTCTGTCAACCTTACAGACTTGTCCTGAAGATGAACTGACACGTTATTTTACTGATACGGTCTCATCTTGGAGAGAGGAGTTAGGTGGGTAGTCACAAGGACACAGGGTTTAGATTTTATTCCAAAGCCAAGGTGACAGGATTGAGGATCTGGACAGTGGAAAAAGCCACCAGAGGTGGCACAGTTGAAAAATAGAATCTGCTGAGTCCAGAAAGTTGTGGTCTTTACTGATAAGTTGCTGGCAAAAGGCATTGAAGTTGACCTTAGCTGACAGCATAGACGCAGGCGGGCCCAGAACCTCATCCTCTCTCTACTAGGTATCGTGCCCAACCAGCTGTCTCTTGTTCCCTTCTCTATCCCTGATAGCTTCTCTTGGCCTGGGCATGATGGAAGGATAAGGACCTCATCTGAAGATCAGCCTCTGTCTGCTTCCACTAGTAGAAGGATCCCCAGCTTTGGAGAGGCTGGGTGATTACAAAGAGGCATTACAAAGCATCTGCTGGCTTGCAAGAAAGTCTTTGTTACTGCCATCCTTATCATCATGATTGCCAGGACTTCACTTGCCACAGATTTGCTGGAGTGACCACTATGTGTTAAACTCTGAGCTAGGAATAGCAGTAATGTTCAAGATGTGATTCCTACCCAGCAGGCTGTGAAGCTTATATGCAGATGTGGCCATTAGGCTAAATGTTATTCTGGTTGAGAGACACAACCTGGTTTCTGCTTTCAGAGACTTTGGGGCACAGGTAAGGCACTCAAAAACATCCAAAAGTGCAGAGTTCCAGATACCAAGCAAATAGTTTTTTAATCTATAGGACACTAAGTTATGTAAGGGGTTCCAACAACAAATATTTAAGAGCCTGGATCCCAAACTGCTCTTGGGATATCCACACCTGTAATAAATAAGAACTCAAGGCATTAGAGTTTTTTTTCCTACAGGCATGAGTCAGAGGTATAGCCACTCCCCAAGTAAGGCCCTGTGGTCCTTAAAACCTAGGGAACCCCTGAGGGACGACTGAGGAAAAAAGCCTCTGGGGGAACAATGGCACATCAGAGTCAGCAGGGAGGCCTAATCCTGCTGGCCACTGGGTCAAGAAAGGCTAGAGTGGTCACAGCCAAGAGGAACTTCACAGTTCTGAAGGCACTCTCCAGGCCTACGCCACGTCACCTCTAGTTCTGCCCTGTATGTCCTTTTATGCCACAATAGCCCACAAGGCTGGGGATTCCAGTTTTGTACTTTCCAAAATATAATAGCCATTAGTAACTGTTCAGCAGGGACTAGAGAAGTCCTGATAGTCTGATGTCCCTAAGAGGCTGTCTCTGGTATCCTGGTAAATGTCTGTATGCTTACGTCTTTGGTCCCATAATTCCAAAATAACAAACCAGAACATAAGATGACGCAGATGCACAGTGTCTCTTTCTGACCTACCTCCTTTCCTCAGCCTCTGTCTGAAATGTCAGGCCTGGCTCCTCAGGGAACGAAATCCTGAGAAAATGGGGTCAGAACTGAAGGAGCAGAGCAGCCTGAGAGGGATTGGGAAGGAGGGTTGAAGGAATGAATGAGGTTATGGGAACAGAAGAAGGAGGGGGTCCTATCCCTTAGCACCTCTTCCCATTCTACTGTCTTCTTTCTCCTTGTACCCTTCTCTCTTACTCTCGCGACAACCAAGCCGGCCTGGATTTTGACCTTCCATATTATCTCTGACATATTTTGTCCCTTGCTGTGATCAACTGTCTTGTTACTTCTCTCACTTGTTTTTCTCCTTTGGTTGGAGTAGAGAATATTCACTCTTATTTTTTATTTTTATTTATTTATTTATTTTTTGATTTTTCAAGGTAGGGTCTCACTCTAGCCCAGGCTGACCTGGAATTCACTATGGAGTCTCGGGGTGGCCTTGAACTCAAGGTGATCCTCCTACCTCTGCCTCCCGAGTGCTGGGATTAAAGGCGTGCGCCACCACGCCCGGCTGAGAATATTCACTCTTTAACTCTCCTTGACTCAGTGGGAACCTAATTTTCTCATTAGACTGCAGCCTTTTTTAACATGAAGGGTTCTTGTCCCTAACAAAGAAAGGGTATGTGAGAAATTTTCAAATAGGCAAAGAATAAGTAAATGTGGACTCAAACATATTAAAATTCAGCCAGGAGCCTGGCAGGGTGGTACATATCTTTAATCCCAGCACTGAGGAGGCAGAGGTAGAAGGATTGCTACGAGTTCGAGACCAGCCTGACACTACATAGTGAATTCCTGGTTAGCCTAGGTTAGAGTGAGACCCTACTCGAAAAACCAAAATAAATAATTATTAAAATTCATCTGGGAGCCTGGCATGGTGGCACACTCCTTTAATCCCAGCACTCAGGAGGCATAGGTAGGAGGATCACTGTGAGTTTGAGGCCAACCTGAGACTACATAGTGAATTCCAGGTCAGCCTGGACTAGAGAGAGACTACCTTGAAAAAAAAATGGGGGGATGCTGGAGAGATGGCTCAGTAGTTAAGATGTTTGTCTACAGAGCTTGATGACCCAGGTTTGATTCTCCAGTACCCATGTAAAGCCAGATGACAAGGTGGTACATGCATTGGAGTTTGCAGTGGCTAGATGCCCTGGTGTGCCCATTCTTTCTTTCTCTCTCTGCTTGCAAATAAATAAATAAAAAATATTTATTTAAAAAATATGTATATGTTCAGAGCTGGACATGGTGGTGTACACCTTTAAGCCCAGCACTTGGAGGCAAAGGTAGAAGGATCATTGTGAATTTGAAGCCAGCCTGGAACTAAACTACAGAGTAAGTTCCAGGCCTACCTGGGCTAGAGTGAGACCTTACCTTGAAAAAAGAAAAATTTAAAATTCTACATCTGAGTATGGTGGCTCATGTCTTTAATCCTAGCACTCATGAGGCTGAGGTAGGAGGATTGCCATAAATTTAAGGTCAGTCTGGGCTATAGGCCTGTAATTCAGCTATTTGAAAAGCTGAGACAGGAAAATTACAAATTCAAAGCCACTTGGGTTATACAGTGAATTTGAAGCCAGCCTGGGCAACTTAGTGAGGCCCTATTTGAAAAGAAAAAGGGAAAAATGGGCTGAGGATATAGCTCAGAGGTAGAGCAATTGCCTAGCATCTATGAGACCCTGGGTTCAATCCCAGGACCACGCACACCAAAAAAGTTATAATTGAGGATAGGCTATGCATGTTATTCTTGATTATTTTTCAAGATAAGTGTTTGATGTATTATACCTGAAGAAACAAAGCATAGAGGGTCACCATGAGTACAAGGCCACCCTGAGATTACATAGTAAATTAATTCCAGGTCAGCCTGGCCTAGAGCCAGACCCTAATTCACTCCTCCCCCCCCCAAAAAAAAGAGTGGAGAGATGGCTTAGTGGTTACGTGTTTGCCTGTGAAACCCAAGGACCCAGGTTCAAATCCCCAGCACCCATGTAAGATAGATGAACCAGGTGGTGCATGCATCTGGAGTTCGTTTGCAGTGGCTAGAAGCCCTGGTGTACCCATTCTTTCTCTATCTACCCCCTTTCTCAAATAAATAAATACATAAATAAGTAAAATATTTAAAAAAGAAAAGAAGGGCTGGAGAGATGGCTTAGCAGTTAGGCACTTGCGTGCGAAGCCTAAGGACCCATTTTCAACTCCCCAGACCCCATGTAAGCCAGATGCTCAAGGTGACACATGCATAAGGTTGCCCATGTGCGCAATGTCACAGAAGCTGGGGTTCAATTACAGTACCTGGAGGCCTGGTGTGCCAATTCTTTCTTCTTTCTCTCTCTGTCTCTCTCTGACTCACTCTCTCTCAAAAAAAAAGGTCAGTCTGTTGGGCTTGCCTCAAAAAAGAAAAAAGAAAAAAGAAAAGAAAAGAAAAAACAAAAGAAAAGGTAATAGAAACTGTAGATGAGTCGGGCGTGGTGGCACACGCCTTTAATCCCAGCACTCGGGAGGCAGAGGTAGGAAGATCACCGTAAGTCTGAGGCCACCCTGAGACTCCATAGTGAATTCCAGGTCAGCCTGGACTATAGTGAGACCTTATCTCCAAAAATCAAAAACAAAAACAAAACAACAACAAAAAGAAACTGTAGATGATTCAGCCTCTCATGTTATAGGTGCAGCAACAGATGCCCAGACAAAAGAAATGCCAGAGGCCACTCAGCTAAACAGAGACAGACAGGGGACCAGGCTTCCTGTGTCTACTCAATGTTGCCTCAAAACATAAATAACTTGTAGAAGAATATATATGGACAACTATTATCAATAAATAGGAACAGGGCGCCGGGCGTGGTGGCGCATGCCTTTAATCCCAGCACTCGGGAGGCAGAGGTAGGAGAATCGCCGAGAGTTCGAGGCCACCCTGAGACTACAGAGTGAATTCCAGGTCAGCCTGAGCTAGAGTGAGACCCTACCTCAAAATACCAAAATAAATAAATAAATAAATGAATAAATAAATAGGAACAGACTCCTGAAACATGCTACACTATGTATGGTACGTGAAAACATTATGCCAAGTGAGAGAAGCCAGACACAAAACATAATATATATATATATGCATATATATATATAATGATTCCGTATGTATGTTCAATGTGTGTGCAGAAATGGCAAATTTATAGAGATAGAAAGCAGATCAGAGCCAGTTGTGGTGGCGCACGCCTTTAATCTCAGCACCCGGGAGGCAGTGGTAGGAGGATTGCTTTGAGTTCAAGGCTAGCCTGGGACTACAGAGTGAGTTCCAGGTCAGCCTGGACTAAAGTGAGACCCTACCTCAGAAAAAATTTTAAAAAAAAAAAAAGCAGATTACTGCTTGCCTAGAGCTGGGGGAGGAGAGCAACGATTATCTGCAAACAGACTCAGTGTAATTTTCTGGGGTGGTGGAATGTTCTTAAATTGAAATGTGACAATGGGGCACAATCCTATAAATTTACTACAAAGAAAAATAGAATTACACATATGTAATGGGTGATTTTTTTATTGTTGTTTTGTTTTTTCTCGCCAGCTCAGGCTGACCCACAATGCACTCTGTAGTCTCAGAGTGGCCTTGAACTCACGGCAATCCTCCTACCTCTGCCTCCTGAGTACTGGAATTAAAGGTGTGCGCCACCATGCCCGGCTAATGGGTGAATTTAATGATATATAAATTATGCTTAAAGCAGACTGTTTCTTCCTAAAAAGATTTAGATAAATTTACAGATGAGAAATCCATGCTATATGGGAAACCATGCTGCAATTCTTTGTATATTTAAGGCTGAAACAAATATACCTGCCCTCTTGATATTGCTAAAAGGTCCGTGGTGAGAAATGTAATAAGACATGGATTTAAAAAAATTTTTTTGTTTATTTTTATTTATTTATTTGAGAGCAACAGAGAGAGAAAGAGGCAGAGAGAGAGAGAGAGAATGGGCATGCCAGGGCCTCCAGCCACTGCAAACGAACTCCAGATGCCTGCGCCCCCTTGTGCATCTGGCTAACATGGGTCCTGGGGAATCCAGCCTCGAACCGGGGTCCTTAGGCTTCACAGGCAAGTGCTTAACTGCTAAGCCATCTCTCCATCCCAAGACATGGATTTTTAGCAGGGCGTGGTGGTACATGCCTTTAATCCCAGCACTCAAGAGGCACAGGTAGGAGGATTGCCATGAGTTTGAGGCTACCCTGAGACTACAGAATGAATCCCAAGTTAGCCTGAGCTAGAGTGAGATCCTACCTCAAAAAAGAAAGAAAGAAGAAAGAAGGAAGGAAGGAAGGAAGGAAGGAAGGAAGGAAGGAAGGAAGGAAGGAAGGAAAAGAAAGACATGGATTTTTTTGGAGCTGGAGAGATGGCATAGCGGTTAAGGTTCTTGCCTATAAAGCCTAATGACCAGGATTCAATTCAATGTAAAGCAAGATGCATAAAGTGGCACATGTATCTGGAGTTCATTTACAGTGGCTGGAGGCCCTGGCATGCCCATTCTCTCTGTTTGTCTCTGTTCTCTCTCTCTCTCTGAATGCAAATAAATAAATATTTTTTTAAAAAAGACATGGTGGTCAGGCATGGTGGTATACGCCTTTAATCCCAGCACTCAGGAAGCAGAGATAGGAGGATCACTGTGAGTTTGAGGCCAGCCTGAGACTATATAGTGAATTCCTGGTCAGCCTGGGCTAAAGCAAGACCCTACCTTTAAAAAGAGAGAGAGAGATGGGTTTTTGAAGTATAAAACACCTCAGATAGCATTTCTCTCCTCCCCCACCTTTGGTTTTCCAAGGTAGAGTCTCACTCTAGCTCAGGCTAACCTAGAATTCACTATGTAGTCTCAGGGTGGCCTTGAACTCTCAGCAATCCTCCTATCTCTGCCTCCTGAGTGCTGGGATTAAAGGCGTGTGCCACCACGCCTGGCACATTTCTCATTTTTGAAAATATATAAGCTTCCTAAGAACAGGTGTGGTTAGCCCAGGTTGGACACAAACTCTGTTTGTAGCAGAGGCTAACTTTTAGTTCCAGATCCTCTTGCCTCCATCTCCCAAGTATTGGAGTTACAGGCATGAGCCATCATACTCAGCTGAAGACAGGTGTGCCTTGGTCATTGCCACACAACCCACCCTTCCACCAGCACGCAGGTGGTGCTTCAGAGAAAAATAAATTAAAATGCACTTTAGCCAGATGTAGTGGTGCACACCTTTAATCCCAGCATTCCGGGGGTAGAGGTAGGAGGATTGCTGTGAGTTCAAGGCCAGCCTGGAACTGCGAAATGAATTCCAGGTCAGTCTGAGCTACAGTGAAACCCTATCTTGAGAAAACAAAACAAAACAAAATGTACTTTAGCTCCACGGTGCAATATTATTTGGATGCCTCAGGGGGACGGCTGGTTCCTAGAGTAGCACCTTGGAGGAAGCAGTTTGTAACCCTCACACCCAACTTTCCCAGGCAGCCCAACTCCACAGATGAACTTTGAGATGTTGGGTCAGTACATTACCATAGGATTGGGTCTAAACCAAAGGAGCGGTTTGATTCACTGCTGCTTTGAGCTCTCTCTTCACTGCTGCCATTCACCGCCTACACGCTTGCTTCAAAACCATATTAGCGGGCTGGAGAAATGGCTTAGCAGTTAAGGTGCTTGCTTGCAAAGCCTAAGGACCCATGTTCGACTCCTCAGATCCCATGTAAGCCAGACACACAAGGTGATGCATGCACAAGAACTCACAAGGGCACAAGGTGGCACACGTGTCTGGAGTTTGATTACAGTGGCTAGAAGCCCTGGCGTGCCAATTCTCTTTGCTCTCACTCTCTCTCATAAATAATAAAATAATAATAATGATAATATCCAGGCTTCAGAGGTGGCTCAGTGAGTAAAAGCGCTTGTTGTGCAAGTGTGAGAACCTGAGTTCAGAGCCTCAGAACCTATGCAAAGCCAGACTTAGTGGTGCATGACTGAACTCAGCGAGACGGGAGGTGGAGACAGGCCACTCTCCTGAAAGCTCACAGGCCAGGTAGCCTGGCAAACAAGAGTCCCTGCTTCAAACATGGTGGAGGTGAGGACCAACACCTGAGGTTGTCCTCTGACTTCTACAGACACATCATGGTGTGTGCATGTCCATACGCGCACGCGTGCGCGCGCGCGCGCACACACACACACACACACACACATACACATGCGCACACATCATAAGCACAACATGCACAAAGATGAATAAATAAAATTTCTTTACAAAATGGAATTGGGGCTGAAGAGATGGCTCACTGGTTAAGAGACTTGCCTGCAAAGCCTAATGACCCAGGTTCAATTCCCCAGTACCCATGTGAAGACAGATAGATACACAAGGTTGCACATGCGTCTGTAGTTTGTTTGCAATGGCTGGAGGCCCTGGCGGACCCATTCCCTCTCTCTGTCTGCCTCTTTCTCTCTCTCAAATAAATTAATAAAAAATGTAATTGGAGGCTGGGCGTGGTGGTGCACGCCTTTAACCCCAGCATTTGGGAGGCCGAAGTAGGAGAGTTGCCATGAGTTGCAGGCCACCCTGAGACTACAGCCTGGGCTAGAGCAAGCCCCTGTCTCAAAAGAAACAACAACAGCAACAACAAAAGCCTGTGTGTGATATATATATATATATATATATATATATATATATATATATATATACATATATATACATATATACATACATAGATAAAATTGGGGCTGGGGAGATAGCTAAGTAGTTAAAGGCACTTGCTTGCAAAGCCAGCAGCCAATTCAATTGGTTCAATTCCCCAGTAGCCACATAAGGCCAGATGCATAAGTGGTGCACGAGTCTAGAGTTGTTTGCAGTGGCAAGAGGCCCTGGTGCACCTATACTGCCTGCCTCTCTCTCTCTCTCTCTCTCTCTCTCTCTCTCTGCTTTCAAATAAGTAAAAATACTTTTTAAAATGTAATTGGAGCTGGGCATGGTGGCGCACACCTTTAATCCCAGCACTTGGGAGGCACAGGTGGAAGGCTCACCATGATTTCAAGGCCATCCTGAAACTACAGACTGAGTTCCAGGTCAGCATGGACTAGAGTGAGACCCTACCTCAATCACCCCCCCCAACAGGGCTAAAGAGATGGCTTAGTGGTGAAACATTTGCTTGTAAAGCCTAAGGACCCTGGTTCGAGGCTCCATTCCCCAGTACCCACGTAAGCCAGATGCACAAGGTGGCACATGCATCTGGAGTTCATTTGCAGTGGCTGGAGGCCCTGGCGCGCCCATTCTCTCTCTCTCTCTGCCTCTTTCTCTGTCATTCTCAAACAAACAAACAAAACAACAACAAAAAAAATCAACAAAAAAAATTTATTGCCCCAGGGGCAGATAAACTATAATGCCCTTGAAATTCTCTGATTTCGTATCTCTTCCTTCCATACTATGCACCAAATCAGGCATCAAGTATCAGTTCTACCAATGGCATTCTAAATGTAACAAAAGGGAGAAGAAACTTGAAAGCTGATCTGTAATCTGATTTCCTTTACACTCAGAGCATAGGCCCCAGAATTTATTTTTAGAGCCCAAAATATTTTCTATAAGGGCTCTTGGGATAGATAACTGAAAATGCTACTACATGTTCTTACTCGATTTTATTTTATTTTTTAATATTAATTTAATATTTTTAATATTATTTATTTATTTGTTTTAGATAGAGAGAGAAAGAGGGGGAGAGAGAGAATGGTCATACCAGGGCCTCTAGCCACTGCGGATGAACTCCAGATGCATGAGCCACCATGTGCATGTCTTCACGGGTACTAGTGAGTCAAACCTGCATTCTTAGGCTTTGCAGGCAAGTGCCTTAACTATTAAGCCATCTCTTCAGCCAAATTTTATTTTTATTTTTACTTTACTAAATATTTCTATTTTATTTGCAAGCAGAGAGGTACAGAGAAAGAGAGGGAGAATGGGTTGGCCAGGCCCTCTAGCCATTGCAAACAAACTCCAGATGCATGTGCCATTTTGTGCATATGGCTGGCTTTACATGGGTACTAGGGAATCAAACTCACATGGTTAGACATTGAAGGCAAGTGCCTTAACCACTGATCCATCTCTCCAGCCCTCATTTTTTTTTTTAAATTTTTATTTATTTATTTATTGAAAGTGACAGAGAGAGAGAGAGAGAGAATGGGCACGCCAGGGCCTCCAGCCACTGCAAACGAACTCCAGATGTGTGCGCCCCCTTGTGCATCTGGCTAACATGGGTCCTGGAGAATCAAGCCTCGAACTGGAGTCCTTAGGCGTCACAGGCAAGTGCTTAACCGCTAAGCCATCTCTCCAGCCCCTCCAGCCCTCAATTTTTTTTAATTAAAAAATATTTTATTTTTATTTATTTATTTGACAGAGAAAGGAGGGAGAGAGAATGGACGCACCAGGGCCTCCAGCCACTGCAAATGAACTCCAGATGCATGTGCCCCTTTGTGTGTCTGGCTAACGTGGGTCCTGGGGAATCGAACCTGGGTCCTTTAGCTTTGCAGGCAAATGCCTTAACCGCTAAGCCACCCCTCCAGCCCACAATTTTATTTTTCTTAGCTTGATACATGAGACCTTCTTCCTTCTTGCAGATCTATTTTCTTTACCATTATTTCAACTTCCACTTATATTTGGCATTCTCCAAATATTCAACTGACCTTGTTAGACCATAGTGATTCTCTGAGGACAAAGGGGTTGGCTTGTAACTTTTTATTTTATGCTAGCTTCTAGGCAGCTTTATAATTTTTCTTGTCAGCAACTAGTTCAGGCTGACACATCCAGTAATGTTGAGTGTGCTGAGTTGATGTTAAATATTGTTTCTCCTGGCTGGGCGTGGTGGTACATGTCTGTAATCCCAGCACATGGGAGGCCGAGGCAGGAGGATCACCATAAGTCTGAGGCCACCCTGAGACTACAGACTGAATTCTAGGTCAGCCTGGGCTTGAGGTTTTACCTTGGAACCCCCGCCAAAATAGAAATTGTATTTCTCCAACTCATATATATATATATATATATATACACACACACACACACACACACACACACACACACATATATATCTTGTTTTTTGTTTGTTTGTTTGTTTGTTTGTTTTTTGAGGAATTCACTCTGTAGTCTCAGGGTAGTCTCAAACTCATAGCGATCCTTCTGCCTCCGCCTCCTGAGTGCCCGGATTAAAGGCATGCTCCACCATGGCTGGCTCCAACTAATATATATATTTTACTTTTTAAAAAAATATATGTATTTATTTATTTGACAGAGTAAGAGAGAGAGAGAGAGTGAGAATGGGTGTACCAGGGCCTCCAGCCACTGCAGACGAACTCCAGATGCGTGCGCCCCCTTGTGCATCTGGCTAACGTAGGTCCTGGGGAATCGAACCTGGGTCCTTCAGCTTTGCAGGCAAACGCCTTAACTGCTAAGCCATCCCTCCAACTAATATTTTGATCACACTTGAAACTTGAAGCTGAAGCTCTGCAAACTGGAAGTAGAGAAGGCTCCAGGTTTGCAAGGCCTGATGATGTTGCTTTTCTTCTTCCTTCCTTCTCCTCCTGCCTTTCTTTACTTTTCTGTCATTTCTTTGTCCATGCTAGACAAGTACTCTGTCACTAAACTACATTAGCCTGCCTGCCTTTCTCTCTCTCTCTCTTGTTTATTTAATTTAATTTAGTTATTTTTGGTTTTTTCAAGGTAGGATCTTACTCTAACCCAGGCTGATCTGGAACTCACTATGTAGTCTCAGGGAGGCCTTGAGCTCATGGTGATCCTCCTACCTCTGCCTCCTGAGTGCTGGGATTAAAGACATGTGCCACCACACCTGACTATATGTGTGTATTTTTGAAGGATCATTTTGGGATTCCTCTTTAAGTAAAATAGTAAAGAAACCATACATGTAGAATTATGTATGGAGCCTTGGGAAGTACTTGGGTGAGGGGCTCTGACATTGTTTCATTAGTATCACTGTAAATCTGTTCTGACTAAAGGAATGAAGCCTGTTTATATCTCTGCCAATTCTTCAGCCCTGACTGAATTAGGTGCCTATTCCTGGCTTTTCCTGTGGATTTCCTGTACCCAACACATCTATTCCACAAGATGGCTCTGGCTCAACAAAATAGCCTTGACTGCCAAATCTTTTCTATCTAATGAAGTCCCTAAGGGCTAGATCCCATTTAATAATTTGGTGGCATTTAGGACAGTCTTTTCAGAGCAGGTGATTTCTCCTGCTGTATGTGGTTATACAGAAGGGCCTAGAATGTTCCAGTATATTCACCCGTTTCCATTCAACAGTGGCAAAAGCTTGGTAGTCTAGAAAGTCATTTGTATTCTGCTTGAGTAGTAAACAGCTTAGCCTTGCTTCTTTCATGCCATTCTGGTAAGACCACACAAGTTGGCACCTTTCTCAGAAGTCCCACCCAAGAGCTCCATTGAATCCCGATCTCCTGAGTTGGCCCAATGCTGAGTAGACATACCAACACTGTCAATTTCAGGGCTCTAAGCACCCAATTGTGAATTCTTCCCAGATAGATTAAGAAACCCTCCATTTCAGAAAAAGCCCAAGGAGCCCCCTTACCTACAGAGATAATGATATCATGGCTCCAAGAAGTCGTGTAACTGCTATGCAGCATTTGAGCACATTACTGCATTTAACTACCCTGTGTCTTCATGACTACTCTATATAGCAGGCACAAGTTATCCTTATTTCATAGGTGAGGAACCTGAGGCTCGGAGGGCAGGAAACATGTTAAAGGTCACGTAGCTAGAAACAACAGCCCAACTTGCTTTTAGAGACTGGATGTATAGTCACTACTTGAAGGAACAGTGTAATGTATAGAGGGACAGGTATGCTCCTGACCCAGAGGTGAGGATCAGCGGTAGGAAGACACACAGGCCAGACTCATTAGGCCATACCCATTCCTCTGCCTTTCCCAGATCTAAACTTTCTGGAACTCTCATTTTTTTTTTTTTTTTTTTTGGTTGTTGTTATTGTTTTTTTTTTTGTTTTGTTTTTTGTTTTTCAAGGTAGGGTTTCATTCTAGTCCAGGATGACCTGGAGTTCACTATGTAGTCTCAGGCTGGCCTTTTCACAGCCGTCCTTCTACCTCTGCTTCCTAAATGCTGGGATTAAAGATGTGCGCCACCACGCCCAGCTCTGGTTTTATTTATATTGCTCAAAAAATATAGAGGGGCTGGGAGTAGTGGTGTGTGCCTTTAATCTCAGAACTCGGGAGGCAGAAGTAGGAGGATTGCCATGAGTTTGAGGCCAGTCTGGGACCGCAGAGTGAGTTCCAGGTCAGCCTGGGCTAGAGTAAAACCTTACCTTGAAAAAAAATCTGGTAGTATTTAGTTGCTCCTAGCGTAGGAGTTAAATTTCTCCACTAAAGCATTACTGTGTCTGTGCCTCACTGGCTAGTCTAGGGCCAACCTCATTTTTCTCTGCATTTCTTACCTTGGAGGAGAGAAGGATTGGTGGGTTGGGTAGGTGGGCAGGGGGGGGGTGTCTTACATTAAGGAGAAACCAGAAAAAGATCAAGGGAGGTGGTAGGGTGGTACTGCCCTTTAAGAAGTCCTGCCAGAGCAAGAGAGCCAAAGCTCTTAAGAAACCTAAGTAATGTGCCAGGGCAAGTGAGAGAACTCTTTGTAGGGTCCAAGGAGGAGCCGTTCAAGGAGGCCTGAGGAGAGACTGGGTAGGAAAGAAGGTATGAATCTACCCAGGACGAGAAGTGTGTTTTAATTCAGAAGCCACTACAAATTAAAACAGAAAGGAACTCATCCCTTGACTCTGTCTCCCCACCTCTGGGTTGGGCAGCCAAGTAAGGGGAGCTCTTGCTGGATTGGACTGTGCTCTCTCTAGTGCCAGAAAATGCTGGCTGCAGTGCCTGCTCGGCTGCCAGAATGCTGCTGGGCATGGTGACTGGCCACTGTGACTGCTTGATAAAGTGGTGGACACCCCTGCCCGCTGCTCATTCTCTCTTTCTTCCTGCTTAGTGAACAGCCTCTGCCTGGAAAGTAGGTATAGGGGAGCACAGTCCTCCAGACAGTATTTAATATACAGTGATTTATAGG
The DNA here is from genome assembly GCA_036346955.1 of Dipus sagitta. NCBI lineage: Eukaryota > Metazoa > Chordata > Mammalia > Rodentia > Dipodidae > Dipus > Dipus sagitta. The sequence continues at coordinate 2,131,568 of CM070778.1, read as the reverse complement.
CTGCTAGTAGGGGCCAGGTGGGAAGTCACAGGGGGAAGGCTTGAGACTAGTTTCCATGAAGCAATAGCACACCATTGACAAGCGTTGAGGTGTCTATTTTCTTGATGTCTGTGCCCTCAGGCCAGCTTTAAGGCAGGATGCAGCCTTCAACTGTCCTGGAGCCCAAGACTCTGGCCCCGTTTTGTGGAAATGGCTGGGATAAGGCCAGTAGACATTCGTACACATCTGCAATCTTGAAATAAGGGGGGAGAAATAAGCACAGCGAGCAGCTCAATAGCTGCTGTTTTTGGAAGATTTATTTTTTTTAACATGCAAGAATTCTTTTGAACCCTCCATGGCTCCAAGAAAAACTATTTGAAATGTCCCTTCTTATGGGGCCATGGGGTTAAGTGCCAGGGATGGTAGGCTAAATGCCAGGGATGCTGGTTGCACGGATCTTGGGAGCAAGGCTAATGGTCTTCCTGCTGTGGGCTCAGAAATACCAGGCCCAAGCACTGGTTGCCCTGAGAGATGCAGCCATTTTTACTTCTGACTGAAGGACATCACCTTCTGGAATTTTCCCTTCTGTGATGGGAGACAGAGCAGCCTATACCCAAAAAAGATCAACACAGCTTGTACCCAAGAGTGCAGAGGCTCGGAAGGAGATCACATGAGAGCCTGGTGTCGGGTAAGACCAGTTACTGATTTATATCATTCGGGATTTGGTTCGTGCTGGTGGAAAGATGATGCATTTTTGTGGGCACTGCATGGTAATTGATCTTCATAAGAATGATCTCCAGAGGTCAAGGGATGGGTCTTGAATAGCCCTAATGTCCCTGAAACAGTCCATTGTGGAGCTATTGTCTGTACATGTAAAGGAACCCTTCTTGACCCTATTCACACTTTTCTCTTTGGGCCTCTGGGATTTCCCAAGTGAATAATTGCACACTACCTTATCCTTTGAGCCAGATTTATCTCCTTTACACAAAATAGTTCCACATACATCTCTTGAACCCCTACTATGTGTCAGGCATCATGCTAAGTTTGGGGCATATACACGTGACAAATATTTAGTCCTCCTCTTGGGAGGTCTGCAGCCTGGTTTGCAAATGATTTCCCATAGAGGTGACCTTTGGGACTTGGTAAACAAATCTGCATTATCCTTGTATATTTCGTACCCATGGACTACAAACTCAGCTTCCATCTTCCTACAGTTGCTCTCAGCTGGCCTCCTGTGAAACTCTCCACTTTGACCAATTTGGATAACTGCCTGTGGACTCTGCCTTCCTTACCAGGCAAGATAACCAGAATTATACACTATATTTCATATGCAACCACTATAGGACTGCAGGTAACAAGTGAAAAAATTTCCTCTACCCACTTGTCATTCATTTTTATAATCAGTATATATTTAAATTTAATTGCAAGCAGAGAGAGAGAGAAAGAGAAAGATAGGAGACAGATAGAGAGAGAATGGGTGTGCCAGGGCCTCCAGCCACTGCAAATGAACCCCAGATGCATGTGCCCCTTGTGTATCTGGCTTATGTGGGTACTGGGGAATTGAACCTGGGTCCTTTGGCTTCACAGGCAAGTGTCTTAACCGTTAAGCCATCTCTCCAGCCCCAGTATATATTTATATACCCAGTGGTTTACCAAGTGGCACATCCTCTTCTAAGTGCTGGAAATGCAACGGCAAGTAGAATGGACACTGCCCGTGTTGGGGAAAACGGAAAGAATCCAAATGCAACAAAAATAAATATATAACTACAAACTGAAATAAATGCTTTGAAGAAAAAGCACAGGATACTGGGAGTATAAAATAGGGACTTTAATCATCTGGAAAGCTTAGGGAAGGGTTTCCTGAGGAAATGACATTTGAGCTGAGATCTGAAAGATTAGTGGAAATTGAAGCAGAGTATGGGGCAAGAATGTTCCAGGCAGAGTCAAGAATACATGCAAAGGTCCTGTGACAGAAGTAACCAGTGCACCCCAAGAACTGCGGGAAGACCAGTGAGGCTGCAGCACAGAGGTTAAGGCAGAGGTTTGTGTGCAGTGGACCTGGAGATCCAGGGGACTGAGCTGTGGGGACCCTGTAGGTCATGTAAGGATTTCAGTCTTTATCTCACTGTGGAAAAGTACATGGAATGAAGTCTGAGAAAGAGCCAGAGTCCTAACGTTTGTACTTGTCTTGAAGAATCAGTAATGATGATCTGAAAGGCTAAGAATTTTCCCAGTGCCCTAGCATGGTGTGGCTATGCCTCGGTGGGTGGCACTGAGGAAGCTCCAAAACCAATGGATCAGTTCCAATGTACAGCCCTCAGGCGAGTGACAGCCTCTACCAGTGTGGACAGAGGGGCAGGGTGGAGGGTGGAGGGTGGGTGGGTGGAGTGCTTTGCCTGAGGGTATCAACTCCACAGAGATGTTTGGCACAGTCCCAAGACTATAGCCCTTGTTCCTAGATAACTCTATCACAAGCACGCTCCCCCTCATCGAAATGGTTAGCTTGCCCTGCCTCTCTTCCTACGGCAGCTGTGCTCCCCACCCAATCCGGGGAAGGTCTCTGGATAAGAATTCTGACTGTACAGAGTCTTGCCCTGATGAGTTTAGGCCCCAGTTCTGGTGGCAATAATGTATGCTTATGTATGTATGCACGTACGTATCCTTAGTTTTCCAGAGGTACTAATGGAAGCCTTGGGAAAAGAGGATCAAAATGACCAGACTTCTGAAGGAAGTCCTTGCTTTCATCCCAGACATCTTTGGAAAGAATGTGGCTTGGTGTAGTGACATCTGCTGGCAAGGCTGGGCAGGTAAGAAAATGACCAGATGCCCACTCACCCAGCCCAGTAAGAAAATCAGCCTTAACCTTTGAGACTGAGCTGAGGTCAGAAACCACAATTAATTGATGCAAAGCTAAAAAGTCCTAGGTTGTAGGTTGGAACTATGTATAGTTTGTGTGTGTGTGTGTGTGTGTGTGTGTGTGTGTGTGTGTGTGTGTGTGAAAAGTGGAGGAAAAGCTTTTTCCTAGCTGCGTTGCAACTCTCATGTTGGCCAGTCGATTAACATTTAGGCTTAGTTACTCACAAGGGAGTTTGGGTAAATGTGTAAGTGACTGAGGGACACCCAGTCCTTGTCCCCATTTCTGGGAAAGCATCTTTTCACAAATAAAAAGGCTTTATACTTTACAAAGGTGAGAAGGCAGACTTTTTGTTGTTGTTGTCCTGTTTTGTTTTGTTTTTCAAGGTAGGGTCTCACTCTGGCTCAGACTGACCTGGAATTAACTATGTACTCTCAGGGTGGCCTCGCACTCACAGTGATCCTCCTACCTCTGCCTCCCGAGTGCTAGGATTAAAGGCGTAGGCCACCATGCCCGGTCAGAGTAATTTTTTATACTCATGAGGTTGAATGGTAAATTTCTGACAGGTTACCAGGAAAGTGTTGTCAAAATCATCTTCACGAGTATGGCTCATACAGTAAGAGTGACTATAGGGTTTTTGCTTGTTTGTTTGTTTTTTCGAAGTAAGTTCTCACTCTAGCCAGGCTGACTTGGAATTCACTATGTAGTCTCAGGGTGGCCTCAAACTCTCGACAATTCTCCTAACTGTGCCTCCCGAGTGCTGGGATTAAAGGCTTGTGCCACCAATACCTGTCTATGCTACCCCCCTGCGTTTTTTTTTTTTTTTTGGTAGTGCTGAGGCTAGAACCTAGGACTTCACATATGCTAGACCAATATTCAACCACTGAACTTTTTATTTATTTATTTTTTTAATGAGGAAGGGTTTCACTGCAGCCCAGGCTGACCTGGAATTCACTATGTAGTCTCAGGGTGTCCTTGAACTCACAGTGATCCTCCTAATTTTGCCTCCTGAGTGTTGAGTGTGCGCCATCAGGCCCAGCTTGAACTTTTTTTTTTTTTTCTTTTTCGAGGTAGGGTCTCACTCTAGCCCAGGCTGACTTGGAATTCACTATGTAGTATCAGTGTGGCCTCATACTCATGACGATCCTCCTACCTTTGCAAATTCACAGTGATTCTCCTACCTCTGCCTCCAGAGTGCTGGGATTAAAGGCATGCGCCACCACGCCTGGCTCCAACTTGAACTTTTTAAAAAATATTTTTATTTATTTACAAGCAGAGAGAGAGAGGAGAGAGAGAGAGAGAAAGAGAATGGGCACTCCAGGGCCTCTAGCTGTTACAAACTCCAGATGCATGTACCACTTTGTGCATCTGGTTTTATGTGGGTACTGGGGAATCGAACCCTAGGTTGTTAGGCTTTGCAGGCAAGCCCCTTAAACAATGAGTCATCTTTCCAGCCTCTATCTCTATTTATTTATTTATTTAAGAGAGAGGAGAGAAAAAGAGGCAGATAGAGAATGGGTACATGAGGGCCTCCAGCCACTGCAAATGAACTCCAGACACATGCGTCCCCTTGTGCACCTGGTTTACGTGGGTCCTGGGGAGTTGAACCTGGGTCCTTTGGCTTTGCAGGCAAGTGCCTTAACCACTAAGCCATCTCTCCAGCCCTCTATTTCTTATTCAGATTTAAAATCAGAGCTAGGCATGCTGGCACACACCTTTAATCCCAGCACTCTGGAGGAAGAGGTAGGAGAATCACTGTGAATTTCAGGTCATCCTGGGGCTAGAGTGAGACCCTGCCTCCCCCCCAAAAAAATTAAATCATCAAGATTCCATTAGAGATATCAAGAATGAATAGTACTTCACAGAAAAGGAAACAAACCACATAGAGAAGTAGACTGTATATTCACAATAAACAAAATCAAGCTGGGCATAATGGCATACACCTTTAATTTCAGCACTTGGGTGGCTGATGTAGGAGGATCACAGTGAGTTCGAGGCCAGCCTGGGACTGCAGAATAAGTTACAGGTCATCCAGGAGTAGAATGAGACCCTACCTTGAAAAAAAAAGGATAAGAGAGAAAAAAAAATACATACAGAAAAAGTTTTTTTTTTTTTTTTTTAATTTTAGGGCTAGAGTGATTGCTTAGTGGTTAAGGTGCCTGCCTACAAAGCCTAAGAACTCATGCTCCAATCTCCAGGTCCCAAGTTAAGCCAGATGCACAGTGATACAAGTGTGCAATGTTGCACATGTGCACAAGGGAGGCATGCGCCTGGCGTTGGTTTGCAGTGGCTGAAGGTCCTGGCATGCCCATTCTCTCTCTCTCTCTCTCAAGTAAATAATTAAAAAAAAAATTTTTTTTTTCGAAGTAGGGTTTCACTTTAGCCTAGGCTGACCTGGAATTCACTAGGTAGTCTCAGGGTGGCCTTGAACTCATGGTGATCCTCCTACCTCTGCCTCCTGAATGCTGGGTTTAAAGGTGTGCACCACCATGTCCAGCTTCAAATGTGCTTTTAAATTTAAAAATTTATTGCTGGGTGTGATGGCACACACCTTTAATCCCAGCAGTCAGGAGGCAGAGGTAGGAGGATCACCATGAGTTCAAGTCTACCTGAGACTACCTAGTGAATTCCAGGTCAGCCTGAGCTAGAATGAGACCCTACCTTGGAAAACAAAAAATAAAAATAAAAATAAAATAAATAAAAGCACATTTGAGGTGCAGATTTTATTAAAATTCCAAGACTTTAAAAATTGGGAGCTTGGGCTGGAGAGATGGCTTAGCGGTTAAGCACTTGCCTGTGAAGCCTAAGGACCCTGGTTCGAGGCTCAATTCCCCACGACCCACGTTATCCAGATGCACAAGGGGGTGCACGCGTCTGGAGTTCGTTTGCGGTGGCTGGAGGCCCTGGTGTGCCCGTTCTCTCTCTCTCTCCCTCCTTCTCTTTCTCTGTCTGTCGCTCTCAAATAAATAAATAAAAATAAACAAAAAATTTTAAAAAATATTTTAAAAAATTGGGAGCTGAGGTGGGCGTGGTGGTGCACACCTTTAATCCCAGCACTCAGGAGGCAGAGGTAGGAGGATTGCCATGAGTTCGAGGCCACCCTGAGACTACACAGTGAATTCCAGGTCAGCCTGAGCTAGAGTGAGACCCTACCCTGAAAAACAAACAAACAAACAAACAAACAAAAAATTGGGAGCTGGGAGTGGTGGCACACACCTTTAATACCAGCACTTGGGAGGCAGAAGTAGGAGACTCACCATGAATTCGAGGCCACCCTGAGACTACATGGTGAATTCCAGGTCAGCCTGGGCTAGAGTGGGACTCTACCTCGAAAAACCAAAAATAAATAAATTAAAATAAAATAAAATTGGTATTATTCACTTCTGGGAACATCTTAGGTTGGTACCACCACCATACTAGTGGTAACACTATAAATATGGACAACTCCTTAGGAAAAGAAATAAAGCAATATATGAGGCAGAAATAAAAACAGAAGGAGGGCTGGAGCACTGGCTTAGCAGTTAAGGCATTTGCCTGTACACTGAAAGGGTCCCACTTTGACTCTCCAGGACCCACATAAGCCAGATGCACAAGCAGGCACATGCATCTAAAGTTTGTTTGTAGTGGTTGGAGGCCCTGGTATGCCCATTCTCTCTCTCTCTGCCTCTTTCTCTCTCTCAAATAAATAAAATATATTAAAGAAACAAAACAGGGGCTGGAGAGATGGCTTAGCGGTAAGGCACCTGCATCTGGAGTTCGTTTGCAGTGGCTAGAGGCCCTGGCGTGCCCATTCACACACACACACACACACACACCCTCTCTCTCTCTCTGTCTGTCTCTAATACATAAATAAATAAATTAAAAAGAAAAAAGAAAACGAGGAAACCACAGATGCAGGCACCCATTGCAGCATTCTGACATAAAATTCTGACCCTCAATAATAGGAGAGGAGAGTAAATAATGTCTGAGAGCCACAGTGCAATGTCTCGTAGCAACTGCAGATTCAGTTATGAAGACTATAAACACAAATGTTGAGTCTACATAAAAAACATGAGATTTCATGTTAGCAATAATATACATCTATGTGCATATAGCAATGTACACATATAGATAAAAATTGGAAAGCTGGCCGGGCGTGGTGGTACACGTCTTTAATCCCAGCAATTTGGGAGGCAGAGGTAAGAGGATCACCTTGAGTTCAAGGCCACCCTGAGATAGTGAATTCCAGGTCAGCCTGAGCTAGAGACCCTATCTCGAAAAACAAAAAAAAAACAAAGCAAAACAAAACAAAAATGGGAAGCTGGTTAGCTTTGCAATAAGATTAAGGATGTTTCATTTAGGGTTATTTATTTATTTATTGGTTTTTCAAGGTAGGGTTTCGCTCTAGCCCAGGCTGACCTGGAATTCACTATGTAGTCTCAGGGTGGCCTCAAACTCACAGCGATCCTCCTACCTCTGTTTCCCAAGTGCTGGGATTAAAGGTATGAGCCACCACGCCTGGCTCATTTAATATTTTTTTTTAATTTTTAATTTATTTATTTGAGAGAGAGAGAGAGAGAGAGGCAGATAGAGAGAATGGGTGTGCCAGGGCCTCCAGCCACTGAAAATGAACTCCAGTTGCATGTGCCACCTTGTCTATCTGGCTTATATGGGTCCTGGGGAATCATACCTAGGTCCTTTGGCTTTGCAGGCAAGCACTTTAACTGCTAAGCCATCTCTCCAGCCTATTATTTTTATTTAATTATTTTTAAAATATTTTACTTATTTATTTGAGAGAGGGAAAGAGGCAGATGGAGAGAGAGAATAGGCAAACCAGGCCCTCTAGCCATTTCAAATGAACTCCAGACACATGTGCCACCTTGGGCATCTGGCTTATGTGGTTACTAGGGAATTGAACCTGGGTCCTTAGACTTTGCAGGCAAGTTCCTTAACTGCTAAACCATCTCTACAGCCCCTATTTTTTTTAAATTTATTTATGAGACAGAGCCATCTCTCTAGCCCAAGATTAAGGATTCGCACGTGTATGTGTATACTAGGGTCTCTTGCCACTGCAAACCAGTATTCATCTAGCTTCATATGGATGGCTGGGGAATCGAACCCAGGCTGGAAGGCTTTGCAAGCAAGTGCCTTTAACCACTGATCCATCTCTCCAGCCCCTTGGGCTACATAATATTTGAAAAGGTAGCTGGGCATGGTGATGCATGCCTTTAATCCCAGAGGCTGAGGTAGGAGGACCAATGTGAGCACAAGGCCAGCATGGACTACAGAGTAAGTTCCAGGTCAGCCTGGGCTACAGTGAGACATTCCTTCCAAAAAACAATACACACACACACACACACACACACACACAAGAGAAAAAGGAAAAAAAAAAAGAAAAAAGAAAAAAGAAAAGAAAAGGCAGAGAGGGCTGATGGCAGGTGAAAGTCATGCTTCAGATTTCTTCCTCTAAGCACTTGGTCTAAACTGACAGGGTTATGCAGGCTTAGTCACAGGGTACACTCAGCTCCCAGCCTGATGCCTAACATCTATCAGATGTTCAGTAAATATTTGGTCAATGAATAAATGAAAATGCCTGCAATCTAAGAGATTCAATCTATGGTTACTGTGTACATCTCATCCTGGGGAATAAAGAGGAATTTGGGTTTGCTGGAATCAAAACATGAAGGCCCATCTGTAATGGCAATTCCCTGGTCTTCTCTGTAAGTGAATTTGGGCCCAGAGAACCCAAGGAGAGACAGTCTGTTAGAGAAAACCCAATTACACTGAGGAACATATGTTGCCCTGAGGCCTCTGCTGCCACAACAACATCATGTAACTATAACTACAGCCCTGGAGGGCTCTGGCCCCGTCAAATATGGAAAAGGATGTCTTCATCATTAGATAGCTTTGTGCTCAGACTGACCTCCCCAGAGGGCTTGGATCAGGGAGGGGAGGTAAAGTGAGTGGAAGAAAGGGTTGGGGGCGGGGGTGAGAGATAGGGGTGGGAGAAGGACTGCTATTGAAACGGCATAGTGATTTTTTTAAAGTAATTTCCAAAATGTGGTTATTTGACAGTTTAGCTTTGGTGGTTATTTATAACCCCAGCTGAAGAGGTGGGAAGCTGTGCCCAAACCTGCTGGGATCCATCCAATAACTTCCCCCAGGGTGGGCTAGGGGTGGGGGCTAAGAGTGACAGAAAACCAAATTATCCAGTGAGTGGCTAGAAGGTAAAAGGAGCTCCAACTCATCTCCAGAGAGAGAAAGGGAGAGAGGGAGGGAGGGAGGGAGAAGCGGAAGGAGGAAGGGAGAAAGGAAGGAAGGTCCATTAATGTCCGTACTACCATTTATTTATTAATTATTATTATTATTTTTTTTTGGTAGGATCCCACTCTAGCCCAGGCGAGTGCTGAGATTAAAGGTGTGCACCACCTTTATCGGGAGGGGTGGTGGAGAGAGAAAGAGAATGGGCTCAGGGTCTCTAGCCATTGCACATGAACTTCAGACACATGTGCCACCTAGTGCATCTGGCTTTACATGAGTACTGGGGGAATCAAACCCTGGTCATTAGGCTTTGCAGGCAAGAGCCTTAACTGTGGAGCCATCTATCCAGTCTCTCTCTCTCTCTCTTTTTGAGATAGGGTCTCATTATGTAGTTCTGGCCTGAGACTCAGTATGTAGATCAGGCTGGCCTTGAACTCTGATCTGTCTTTTCCTCCTGTGAGTTGGGATTACAAGTGTGTGCCACTATCCCTGGATGATTCTACTTTTCTAAAAAAATATATTTTTATTTATTTATTTTCAAGGAGAGAGAGAGAGAATGAGAATGAGAATGAATGGGGGTGCCAGTGCCTCTAGCCACTGCAAAAGAACTCTAGATGCACGGGCCACCTTGTGTATCTGGCTTTATGTGAGTACTGGGGAATTGAACTCTGGTCATTAGGTTTTCCAAGCAAGTGCCTTAACTGCTGAGCCATCCCTCCAGCCCCTTGATTCTACTTTCAAGGCAACTGTAAATGAAAACATTAAAAAATACATTTTATTTATTATTTGCAAACAGAAAGATAGAGAGAAACAATGGGCATGCCAGAGCCTTCAGCCACTGCAAATAAACTCCGGATGCATGAGCCACTTTGTGCATCTGGCTTTATGTGGGTACTTAGCAATCAAAGCCAGGTGGTTAGGCTTTGTAAGCAAGCACCTTAACCACTGAGCAATCTCTAGCCCCAATGAAAACATTTTAACATACATTATGGCCACAAAAGCAACCACTGAGATTCTCCTAAAAGAATAGAAGGGACTGGAGAGATTGCTCAGTGGTTAAGGCACTTGTCCGCAAAGCCAAAGGATCCAGGTTGATTCCCGAGGACCCACGTGGACCAGATGCACAAGGTGACACATGTGTCTGGAGTTCCTTTGCAGTGTCTGGAGGCCTTGACATGCCCATTCTTTCTTTCTCTCTCTCTGCCTATTTTTCTATCCCAAATAAATTTTTCAAAATGTTTTAAAAGCCAGGTGTGGTGGTGCACGCCTTTAATCCCAGCACTTGGAAGGCAGAGGTAGGAGGATCACCATGAGTTTGAGGCCACCCTGAGACTACATAGTGAATTCCAGGTCAGTCTGGACTAGAGCAAAACCCTACCTGAAAAACCAAAAAAAAAAAAAAAAAAAAAAAAAAAAAAACAAATGCCAGGCATGAAAAGGTCCAGAAATACCTTTCCCACCTTACAAGACAGTTACCTATCTGCACACAGAAGAAAGGTCTGCCCCTTACCCACACTCATACCTTGTCAGAGGAAAGAGGATGGCTTGTTCCATGTAAGTCTTTCCTAGCTGAGTCAACACCTGGCAGTGGAGTCAGGAACTTTTAATTTGGTGCCACCTTATTTACTGAGCCCTGTAGGTGCCAAGTAGAAAGGGAGAAGCCAGGCAAGGCTCCCAACCTTCAGAAGCTCTTTCCCAGGTCTTTGAAGGAAGCAATGGACAATTACACTTGTATTTGAAATATGGTACCCTATTATTTTACTGGCAAAGGGGCATTTTCAAGGAAATGGAGGGAACTTTTTGGGAGCTATCAAATGTATTTGAGGAGAGAAGATGCATCCACATGAGAAAATACACAAGGGTACACACGAGACTGTCCCCATTGTTGCGGCCCATGTCAGCTCCTCCTCCCCACCATCTCTGGCTAAGGAGGTTTCAGCTGGATTTTTTGTTTTGTTTTGTTTTGTTTTGTTTTCTTTTTCAAGGTAGCTTTTCACTCTCACTCAGGCTGACCTGGAATTCACTCTGTAGTCTCAAGGTAGCCTTGAACTCTCAGCAATCCTCCTACCTCTGCCACCCAAGTGCTGGGATTAATGGCATGCACCACCACACCTGGCTCAGCTGGATTAAAAAAAATTTTTTTTTATTTGGTCTGGAGAGTTGGGCTTAGTGGTTGACGTTCTTGCCTGTAAAGCCTAAGGACCTAGGTTTGATTCCCCAGGACTCATGTAAGCATGCATCTGGAATTCCTCTGCAGTTGCTGGAAGCCCTGCCACGCCCATCCCCTCTCTCTGTCTCTATCTCTCTCAAATAAATAAATAAATAAATAAATACATAAAATGTAATTTTTTTAGTTATTCGTTTGAGAGAGACAGAGAAAGAGGCAGAGAGAATGAGTATGCCAGGGCCTCTAACCACTTCATTTTAGAGAGAGAGAGAGAGAGAGAGAGAGAGAGAGAAGAGAGAAGAAGAGGCAGAAAGAGAACGTGGGCATGCCAGGTTCTCCAACCACTGCAACCAAATTCCAGACACGTGTTCCCTTATGCATCTGGCTTATGTGGGTCCTGGGGAATTGAAGCAGGGTCCTTAGACTTTGCAGGCAAATGCCTTAACTGCTAAGCCATTTCCCCAGCTCCATTTTTTAAATTAAAAAGATATTTATTTATTCATTTCTTTGAGAGAGAGAGAGAAAGAGGCAGAGAATGGGCACGCCAGGGCCTCCAGCCACTGCAAATGAACTCCAGACACATGCGCCCCCTTGTGTATCTGGCTTACGTGGGTCCTGGGAAATCGAATCGGGGTCCTTTGGCTTTGCAGGCAAACGCCTCATTGGCTAAGCCATCTCTCCAGCCCCTAATTTTTTTTTATTTTTTATTTTTTGGTTTTTCGAGGTAGGGTCTCACTCTAGCTCAGGCTGACCTGAAATTCACTCTGTAGTCTCGAACTCACAGCCTCCCGAGTGCTGGGATTAAAGGCATGCGCCACCACGCCCGGCTTTAAATTTTTTATTTATTTATTTGAGAGAGAGAGAGAGAAAGGCAGAGAGAGAGGATGGGTGCAACAGGGCCTCCAGCCACTGCAAACGAACTCCAGATGCATGTGCCCCCTTGTGCATCTGGCTTATATGGGTCCTGGGGAATGGAACTGGGGTCCTTTGGCTTTGTAAGCAAAGGCCTTAACCTCTAAGCCATCTCTCCAGCCCTCTAACCACTTTAAATGAACTCCAGATGCATGCTTCACTTTGTGCATCTTCTTTAAATGGGTACTGGGGAATTGAACATGGGTCCTCAGGCTTTGCAGGTAAGGGCTCTAACTGCTAAGCCATCTCTCCAGCCTATTTTTTTTATTTAATTATTGTTTTAAAATATTTTACTTATTTATTTGAGAGAGGAATGAGGCAGCTGGATGAGAGAGTATAGGCAACCCAGGCCCTCTAGCCTTTCAAATGAACTCCAGACACAGTGAGTCCACCGTTGGGCATCTGGCTTATGTGTTACAAGGGAATTGAACCAGTGGCCATAGACTTTGCAGCAAGTTCCCTAACTGCTAAACCCCATCACTACAGCCCCTATTTTTTTTAAATTTATTTATGAACAGAGCCATCTCTCTACGCCAAGATTAAGGATTCGCACGTGTATGTGTATACTAGGGTCTCTTTGCCACTGCAAGCCAGTATCCATCTAGCTTCATATGGATGGCTGGAAACGAACCCAGGCTGGAAGCTTTGCAAGCAAGTGACTTTAACCACTGATCCATCATCTCCAGCCCCTTGGGCTACATAAATTAGGAAAAGGTAAGCTGGGCATGGTGATGCATGCCTTTAAAATCCAGAGGCTGAGGTAGGAGACCAATGTGAAGCACAAGGCCAGTCAAGTACTACAGAGTAAGTTCCAGTTCATCCTGGCTACAGTTGAAGACATTCCTTCCAAAAAACAATACACACACACACCACACACACACACACACAAGAGAAAAAGGAAAAAAAAAAAGAAAAAAGAAAAAAGAAAAGAAAAGGCAAGAGGCGATGGCAGTGAAAGTCATGCTTCGTATTTCTTCCTCTAATCACAATGTCTAAACTGACAGGGTATGCAGGCTTAGTCCACAGGGTACACTCAGCTCCCAGCCTGATGCCTACCCTCTAATCAGATGTTCAGTATATAATTGGTCAATGATAAAGAAAACGCCTGCCAATTCTAAGAGATTCAATCTATGTTTACTGTGTACATCTCATCCTGGGGAATAAAGAGGAATTTGGGTTTGCTGGAATCAAAACATGGAAGGCCCATCTGTAATGGCAATTCCCTGGACTCCTCTGTTAAGTGAACTTTGGGCCCAGATAACCCAAGGAGAGACAGTCTGTTAGAGAAAAACCACCCAATTACAACGAGGATCCATATGTTTGCCCTGAGGCCTCTGCTGCCAACAACAACATCAATGTAACTATAACTACAGCCCTGAGGGCTTCTGGCCCCGTCAAATATGGAAAAGGATGTCTACATCATTAGATACTTTGTGCTCAGACTGACCTCCCCAGAGGGCCATGGATCAGGGAGGGGAGGTAAAGTGAGTGGAAGAAAGGGTTGGGGTGGCTGGGGGTGAGAGATAGGGGTGGGGATAAGGCCTGCTATTGAAACGTGCAAAGTTATTTTTTTAAAGTAATTTCCAAGAATGTGTTTAATTTGACAGTTAAGCATTGTGTTTATTTATAACCCCAGCTGAAGAGATGGGAATGCTTTGCCCAAACCTGCTGGGACCCATCCAATAACTTCCCCCAGGGTGGGTAGGGGTGGGGCTAAGATGACAGAAAACCAAATTATTCCAGTGAGTGGCTAGAAGTGTAAAAGGAGCACCAACTCATCTCCAGAAGAAAAAGGAGAGAGGGAGGGAGGGAGGAGAAGCGGAATGAGGAAGGAGAAAGGTAGGAAGGTCCATTAATGTCCGTACTACCATTTATTAATTAATTATTATTATTATTTTTTTTTTTGGTAGGATCCCACTCTCGCCCAGTCGAGTGCTGAGACTAAAGGTGTGCGCCACCTTTTTAATCGGGAGGGGTGTGAGAGAGAAAGAGAAAGGGCTCAGGGTCTCTTACCAATGCACATAAACATCAGACACATGTCCCCACCTAGTGCAATCTGGCTTTACAATGAGTACAGGGGGCATCAAACCCTGGTCAATAGGCTTTGCAGGCAAGAGCCTAACTGAGGAGCCATCTATCCCAGTCTCTCTCTCTCTCTCATTTTGAGCTAGGGTCTCATATGTAGATTCTTGGCCATGAGACTCAGTATGTAGATAACCGGCTGGCCTTGAACTCTGATCTGTCTTTATTCTGTGAGTTGGTGATTACAAGTGGTGCCACTATCCCTGGATGATTTCTACTTTTCTAAAAAAATATATTTGTTATATTTTATATTCAAGGAGAGAGAGATAGAAGAGAATGAGAATGAATGTGGTGTGGCCAGTGCCTCTAATCACTTGCATAAAAGAACTCCTAGATGCCCGGGCCACCTTGTGTATCTGGCTTTATGTGAGAACTTGGGGAATTGAACACTGGTCATTAGGTTTTCCAATCAAGTCCTTAACGCTGAGCCATCCCTCCAGCCCCTTGATTCTACTTACAAGGCAACTGAAAAATGAAAACATTAAAAAATACATTTATTTTATTCTTGCAAACCAGAAAGATAAGAGAGAAACCACTTGGCATGCCAGAGCCTTCAACCACAGCAAATAAACTCCGGATGCATGAGCCACTTTGTGCATCTGGCTTTATGTGGGTACTTAGCAATCAAAGCCCATGTGGTTTAGGCTTTGTAAGACAAGCACCTTAACCACTGAGCAATCTCAAGCCCCAATGAAAACATTTTAACATACTTATGGCCACAAAAGCAGAACCACTGAGATTCTCCTAAAAGAATAGAAGGGACTGGAGAGATTGCTCATGGTTAAGCACTTGTCCGCAAAGCCCAAGGATCCCGGTTGGATTCCGAGGACACCACGTGGACCAGATGCACAAGGTGACAACATGTGACAGGAGTTTTCCATTGCAGTGTCTGGCGGCCTTGACATTATGCCCATCTTCTTTCTCATCTCTCTGCCTATTTTTCTATCCAAATAAATTTTTCAAAATGTTTTAAAAGCCAGGTTGGAGGTGCACAGCCTATAAATCCCACACTTGGAAGGCAGAGGTAGGAGGATCACCATAGAGTTTGAGGCCACCCTGAGACTACATAGTGAATTCCAGGTCATTCTGGACTAGAGCAAAACCCTACTGAAAAAACCAAAAAAAAAAAAAAAAAAAAAAAAAAAAACAAATGCAGCATGAAAAGGACCAGAAATACCTTTCCACCTTACAAGACAGTTTACCTATCTGCAAACAGAAGAAAGGTCAGCCCCTATCCCACACCTCATACCTTGTTCAGAGAAAGAGGATGGCTTGTTCCAAGTAATTCTTTCCTAGCTGAAGACAACACCAGCCAGTGGACTCAGGAACATATTAATTTGGTGCCACCTTATTTACTGAGCCCTGAAATGTCCAAGTAGAAAGGGAGAAGCCAGGCAACGAAGCACCCAACCTTCAGAAGCTCTTTCCCAGGTCTATGAAGAATCAATGGACAATACACTGTATTTGAAATATGGTACCCTATTATTTTAAAAAACTGCAAAAGTGCATTTTCAAAGGAAAAGGAGGGAACTTTTGGAGCAAATCAAATGTATTTAGGAGAAAGATGCATCCAACAGAGAAAATACACAAGGTAACCACGAGACTGTCCCCATTGTTGCGGCCACATGACAGCTCCCTCCTCCCCACTCATCTCTGGCTAAGTGAGGGTTTTCAGCTTGAATTTATTTTTGTTTTGTTTTGTTTTGTTTTGTTTTCTTTTCAAGTAGCTTTTCACACTCACCAGGCTACCTGGAATTCACTCTTTAGTCACAAGGTAGTGCCTTGAAGCTCTCAGCATATCCACCTACCTCTGCCACCCAAGTGCTGGGATTAATGGCATGCACCAACCACACCTGCTCAGCTGATTAAAAAAAATTTTTTTTTATTTGGTCTGAGAGTTGGCTTAGTGGTTGACGTTCTTGCTGTAAGCCTAAGGACCTAAGGTTTGATTCCCAGGACTCATTTAAGCATGCATCTGGAATTCTCTGCAGTTTGCTGAAGCCCTGCCACGCCCAACCCCTCCCTCTGTCTCTATCTCGCTCAAATAAATAAATAAATAAATAAATACATAAAATATTAATTTGAGATAGATATTCGTTTGAAGAGACAGAGAAAGAGGCAGAGAGAATGAGTATGGCCCGGGCCTCTAACCACGTTCATTTTAGAGAGAGAGAGAGAGAGCGAGAGAGAGAGAGAAGAGAGAAGAAGAGGCAGAGAATAGAACGTGGGCAGCAGGTCATCCAACCACTGCAACAAATTCCAGACACGTGTTCCCTTATGCATCAGGCTTTATGTGGGACCTGGGAATTGAAGCAGTGGTCCTTAGACTTTGCAGGCAAGTTCCTTAATGCTAAACCCATCTCCTACAGCCCCTATTTTTTTTAATATTATTTATGAGACGAGCATCTCTCTAGCCAAGATTAAGGCATTCGCACGTGTATGTGTATCTGGGTCTCTTGCCCACTGCAAACCAGTATTCATCTAGATTCATATGGTGGCTGGGGATTCGAAACCCAGGCTGGAGTCTTTGCAAGAAGTGCCTTAACACTGATCCATCTCTCCAGCCCCTTGGGCTACATAATATTTGAAAAGGTAGCTGGGCATGGTGTTGCGTGCCTTTTATCCCAGAGTCTGAGGTTGGAGGACCAATGTGAGCACAAGGCCTGCATGGTCTAAGAGTAAGTTCAGGTCGCCTGGGCTACAGTTGAAAGACATTCCTTCCAAAAAAAACATACACACATACGAACACACACACACACACAAGGAGAAAAAGGAAAAAAAAAAAGAAAAAAGAAAAAGAAAAGAAAAGGCCAGAGAGGGCTGATGGCAGGTGAAGCATGCTTCCGATGTTCTTCCTGCTAAGCCACTTGGTCTAAACTGACCAGGGTTATGCAGGCTTAGTCACAGGGTACACTCAGCTCCCAGCCTGATGCCTACCCTCTAATCAGATGTTCAGTATATAATTGGTCAATGATAAAGAAAACGCCTGCCAATTCTAAGAGATTCAATCTATGTTTACTGTGTACATCTCCTCCTGGGATTAAGAGGAATTGGTTTGCTGGAATCAAAAACTTGAAGGCCCATCTGTAATGAATTACCTGGGTCTTCTCTGTAAGTGAATTTGGGCCCAGAGTACCCAAGGAGAGTCCAGTCTGTTAGAGAAAACCCAATTAACTGAGGATACATATGTTGCCTAGGCCTCTGACTGCCACCACAACATCATGTAACTATAACTACAGCCCTGGAGGGCTCTGCCCGTCAAATATGGAAAAGGATGTTTCATCATTAGATAGCTTTGTGCTTCAGACTGACCTCCCCAGAGGGGCTATGGATCAGGGAGGGGAAGGTTTTAAAAGTGAGTGGAGAATGGGTTGGGGGCGGTGCAGGTGTTGAGAGATCAGGGGGTGGGAGAAGGACCTGCTATTGAAACGGCATGTGTTTTTAAGTAATTTCCAAAATGTGGTTATTTGACAGTTTAGCTTTGGTGGTTATTTATAACCCCAGCTGAAGAGGTGGGTCGCTGTGCCAAACCTGCTGGGATCCATCAATAACTTCCCCAAGGGTGGGCTAGGGGTGTGGGCTTAAGAGTGACAGAAAAACCAATTTTATCCAGTGAGTGGCTAGAAGGTAAAGGAGCTCCAAACTCATCTCAGAGAGAGAAAGGGGAGAGGGAGGGAGGGAGGGAGGTAGCTGCGCAGGAAGGTGGAGGGAGAAAGAGAAAGGAAGGATGGTTCATTAATGTCCGTTACTACCATTTATTTATTAAATTAATTTTATTTTTTTTTTTTTGGTAGGATCCCACTCTCGCCCAGTCGAGTGCTGAGACTAAAGGTGTGCGCCACCTTTTTAATCGGGAGGGGTGTGAGAGAGAAAGAGAAAGGGCTCAGGGTCTCTTACCAATGCACATAAACATCAGACACATGTCCCCACCTAGTGCAATCTGGCTTTACAATGAGTACAGGGGGCATCAAACCCTGGTCAATAGGCTTTGCAGGCAAGAGCCTAACTGAGGAGCCATCTATCCCAGTCTCTCTCTCTCTCTCATTTTGAGCTAGGGTCTCATATGTAGATTCTTGGCCATGAGACTGGGGAATTAAAATTTGGGTCATTAGGTTTTCCAAGCAAGTCCCTTAACTCCCTGACCCAACCCCTCCGGCCCCTTGATTCTATTTTCAAGGCAACTGTAAATGAAAACTTTAAAAAATACATTTTATTTATTTTTGAAAAACAGAAGTAGAGAGAAACTTTTGGGCATCCCAAAGGGGCCTTTCGGCCATTTTAAAATAAACTCCCGGTTTGGCAAAAGGGGGTGCCCATTTTGTGCATTTTGGCCCTTTATGTGGGGTTTACTTAGCCAATAAAAGGAAAGGGGGTTTTGGCTTTGTAAGCAAGAAACCAAACCCACTAGCAATCTTTTGGCCCCAATGAAAAAAATTTTAAACCCATAAAAATTATGGCCCAAAAGCAACCATTGAGTTTCCCCTAAAAAAATAAAAAGGGAAATTGGAGGGGGATTGTCGGGGGTTTTAAGGCATTTGGGCCGCAAAGCCAAAGGATCCAGGGTTGTTTTCCCGAGGGACCCAGGGGGGAAACCGGGATGCAAAAGGTAAAACATTTGTCGGGGTTTTCCTTTGAAATTTGTTGGAGGCCTTGACATCCCCTTTTCTTTTTTTCTCTTCTGCCTATTTTTCAACCCCAAATAAATTTTTCAAAATGTTTTAAAAATGCGGTGGTTGGTTTGGTGAAACCCTTTTTACCCCAGCATTGGAAGGGGGGAAGGGGTGGGGGGATCACCTTGAGTTTGGGGGGCCACCCGGGAAAAATTCCCATAGTGAATTCCGGTCAGTTTGGAAGTAAAAAAACCCTACCTAAAAAACCCAAAAAAAAAAAAAAAAAAAAAAAAAAAAAAACAAATCCCAGGGCATAAAAAGGGGTCCAAAATCCCTTTTCCCCAAAACTTACAAGACATTTACCTATCTGCACACAGAAAAAAGGTCTGCCCCTTAACCCAATCATACCTTTCAGAGGAAAAGGAGGTTTTTTCCAATGTAAGTCTTTCCTAGCTGAGTCAAAAAGGGCCCAGTGGAGCCCCGGGAATTTTAAATTTTGGGCCCTTAATTTTACTGGGGCCCTGTAGGTCCCCAAAGGGGAGAAAGGGAAAAAGGGGCCGGGGAAAAGGCCCCCAAACCCTTTCAGAACCCCTTTTTCCCCCTTTTCTTTAAAGGGAAAGCAATGGAAATTTTAAAACTTGAATTGTAAAATTTTGGGTTCCCCCCTATTTTTTTTACTGGAAAAGGGGAAATTTCAAGGAAAGGGAGGAACTTTTTTGGGGGGCCTTTCAAATTGGAAATTTTGAGGAGAGAAAGATGCTTCCACAGGGAGAAAAAACACGGGGGGTAACACCGGACTTTTCCCCAATTGGGGGGCCCGGCCCAGCTCCCCCTTTCCCCCCCAAAATCTCTGGGTAAGGGGGTTTCGTGGATTTTGGTTTGGGTTTTGTTTTGTTTTTGTTTTGGGTTTTCTTTTTTAAAGGGGGAAACCCTTTTCATTTCTCACTAAGGTAAACCGGGGAATTCACTCTTTTGCCCGGGGGGTTTGCCTTGAACTCTCGCAATCCTCCTTTACCTCATCCCAAAGTGCTGGGATTAAATGGAAAGCACCCCCACACCTGGCTCGGGTGGTTTAAAAAAAAATTTTTTTTTTTTTTGGGGTCTGGAGAGTTGGGCTTAGGGTTTGGACGTTCTTCCCTTAAAGTAAGGCCCCTTTGGGTTTGTTTCCCAAAGGATTTAATGAAAGCATGTTTGGGGGAATTTCCCTTGCAGTTGGGGAAAAGCCCTGCCGCCCTTCCCCTCTCTCTGTTCTATTCTCTCAAATTTTTTAAATAAAAAAATAAATACATATAATGTAATTTTTTTAGTTATTCGTTGAGAGAGACACGAGAAAGAGGCTGAGGAGAGAAATGGAGTATGCCAGGGGGCCTCTAACCACTTCATTTTAGAGAGAGAGAGAGAGAGAGAGAGGAGAGAGAGAAGAGAGAAGATGAGGCAGAAGAGAAAGTGAGGCATGCCCTAGGTTTCCAACACTTGCAACCAATTTCCAGACACGTGTTCCCTTATGATTGGCTTATGTGGGTCCTGGGGAATTGAAGCAGGGGTCCTTAGACTTGCAGGCAAATGCCTTTAACTGCTTAGCATTTTCCCCAGTCATTTTTTAAATTAAAAAGGCTATTTATTTATTCATTTCTTGAGAGAGAGGGAGAGAAAGAGGCAGAGGAATGGGCACGCCAGGGCTCCATCCACTGCAAAGAACTCCAGCACATGCGCCCCCTTGTGTATCTGGCTTACGTGGGTCCTGGGAAATCGAATCGGGGTCCTTTGGCTTTGTCAGCCAAACCCTCATTGGCTAAGCCCATCTCTCCAGCCCCTAATTTGTTTATTTTTTTATTTTTTGGTTTTTCGATGTAGGGTCTCACTCTAGCTCAGGCTGACCTGAAATTCACTCTGTATTCTCGAACTCACACCTCCCGAGTGCTTGTATTAAAGGCATGCGCCACCACGCCCGGCTTTAAATTTATTTATTGTAATTAATTGAGAGAGAGAGAGAGATAAGGCAGAGAGAGAGGATGGTGGCAAAGGGCCCCAGCCACTGCAAACGAACTCCAGATGCATGTTGCCCCCTTGTGCATTTGCTTATAGGGTCCTGGAGGAATGGGAAACTGGGGTCCTTGGGCTTTGTAAGCAAGGCTTCCCTTAACCTCTAAGCCTATTCTCCAGCCCTCTTACCACTTTAAATAACTCAGATGCATGCTTCACTTTGTGCATTTCTTTAAATGGTACTGGGAGGGATTGAAATGGGTCTCAGGCTATGCAGGTAAGGGCTCTAACTGCCTATGCCATCTCTCCATCTCCTTCAGCTGGATTTTAATTAATTTAGTTTGGCTTTTTCTGCCCTCTGATAATTCCCCCCACCCCCCATAGCAACATCTTAAAAATGAATACCTCATCATGAGGTTTCTCTGCCTTTAAAATAATTCAGGAAACTTGCCACCACTTCCAGTCATCATTCTTAGGGCATAGAAAGGCATAGGTGGAACCTGCAAGAATGCTTCTGCACATGTTGGATACCACCTTATCCTAGCCTCAACAAGTCAGTCATCTCCAGACATGATGCTGCCCCATCCCTCTACTTCCATAACTTGCTGTTCTCTTTGCATGGAAAAGTCCCTATTTCTGTAATCCTATGAAAATACCATTCTTGGTTTACTCTTTTTATAGATAGGGTGTGTAGATAGAGGTGTGATGGTGACTAAACTTTCCACATCAAAACATGTTCATCTACTTGCTCCTTCTGCACCACTTCTGACCTCATCCAGCCTTTTTGTTTGTTTATTTTTCTGACAGGGCCTTCTTCTAGCCCATGTCTGACCTGGAATTACTAGTAGTTTCAGACTCTGGCTCGAACTTCAGTGATCCTCCTCATCTGCTCCCCGACAGTGCCTGGATTTTTTAAAAAAATATTTTCTTTTTTATTTATTACAGAGAGAGAGAGAAGAGAAAGAATGACAGAGAAAGGGAAGAGGAGCGAGCAGGCAGGCCACCAGCGGCCTCTAGCCACTGCAAGTGAACTCCGAGTGCATGCGCATCATGTGCATCTGGCTTATGTAGGACATGGAGAACGAACCTGGATCCTTAGGATTCTCAAGCAAGTGCCTTACTGTAAGCCATCCCTCCAGCCTTTTTAAAAAAAATTTTAACTTATCTATTTGAGAGAAAAGAGAAAGAGGCAGAAAGAGAAAGAGAGAGTAGAGAGTGAGGGAGAGAGGTATGGAGTATGGGCAGGCCAGACCTTCTATACTACAATTGGGAACTCCAGATCATGTGCCATTTTGTGCATCTGGCTTAAGTGGTCCTAGGTGAATGGAACTGGGTCCTTTGGCTTGTAGGCAAAGGCCTTAACCTCTAACGTCGCCATCTCTCTCAGCCCTCTAACCACTTTAAATGAACTCCAATTGCATGCTTCACTTTGTGCATCTTCTTTAAATGGGTACTGGGGAATTGAACATGGGTCCTCAGGCTTTGCAGGTAAGGGCTCTAACTGCTAAGCCATCTCTCCATCTCCTTCAGCTGGATTTTAATTAATTTAGTTTGGCTTTTTCTGCCACTCTGATTATTCCCCCCCACCCCCATAGCAACATCTCTAAAATGCAAACCTCATCATGAGGTTTCTCTGCTTAAAATAATTCAGAAACTTGCCACCACTTCCAGTTCATCATCTTAGGGCATAGAAGGCATAGGAGGACCTGCACGAATTGCTTCCCAGCACCATGTTGGATACCACCTTATCCTAGCTCACCAAGTCAGTCATCTCCAGACATGATGCTGCCCCATCCCTCTACTTCCAAACTTGCTGTTCTCTTTGCATGGAAAGTCCCTATTTCCTGTCATCCTATGAAATACCATTCTTGGTTTACTTCTTTTATTAACACTTGGCTAAACTTTCCACATCAAACAGTCTACTTGCTCCTCTGCACCACTTCTGAACCTCATCCAGCCTTTTTGTTTGTTTATTTTTCCTGACAGGGCCTTCTTCTAGCCCAGTCTGACCTGGAATTCACTATGTAGTTTCAGACTCTGGCCTCGAACTCACAGTGATCCTCCTACCTCTGCCTCCCCGAGTGCTGGATTTTTTAAAAAATATTTTCTTTTTTATTTATTACAGAGAGAG
This sequence comes from Dipus sagitta, assembly GCA_036346955.1. Lineage (NCBI taxonomy): Eukaryota > Metazoa > Chordata > Mammalia > Rodentia > Dipodidae > Dipus > Dipus sagitta. Next base: position 2,108,610 of record CM070778.1, on the reverse strand, counting down.
AGAGAGAGAAAGAAAGACAGAGAGAGAGAGCGAGCAGGCAGGCACACCAGGGCCTCTAGCCACTGCAAGTGAACTCCAGATGCATGCGCCATCATGTGCATCTGGCTTATGTAGGACCTGGAGAATCGAACCTGGATCCTTAGGATTCTCAGGCAAGTGCCTTAACTGCTAAGCCATCCCTCCAGCCTTTTTAAAAAAAATTTTAACTTATCTATTTGAGAGACAAAGAGAAAGAGGCAGAAAGAGAAAGAGAGAGAGAGAGAGAGGGAGAGAGAATGAGTATGGGCAGGCCAGACCTCCTGCTACTACAAAGGGAACTCCAGACGCATGTGCCATTTTGTGCATCTGGCTTACATGGGTGTTGGAGGATTGAACCTGGGTCCTTAGACTTCACAGGCAAGTGCCTTAACCATTAAGCCATCTCTCCAGCCCCCAAAGATATTTATATTAAGTACTAAAAGCTGCCAGTATCAACATTGGCCCAGGATATCCCCAAGGAGTCCTGGCTAAAGATCTGGAACTTTTAACTCTTCAAAGACCTTTAGAACATCAGTTAGGTGTTTAACTTCTGTTGTTTGGTTCCTTAGCCCCACTCCCCAGGAAATCACCAGTTGAGCTGGCCCCAGATTGAAATTAAGGGCCAGGATTCTAATTTGGTAATTTAAATCTGCCTGGATTCCCTCCAGTCAGTCTTGGCCAAGACTTAGACCCCTCAAGTCTTTCCCTAAAATCTGCTCTCCACGAACCAGCCTTTTCATAGGACTCTTCTTCCAGCCCAATATCCTCAATCAACTTCTCCCACCTAGACCTTCTCATTAAATAGTCACTACTTTCTGGGCTCCAGCTTCGCTGAAATTATTGCTTCTGCCGGGCGTAGTGGCACATGCCTTTAATCCCAGCACTTGGAAGGCAGAGGTAGGAGGATCGCCTTTGAGTTTGAGGCAGCCCCCTCCCAGAGACTACATAGTGAATTCCAGGTCAGCCTGGGCTAAAGTGAGACCCTACACTCAAGAAACCTGTATATATATAAAATCTTCCTTTACTTTCCCTCACCCCAAGTCTTAGCCCATGCATCTACTGTCCCGAGGCCATACCAGCAAAGGGTTCAATATGTCTGACTCTGGTACAGCGACTCTATGTTCAAATCACCTTCAAGCTCCCTCTCGGGATACCCAGTGCTCTCAAACGCAGTCATAGTAGGGATGGGCTTAGCTTCTTCATCACCGAACTAAGCCGGGACCTCTTGGGGCTACTAAGGCTTTCAGAGAGAATGGCTCTGCCTCATCTCGCAATGGGGACGACGAACTTGCTGTTCACTTAGGGCAAGGACAATGTCTCCTCTACCAGACAGAAAACTTCACGACGAAGACGCCACTTTTTCCGTCCCAGTCTTAAAGCCCTCATTTGCACCACTTTAGAAGAAAAAAAAAAAAAAAAGCTCTTAACAGTTTCATGTGTGAAATACTCCCTCCCAACCTGGAGTTTGTGTAAGATAAACGTGAACGTCCTTCGGCCAATTAGGAAACGAAAGGGTTAAATCTCGACAACCTGATGGATTCTGGGGGTTCCCTTCCTCGACTGCAGAAATTAATAAAAAAACGACCAGGAAGGGAAATTTTGCCCAAGGTAAAGATGACAACCAGTTAACTTCAACTGTCAGGCTTCTGCCCTAAAGAAAAATGGCCACAAGGCCCACAAAGGGTCCACTCACCTAACTAAAAATGGCTGACCCAAGGGTTTCCTATTACTCTCGCTTCCTGCCCAATTCCAAAATGGCGCTCACTAGCCTCACTCAGAACAGCGAACCTCCCAGCACCCTCTGCGGCCTTCACGTCAAGTGACGCGAGCCCCAGCCGGAAGTGAAGGAAAAAAGCGTTTCAGCCCGCGGCGCCTGCGCAGAAGGCTCCAGACGCTGAGAGGCAGGAGGCACTTGGGGATCGTCCGCAGGGCTGGAACTGCTACAGAGGCCGCCACGGAGCCTTCCGGAGCCACCGTTCCTGCTGCCGCTGCTGCTGCCGCTGCCCGGGTCGGAACCGCCGGGCCGCAGCCGCAGGCAATGCCGCGAAGGAAGGTGAGAAATGGCAGAGAAAAGGGATGGCGGGTTTCGGAAGAGAGTTGATTGAGCAACGTGACGCCGTCGGCCACGCCTTGCAGCGATTGGGTTCCAGCTTCCCGCTCCCCCCGAATCTAGCTCAGCCATCCTCTCTCGTGCCGTAGCCCACAGAAAAATGTGGGCCCGACCCTGGCCTCGGCCTACGCTTGTAACTATTCCCGCCCTCTGCTTGCCCGGATCGGAGGCGTTCTTCTTCTTCATTGGTCCCTCATACGTCTCGAAGCCTATTGATTGGCTGATGACGCCGCCTATTTGGGCCCAACGGTCACCTCCCCGCGTGCGTGGGCGGGGCTTGGGCCCGGCCCGGGTACTCGGCGACTGGCTGTGGAGAACGATCCCTCATCTCCTGATTGGCCGAGTATTGCAGTCTGTTCCTGTTGGGGTGCGGTGTAACAAGGTCTCCATTGGGTCGTCCTAGTCCCCGCCCTTCCGCATGGGGATGGTGATAGGTGCTGTAGCGGGTTTGGGGAGACTACTTTTCCTTCCCTGGTTCGGGGACACAACAAAGCAGAGGACTTGGGTGGGGGAAAATCAGCGCCCGCTCCCGAGGGATCCCAGCCAGGCTTGGTGCACCTAAGCCATCATCTTGCATTTATTTGCTTAGTTTGAGAGTGCCTGCCGAGTGCAGTTTGGAAAATAACATAAAACTTGCTGCAACGAGAAGAGATTCTTAGGGGATTATATAGACCACTCTGGTCTCCCCCCCCCCTTTTTTTTTTACAACCGAACCTACGGAGGCCCACTGGAGGGTTTCGAAGACATTGGTCAGGTAACAGTAGAACCACAACTATAGAACAGATTAATGCATTGCAACAAATATTGGCTATTTTCTACATGCTAGTTGCTGGGTTTCAACATTAATTAGGTATGGGCCTGGCTTGTCAGTTGAAGAAAACAAACGCACGAAATGCTGAAGAATATATAGTCAGTCAAAAAAAAAAAAAAAAGAATATATAGTCAGTTTTCTACTTAGTGGTTATTGTACACGTGGAAGGGAAGTGAGAACAGTTTAGTTGGCTTGGGAATTAGCTGGGAAGTCGATTGGCGAATGAGAGAGGAGCTGCCTTGGAATAGGTCCACAGTCAGCTTTTGGCCATTTCTAAATACTATGAGTTCTTAAAAAGGTGAGTTCTTGGGCTGGAGAGATGGCTTAGCGGTTAAGCGCTTGCCTGTGAAGCCTAAGGACCCTGGTTCGAGGCTCAATTCCCCAGGACCCACGTTAGCCAGATGCACAAGGGGGCGCATGCATCTGGAGTTCGTTTACAGAGGCTGGAAGCTCTGGCGCGCCCATTCTCTCTCTCTCTCTCTCTCTCTCTCTCTCTCTGCCTCCTTCTCTCCGTCGCTCTCAAATAAATAAATAAACAAACAAAAAAAATTAAAAAAAAAAAGGTGAGTTCTTGCTAGGTGTGGTGGTACACTCAAGAGGCTGAAGGAGGAGGATCACAGAGAGTTCCAGGCCAGTCTGAGGTACATAGCAAGATATTTTAAAACAACAAAAACCAAAATGTAAATGATTTTTTAAAATTTTTATTTATTTACAAGCAGAGGGAGAGAGAGAAGGGAGTGAATGGGCACAACAGGGCCTCTAGCCAATGCAAATAAACTAGATGCATGTGCTGTGTATATCTTGCTTTACATGGGTACTGGGGAATCAAACCTGGGTCTTTAGGCTTTGCAGGCAAGCCCCTTAACTATTGAGCCATCTCTCCACCTGCCTCCCCCCCATGTAAATTCTTTTTTTTGTTGTTTATTTGTATTTATTTATTTGAGAGCAACAGACAGAGAAAGGCAGATAGATAGAGAATTGGCACGCCAGAACCTCCAGCCACTGCAAACAAACTCCAGATGCATGCGCCATCTTGTGCATCTGGCTTATGTGGGTCCTGGGGAATCGAGCCTCAAACCGGGGCCCTTAGGTTTCACAGGCAAGTGCTTAGCTGCTAAGCCATCTCTCCAGCCCCCCCTCCCATGTAAATTCTTTAGTAAATTGTTTGCTGACAAATATGTCCTTAACTGTCCTTAGGCTACTTACCTCCCCCCCTCTTTTTTCCTAAGAGGAGAAAGTACAGAGAAAGAACATGAGGGAGGTGAGGGGGTAAAGTCCATGTGGGAGTAGGACCCCCGAGCTCCCCCATCTCAGTTGGGCTGAAATAGTTGCTTATCAGAGTAGGGACCTGGAAGTTCAGAAGAGATGAACAGCCAAAAAAGAGTGGTTACTTATATTTTAATGTTCCTCATTTAGTGTGACTGTATTTTCCTATAGAAATATTAATACATTTGATTTTGGAGGTGTTATTTGCAGGATATATGTAATTCTGTAAAAAATTTAAAAAATTCTGAATTCTAAACATGTAGCCCTGAAGATGTTATTTGAATAAGAAATTGGGAATTTGGGCTGGGATGTAGCTCACAGGTATGTGTGTTAACTGGCTTAAAGCCCTGGGATCAATTTTTTAAAGTTTTTTTTTTTTATTAATAGCTTCCATAAGCATAGACAATAAACAATGATAATTCCTACCACCACTTCCATTCTCCCCCTCTCAAATCCACTCCATTGAATTTCTTCTTTCTAATTAGTCTGTCTTCTACATTCTATATTGATATCCTTTTTTCCTCCTATTATGAAGGTCTTGTGTAGCATTAGGCACTGCAAGGTCATGGATATCAAGGCCATTTTGTGTTTAGCAGGTTTCAGTGTAAGCAGTTCTCCCCTTCCTTTGGCTCTTAAATTCTTTTTGCCACCCCTTCCACAATGGTCCCTGAGCTTTGGAGGGCGTGATATGGATGTCTCAGTGCTAAACACTCCACTGTCACTTCCCAGCACTATGGTGACTTGTTTACTTATGTGAGAGAGACAGAGAAGGAGAATGGGTGCACCAGGGCCTCTAGCTACTACGAATGAACTCCAGACTCATGAGCCACCTTGTACATCTTGCTTACGTGGGTACTGAGGAATGGAACCTAGTTCCATAGGCTTCACAGGCAAGTGCCTTAACTACTAAACCATCTCTTCAGCCCCTATGGTGACTTTTGAGTCACCCCAGTGGTCACTGCCATCTGAGAAGCTTCTCTAACTAAAAGTGAGAGTAGCATTAACATATAGGTATAAACATTAAAAAGGTACTTTAAAAGTTCCTGGAGGGCAATTTGGTGGGCATAGTATATGCATATAGCTAGACAACAGCAGCCATAGGCCTTTGACTAGATTTTCAGTATCAGGCATGTATGCCCTCCTGTGAAATGGGCCCAATTAGAGAGTTGTTGGTTTCACTAATAATATACATGCCACTATTGTACCAGTTGGTGCCTTTGGCCTGGCTGGCCAATCTTAAGGCTTGCAGAGTTCACTGCTGTTTAGTACCATTGATGACTTCTGTCTCCAGAAGGCTGCACACAGCATAGCTGTTTCCAGCTTTTTGACAGTTACTTAATTAAGTGGGAGGAGGTTTCCAGCTCAGCTCCAGCTTGATCTCTCAGTGACTTGCAGCCCAAGCATGTGGAGTCTTTGGCAATAGGGTCTTACTGTTCTGTGTTCAATCTTTAATACACTCCTCCCTCCCTCACAAATTGGACTTATAGTTTGAAGGTTCTTAGTAATTTTATTTTTAAAATTTTTTAAATATTTATTTATTTGAGAGAGAGACAGAGACAGAGATAATGGGCGCACTGGGGCCTCCAGCCACTGCAAATGAACTCCAGATGCATGTGCCACCTTGTACATCTGGCTTACATGAGTCCTGGGGAATTGAACCTGGGTCCTTTGGCTTTGCAGGCAAGCACCTTAACTGCTGAGCCATCCCTCCAGCCCAATTTTATTAAAATTTTTTTGTGGTTTTTATTTTTTTAATTTTTATTTATTTATTTGAAAACAACAGACAGAGAGAGAAAGAGGCAGATAGATAGATAGAGAATGGGCTCGCCAGGGCCTCCAGCCACTACAGACGAACTCCAGACGCGTGCACCCCCTTGTGCATCTGGCTAACGTGGGTCCTGGGGAATCGAGCCTCGAACCAGGGTTCTTAGGCTTCACAGGCAAGCGCTTAACTGCTAAGCCATCTTTCCAGCCCGTGGTTTTTTATTTTTTTATTTTTATTTATTTATTTATTTTTTGTTTTTTTGAGGTAGGGTCTCACACTAGTCCAGGCTGGCCTGGAATTCACTCTGTTGTCTCAGGGTGGCCTTGAACTCATGGCGATCCTCCTACCTCTGCCTCCTGAGTGCTGGGATTAAAGGCGTGCGCCACCACGCCCGGCTATGGTTTTTTATTTTTATATATTTATTTGAGAGACAGAGAAAGAAGCATGAGAGAGGGAGAGAGAATGGGTTCGCCAGGGCTTCCAGCCACTGCAAACGAACTCCAGATGCTTGTGCCCCCTTGTGCATCTGGTTTACGTGAGTCCTGGGGAATTGAACCTGGATCCTTTGGCTTTGCAGGCAAGCACCTTAACTGCCAAGCCATCCCTTCAGTCCAATTTTATTAAATTTTTTTGTGTGATTTTTATTTTTATATATTTATTTGAGAGAGCGAGAAAGAGGCATGAGAGAGGGAGAGAGAGAATGGGTGCACCAGGGTCTCCAGCCACTACAAATGAACTCCAGACGCTTGCGCCCCCTTGTGCATCTGGCTTACGTGGGTCCTGGGGAATTGAACGGAGGTTGCTTGGTTTTTCAGGCAAACACCTTAACCGCTAAGCCATCTCTCCGGCCCCTTGTTTTATTTTTATTTATTTGACAAGGAAAGAGGGAGAGGGGGAGAGAGAGAGAATAGGCACGCCGGGGCCCCCAGCCACTGCAAATGAACTCCAGATGTGGGCGCCCCCTTGTGCATCTGGCTAACGTGGGTCCTGGGGAATCGAACCTGGGTCTTTTGGCTTTGCAGGCAAATGCCTTAACTGCTATGCCATCACTCTAGCCTACCAAATTTTTTTTTACCCTCTTAGATTGTTTTTTCAAATTTTTATTAGCAACTTCCATGATTATAAAAAATATCCCATGGTAATACCCGCCCTCCCCCCACTGTCCCCTTTGAAACGCCATTCTCTATCATATCCCCTCCCCATGTCAATCAGTCTCTCTTAATTTTGATGTCATGATCTTTTCCTCCTCTTATGATGGTCTTGTCTAGGTAGTGTCAGGCACTGTGAGGTCATGGATATACAGGCCATTTTGTGTCTGGAGGGAGCACGTTGTAAGGAGTCCTACCCTTCCTTTGGCTCTTACATTCTTTCCGCTACCTCTTCTGCATTAGACCCTGAGCCTTGGAAGGTGTGATAGAGATATTGTAGTACTGAGCACTGTGGTCACTTTTTTCCAGCACCATGATACCTTCTGAGTCGTCCCAAGGTCACTGCCATCTGAAAAAAAAGATTCTCTATCAAAAGTGAGAGTAGCATTAATATAAGGGTATGAGCATTGAGAAGTGCTTACTGGGCAGTTTGATAAGCATAGTATATACATTTAGCCAGACAACAGCAGATGTTACACCCCTAGGGCTCATGACTACCCCTGTTTTAAGTTTTCAGTATCAGGGATATATTCCCTCCCATGGAGCAGAGCCAGCCTTCAGTCCAATTAGAGGGCAGTTGGTTTCCACCATGACAGATGTGCCACTATTGCACCCATTGGCTCATTTGGCCTGGCTGGCCAAATATAAGGCTTGCAGTGTCCACTGTTGAGTATCTTCACTGGTGATTTCTCTTTCTCCCATTGAACTGCATGCAGAATCAGCCCACCAATTTTATTTATTTTTAAAATGTATTTATGAGGCAAGAAGCGGGAGAGGGGAGTATGGGCACGCCAGGGCCTCTTGCCACTGCAAACAAACTCCAGATGCATGAGCCACTTTGTGCATCTGGCTTTATGTTGTTACCTAGACCCTCAGGGTTCTCAAGCAAGCACCTTTAACCACTGAGCCATTTCTCCAGCCCTTCTTAGTGATTTTGGCAAATACTCTTCCCTTTATGATCTAGTCACTTACTAGGACATTAATTAACAACTGATTATTACCTGAAATGTGATTCTTTTTCCCTCAAGGTAGGGTCCCACTCTAGCCTAGGATGACTGGACTCTGTAGCTCTAGGCTGCCCTTGAACTTATGGTGATCTGCCTACCAGAGCCCCCCAAGTGCTGGGAGATTTTTTTTTTTTAACTTTGGTTTTGAATATCTATGAGTATACAGTACAAACTACCTTTCCCAGTACTTGTGGCATATGTGTAGAGAAATGTTAAGGACAAATGGAATAAGAAAGAATTTTTTTGGCTGAGGAAATGGCTCAGCAGATAGAGTACCTGTGTTAGAATTTCCAGAACCCCTGAAAAAGACAAACATTGTAGCATGAGCAGCTCTAATCCTAGACACCTAGGGTGAGATGGGAAGCCAAGACAGGGGAATCCTCCAGAAGTTTTCTGGCCAACTAGCCTGTGAACAAGAGACCTTGCTTCAAACAGATGAACTAAGAACTGAAGTGGTCCTCTGACCACATATCTATACATGTGCTATGGCATGCTTGCACAGCAAAATAAAAATGTAAAAAGGAAGAATTTTTTTAATGTTAATTGAATTTTATTCATTTGCAAGGAGAGAGAGAGAGAAGGGGCACACCAGGGTCTCTTGCCACTGCAAATGAACTCTAGACACATGCCACTTTGTGCATATGGCTTTATGGGTACTGGTGAATCAAACCCAAGCCATTAAGTTTTGCAAGCAAGCACCTTTAACTGTTATGCCATCTCTCCAGCTCAAAAGGCAGAACTTTTAAAAATATTTTTATTTTTATGTATTTATTTGAGAGAGAGAGGGAGGGAGGGAAGCAGATATATAGAGAGAATGGGCGCTCTAGGGCCTCTAGCCGCTGCAAACAAACTCCAGACACATGCGCCACCTTGTGCATCTGGCTTATGTGGGTCCTGGGGAATTGAACCTGAGTCTTTCAGCTTTGCAGGCAAGTGCCTTAACCCCTAAGCCATCTCTCCAGCCCTCAAAAGGAAGAACTTAAAAAAAATTTTGTCCCTTTTATTAGAGAAAGAGGTGAGGGGGTGTAGAGAAGTGTAGAAGGGCCACACCAGGGCCTCTAGCCACTGCAGATGAACTCCAGGTGCATGTACCACCTGTGTATCTGGCTTACGTGGGTACTGGTGAATAGAACCTGGGTCCTTAGGCTTTGCAGACAAATGCCTTAACCACTAAGTCATCTCTACATCCCCCCAAAGGAAGAATTTTTTTTTTTTTTTTTTTTTTGAGGTAGGGCCTCACTCTAGCCCAGGCTGACCTGGAATTCACTATGGAGTCTCAGGGTAGCCTCGAACTCACGGCAATCCTCCTACCTCTGCCTCCCCAGTGCTGGGATTAAAGGCATGTGCCACCATGCCTGGCTGCAAAGGAAGAATTTTTATGCTTAAGCTCTTTTGGCATCTGAATTATAGGCTATAGTATTTTGAAGTGACATATATTGTTTTGTTTTTGTGTTTCTTTAAGACAAGAGTCTCTGAGCCAGAAACTCCCTGTTTTTTTGTTAAATTAACTGACTGACCAGGGAACCATGATAATCCTCCTGTCTCCTGGGGTTGCCAAAGTACTGGGAATTGAACTCAGGTCCTCAGTTCTTTACTGACTGAGCCCTGTTTTTTTTTTTTGTTTTTTGTTTTTGTTTTTTTTTCCCTCATGTGATACCTGTTCATGGAGACTATATATATTTATTCTGAAGTTAAGTGAAGCCTAGTGGTAACATTTTTTCATACCACCTTGGACTTTTTTCTTCTTCCTTTGGCATGATTATGCCAGCCCAGCCATTTTGGCTTAGGTATTTTATTGTTGTTGTGCTTATTTCCAGTTTGTGGTATAGATCTCCAAATAGGCTTTGTTTAGAATTGGTGATAATACAGTAAGAATGACTTCTCAGGGGGTGGAGAGATGGCTCAATGGTTAAAACATTTGGCCTGCAAAGCCCAAGGACCCAGGCCCAATTCCCCAGTATCCACGTAAAGTCAGATGCACAAGGTGGTGCATGTGTCTGGAGTTCATTTGCAGTGGCCAGACACCCTGGTGTGCCTATTTTCCCTCCCCCTCTCCCTCCCCCTCCTCCTCCTCTTCCTCTTCCTCCTCCTTCTCTCTCTCTCTCTCTCTCTCTCTGTCTCTCTCTCTCTCTCTCTCTCAGCTCTGAGTTGTCTCTGGGTAGGGAAGGGAAATGGTTATAGAGTCCTTTTGTAAGTTTAAACTTGGTACTTCCAGTATCATGGTTCATTTTATTTCCAATGCTAATACAAAACCTCAGCAGGCCTGGAGAGATGGCTCAGTGGTTAAAGGTGCTTGTTTGCAAAGCCTGCTGGCCCTAGTTCAATTCCCAAGCCACCCATGTAAGCTCAACACGAAATGTGGCACAAATGTCTGGTGACTGCAGTGGCAAGGGGCTCTAGCCTGCCCATACCCACACACGTGTGTGCACGTGCAAATACAAAAACTTGGTTTCTTTTAACTCACAGAGTAAATTCTTCTGTGCTAATGTCTGGATCTATGGTGTTACAGAGAAATGCAGGCAGTAGTTCAGATGGAACCGAAGATTCCGATTTTTCTACAGATCTTGAACACACAGACAGTTCAGAAAGCGATGGCACATCTCGCCGATCTGCACGAGTCACCCGGTCTTCAGCCAGGCTAAGCCAAAGTTCTCAAGGTAAAAGTCTTTGTTTTTCCTGCTCACTCCTCACAGTGAACTGACTTATCATCTTACTGTGCTAGTTAGTGTTGGAGACTGGCCCTGTGGCTTGATGTAAATTACAGAATCTGGCAAAATGTCAGGTAGATGAAGTATCTTGTCTTTAAGATGGTTTCAATTACCTTTGTGTGCCAGGGCCTTCAGCCATTGCAAACTCAGGCACATGTGCCACCTTGTGCATCTGGCTTTTTTGTGTACTGGGTAATTGAATCCTGGTCCTTCAGCTTTGCAGGCAAGTGTTTTAACTGCTGAGCCATCACTCTAGCCCCTTAATAACTATTCTTAACTGTATTTTTTTTTAAGATTTCAATTGAAGTACAGAAGTAGAGAGAGAGAGAAGTACAGTAAAGGTTGTTTTTACCAGTAGGATTATTGATAAATGACTACTGTATTTCAGGTACTGTGCTGTGTACTGGTATCTCATAGAAAAATCATACCTCCTCCCTTTAAGGAGTTCACAGTTTAATGAACTCGTAATGGTAATGCTCTTGAAAGGGAGGGAGTTTGAGGGGTTTCTGAAGAGTGCTGTAGAAGCCCAGATGCAGGGCAATCACACTGTCCTGGGCAGGAAATGTTGTAAGCAGAGAGGACACTATGCAAAGAAAAGGGCAGGATGGTTTTTAGAATGTGTAACTGGCATGCCCTGGACACTTGAAGGTTATGAATATTCAGAACAGCGAGGAGATGTATGAGCTCAAGGTCTCTGTATTTATTTTCTTTCTGAAAATGGAGGCACGAGTCTTGGGAGCATCCTTCACAGTGTAGCCTTTGAAAAGCCACTCTCTTGAGTGAAATATAGTCTTACCTTGTGAAAAGACCTTCTGGGGCTTGGAGAGTTGGCTGGCTCAGCAGTTAATGGCACTTGCTTGCCAAATGCACAAAGTGGCATATGCATGTGGTGTTCCTTTGCAGTGTCAGGAGGCCCTGGCACACTCATTCTGTCTCTATGCTTGCAAATAAATAATTAAAAATATTTTTTAAAAAGAGCTCCTGGAAGTATACAAAGTGGATACAAATTTTCTTTGAGCAATCTTTACAAGTCACAACATCATTAAGATTATTTTGCTGTTTAAAATATGTTTTGGGGGGCTGGAGAGATAGCTTAACTGTTAAGGCATTTGCCTGCAAAGCCAAAGGACCAAGGTTCAACTCCCCAGGACCCATGTAAGCTAAATGTACATGGGGCGCACACATCTGGAGTTTGTTTACAGTGGGTGGGGGCCCTAGTGTGCCCATTCTCTCTTTCTCTCTCTCCCCCCCCACCCCCTGCCTATTTCTGTATCTCTCTCTCTCAAATAAATAAAAATAAAATATTTTAAAAAATGCTTTGGGGCTGGGGAGATCACTCAATGATGATCTGAGTTCAGACCTCTAGAACTCATATAAAACGGATGCAGTGGCAAGTATCTGTAACCCTGACCTGCTATGGGGAGATGGGATGCAGACAGGAGCATCCCACAAGATTATAGGCCAGCACAGTGGTTGAACAAGAGACCTGACCTGCTTTAAAGTAAAAGGTGAGGGCTGACACTCGGGTTTGTCCTATGACCTCTACATGCTTGCATGTCTGTCCCCATACACAGGAACAAACACCTATAACACACACAATATTTTTTTTTTTTTTTCTTTTTCAAGGTAGGGTCTCACTCTAGCCCAGGCTGAGCTGGAATTCACTGTGTAGTCTCAGGGTGGCCTTGAACTCACGGCAATCCTCCTACCTCTGCCTCCCGAACGCTGGGATTAAAGGCGTGCGCCACCATTCCTGGCTACATTTTTTTTTTCTTTGTGCAGTAGAGGGCAAAGGGATGGGGAAGGTAAGGGAGACTGGAGGGTGAAGGAAAAGGGGAAGGGGGCAGGGAAGGAACCATTTGAGAGAGGGAAAGAGGCAGAGAGAGAGAGAGAATGGGCATGCCAGGGATTCCAGCCACTGCAAATGAACTCCAAACACATGCACAACCTTGTGCATCTGGTTTACGTGGATCCTGGGGAGTTGAACCGAGGTCCTTTAGCTTTGCAGGTTAGCACCTTAACTGCTAAGCTATCTCCCCAGCCCCAGTAATACATTTTTTAGAGTCCTGTAAAAAAAATATGTTTTAGTGTTACTCTGAATTTTTTGTGTCATCAGGTTAAAGATAGGAAAGAGCTATGAATTCTTCAGAATAGGTTTCTCCATCCATAGAGCTTTTCTTTTTAATTTTATTTATTTGAGAGAGAGAAACAGACAGACAGACATACTGGGCCTGCCAGGGCCTTCAGCCACTGCCAACGAACTCCAGACTCATGTGCCACCTTGTATGTCTGGCTTACGTGGGTTCTGGGAGATCGAACCTGGGTCCTTTGGCTTCACAGGCAAGTGCCTTAACCACTAAGCCATCTCTCCAGCTTATAGAGCTTTTAAAAAGCTTTTCATTTCAAAGATTGTATGTAGTTGATTAAAGCAAGAAACATACTTTGGGACATTGACTAATAAATTTTACAAAGTTAAAAAAAAGAACTTTTCATGCATTTACTTGAGACAGTGTTGTTGAGCAACCCAGGCTGGCCTGGAACTTACTATCTTCCTGACTCATCATCCCAAGTACTGGAAATAGCAGCATGTAGCACCAAAGCTGGCTTAAAAGCTGTGTTCTAGGGGCTGGAGAGATAGCTTAGTGGTTTAAGGCACTAGTCTATAAAGCCTAAGGACCCAGGTTCAGTTCCCTAGTACACATGTAAAGCCACATGCACAAAGTAGCACATGCATCTGGAGTTGCTTGCAGTGGCAGGAGGTCCTGGAACACCCATTGTTTCTATCTGCCTCTTTTTCTCTCTCTCAAACAAATGGATAAAATATTTCAGAAGAGAAAATCTGTGTTCTATTCTTATTTTCAGGGTCCATTATGATTTTGCATAAGAGTACAAAGATAATCAGAAAAAGTAAGCCCCTAAAGCAAATATATATTACTGTTCTGTTAGTTATAGAATATCTGTTTTATGGCATGCTAGAGTAAGGGAAGAGAAGGAAGATGCAAGTTGGGCATGGTGGTGCATTCTTAAGATCCTAGCATTCGGGAGGCTGAGTTAGGAGGGTCACTGTGAGTTGGAGGCAGTATGGGCTTTAGAGTGAGTGCCAAGTTATCCTGGGTTAGACTGAGACCGTGTCACAAAAAAAAAAAAAAAAAAAAAAAAAGGAAAAGAAAAAGAAAGAAGATACAATTAGTATTAATACAGCACTCTATACATATATCAGGGATCATGTTAAGTGTTTGCTCTGCATTTTCTCAGTTATTTCTCACCATAAACTGTGAGGAATGTGGTACTACTATTTTCCTTTGTGTTGTGTGTGTGTGTGTGCGCACACGCACTTTTTGGTTTTTTGGTTTATTGAGGTGTAGGGTCTTGCTTTAGCGCAGGCTGACCTGGAATTCACTGTGTAGTCCTATGGTGGCCTCGGACACACAGTGATCTCCTACCTTTCTCTGCCTCCCGAGTGCTGGGATTAAAGTCATGCGTCACCACATCTGGCTTCCATTTTTTATTTAAAGTTGTGCCACTTTGTGCATCTGGCTTTATGTGGTTATTGGGGAATTGAACCTGGGTCATTAGGCTTTGCAGGCAAGCACCTTAACTGCTATGCCACCTCTCCAGCCCATATTTTCCTTTTTTATATAGGTCAGGAAGCAGGTTTAAGAGAGGTTAACTTGCCCAAGATACTGCAGATGGTTGCTATAAGTGGAGTGGAATTGAATTGAATTCAGTCTTGACTCTAGTGCCTAAACTATTCATGCCATGCTATGTGGTATTATCATACTTGAACTAAACTGTTTTGCTTATACATTATTTAATGCAAGATATTTAAATATTTCCTGGGTTTTGTGAAATACGAAGACTAGGAACTGTATTCTAATAAATTGTATGGATGGGAATAAAATGTGCTTCATTTTTTTTTCTTTTATTTATAATCTTTTAATATTGGGATCAGATTCTAGCCCTGTTCGAAATTTGCAGTCTTTTGGCACTGAGGAGCCTACCTATTCTACCCGAAGAGTGACCCGTAGTCAGCAGCAGCCCACACCGGTGACTCCCAAAAAGTACCCCCTTCGGCAGACACGCTCATCTGGCTCCGAGACGGAGCAGGTGGTCGATTTTTCTGATAGAGGTAAGTGGTCATGGTATGGCTTATACATGTTACAGATGATCTGGTTAGTTCCTTTTAAGGAAGGCTTTGGGCACGATAGATACTTGCCTACTACTTTCAAAACTTTTGTAGGCAAGGGCTGGAGAGATGACTTAGCAGTTAAGGTGCTTGCCTACAAAGCTAAAGGACCTAGGTTTGATTCCCCACAACCCATGTAAGCCAGATGCACAAGGTGGTTCATGTGTTTGGAGTTCATTTGCAGTAGCTAGAAGCCCTGGCGTGCCCATTCTGTCCGCCCTGCCCCGTCCCGTCAAATGTGGTTTATCTGATTAATTATTTTTATTTTTATTTTTATTTTTTTGGTTTATCAAGGTAGGGTCTTACTGTAGCCCAGACTGATCTGGAATTCACTATGTAGTCTCAGGATGGTCTCAAACTCACTGCAGTCCTACCTCTGCCTCCCAAGTGCTGAGATTAAAGGCCTGCGCCACCATGCCTGGCATTACCTGATTTTTTGTTTATCTTTTGTGTTTTTGAGACACAGTCTTTAAATATTTTTTGAATTATTTATTTGAGAGAGCGGGAAAGAGGCATAGAGAAAGAGAGAATGAATGGGTGTGCCAGGGCCTCCAGCCACTGCAAATGAACTCCAGATGCATGCGCCACCATGTGCATCTCGTGGATCCTGTGGAATCAAACCTGGGTCCTTAGGCTTCACAGGCAAGTGCCTTAACCACCAAGCTATCTCTCCAGGCCAAAATATTTTTATAAAAGTTACAGAAAGAACTGTGAAGCCCATAAACACTGACTGGCAAACCTCTGAATAAAGGAACCCCATTCACTAATTCTACCAATTGCTCTTGCTTTAGAAACTAAAAATACAGCTGATCATGATGAGTCACCACCTCGAACTCCAACTGGAAATGCACCTTCTTCAGAGTCAGACATAGACATCTCTAGTCCCAATGTTTCTCATGATGAGAGCATTGCCAAGGACATGTCCCTGAAGGACTCAGGCAGTGATCTCTCTCATCGCCCCAAGCGTCGTCGCTTCCATGAAAGCTACAATTTCAATATGAAGTGCCCTACCCCAGGCTGCAACTCTCTAGGTGAGTGTCTCCCAACTCCATGTCTCTTTTCTGTGGCATGCTTTCTTTAGGATTAGACCATCCAGTGGTGCTTGGTTCTGTTGTGATCTAGCTTAAATTCTTCATTTATGTGCTCAGGTAATCATGCATTGCCCAGGTGTATAAGGATGTTTTTCCTCTTGGCCTGCTTTCCATATATAATAATCTTCTTGCAAGAAAATGAACTATGATGAATCATTAATTGAGTGCTTTTCCTCAGCAAAAACAAGAGGAAGACAAGTCATCACCAAATAACACATTCCATGGCCTGTAGTTTGTGCTTATGAGGACTGGTAGAGCAAAAGTACTGTGCCAAACAGTGGTTGCATGGCCACAGCTAGTAAGGAAATGGAAAAAGCAGATTTCTTACTGAGAAGCTATGAGTCTGTAATAGACTATTCATGAGACTTGCCCTTTTGTGAACAGTAGTCCTTAGATCTTAAGCTTCATGTACTAAATATAAACAAGATAAATATTTCTTTTTGGGCCAGGCATGGGGGTGCACACCTTTAATTTCAGCACTCAGGAGGCAGAGGTAGAAGGATTGCTGAGTTCGAGGCCTCCCTGAGACTGCATGGTGAATTCCAGGTCAGCTTGGACTAGAGTGAGGCAGTACCTCGAAAAACAAAAACAAAACAAAAATATTTCTTTTGGGGCTGGAGGGATGGCTTAGCAATTAAGGCACTTGCCTGTGAAGCCTAAGGACCCAGGATCAATTCTCTTTCTCTGTTTGCAGATAAAGAAGAAATACGTAAAAACCAATGGACCCATATGACAGGAGTCCAGTAATATAATGGAGAACCATTATTAGACTCCTGTCATATATATGTCCATTGTTTTTTAGTGGCCTTATTATGCAGTACATGATGTAAGTGTACAGCTCTCTAAAATTGCAGTTTATTTTCTGTTATTTTGAGTCAGGGTCTTGTTATGTGGCCCTGGCTGGCTTGGACCATGGGGCAATCCTTCAGCCTCAACCTGCCAAGTATTAGCATTACAGGTATGCACTACACCTGGTTAAAATTGATTTTTTTTTTTTTCCAAGACAGGATTTCATTGTAGCCTAGGCTGACCTGGAACTTACTTTATAGTCCTGTGTTACCCTCAAATTTATGGCAATCCTCCTACCTTAGCCTCTGGAGGGTTGAGACTAAAATGCTTGGCTTAAACTTGAATTTTATTTTTTGCCTTTTTATTAATTTATTTGAGGGTAGGGTCTTGTTCTAGTCCAGATTGACCTGGAATTCACTCTGTAGCCTCAGGTTGGTCTCAGACTCAACAGTTGTCTTCCTACCTCTGCCTCCCAAGTGCTGGGATTAAAGGCTTAAAATTGAATTGAATTGTGAATTTATTTATTTATTTTAGAGAGGAAGAGGGAGAGAGAGAAAGGCACGCCAGGGCCTCTAGCTACTGCAAATGAACTCCAGATGCATATGCTACCTTGTACATCTGGCTGTACATGGGTAATGGGGAATTGAACCTGGTTCCTTGGCTTTGCAGATAAGTGCCTTAAATCACTGAGTCATTTATCCAGCCTTAAAATTCATTTTTTTAAGCCGGGCGTAGTGGCGCACACATTTAATCCCAGCACTCGGGAGGCAGAGGTAGGAGGATTGCCAAGAGTTGAGGCCACCTTGAGATTACCTAGTGAATTCCAGGTCAGCCTGGGCTAGAGTGAGACCCTACCTTGCAAAACCAAAAGAAATTTTTTTTTCAATTTTCCTTTCTTTTCAAATTTTTTTATTAACAACTTCCATGATTATAAAAAATATCCCATGGTAATACCCGCCCTCTCTCCCCCCCACTTTCCCCTTTGAAACTCTATTCTCCATCTCCCTCCCCATCTCAATCAGTCTCTCTTTTATTTTGATGTCATGATCTTTCCCTCCTCTTATGATGGTCTTGTGTAGGTAGTGTCAGGCACTATGAGGTCATGGATATCCAGGCCATTTGGTGTCTGGGGGGTCGCATGTTGTAAGGAGTCCTACCCTTCCTTTGGCTTTTACATTCTTTTTTTTTTGTTGTTTGTTTTTGTTTTTGTTTTTGTTTTTCGTGGTAGGGTCTTGCTCTAGTCCAGGCTGACCTGGAATTCACTATAGAGTCTCAGGGTGGCCTCGAACTCACGGCGATCCTCCTACCTCTGCCTCCCGAGTGCTGGGATTGAAGGCATGCACCACCACGCCCAGCTGGCTCTTATATTCTTTACGCCACCTCTTCTGCAGTAGACCCTGAGCCTTGGAAGGTGTGATAGAGATATTGCAGTGCTGAGCACTCTGGTCACTTCTTTCCAGCACCATGATGCCTTCTGAGTCATCCCAAGGTCATTGCCATCTGAAAAGAGAAGATTCTCTACCAAAAGTGAGAGTAGCATTAATATAAGGGTATGAACATTAACAGAAGTGCTTACTGGGCAGTTTGATAAGCATAGTATATACATTTAGCCAGACAGCAGCAGACATTATAACCCTAGGGCTCATGACTACCCCTGTTTTAAGTTTTCAGTATCAGGGATGTATGTATTCCCTCCCATGGAGCAGAGTGGGCCTTCAGTCCAATTAGAGGGCAGTTGGTTTCCACCATGACAGATGTGCCACTATTGCACCCATTGGCTTATTTGGCCTGGCTGGCCAAATATAAGGCTTGCAGTGTCCACTGTTGAGTATCTTCACTGGTGATTTCTCTTTCTCCCACTGAACTGTATGCAGAATGGCTTCTTCCAGCTTTCTGTCAGCTGGTCTACATGGAGGAGGTTATCAGCTCAGTTCCAGCAGGATTTCTCAGTGGCCTTGCAGCCCCAGTATGTGGAGTCTTCAGCAGTAGGGTCTTACCATCTATTCCTGGTGGGAAACCAAGGGCCTTGGCAATGGCCTATAATGTTTTGGGGGCATCAGGGACCTCCCTGGCCAACAACTCACTGGAAGGTATCCCATCCCTGGCACTGAAAATTTTCTAGCAACAATCTATGGCTCCTGAGTGTACCATTGTCCAAAAAAGTAGGATTCCATATGATTTATTTATATCCCCTTAGATTTTGATTAGCCCTCCCTCCACCTTTCCTTTACTCAATCTCTTCCCCTGACCTCACTTGGGCCTTTTCACCCCCATTGATGTATTCTTCTACTTATATATGTTCAATACCATCCTATTAAGTACCCTCCTCCCTTCCTTTCTCTTCTCTTTATATTTCTTTTCTAGTTTACTGTCCTTTGTACTGAGTTTTCTTCCTATTCACACAGAAATCCAATCATCTGTAGCTAGGATCCACATATGAGAGAGAACATGGGGTGCTTGGCTTCCTGGGCCTGGGTTACCTCACTTAGTATCATCCTTTCCAGATCCATCCATTTTCCTGCAAATTTCATAACTTCATTTTTCTTTACTGCCGAGTAGAACTCCATTGTATAAATGTGCCATATCTTCATTATCCACTTATCAGTTGAGGGACATCTAGGCTGGTTCCATTTCCCAGCTATTGTGAATTGAGCAGTAACAAACATGGTTGAGCAAGTATCTGTAATGTAATCAGATGAGTCCTTAGGATATATGCCTAGGGGTGCTATAGCTGGGTCACATGGTAGATCTATTTTTAGCTGTCACAGGAACCTCCGCACTGATTTCCACAATGGCTGGACCAGATTGCGTTCCCACCAATAGTGTAGAAGGGTTCCTCTTTTTCCACATCCTCGCCAGCATTGATGGTCATTTGTTTTCATGATGGTAGCCAATCTGACAGGAGTGAGATGGAATCTCAATGTAGTTTTAATCTGCATTTCCCTGATGACTAGGGATGTAGAACATTTTTTTCAGATGCTTATGTGCCATCCATATTTCTTCTTTTGAGAATTCTATTTAGTTCTATAGCCCATTTTTAATTGGCTTGTTTGATTTCTTATTATTTAATTTTTTGAGTTCTTTCTATATCCTAGATATTAATCCTCTATCAGATGTATAGCTGGCAAAGATTTTTTCCCATTCTGTAGGTTGCCCCTTTGCTTTATTCACAGTGTCCTTTGCCGTACAAAATCTTTGTAATTTCATGAGGTCCCAGCGGTTAATCTGGTTTTATTGCGTGAGCAATTGGGGGTTGTATTCAGAAAGTCTTTGCTAAGACCAGTGTGTTGAAGGGTTTCCCCTACTTTTTTCTCTAGCAGTTTCAAAGTTTCAGGTCTGATATTAAGGTCTTTAATCCATTTGGACTTAATTCTTGTACATGGACAGAGAGAAGAATCTTACTTTCATTCTTCTACAGGTACATATCCAGTTTTCCCAGCACTGTTTGCTGAAGAGGCTATTTTTTCTCCAATGAGTATTTTTGGCATTTTCATCGAATATCAGGTGGCTGTAGCTACCTGAACTTACATCTGGGTCCTACATGTCTGCTTTTGTGCCAGTACCGTGCTGTTTTTGTTACTATGGCTCTGTAGTATAGGTTAAAGTCAGGTATGGTGATACCACCTTATTTTTGTTGCTCAGTATTGTTTTAGATATTTGAGATTTTTTGTGATTCCAAATGAATTTTTGGATTGTTTTTTCTATTTCCATGAAGAATGCTATTGGAATTTTGATGGGGATTGCATTACATGTGTAGATTGTTTTTGGTAAGATTTTCATTTCACAATATTGATTCTTCCGATCCAAGAACAAGGGATGTTTTTCCATTTCCTAGTGTCTTCTGCAATTTCTCTCTTCAGAGTTTTAAAGTTTTCATTGTAGAGATCCTTCACTTCCTTGGTTAGGTTTATTCCAGAGTACTTTTATTTATTTATTTTTTTGATGTAAAAAATTTCAGTTTTTAATTATAGAGTCCCAGAATACTGGCAGCCTGAATATCATAAAATACCACCCTTTCATACTTGTTTTTTTTTCTTCACCCTTTAAAGTTTACTGTGCAGCTCATGGTATATAAATTTTAAAATCCCAATATTGCCTTTATCCAAAATTTAGTTTCTTTTTATCATGAAGGGTGAGATCAGTTTACTGACTTAACATTGTCTCTCCAGCCCATTTGTTTTTTAAGATTTATTTATTTTTGTCTTTTTGAGGTAGAATCTAACTCTAGCCCAGGCTGACCTGGAATTCACTATGTAGTCTCAGGGTGTCCTTGAACTCATGGCATTCCTCCTACCTCTGCCTCCCAAGTGCTGGGATTAAAGGTGTGTGCCACCACGCCCGGCTGTTTGTTTATTTTTAAGCATAGAAAGAAAAGAGAAATATCTTTTACTGTTTCAGATGCAATAAGCATTCTGTATTATCCCTAAGATTTTCCCCACCAAGGCCTTGTGCTAACTGCCTATCTCAAAGTTTATCTGTAGAAGTCAAAATTTTTAAACAAGAGCAATTATCTTTTTAAAGAAAAATGAAGAACAGGGCTGGAGGGATGGTTTAGCAGTTAAACACTTGTCTGTGAAGCCTAAGGACCCCGGTTCGAGGTTCCATTCCCCAGGACCCACGTTAGCCAGATGCACAAGGGGTTGCACGTGTCTGGAGTTCGTTTGCAGTGGCTGGAAGCCCTGGCACGCCCATTCTCTCTCTCTCTCTCTCTCTCTCTCTGCCTCTTTCTCTGTCGCTCGCAAATAAATAAATAAAAATAAAAAAATAAACAAAAAAATTAAAAACATTGTATTTATTTATTTGCATGCAGAGGGCGGAGAGAGAGAGAGAGAGAATGAGAGAATGAGAATGGGTGTGCCAGGGCCTCTAGCCACTGCAAATGAACTCCAGATGCATGTGTTATCTTGTGCATCTGGCTTACATGGGACCTGGAAAATCGAGCCCAGATCCTCAGGCTTTGCAGGCAAGCACCATAACTGCTAAGCCATCTCTCCAGCCGAGTGGCTGATATTTTTTATTTTATTTTTATTTTTATTTTTATTTTTTTATGTTTGTTTTTCGAGGTAGGGTCTTATTCTAGGTCAGGCTGACCTGGAATTCGCTATGTAATCTCACGGGGGTCTTAAATTCACATGATCCTTCTACCTCTGCCTCCCAAGTGCTAGGATGAAAGGTGTGTGCCACCAAACCCAGCTATTATTTTTTATTTGAAAGAGAGAAAGAGGCAGAGAGATGGAGAAAGAGTTGGCGTGCCAGAGCCTCTAGCCACTGCAAGCAAACTCCAGATGCATGCACCACCTTGTTCATCTGGTTGATGTGGGTCCTGGGGAACCGAACCTGGGTCCTTAGGCTTTGCAGGGAAGCACCTTAACCACTAAGCCATCGTTCCATAATACACTGTTTTTTGGTTTTCCGAAGTAAGGTTTCGCTTTAACCCCAGGCTGACTTGGAGTTCACTATGTAGTCTCAGGGTGGCCTTGAACTCATAGCGATCCTCCTACCTCTGCCTCCCGAGTCCTGGGATTAAAGGCATGCACCACCATGCCTGGCTAGGTGATACTTTTATAAGAAGGTGTGGCAAGAAGATGTGTTTACTATAGAGAAAACTCTTGCTTTGTAAGTGTGAATATTCTTCCTGAAGATTGCTTTTTCTTCTTTAACAGGACATCTTACAGGAAAACATGAGAGACATTTCTCCATCTCAGGATGCCCGCTCTATCATAACCTCTCTGCCGATGAATGCAAGGTAACTGCCTCATTTATTCAGCACATGCTTATTGAGTGCTCACTGCTCCTCTCTGCCTGACATGGGGGATACACAGTGAACACAGGGGGTAAGGTCCTTGTTCTTACATTTTAGTAGAGGAAACAGTAAAAGCAATTGTTTTTAGAAGAAAACTAGCTACATGGACAATAAAACATTTTATGAGTGCTTTAGAAGAAATCAGTGGAGAGATTATAGAATACTTGGAACTTTAACCCTAGTACATTATTTTTCCATGGCAATTGACTGCATAGACTCTTGGGGATATGCCTCTTCTGCTAAGGCAGGATTTGCATAGATGTGTAATCTCAGTATTTATGTATTAGATTCTCTTACAAATGAAGTTACTTTGCTTTTTAATATATTTTCATAGTTCTTTTTCTCTATCATTCATGTCTGCAGAATACATGTCCTTTTGATTATTGTCAGTCGCACTTGGTCTTGGCTATTTTTTTGTTTGTTTGTTTTTCAAGGTAGGGTCTCAGTCTAGCCCAGGCTGAGCTGGAATTCACTATGTATTCTCAGGGTGGCCTTGAACTCATGGCGATCCTCCTACCTCTGCCTCCCAAGTACTGGGTTTAAAGGTGTGCACCACCATGTTTGGCTTGGCTAGTTTTTTTAAAAAAAATATTTTTATTTATTTATTTGACAGAGGGAGAGAGAGAGAATGGGCACGCCAGGGCCTCCAGCCACTGCAAACGAACTCCAGACGTGTGCGCTCCCTTGTGCATCTGGCTGACATGGGTTCTGTGGTTCTTTGGCTTGCAGGCAAATGCCTTAAACGCTAAGGCTAGTTCTTTTAATTTGAGAAATGTTGTTCCTCAATAATCTTTAAGATTTGGTAATAATATGTTTGAGCATAGTGCCTAAGGTCATCTTATTTACGTGCCTGCATGGCTTGCTGCTACCAAGGATAGAATCAAAGAACTAATTGTGCATAAGCAAGAATTGAAAATGAAAATAAAATAGGTTGCTCAGGTAATATTTGAACAAGTTTCCTAAACTAAGAACTTAGATTAAACCAAAGCATTAGTTGCTTTTGGTTGCTGTTCTTTGCTTGTCTAAGCAAGGTTTTTTTGTTTGTTTGTTTTTTTGAGGTAGGGTCTCACTCTAGCTCAGGCTGACCTGGAATTCACTATGTAGTCTCAGGCTGGCCTCGAACTCACGGGGATCCTCCTACCTCTGCCTCCCAAGTGCCGGTATTAAAGGTATGTGCCACCATGCCTGGCTCTAAGCAAGTTTTTGTTGTGGGAAAAATCTCTTGCTAACATTAGTTCTCTTTGATTCAGGAACTTGTTCTCTTATTTACAAGTAAGTGGCAGGAGGTAATGTTTCTTTGTTCAAAGTTGTATACTTAACTGCTTACATCTGTTAGGGTGAGAGACCCTTACTCCTGTTGGTCTTCCATTCAAATGCTTCTGTAACCAAGGTAGGATATGTTCTGTGTAGGGTCTTCCCTCCATCTTCAGCCAGACAGCATAAGTAGCTGTCAACATCTGATTTAGAAGCTGTGGAGGCATTGATTACTTTTTTCCCTGAAAATACCTGTGATCTCTCTGTAGAGAACTCTCTACCTATCTTTGACTATAACTCTCTGATACTTTGGTTGTTTTACATCAAAATCTTCCTAAGGCACATTTTGAAATTTGTTGAATTATAGCTATATCTATATAATACCTTAAGTAATTCATTTTAGAACAAGAAAAATTTCTGACTAGGGAAAATTCTGAAAAAAGGGAAACATTTCTGTTGTAAGTTTTTTCCCTGTTTTCTTTACTGGAGGAATGAAGCTTAGAATAATGTGTTCTTACTACTGGACCATGGGCTTGGGGATCAGAATTTTTGAAAGATGATGTGTCTTTATATTTAGAATCCCAACTGGAAAGATTAGGTTGGTTCTTCACATTTGTAATAGTTGTAGAGTTTTTGTTTTGTTTGTACTGCTAGGGATTGAACCCAGGGTCCCTGTACATGCTAAGCAAGCACTTCACCACTGTGCTACATCCCTAGACTGGCAAAAGCTCTTAACGTTTTTTGCGGGTTTTTTTGAGGTAGGGTCTCACTTTAGTTCAGGCTAACCTGGAATTCTCTATGTAGTCTCAGGGTGGCCTGGAACTCATGGTGATCCTCCTACCTCTGCCTCCTGAGTACTGGGATTAAAGGTGTGTGCCACCATGCCTGGCGATATTGCCATTTTTATTGTCTTTTATTTATGTGACTGCATGTGCACTGTTGACAGATTGCTAAGGATTCGGTGACTGAGATAAGAAAGACTGTATTCAAGGAGCTTTTACTCATGGGGAAAGACAACTTAAGCCTATAAGTTAATAAGAATTTATGTAGTTATAAGCAGTATTAGGAGCAGAAGACTAAAGTAGAGGGGGACTGTCTCTGGGTTGAGGATACGTACTGCTTTTGCAACTGAGAAGTTGGCATTTGATCTGAAAATGGATGGTGTCAGTAACAGTGTCTAAAGACCTAGGAGAAGAGAGCTAAGGAGAAGGAATAAAAAACACGGTGACCCTAAGGTAGGGATAAACTTTTGGGTTTGAGGGCTTGAAAGCCTTTAATCTCATCTCTGGGGAGGCTGAGGTAAGAGTGCCTGTAATGAGTTCCAGGTCAGCCTGGGCTAGAGAAGATCTGTCTCAAAAAAAAAAAAAAAAAAAAAAAAGCTGGAGAGATGCTTAGTGGTTAAGGCACTTGCCTGAAAAGCCTAAGGAACCTGGTTTAATTCCCCAGTACCTACGTAAAGCCAGATGCACAAAGTGGTGCATGCATCTGGAGTTTGTTCACAATAGCTAGAGGCGTGCACACTCTTTCTCTGCTTGCAAATAAGTAAAGTTAAAAAAAAAAAAAGAAGAACAAAAGGTTGTGTGGCTGGAGTGTGATGGGAAATGAGGAAACAGGACTGAGATCATAAAGAGCTTTAGACTTTGGCATACGGACTGTTTTTATTCTGGTGGCACTTTTTAAATTTTGGGGTCCACGCAGAGCTGTGATAGTTTCATTGAAATGACAGCTTGCCTAGCGTGTGGAGAGTGTTCTGTCTGGGGAAGCGGTGACATAGGACAAAGCAATGGATTGGAATGCTGCTGTGAAATATGGCAGTTTTTTTCTGTAGTAGTGTGGTATCAGTGCAGCATATAAGAACAGGATAGATTCAGGATGCTACCAGAGGAAACGA
This sequence comes from Dipus sagitta, assembly GCA_036346955.1. Lineage (NCBI taxonomy): Eukaryota > Metazoa > Chordata > Mammalia > Rodentia > Dipodidae > Dipus > Dipus sagitta. The sequence continues at coordinate 2,082,763 of CM070778.1, read as the reverse complement.
CTGGATTTACAGATGGATTTATGAGAGAAAGAATAATGAAGAACGCTATCCAGTCTTTGATCTGATCAGCTTTTGAGATTGCCAGTTATTGAGTTTGGGAAGATTTGGAATGGAGCAGATATATGGGAAATGTTAGTTCTGTTTTGAGGTTTAGTGATGAAACTGAATAGGCCAAGTGGATATGAGGTCTCAGTTTCCACAAGGGGAAATTGAAATTGTTGAGAGGTGATGTGGTTTGTCTGAGATCAGTAACTACAGAGTTTGGTTTCCCTATAGACTTGAACTCAGGTCTGTCTGTTATTGAACCCACCCTCCAGCAGGGCCTGGCTATGTTGTCCAGGCTGATCTTGAATTTCTGGGCTCAAGCATTCCTACCTCAGTCTGCCTACTAGCTGGGATGCCATTGTGTCCAGCCTTAACCCAGGTTTTCTTTGTACTTACTCTCTGTCTTCTTGCACTTCTTCAGTTTCTTATTTTTCTCGTTAGCACATTGTTTCAGTCATTAGCCTTAATTAAAGTCTTGGCTTCACCCGCATTTAGCTGTGATCGTTTTACTTCTGATACAGTTAATTGCTGAAGAAGCTTAATGTGAGGATTGCCTTATCTCTTCCCTATAGAGCTTGTGATAATGAGGCCCTTCTACTTTCAAAGTATAGCACAAGTTCAAGGGATTATCATATTCTTATGCTTTACGTAAATGTAGTCTTAGAGGCAGGTGGATTTATTGACATTGTTGATGGTTGCAGGTGAGAGCACAGAGCCGGGATAAGCAGATAGAAGAAAGGATGCTGTCCCACAGGCAAGATGACAACAACAGGCATGCAACCAGGCACCAGGTATGGGCCTTGTGAAAGCTTTGGCCATTAGGTTTGAGATCTATCTTTTGGATCTCCTTTGCCCCATAACTGTCTGTAGGCATAATCTATGCCTCTTGTTTTCTGTGATATATCTAAAAAGCTGATCTTTTTAGGCATCGACTCAGTGTCGTATTTGTTTTTTAACGTAAACACTTCTACCTTATAACTGGGAGAATCAAGTTATTTGTAATAAGGATAGTAGTAGTCATACATAGTAATAAAAATATCCTGATTATATGAAAAATTACACTTGCTGTTCTAGGTCCTCATTTTCTGTCCTTTTTAAAAAACCCATTGTAGTTGGCTTTCACACAGGCTTCACTTTGCTGGCATAATGCCAGTGTCACTAGTGACATTGCCTCAGATTTGACACTTGTCAACCTGGTCATTTTTCTTCGAGTTCTCTCTTCTCATGAGTTCCAGGAAGCATTCTTTGTTCTGTCCTTATCCTCCTCTCTGAACATTAGGCCACATTGATTAATTAATTCTTTGCTCCTTCTTAAAGACTTTGGTACCAAGTAGAGATATTTATTCTTTAAGGCCTTGTACAGTTCTTAGCTATTTTAGAAATTCTTCCTAAATCTTCTCTCATAATGAGTGAATCTTTTCCTCATGTATTCCCATGTACTGTTCCCAAAATGTTAGCCTCCATTACCTATTAGTCAAAGCTCATCCTGTAGGTGTCTGTTTCTTATAGTTAGATTATGGTTGAATAGTAGAGGAGGCATGATGGTACAGAAGTTTGTCTTTGGAGCCAAACATATCTGGGACTGAATACTAGGGTTCTCATTCTCTAGCTGTGTTGTCCTGGGCAGACCAACTAACTTTGGTAAGCTTGGTCAGTATAAAGGAATGAATAATGCCTACTTACCGGAATAGTCATGTGAATTTTGTATGCAGTGTACTTATCCTTGGTGATGGGTAGGCAGAAAACACTCCATAAGTGGTAGTTATACTCTTTTTAATTGCCTATCATAGATTGTGTTTTTACTGTTTTTTTACCCCCCTTCGAGATAGGGTCTCACTCTAGGTGAGGCTGACTTGGAACTCACTCTGTAATCTTCAGAGCAACCTCCCAAGTGCTGAGATTAAAGGCATGCACTACCATGCCGGGCTTTGTTTTTCATTTTTGTATTGCCATTGATTAGATTGGTAAGCAAGCATTACTGCAGAACTATTAAGCATTCAGTAAATATTCGTTGAGTTGAAATGTTCTTCATTTTATCTGTTGTGCTTTGGTGGAATATTTAATTTTTTTTTTTTTTTTAGGTAGGGTTTTCATTTTAGGCCAGGCTGACCCAAAACTCACTTTGTAGCCCCAACCTGTCCTTGAATTTAGGAGTATTCTCCTGCCTTAGCCTTCCCAAGTGCTGGGAATAAAAGTGTGTACCACCATGCCCAGCTCAGATTTTTCCTCTTCTTTTTTTTTGAGGTAGGATCTCGCTCTAGCCCAGGCTGACCTGGAAGGAAAGAAATCACTTTGTAGTCTCAGGGTGGCCTTGAACTCACAGTGATCCTCCTGCCTCTGCCTCCCAAGTGCTGGGATTAAAGATGTGAGGCACCATGTCCGGCTCATATTAATTAAAATAAGTTTGCAGGACTGAGGAATTGGCTCAGTGGTTAAAATGCTTGCTGTGCAAGCCTAATAATGACCAGAGTTTGGATCCTCAGGTGCAGTAGCATACATGTCTGTAATCCCAGCGGGCCGATGGCAGTGGGAGATGGAGTCAGGAGAACCCTGAAGCTCGTGCTCTAGCTAGTCTGGCATTCATAACAGCAAAAAGGGACTCTGTCTAAAAATATGGAAGGTGAGGACCCCAAGGTGGTCCTGTGACCTCCAAGATGTGTGACAAGCATGTCTGTGCCTACACATACAAACACACACAAAATACACACACACATGAAAAGTTTGTGTTCTTCAGAGCCTGTATTTTGCTGGCAATGAGGATAGTAGTTTGGATGATAACAGAGCTTATTTGGAATTATAAAATTAGCATATTATTCATGTTGTGGCTGCAATGTTCCTGGCATTTTGTTATTGTTGTTCCTTTTAAAAAATTCTTTTAAGGGCTGGGAAGATGGTTCAATGATTAAGAGTACTTGCTATGAAAGGAGGAGTACTTGAGTTTGATTCCCAGCACCTGCATAAAAAGACAGGTGTGTCCCTTCCAGGGCTCAGGGTCCATTGAAGAAGAGGTGGCAGAAAGAATGTAAGAGCCAAAGGAAGGGTAGGACTCCTTATAATGTGCTCCTCCAGACACAAAATGGCCTGGATATCCATGACCTCACAGTGCCTGACACTACCTACACAAGACCATCATAATAGGAGGAAAAGATCATGACATCAAAATAAAAGAGAGACCGATTGAGATGGGGAGGGGATATGATGGAGAGTGGAGTTTCAAAGGGGAAGGTAGGGGAAGGGAGGCATTAACATGGGATATTGTTTATAATCATGGAAGTTAATAAAAAAATTTTTAAAAAGGTGTGTCTATGCATGCCTTTAGCCTCAGTGCTGAAAGGATCACTGGGCCTCCCAGTCAGACAGTCTAACTAACAAATGGGATTTCAGGGCTGGAGAGATGGCTCAGAGCTTATAGCACTTGCCTGCAAAGCCTAAGGTCCCTGGTTTGATTCCCTACCCATGTAAAGCCAGATGTACAAAGTGGCGCATATATCTGGCGTTCATTCCTTGCAGTGGCTAGTGGCCCCGGTGTTCCCATTCTCTCCATCTGCCTCTTTCCCAAATAAACAAATATTTTTTAAAGAGTTTAGGGGCTGGAGAGATGGCTTAGCACTTAAGGCGCTTGCCTGCAAAGCCTAAAGACCCAGGTTGGATTCCCCAGTACTCACTTAAGTCAGATGCACAAGGTGGCACATGCATCTAGAGTTCATTTGCAGTGGCTAGAGGCCCTGGTGTACCCATTTTCTCACTCCCCCCACCATCTGCCTCTTTTCTCTCAAATAAATAAATAAGCTGGGTGTGGTGGCACACACCTTTAATCCCAGCACCTGGGAGGCAGACATAGGAGGATGGATCACTGAGTTCGTGGCCAGCCTGAGACTACATAGTCAATTCCAGGTCAGACTGAACTAGAATGAAACCCTACCTCAAAAAAACAAAAACAAAAAAAGCAATGGGGGGTGGGGGCGGCGGCTGGGGAGATGGCTTAGTGGTTAAGGCTTTTGTCTGCAAAGCTAAAGCACCCAGGTTTGATTCACCAGGACCCACATAAGCCAGATGCACAAGATGGCACATGCATCTGGAGTTCATTTGCAGTGGCTAGAGGCGCTAGTGCGCCTCTCTCTCAAATAAAAATAAATTTTATATTAAAAAAACACCGAAAAAATTTTTTTTACTGGGTCTGATGGTGCACACCTTTAATCCCATAGCTCTGAAAGGCAGAGGTAGGAGGATCACCATGAGTTGGAGGCCAGCCTAAGATTACATAGAGAATTCCATATTAGCTTGGGCTAGAGCAAGACCCTACCTTGGAAAAAAGGTAAACAGTGATTGCTAAAGATATCCAAGTTGAATTCTGCCTGTCATGCATGTGTGCATGCTCATACACAGACATTCATGCATGCATGCACAACACACATACGCAAAAAAGAATTTGTTACTTTTGTTTGTTTGTTTTCTAGGTAGGGTCTCACTCTAGCCTACGCTGACATGGAACTCATCCTATAACCCTGGCTGGCCTCAAACTCACAGCAATCTACTACCTCTGCCTCCTGAGTGCTAGGAATAAAGGCATGTGCCACTAAGCCCAGCTTTACTTCATAAAGAACTTTATTTATTTATTTATTTTTCTTTCTTTTAGTTTTTCCAGGTAGGGTCTTGCTCTAGCCTAGACTGATCTGGAATTCAGTCTCGGGGTGGCCTCAAATTCACAGCAATCCTCCTACCTTTGCCTCCCAAGAGCTGGGATTAAAGGCGTGCACCACCACGTTAGGCTTTTTCTCTTTTTTTGAGACAGGGTCTCATGTGGTCCCAGCTTGCCTCAGACTTTTGACCCTCTGCTTCTATCCCCCAAATGCTGTGATTAGAGATAAGCACCACTACATTCAGTTTGTTTGCTTGTTTGTTTTTTGTTGTTGTTTTGTTTTTTGTTTTATTTTCTTTTTAAGGTAAAATCTCGCTCTCTAGCCCAGGCCGACCTGGAATTCATTATGGAGTCTCAGGGTGGCCTTGAACTTAAGGCAGTCCACCTACCTCTGCCTCCTGAGTGCTGGGATTAAAGGCATGTGCCACCACACCTGGCACTACATTCAGTTTTACAATGAATTTTCTAGCTAGCTTCTCAGTTTTCTTCTTTTCCTTTTAGGCACCAACAGAGAGGCAGCTGCGGTATAAGGAAAAGGTGGCTGAACTCAGGAAGAAAAGAAATTCTGGACTGAGTAAAGAGCAGAAAGAGAAATATATGGTGAGGAAAAAGTTCAGTAATTAATTAGTATGGGCTCTCGCTATCACGTTTGATTCTAAGCTTCTGTCTTTCATATTTACTGTCTGCTGTTTTCTACAAGAGAATAGCCAGTAAACACCCAGTAGCTCTTGGACCTGTTGAGGGTGGAAACAAGATCTTGGAAAAATGAAATACAATTAGATCTTTTTAATTTTGAAAGTTCTATTCTGTAGGGTTAGGGTTGTAGTTGGTAGAGTGCTTGTCTGACGTGCACAAAGCCCTATTCATTCCCCAGTGCTACACACATTAAAAAAAAAAAAAAAAAACCATCATTCTCTGGTTGTTTGTAAATGCCTGTCATTCACATTTCTCTGTTTATGGTTCTGGGGAGTGAACCCATGGTGTGAGTCCGCAGTCCCTTCTCTATAATTTTAAAGGGTTAAATTTAAGTGGGACCTGGAGGCAAAGGCAGGAGGATCCTGAGTTTCAGGCCTGCCTAGACTACCAGATAAGTTCCAGGCTAGCCTTAGCAACTTAGACCCTGTGTCAAAATACAAAGAAATGGGCTGTAGAGATGGCTCAGCAGTTAAAGGCACTTGCTTGCAAAGCCTGGTGGCCCAGGTTCAATTCCCCAGCACCCATGTGAAACCAGATGCATAAAATGGTGCATGCATCTGGAGTTCAGTTGCAGTGGCAAGAGGTCCTGATGTGCCCATTCTCTCCTTCTCTCTCTCTCTCTCTTTTTCTCTTCCCCCCCCGCCCAGCAAATAAATTTTTTAAAAGGCCAGATATGGTGGTGTGCACCTTTAATCCCAGCACTCAGGAGGTTTAGGAAGGAGGATCCCTGTGAGTTCAAAGCCAGCCTGAGACTACATAGTGAATTCCGCTGGTGCAGGAGGGGCTGGAGTGTTGGTTTAGCAGCTTATATGCTTGTGTGTGAAGCCTAAGGACACAGGTTCATTTCCCTGGTACTTACATAAGCCAGATGCACAAAGTAGCACATGTCTGGAGTTCGTTTGCAGTGGTTAGAGGCCCTGGCACACCCATTCTCTTATCTACCCACCTAATAAATAAATAAATATACAAATAAAGTACTGGAACTATAGGTTAATGGTAGAGCTCTTAACTAGCATGCGCAATGATCTAGATTAAGTCTCCAGTACTGTGGAGAGTGGGGTTAAACTTTACCTACTAGAAAAAGTACCATGATACTGGAAATGTCTGTATAAGAGAGATGGCTCAGCAGTTAAGGCACTTGTCTGAAAGCCTAACAACCCAGGTTCAGTGCCCCAATACCCATGTAAAGCCAGATGCACAAAATGGTGCATGCATCGGGAGTCAGTTTGTAGCAGGTAGAGGCCTTGGCATGCCCATTCTTTCTGTCTCTTCCATCTCTCTCTCTGCTTACAAAGAAATAAAAATATTAAAAAAAAATAATACAGCCCAGCATGATGGTGCATGCCTTTAATCCCAGCACTCAGGAGGCAGAGATAGGAGGATTGCCGTGAGTTCGACGCTAACCTGAGACTACATAATGAATTCCAGGTCAGCCTGGACTAGAGGGAGACCTCACCTTGAAAAACCAAAAAAGAATAAATAAATAAAAGTAATAGTAATAATACATATTTTAACCTCTGAGCCATCTCGACAGCCCCAGTATACATTTTATAATAAAGAATAAAAAGCAGGGCTAGAGCAGTGGTTAAGGTACTTGCCTGGGAATCCTAAGGACCCAAGTTTGACTCTCCAGGTCCCATGTAAGCCAGACGCATCAGCTGATGCAAGCATGCAAGGTTGCACGTGCATACAAAGTAGCACGTGTGGCTAGAGTTCAGTTGCAGTAGCTGGAGGTCCTAGGGTGCCAGTTCCCTCTCATAAAATAAATTAAAAAAAATAAAAAACAATTAAAAATAGAATGCAGAGGCTTATCCTCTGGCTTGAATCCCCAGCACCCACTGTAATCCTAGTGCTGGAGAGAATGAGACAGGGAATTCTTTTGGGAATTTTTTAGCTAGCTAGTCTAACCGAATTGGTGAGCTCCAGGTTCAGTAAGAGACACTATTGAAAAAGAAAGTAGAGGCACCAGGCATGGTGGTGCACACCTTTAATCCCAGCACTGGGGAAGGTAGAGAATGATGGAGGAAGGTACTCACCATCAACCTCTGATTTCCACACTTGTATGCCATATACATACACAGACATGCAAGAATAAAGCATAGTAAATAGAAGAAAACAGTAATCTACCTAATGATAACAATTGGCAGGTTTTGTTTTGTTTTGTTTTGTTTTGTTTTTGAGGTAGGGTTTCACTCTAGCCTAGGCTGACCTGGAATTCACTCTGTACTACTGGGTTGGCCTCAGACTCACAATTATCCCCCTACTAGGCCTCCTAAGTGCTGGGATTAAAGGTGTGTGCCATCACACCCAGCTTTCTTTTCCTCTTTCTTTCTTTCTTTCTCTTTTTAATTATTTATGTATTTATTTACAGCAGAGAGTAACAGAAAGGGGGAGAAAGAGAATGGACATGCCAGGACCTCTAGCTGCTGCTAAACAGATGCATGTGCCACTTTGTGCATCTGGCATGGATTATTGAACTGGGGAGTTGAACCCAGGTTTTTAGGCTTTTCAGGCAAGTGCCTTAACCACTTAGCTATTTCTCCAGCCTTTTTTTTTTTTTTTTTTTTTTTTTTTTAATGGCAGGATCTCACTGTAGCCTAGATGGGCCTGGAACTCAAGACAATCCTCCTATCTCACCTTCCTTAGTACTGGCAGTAAAAGTGTGGGCCACTATACCTGGCTTAATTAGCATTTTAGGATGTACCCTAGATTTTTACATAGTACCTACTTGATTTTCATCATTAAGCTCCCACTGTATGTAGTTCTCTGACCTTTTTATATATGTAGGTTCCTGTTGTTTTGTTTTGTTGAGGCAGGGTCTCATTCTAGCCTCGGCTGACGTGGTATCTACTGTAGTCCAGGCTGTTGTGGAATTTATGAGGATCTTCCTGCCTTCAGCCTTCTGAGTGTTGGGATTTAAGGCATAAGCCATCACATCTGGTGATTTACTTATTTTTGCTTAAATATCTTGAAGTAATTTCCTCATTTCATTAACTTTCAGACTTTTTTGCACAAAATGTAGCTTTTCAGGTAAAGATTTATTTTGTACTGTAAATGTATTAGCATATGTTTACTACTGAAAATATAAAAAAATAGTTATACATGTTGGTGCATACTTGTAGTCTAGCTGCTTGGAAGGCAGCTATGCTCACTGGTGTACCACCATCACCACACCAATTTAGCTGCTTGGGAAACTGAGGCCAAAGAACCACTAAAGCCTAGGGTTTGGAGGACATCGTGACCAACATGCCGATATACTGCTTCAGAGGAAATGAAGAAGGAATCATCCTTCAGGCATGGTGACACACGTTTATATTCTAGCAATTGGAAGGCTGAGACAGGTGGATCTCTGAAGTTTGAAGTCAGCCATGACTACATTATCTCTAGGGAAACAAAAGAGAGAGGAAAACCAAAAATAGAGAAAAATTTCAATGGCAGTTGTCCCTGAAGATATAAACTACTATGTAGTCTATTGATAGATGCTGAGAGAGCATCTTATTGGAATGTTTTTCCACTTAGTCACTAGAATAGATTACTAAATGTGTGGCTTGTCAGTAATTAGCATGGACAATGGATGGTGGGTTATGAGGGGAATTTGTAGCTGTACATTTGAAGTAACAGACTGACTTTGTGGACAAGGGGAAGGGCTCTGTTATTTGTTGTGGGGACCAGATTACATGTGTGACCCTGTCGTGTTGTATTTTTGTTGTTGTTCATTTTTATTTATTTACTTGAGAGTAACAGAGACAGAAAGAGGCAGAGAGAGAGAGAATGGGCACGCCAGGGCCTCCATCCACTGCAAACGAACTCCAGACGCGTGCGCCCCCTTGTGCATCTGACTAACGTGGGTCCTGGAGAATCGAGACTGGAACTGGGGTCCTTAGGCTCCACAGGCAAGCGCTTAACCGCTATGCCGTCTCTCCAGCCCTTGTGTTGTATTTGTATCTGTGAGTTATGTAGAAGTGTGGTAACACAATGATGCCATTCATTGAGTGGTTATGATCTTCTTTTCACTCCTGGGAAAGGGGCTTAGGTAACTCACTTCAAATTATGTAAGCAGAAAGAGAATCTGACAAAACAGCTCCTGAGCTGGGTGTGATGACACACACCTTTAATCCCAGCACTCTGGAGGCAGAGGTAGGAGGAAACTGGGACTACAGAGTGAGTTCCAGGTCAGCCTGGGCTAGCATGAGACCCTACCTTGCAAATACAAAAACAAACACACACAACAACAAAAACCTTCTGAAAAGCTGGTTTATGCCTTTAATCCCAGTACTAGCAATACTAGGGAAGCTAAGGAAGAAGATTGTTGTGGGTTTGAGGCCAGCCTGGGCTACAGAGTGAACTCCAGGTTGGTCTGGGCTAATGTGAGACCTTACCTCAGAACAAAACAGCTCCTGAAATGTTTAAATTTACTATAGGTAGGGTAGGATAGGTATTGGCACTCAGACTTCCAGAATAAAAAAATGTCTTAAGCCAGGTGTGGTGGTGCACGCCTTTAATCCCAGCACTCGGGAGGCAGAGGTAGGAGAATCACCATGAGTTCAAGGCCACCCTGAGACTACATAGTGAATTCCAGGTCAGCCTGGGCTGACCCTGCCTCAAAAAACCAAAAAAAAAAAAAAAAACAAAAAAACAAAAAAACAAAAAAACAAAAAAATGTTGTCTGAGTCCTTCAGGGACATGTCTTTGGCAAAACTCTCATGAAACATTTAGGCTGGGTTATACCAGCTCACCTGGTAGCATGCTTGCCTAGAATGCTAAAAATCCTAGGTGTGACCCTTGGCACCTCATAAACCAGGCACACTCCTTTAATCACACTAGTGGGGAGGTGAAGGCAGGAGGATCAGAAGTTGAAGGTCATCCTCAGTTGCATGTTTGAGGCTAGCCTGGAGTAATGAGATCCTGTCCAAAAAAATAAAAAAGAACAAATTTAACATTTAAGAAATTAAAAGCTAAGACTTAGAACCCAAGTCTTAGGTGACAGAGTCCAGATTTCTAAAAAATCTACAGCAGATGGACTCAGAATAAGTAAAAAAAAAAATTATATATTTTTATTTATTTATTTGCAAGCAGAGAGAATGGGCACACCAGGGCTTCTTACCACTGCAAACTCTAGATGCATGTGCCACTATGTGCAGCCAGCTATTCAGGCTTTATGAGCAAGTGCCTTTAACCCCTGAACTACCTCCCCAGGTCCCTAAGAAATTTTATGTTTGGGCTGGAGAGATGGCTTAGCGGTTAAGGCGTTTGCCTACAAAGCCAAAGGATCTCAGTGTGATTCTCCAGGACCCACGTAGTGCAGATGCACAAGGTGGCACATGCATCTGGAGTTCATTTGCAGTGGCTGGAGGCCCTGATGTGTCCATTCTCTCCCTCTCTCCCTCCCTCTCCCTCTCTCTCTGTCTCTGCCTCTTTGAAATAAAGAAATACATATTTATTAATTATGTTTTTATTTTTTCAAAAATATATTTATTTGCAAACAGAGATAGAAGAGAGACAGAGAGAAAGAGTGCACCACAGCCTCTAGCCATTGCAAACACGAGCCGTTTTGTGCATCTGGCTTTACATTGGTAATGGGGAATCAAACCCAGGTTATTAGGCTTTGCAGGCAAGCACCTTAATGGCTGAGCCATCTCTCCAGCTCCCCACTAAGAAATTTTAATAGGAATAAAGATTCAAATGAATGGTTCCTTTCCATGGTAGTGTGTGTGTGGAATTTATTAATGTTCTTCCTGGGGTCAGTCTACTACTCCAGTTACCTTCTCTTCCTTGGGGGAGGTGGAGTCTGGAGCAGAAAGGGAAGAGCTAGAATCATATTTAAAAGACAGATTAAAAAAAACAAAAACAAAAAAAAAAAACAGCTCTTCCTCCTCCAATTTTCTTCCAGTGAAAGTAGTGGTATAGTAGCTACATGGTAAGCTTTGAAAGTTAGTCAAAACTGCCACTTGGGATTTTTTTTTTTTTTTTATGCTTTCAGTTCTCTGTGGCTATTTCTCTCTTTAATTTTGCTTAATAACTTATAAAGATGTTTTGTTTGGTTTGGTTTGGTTTGGTTTTGGTTTTTAGAGGTAGGGTCTCACTCTACCAAGCTGACCTAGAATTAGTTTCAGGGTGGCCTCAAACTCAGGATGATTCTCCTACCTCTGCCTCCCAAGTATGGGGATTAAAGGTGTGTACTATCATGCCTGGCCTTAGTAAGATTTTTGGTTATGTTTTTATTTTTTTAGGTAGGGTCTCACTCTAGCCCAAGCTGACCTGAAACTCATTCTATAGCCCCAGGCTAGGCTCGAACTCAAGGTAATCCTCCTACCTCAGCCTCCTTGAGTACAGGAATTAGAGACATGCGCACTCTCCCCACCTTCAGTGTATTAGTAAGATATCTTTTAAAGAGTCCAGGCTGTTTTCTTGTGCACATGGACTGGGATTGTAAAGTGGTCATTATACCTTGGGTTGGAAGTGGAGTAATGGCTGCCCCAACCTACCTATAGGTTGTCTTTCCAGTCAAACATCTTGAAACACTCAAGGCGTGGAGAACCTGGATTGTGTTTATTTTTATTTATTTATTTTCGTTTTTTGAGGTAGGGTTTCACTGTAGCTCAGGGTGACCTGGATTTCACTGTGTAGTCTCAGGGTGGCCTCGTACTCCTGGTGATCCTCCTACCTCTACCTCTCGAGTGCTGGGATTAAAGCCGTGTGTTACCACGCCTGGCTGATTTTTTTTTTTTTTTTTTGAGTCAGGGAATATACTTAGATCTCAGTGCTTCTGGGATTGCTTGTTCTTGATGTTTTGCACTGTCCTGCATGCTCCTCATACAAGTTGAGAAGCAGGCATGGAACCTTGTTTGTGGAGGTGTTCATTTAGAGATAAAAAGCACTCCCCTGGAATTGTTGGAAGCATCAGTAGAGTGGGTAGCCACTACTCTGTCCTCCTAAATAATGTGCCTGAGCTTAGTCCTGGTATCTAGGGTGTGGGCACCGTCTAAATAGCTTCTGGTTGTTGTTGGCATTCATTAAAACTAAATGAACCAAGCTCTTAACAACAGAGTATCATGCTTTGGTTATTTTCCTAGGAACACAGACAGACCTATGGGAACACTCGGGAACCTCTCTTGGAAAACCTGACAAGCGAGTATGATTTGGATCTTTTCCGAAGAGCACAAGCCCGGGCTTCTGAGGATTTGGTGAGTGTCAAAACCCTCACACAGAGGAGAGGAATCTCCTGAAGCCCTTACAACTGCTAAGAAATAACTAGAAATCAGTTTGATGGGAATTAGATGTACTGTGCTGCTGAAATATCTTCCCCGTTTCCCAGCCTTTTAAAACACTTTACCCCTCTTTCCATCCTCTTAGGCTTTACATTTCCCCCATCCCAACCAGAAGTTCCAGTTCAATTTGAGATATGTAAGGCTGGTAAAAACTGCCTGTGCCCCTTTGTTGACTAATTAATGTATAATTCTGAGAATCTCAGTACTTCTTTTGTAGGTGTCTTCTTTCACTTGAATATATGTACCTTAGAAGCATAGAAATAAAGTGAAGGGAGCCTTTAAACCCTAGTACTGGGGAAGCAGTGAGTTCCAGGCCAGCCTAGGACTACATAGGTCAGCCTGGGCTAGAATGAGACCTGTGAACTAAAGTTCCCAGAAAAGCACTGCATCTCCTGCACCTACTTCAACAAGGCTGATGGATTGATAGAACTCCTGTGACCACACAGTGATAGAATGTTGCAAGTCAGAGCCTAATCACCTTGGTCTAAGCTGGTCGTGATAGTGTACTCCTTTAATCTCAACACTTGGGAGGCAGAGGTAGGAGGATCTCTCTGAGTTTGAGGCTACCCTGAGACCACATAGTGAATTCCAGTTCAGCCTGGGTTAGAGTGTTACTCTACCTTGAAAAAACAAACAAACAAACAAAAAACCTGGCTGGAGAGATGGCTTAGTGGTTAAGGCACTTGCCTGCAAAGCCAAAGGACCTAGGTTCGATTCCCCAGAACCCACATAAGCCAAATGCACAGTGGCACATGCGTCTGGCATTTGCAGTGTCTCAAGGCCCTAGTGTGCCCAGTCTGTCTGTCTGTCTGTCTCTCTCTCTCTTTCTCTCTGCCTCTTTCTTTCTCTCTCAAATAAATAAATAAAAGTTAAAAAAATTTTATCTTGGCCTACCTTTAGCCCCTAAGTAGCCATGTATTGCACACCTCTGTTTACTGACCTAACGTCCTGGTGACTATCAGTTGATCAGGTGTAATCCTTTTTGGAATGTAAGGACAGACCCTCAGCTTCCACCAATCAAAGGGCTAAGAAGGTCATCAGACAGTATCTGAAGTCTGTGGTAGAGATTTCCCCACTTGTAACCTGCCTACCTCGTGGTCAATCAATGTATTTTAAAAGTACCTTGATTTATGACTTTATTCTGTTCTGTAACTATAAAACCTTCATGAAATTGTTAACATGTTGGAACGTGGAATTTGGGGTAACCTAGGCCATGTTCACTCATATTTGGCTCCAGAGTAAACTGTCTCTTATCCCCTTTGAAGATGAGAGCTGCATCTTTAGCATCAACAGACCCTATCTTGAACAAACAAACAGTACAAAAAAGTGAAGGGAAATGAGGATCGGGAAAGCTGAAGTCAGATACGTCATTGAATTTTTTTTAAGATTTTATTTATTTGCTTGCTTGCAGAGAGAGAGAGAGAGAGAATGAATGAGTGCACTAGGGCCTCTGGCCACTACAAACTCTAGATGCATGTACCACTTTGTGCATCTGGCTTTGTGTGGGTACTGGGGAATTGAATCGAGGTACTTACTTAGGCTTTGCAGGAAAGTGCCTTAACCACTGAACCATCTCTCCAGTTCTAAATATATTTTTATTTATTTACAGGGAGAGAGAAAGAGAATAGATGGGTGTGCCAGGGCCTTTTGCCACTGTAAACAAACCCCAGATGCGTGTGCCACTTTGTACATCTGGCTTTATGTGGGTACTGGGGAATCAAATACAGGTCATCAGGTTTTATAATCAAACACCTCTACCTGCTGAGCCATCTCTCCAGCCCCCTACTACAGGTTTTTAAAAACAAGGGTGATAAATTCTAATTCTTATTTTATTTTATTTTTGATAATAGGAGAAGTTAAGGCTGCAAGGCCAAATCACAGAGGGGAGCAACATGATTAAAACAATTGCTTTTGGTCGCTACGAGCTTGATACTTGGTACCATTCTCCCTATCCTGAAGAATATGCACGGCTGGGACGTCTCTACATGTGTGAATTCTGTTTAAAATACATGAAGAGCCAAACAATACTCCGCCGGCACATGGTAGGTAGTCTCGGATTCCCCTGCTGTGACTGTGGCCATGATGGTGATTCTCCAGGATTTCTGGACTATCCCCTAGAGGTGTCCATAGTAATGCCATGGAGGCACAGGGAACTGAGAGCAACTTTTTTTTTTTTTTAATTTATTTTGATTTTTCGAGGTAGGTTCTCACACTAGCCCAGGCTGACCTGGAATTCACTCTGTAGTCTCAGAGTGGCCTTGAACTCACGGCAGTCCTCCTTCCTCTGCCTCCCAAGTGCTGGGATTAAAGGCGTGCACCACCACACCTGGCTTAAAGCAATATTTTAAAATATATTTACACTGAAACCTTTTAAAGCCAGATATGGTGGTCCATGGCTGCAATACTAGTACTTGTGGGAATCTGAGACAGTAAGATGGAGAATTGAAAGTCAGCTTGAACTGAGGAATGTGGCCCTGTCTCTAAACTAAGCTGAACAACAACTTTTAAAAATTCACTGGGGGTGGGGGATTGTGTGGAGAGATGGCTTAGCGGCTAAGGCACTTGCCTGCAAAGCCAAAGGACCTCGGTTCGATTCCCCAGGAATCATATAAGCCAGATGCACAAGGTGGTGCATGCATCTGGAGTTCACTTGCAGTGGCTGGAAGCCCTGGTACAGCCATTCTTTCTCTCCCTCCTCCTCTTTCTGTCTCTCAAATAAATAAATAAATAATAAAATATTTTTAAAAAATTCACTGGGGGGCTGGAGTGTGTGTGTGTGTGTGTGCAAACAAGTGCCTTTAACTGCTGCAAATCCAGGTTTCATTTCCCAATACCTACATAAATCCAGATAGATAACACAAAGTGGCGCATGCATTAGTTTGTTTGCAGTGGCAGGAAGTCCTGGTGTGTACACACACACACACACACACACTCTCTCTCTCTCTCTCTCTCAAATAAATAAGAATACTGTAAAAAGAATTCACTTATTTACAGCAATGTCTGGCTGGCTGCATTAAAACTGTTGACAGGGTTCGCAGTGGTAGAGTACTTGCCTAGCTACCCAAGACCGTAGATTCTATTCCTCAGCACCATGAAACAAAACAAACCTTGTTATTTGAGAATGATTTTGGAAACAGAGATACTGTGTGGCCAAGTGACAACCCCCCCCCCCCCCCCCCCGCCAGCTTCCTGCTATTGGGTCAGTCCTCCTTTTCCTTTTCTGGAAGGACTTTCTCTTCCTTACGTAAGATGTAGTGGGGTCAGGTAGTAGCTCATGGTTTTTATGATTGTAGATGGATTTTTCCATTCTAAAACAAAGACAGTAAAGGTACAGTAGTAATTAAAGTTACTGGTAAAGGTGAGTGTGGTGTTCTTAACAACACTAAGCTGCTAGAATAAGCTGCTTAGGAATTTCCTATTGGCACAAGGCATTTTAATACATAAGCAAGGGTGTTCTTATTTATCTGGGTTTTACGTAGTACATGATTTTAATCTTTTTGACTGGACAATGACAACCAATAATTTAGTAAACTTAATCCAAACAAGTATTAAAAATGACATAAATATATAGTAACAACCTAAGAAGCCCTTATTTTAGTGAAAACATTCAGTTTGGTCTATGTGTTTTCAAATGTGCCCAACTATCCAGTTGCTCAGTTAACCAAATTTAACCTGTGATTCTTTTTCCCTTTTGAGGGACACTCTTGTCAGGAAGCTTTGATTTCTTCATGTTAATTTTTTTCTCTTGTAGGCCAAGTGTGTGTGGAAACACCCACCTGGTGATGAGATATATCGCAAAGGCTCAATCTCCGTGTTTGAAGTAGATGGCAAGAAAAATAAGGTAAAAAGTGGTGACTAAGAAAGAGATGTACTAATGTCAGACATTGACAGGATTCCAAAGTAGTGTGTTTTGTCTTTCATCATACCTTGTAAAAAAGATAGAAAATTTGTGGGCAGTAGAAGTGTTCTGTTTCCAGGGCAAAACTTTTCTTGCCTCCCCCCCCCCCCCCCCTTGGTAGTCTCACTGTAGTCTAGATTGACCTGGAATTCACTATGTATTCTCAGGCTGGCCTCAAACTCCTGGCAATCCTCCTATCTCTGCCTCCCAAGTGCTGGGGGATTAATGGCTTGTGCCACTATGCCTGGCTTACCTGGGAAATACTTTTTAGACCTTAATCTAGTGAGTTGAGAAATCATTGGTTTACACACAAATTCTCTTTCTTTACTTCCAGATCTACTGCCAGAACCTTTGCCTTTTGGCCAAGCTTTTTTTGGACCATAAGACATTATACTATGATGTGGAACCCTTTCTATTCTACGTTATGACAGAAGCGGACAACACTGGCTGTCATCTGATTGGATATTTTTCTAAGGTCAGCAGGATGTTAGAAGCTAATGACTTTTAGGGAAGGATGATGGGTATTTGAAGGCTCAAATCCCTAATGGGGAGGTTATACCCTGGATAATTATGACAGCCTTCCCTTAAAAGAAACCAAAGACAAACCCATGTACCACAGATAGTTTCATGAAAATGTTCATGTCTTTTTCTATAGCTCAGGCTGGCCTGGAACTCACTTATGTAGTTTCAAGCTGGCATTAACCTTGTGATGGTCTTCCTACCTCCCTGCCTTAAGAGTGCTGGTCACAGGCATGAGCCACAACACCTGGCCAGTGTTCAGTTATGAAAAGCTTCTGGTTATTCATTGCTGTACTTGTGGATGGAAGCTGCCTATTAATTCTGACCTGGGTCCATGCTATGTACCCACAAGCTGACATACTGTAGTCAAGCCAATTCCAGCTTTGCCCTCCATTTTAGTAGGTTAAAAGCAGGGACATGCTTTGGTCACTTGGTCTCTAGCTAGGTTCTTTCTCATATTGCTCGTTCTTCAGTATTGCCTCTGCCTTTAAAGGATGCAAAGGTTATGGTTGTTTATTTTTGTTTGTGTTTTTTAATAAAACAACATAATTGAGATAAAATTTATGTACCATACAATTCACCAGTTTACTTTGTAAATGTCAGTGATGTCTAGTATGTTCACAGTTTTGTGACATATGCAGTCAGTCACCACGCTTTCCATTGCTTCACAAGGAAACACTGCAGTCAGTCCCTGTAGCAGACAGCTTAGGTTCGCTGAGATGAACTTCCAGACCAGGCACAGTTACAGAGGAAGGGATATTTATTGAAGCGTACAGGTCCAGGGGAAGTTCCATAATGGCAGAAGAAGCTGGTCTGCTTTCACAGGACCAAACACAGAGAGAGAAGCACAAGCCTAAAAACCAAAAGCCACACAGCATAGCACACTTCAGGAACTCCAGCTAGGCACACTTTACATATCTTTTGATTGAAATCTCAAACCCACCACCACACCTTAAGATCCGCCCAGTGACACTGCCTCCATCCAGGTGGCTGCAGATTCAAACTACATGCTAACAAAACACTGAATATATTGGGGGACATCTATTCAAACTACCATAGTCCCCATTTCCACCTGACCTCCTACTCGCCCTTCTGCATATAAATTTGCTTATTCAAGACATTTCATATGAATGGAGTCATACAGTAATGTCATTTGTACTTTGATCCCCTTCCAGAATAAGGAATTATATTTTTGCTTTTCAACCCCTCCAGTGGGCAGGTTATCTCCTTTTGGAAGTGCTTCAGCAGTATTGACTTTGACTCTGGGGCTGTTAAATTGTAAAGTTGGCTCCTTAAACATGACACTGGAGGGCTGGAGGGATGGCTTAGTGGTTAAGGCATTTGCCTACAAAGCCAAAGGACCCAGGTGCAATTCCCCAGGACCCACGTTAGCCAGATGCACAAGGGGGCACACATGTCTGGAGTTTGCAGTGACTGGAGGCCCTGCTGCGCTCATTCTCTCTCTCTCGCTCTCTCTTTCTCTGTCAAGTAAATAAATTACATTAAATTAAATTTAAAAATAAAAGACACTGGAGGTCTCAGAGCTAGGGAAGCCCTGGTACTAATGGTCTTTGTCGTCATAATGACTGGGTATAATGGCTGTAAGCCTGGCAACCACTCCCTAGGACTAACTAGCCAGACATTTTGCAAGCAACCGTACTTTTTATCTTTTGGAGGGCAGAAATTGTTGGTCCCAAACCCTCATAACCTATTTATTCTTGATTGTAGGAGAAGAATTCATTCCTCAACTACAATGTATCCTGTATCCTCACCATGCCTCAGTATATGAGACAGGGCTATGGCAAGATGCTCATTGATTTCAGTAAGTAAAACTGCTAAATCATCTGCTTCACAAGGCAGAGACTATAGGTCCTGTTGGTGGTAATTTTTTTTTAATATTTATGTATTTTATTTTATTTATTATTTTATTTTTATCCTGTGGTCTCTTCAGTTCCTGGCAATAATGAAAATATGCTGATATCTAGTAAAATAAATGATCAAGTGGGAAAAAATGAGCACAGTCCGTCTTACTTGATGCACATTGAACACTCAGTGAATACAGGGCCACAAGTGTGCTAAATTATCAGGTGATGCAGAGAATGATAAAGTAGGCTCTCCAAGATTATTCCAGTTTGAGACCAAGAGCAGAAGCGTACCGAAGGCTTAAAACTGTTCTTTGATGTTTGGGGTTTCACTGATGTAAACACTTGCAGAGGTAATCCATATACCTGATTAAGGCTTTGAGTATTACACTGTGTCCTCAGTAATCATGGATTTCATTGTTGTGAGTTTGTCTACTCAGTAAAATTTATTTGTAACTTCCCAAATCAATCAGAGAGCTTTTGTGGTCATTCACAGGCATGCACAGAACTTATTAGACGCACACATTCCCAGCTGCACCCTGTTTCCACTCTTCTTTTTTTTTTTTTTTTTTTTTTTTTAAGGTTTATTTTATTTATTTGAGACAGGGAGAGAGAGAAGAGAGACTGAGAATGGGCATGCCAGGGTCTCTAGCCACTGCAAAAACTCCAGACACATGTGCATCTAGCTTATGTGGGACCTAGAGAATTGAACCGTAGGCTTTGCAGTCATGTGCCATCTCTCCAGCCCCCTGCTTCCAACTCTTACAGTGTTAGAGGGTGTCATTCACATAGTCTGCTAGTGCCATGTTTTCAAGAAATTTATTTATTTGAGAGAGAGAGAACATATGGGTGCATCAGGGCCTTCTGCTACTATAAACAAACTCCAGACACATGCACCACTACATGCATCTTGCTTTATGTGGGTACTGGGGAATTGAACCTGAGTCATCAATCTTTGCAAGCAAACACTTTTAACTGCTGAGCCATCTCTCCAGCCCTATTTTTGGCCTTCTTGGTGATGATTTAAAACTGCCCCTACATGTAGTGCAGAAGCTATTCCTAAACACAGAGGAAATATACCTACAAAGTTTGGATGAGCTCTCTGCAGGCATGAGTTACAATGCTATGAATACACACTCTGTCAACAGAATATGTTTCAGATGTTTTAAAACAAGCCTGGCATGGTGGCACACGCCTTTAATCCCAGCACTTGGGTGGCAGAGGTAGGAGGACTGCTGTGAGTTCGAGGCCACCCTGAAACCACATAGTGAATTCCAGGTCAGCCTGGTCTAGAGTGAGACCCTACCTCAAAAAAAAAAAAAAAAAAAAAGTTTTAAAACAAAACACATAGGAAAAATAGTTATCTGTTGAAAGGTTGAATATGTGACCAGGGCTGCAGAAGCTGTTCTTTCCAAGCAGTGGTTCAGTATTTGCTGATTCATATTCTCACTGGCT
Source organism: Dipus sagitta (assembly GCA_036346955.1). Classification (NCBI taxonomy): domain Eukaryota; kingdom Metazoa; phylum Chordata; class Mammalia; order Rodentia; family Dipodidae; genus Dipus; species Dipus sagitta. The sequence continues at coordinate 2,062,381 of CM070778.1, read as the reverse complement.
GTAGAGCATAACCACCATGACAAGCAAGAATCAACTTACTGTCCACTGAAAAGGTTTTGTTTTACTGCCAGTCACTGTGGCTCATGCTTGCAATGCTAGCACTTGTAAAACTGAGGCCAGAAGATTGCTGCAAGTTCAGGGCTAGGCTGCGCTACAAAGTGAGTCCCTGTCTCAATAGAACAAAAAATTATTTAACTGGTGTGGTAGCACTTCCCCAGCACTGTGGGAGGCTGAGCAAGGAGATCCCAAGTTCCCAACCAACCTGTGCAACATAGTGAGATTGCCTCCAAACATGTCAGGGCTGAGGATGTGACTCAGTGGGTAGCATGAGGACCTGAGTTTGGATCTCCTATATAAAGCTGAAGGTGGTAGTGTGTCTGTCTATAATATCAGCACCCCTGAAGATTGGAGAATTCCCAGAAGCTAGTCTGGCATATGCAGTAGAGAACACCTGCACTCTTTATATATTATATATATATATTATACAAAAATTTACACACACACACAAAGCTGAATTATATAATTCCTATATCACTGTTCTCAGCACACACCTACAGAAAACTATTGTTAAGTTCCTACTCAAGCTTACCAGGTGAGTGTGTATGTGTGGCACCTATTATAAGTAACTGCAAATACAAAGGCAGCATATATTTAACTGCCACATGGTACATATTCCATCCAATGACTGGCCTCTAATTGATACAACAAAGTGGACTGAATTTCTTAAGCCTTTGTCTGTGCTGATACGCTATTCTTTGCTATTAGGATGAGACTTAGTGTTGCTGGGAGGATCTGCTACAGGTTCACAGCCAGCTTAGACTACAGAGACTTCCAAGCCAGGCATGGCTATATTGTGAGACCTTGTCTCAAAAAAAAGTCAAAAACAAAAATCAGACAACTCTATATTTCTTCCCTGACAGGTTATTTACTTTCCAAAGTCGAAGAAAAAGTTGGCTCTCCAGAACGTCCACTCTCTGATTTGGGCCTCATAAGCTATCGCAGTTACTGGAAGGAAGTGCTTCTTCGTTACCTACATAATTTCCAAGGCAAAGAGATTTCTATCAAAGGTTGGTCTTTTAACTTTTTGGAATTATTAATGCCACATAGATGTCCTCCTGGTTTTTCCATTTGGCCCCTATTCATGCTTTGTCACCTGCAAAGATAATGTCCCATTCTATGTTTCATCTGACTAGGAGAAGGGAAGGCCTACTGAATACAGACCACAGCAGAGACCCTCATTAAAGGTGCCCAGAATTCGAGAGCATTTGGTCCCTGACAAAGGTTATAAAGTAGTTTCTCCTGTCTGGAATTGTTACTACTTTTAAAGTCTTATAAAACTGAAGAAGAAAAACTTGAAATATTTTGACATATGCAAGTGCTTTTAAGAAAGGCATTTGCCTCTTACGCAAAGGTGGGAGAATTTTATGGAGCCCATATTTGACAATTACTATGGGGCTAAATGTAGCTTCTTGCTGTTAAAATTTGTCTCATGTGGTTATTTGGACTGGTCAGAATAAGTTGGCTTGTGATTCTGGCCCTGGGAAACCGTATGTGAGAGGAAGCTTTGGTAGGGGGTGGGGAGTCTGTGCTTTGGCCCAGTTCTCAGTAGCTCTTCTGTTGTAGAAATTAGCCAGGAGACGGCTGTGAATCCCGTGGACATTGTCAGCACTCTGCAAGCCCTTCAGATGCTGAAGTATTGGAAAGGCAAACACCTAGTTTTAAAGAGACAGGTGAGGTTTTTATCAGCTGCTTGCTCCTTGCTAGGTGCCCTTGAGGCTTCATAGAGCTCAGAGGGGGTTGCACCACCCAGGAAGTAATTCCACTTGCAGGGGTTCAACCATAGCCTCATTTTAGCTAGCAGTGAGGTCCATGTGGCCTTTGTTACTAAGCTTGTCTCCTACCTTATCAGGAGCTTTTGGTAAGCTGTCTTAAATGCAGATGACACCAGTTAAGCAGCTTTGTGTTGCTCAGCATTTCTATCATTTGATGATCCTCTGAGATTAGGCAAATGACCCATCTGTAAGGGGAGCCTCATAAATCCTGGGCCTCCTGGAAGTGGTTTGGAATTGTTTTATTAAATGCTACCTCAACTCATGCCCACTTGCCTTTTTTTAATTGTTGACTCATACATGTATTAACATAGATGAATAATAATTTGCAGTTCTCACTGAAAGCAAAGTAGGAAGGAATGGATTAGGGTGGGAAGCAGTTTGCAAATCAAAAAATAATGTTGTCTTATACCTTTAACACTTTGGTGAGTCCTTGGCTGCTGATAGGAATTTTGGGGATGTGTGTGTGTCAAGGTGTGTTAGTTCTGTGTGTGTAATAATTGTTCCCTTGTTCTTCCCAGGACCTGATAGATGAATGGATAGCCAAAGAGGCCAAAAGGTCCAACTCCAATAAAACCATGGATCCAAGCTGCTTAAAATGGACCCCTCCCAAGGGCACTTAAAGTGACCTGTCATTCTGAGCCAGCGAGCCCCAGCAGTAGGAATCCGTACCCTAGGGATCTGTCTGTCATTTCTGTTGCTCTTGTGATTGGCAAGTACAGTATCCTTTGGGAAGGCCATCCCCCTCAGACTGTCCTGGCTCCGACCTTCGTGTACACTGTAGACGCTGGTTCTGAGGAACTATTGTTTCGGCCTCAGTGAGGTTGCCTGGATGGATCTGTATTTGGCTTGAGTGCAGATCCCTCATAGCACTGACCCAAGGAGTTCTGTTATGGTACTGTACCTGTCCAGTCACTGGTTCCCTCCTCATGTTCTCTAGCCCCATGAGGTGTGTCGTGTCCCTGGAACTTTGTACTAGTGCTTCTTCCTGCCTGGTCACCATACTTCCAAATGTGGTTGCCACCAAAGGGACCTTTCCATTTACTCCTTACACATGTCTTGTGGAGAGGCAGCGATGAGAGGCAGCGCTTGTGAGTATGTGTGTGTACTAGGGAGGGGTCCTTTCATCTTGAATTTCATCTCACTGTAACTTTTTTTCCTCTGTTTTTGTCAAAAGACTTGTTTTTGATCAGTCTCAGGCTGACTGAAGTTTCCCAGGGATTAGTCTTGATAGTAACACCTGATCCGTCTAAACAAGATGGGAGAGGAATAAGAGGTGGTGATTTCATGTTTGCATTTTTGTTCACCTGTGGGCACTGGGCAACGTTGTGGTGAAAGGAAATGGATAGTTCTTTTTGCCTCACCAGAAAGTGTCCAGCAGTAAATATTTTCTTGTTTTCTTTATTCCCTGCCCCATTAGGATTTCAGGTGCCAATATAATTTCCAGTTCTCTCTTTTTGCTACATGTTAACTGGCTAATTATCCTGCAAAATCTTTTTACCTGCCTGTACCAGTATAGGAGCACCTATACTTCCACATAAGTTGCACTGATTCTGTCCAGAGTGTCCTGGGAGAAGTGGAAAGTGATTGAAAATAACTTCTGTGTCTCAGCCCGTGACTCACTCAGCACAGTAGAGTGGCCACCCTGCTAATGTTTGCTTCTCTTTTCAACAGTGCCTCCCCCTCCCCGCCAGGCTGAAGTGCTTCTGCCCCTCCAAGAACAGCTCCTCAATTTCCTTTTTGGGATGTGCCACCATCCTAGTCTCTGGTCTCCTATTTTTGGTGGTGTTCAAGTGAAGGAAGAGATGTTCCCTCTAATTTCTCCTTGGCCTGTTATATAACCCGCTATCTTGGGGCAGCTTTTGATGTCTGACATATGTCACCCTTCCCAACTTGGTCTCCTCCAGCACTGCTGTGTTCACATGGCGCCCTCACCACAATCCCGACTCTGGTCATTTGTGCCTTTCTCTTGTCATCTCTGTACACTACTTATATTCACTGTGGGTTGGGGGAAGCTGAGTTTAAGCATGTTCAGTGGTGGCTCCCCTCCAGTGTCAGTGTCACTGTTAAAACTTATCCAAAAGCAACTTCACTGGGGGTTTTCTTACGGGGTAAGGGCCTTTTACAGATGCTGACCCTCCCCACACGTGGTAGAATGTGCTCTTCTGTATCTACGACTCAATAAAGCATGTTCTCTGCTCATGTCTGACTCATCGGTGGTTTTTTTTTTTTTTTTTTTTCTGAGATAGAGTTTTACTCTAGTCCAGACTTGGAATTGACTCTGTAGTCTCAGGGTGGCCTTGAACTCACAGCGACCTCCTACCTCAGCCTCCCAAGTGCTGGGATTAAAGGCGTGCGCCACCACGTTTGGCTCAACTGCCATTCTTGTTTATGTATGGAAATAATGCAACTGACCTGCTGCTGAAGGCACAGGGTGGGGGGCTGATTTCTGTAGCTGTGGATTGCCCAGTGATATAGACTGTTGACACAGTGTTTACTGTGAACTTAAATTAGTAGTTGGGAGGACAAATTCAGTCTGCCTCCCTTTGGTGCAAGCTACTAGGTATGCATATTCCTTTTTTTCTCCCAACACATTCCCCAGTTGCAAGCCATGTTACCTGTAACCCTTACCCTACCCAGGTTGTACTCCTGGAAGTAGCTGCATTTTCTTGGGTTTGCCCGGGGCAGGAACCAGGGAGGCTGGGTACTTCTGTCTGCTTGGTGGAAAGAAGGGTGGGATTTTGCTTGCTGGGATGCTTTGCTCACTGAGGTCCTGCTACGCGCATAGGGTCCTGTTCTGCAAGCTGGCATTCTTGTGGACCTTTATTGGGTATGGGGCATGGAATGGAGAGAAGCTTAGGATTCCCCTTCTCATATTTATTTTTGAAAGGTATTTGTGCAAGTCCCCCTGTGCTTTTTAATATTTTTTCATTTATTAGAGACAGACAGACGATGGGTACACCAGGGCCTCTAGCCACTGCAAACGAACTCCAAATGCATGTGACACCTGGTGCATTTGGCTTTATTTGGGTACTGGGGAACCAAACCTGTGTCCTTAGGCTTTGCAGGCAAACACCTTAACCACTATGCCATCTCTCCAGCCCAAGTCCCCTTAAACATTTTTAGAGGGATATTTTGCTCTTCCTCATTTCTTTTTGAAAAAATTAAAGCAGGTGTGGTGGTTTGATTCAGGTGTTCCCCATAAACTTAGGTGTTCTGAATGCTAGGTTCCCAGCTGATGGAGATTTGGGAATTAACGCCTCCTGGAGGCAGTGTATTCTTGGGGGCGAGCCTATGGCTATTATAGCCAGTGTCCCCATGCCAGTGTTCGGCATACTGTCTTGTTGCTGTTATCCACCTTATGTTGGCCCGTGGGTGATGTCCACCCTCTGCTCATGTCATCATTTTCCCCTGCCCTCATGGAGCTTCCCCTCGAATCTAGAAGCCAAAATAAACTTTTCCCCACAAACTGCTCTTGGTTGGGTGATTGCTGCCAGCAATGCGAACCTGACCGCAACAGCGGAGAATACATGCCATGAGAATGGAATGCTGAGAGGTAAGGATGGTAGAAGCTTTGTGCCCAGTCCCCATTCCAAGTCCCCAGACAAGTAGCCACCGCTGAAAAAAACTAAAAGGAAGATACCTCTAGTTTGAATGCCTTACTCGAATGGGATATGTCTTCACTTCTGTTGATAACTTTGAGGTAAGAGAGACTATGCCCTGTGTAGAAAGTCTGTGAACGCCCATTTCTTCCTGGATCTGACCCCTGAAAACCGCTCACTGAAGGCCTTATTCCATCTCTGGCCAGTGTGCTCAGCACTACTGCATATTAAGACTGGCATTAGCCTGATGCAGGATGCAGTCATGCTGCCGCTGATATGACAAGACGGAAACCTTGAGTTCACAGTGGCATCTAGGCAGTGTCGTCAGATGCTCATTGTGAGGTCCCATTTGAGAACTTGTGTCACTTACTTGATTCTTCAGCGTTTTTGATTGCTTAATGTTTCATTATCCTGTTTCTAGGTGATACCCTTATAGGAACTTGTATTTCTAGAGGCTTCCATTGCATAAACGTGGTAAAAACTTTGAGACAAGAGTTGATGTTAAAGCCAGGAGTGGTGTCTCATGCCTATAATCCCAGTACTAGGGAGGCTGAGGTAGGAGGACAGCCATGAGTTTGAAGCCAGTCTTGGCTACAGAGTAAGGTACAGGTCAGCCTAAGCTACACGAGTCCCTCCTTGAACGAAAAGTAAATAAAAAGTTTAGTTGGGACCAGAACGCAAAACCAGGAAATAAAAGGTCTCGGGCACTGCTTCTGATTTAGGGACAAACCACCCATTTGCCTTCATGGTTTCTTCGGTCCTCCCAGTGTAGGGTCCTTTAGACAGGGCTTGATGACACACGCCTTTAATCCCAGCATTTGGGAGGCAGAGGTAGGAGGATTGCTGTGAGTTCAAGATCATCCTAAGACTACATAGTGAATTCCAGGTCAGCCTGGGCTAAGGTGAGACCCTACCTCGAAAAACAAAACAAAAATCCCAAAACCAGTGTAGGGTCCTTTTTCCAGATGAGGCAAATTGCTCATACTAAGAGCAACAGAGACCCTTGCTTCTCTGAAGCCAAATGTCATACTAGTGATACTATGCTGAGGGTTGGTCACCTGATGCCTCTGCTGTTTCCCCATTTCTCATGTGGGAATAGTGAGTCATCCTAAGTTTTAGCAATCTACTATATACCCTTTGCAGAGCAAATGATGCTACTTGTGCTCAGCCTTCATTAGGCCCTGTGATGCTGGACAGGTTGTGTGGCTGGACGTAGGAATGGTGTGGAGTGGAGCTGGTCCAGCTTGTTTGCAGTGCACATTCTGGAACGTGAAACTGATGAACATCATCCCTCTTGGATGCATATGGGCAGCTTTGCAAGGGTAGTCCTAGGCCTCCCTGGCTTTCCTCCTGTGCAGAGCAGTTGCCAAATCAAATGACATTGATGTGCGGTGTTCGATGACAAGATCAAGCAGCAGACCACTTAGCCACAGTCTTTATCCCTTTTGTTTGCTTCTGACCTTTGGGAATCTGATAACAGCATTAGATGTTTTGAAATATGCTTAGGCAAATATACACACAAATTTGTGTACAAATTGCCTTTGAAGTCCTTTCTTGGTTTGAGAACCAAGCCCTAGTGAGAAAGCAATCCTCAATCAGATCTCCAAGCTAGTTCTTGGAGTGCGTTCAGATGCCATGAACCAACCCCAGAGAGTGCAGTGAATAAAAAGGCCTGGATCACATGGCTCTTAGTATTTGCTTCCTTCCACCCCAGGGGCCTTGCAGGTGGCACAAGCATAAATGTAGAGTTTGTATGTCATGATAATAATATGAAAATAACCATTGCTAAGTAATAGGATGTGAGGGCTGGAGAGATGGCTCAGTGGTTAAACGTGCTTGTTTGCAAAGCCTGATGGCCCTGGTTTGCTTCCCCAGTACCCATGTAAAGCCATATGTTCAAAATGGCACATGCATCTGGAGTTTGCAGTGGCAGGAGGTCCTGGCATGCCCATACTCTTTCTCAAATAAATAATTTAAAAATAGCCAGGTATGGTGATGCACACCTTTAATCCCAGCACTCAGGAGGCAGAGGTAGGAGGATTTCCGTGAGTTCAAAGGCCACCCTGAGTCTACAGTAAATTCCAGGTTAGCTTGAGCTAGGGTGAGACCCTGCCTCGAAAAAAAAAAAAAAAAAGGTAATAGTAATAGGATGTGATATGTTCTAGAAATTGGACCTCAACTAGCTTTTAAAATATTTTCTCTATTTGAGAAAGAGGCAGAGAGAGAGAGAATGGGTGTGCCAGGACCTCTAGCCACTGAAAATGAACTCTGGACACAGGCGTCACCTTGTGCATCTGGCTTACGTTGGTCCTGGGGAATTGAACCTGGGTCCTTAGGCTTCACAGGGAAGCACTTTAACCTCTAAGCCATCTTCAGCCCTCAACTAGCTTTTTAAAAAAATATTTTTATTACTTTTTATTTACTTATTTATTGTGGGTGCTCTAGGACCTCTTGCTGCTGCTGCTGCAGACAAAGTAGACACATGCACACTTTGTGCATCTTGCTCTACGTGGGCAGTGAGGAATGGGATTGAACCCGGGCCGTCAGGATTTGCAACCATGTGCCTTTAACCACTGAGCCATTTCTTCAGCCCTCAACTGGTTTTTGCTTCACAAACTAGTGACCACAAACTTGTGTATGGTTACTTCTTCCAGACTTGCGTGCTGATGGGGTAGTATAATTACTTACTTCCTTTGTGGGACCTTCAACAATGCCCATGAATGTCACTAAGCAGGAAACAGGGACTGCTGGTGTTGAAAAATGGCCCTGGAGCTGAAACATCAGTTTGCCTCTTGTGCAGTGCCTTCAGATATTGAGCGTGCTGCCACCTTTTGAGGGCCTGGGGTTTGTCTACTGGTGCCCAGAAGTAGAGAAAATAACCTGTGTGCTGTTGACTGTTTTGGCTCCATGTCTCCTCCCAAGCGTTCTTGTGAGCTATAAACACCTTTATCCTTGACGAGTCCCGTTCATTCCAGGAAGTCATTCTTTGTTCCTCACCAGGTATATTTCTGCTCACCTCATAGCTACACTGCTCAGAAACTTATACTCGTATCCAACGCATAGAGAGCTATGCTAGAGAGCTGGGCATGGTGGCACACACCTTTAATCCCAGCACTTGGGAGGCAAAGGTAGGAAGATCACCATGAGTTCAAGGCCACCCTGAGACTACATAGTGAGTTCCAGATCAGCCTGGGTAGAGTGAGACCCTACCTGAAAAAACAAACAAGCAAACAAACAAAAAACTGTGCTAGATACTGCTTCCATCCCAGTATGTGTGCGTCCAGTAAGTAGACCATGGGGCTGGGAAAATGCCTCGGGGGTTAAAAGTAAAGCCTGCCAGCCAGAGCTGGATTCCCACGAAGTGGTGTAAACATCTGGTGTTTGTACAGACAAAAAGGCGCTGCCCCTCCCCAACACACACACACACACACACACACACACACACACACGGGAAAAAAAAGAAGGATGGGGGCGGTGGGAGTTCATGCCTTTAATCCCAGTGCTCAGGAGGTAGAGGTAAGAGGATTGCTGTGAGTTGGGGGCCAGTTTGGGACTACAGACAGTTCCAGGTTAGCCTGGGTTAGAGTGAGACCCTACCTTGAGGGGGGGGGAGATTAAAAAATTATTAGCTGGGCATGGTGGTGCACGCCTTTAATTCCCACACTGGGGAAGCAGAGGTAGGAGGATTGCCATGAGTTCAAGGCCACCCTGAGACTACAGGTCAGTCCGAGCTAGAGTGAGACCCTACCTCATAAAACAAAAACAAGGAACGGGAGAGATGACTTAGTGGTTAAGGCACTTGCCTGCAAAGCCAAAGGACCTTGGTTTGATTCCCCAGGACCCACATAAGCCAGATGCATAAGGTGGCGCATGCGTCTAGAGTTCTTTTGCAGTGGCTGGAGGCCCTGGAGCGCCCGTTCTCTCCCTCCCTCTCTCTCTCTCTCTCTCTCTTTCTCCCTCTCAAATAAATAAAAATTAAAAAAACAAACAAACAAAAGTTGTGAGCTGGCAGTTAGGGCATTTGCCTGTGAAGCCCAAGGACCCAGGCTCGATTCCCCAGTACTCATGTAAAGCCAGATGCACAAAGTGGCGCATGCTTGTGGAGTTTGTTTGCAGTGGCTGGGGAGGCCCAGGCATGCCCATTCTCTCTTTCTCTATGCTTGCAAATAATTTTTTTTTTCATGGGAAATGGAGCTAAATAGAGAATTCTCAAAGGAAGAAATACGAATGGCATATACGCATCTAAAAAAATGTTCTACATCCCTAGTCATCAGGGAAATGCAGATTAAGACTACATTGAGATTCCATCTCACTCCTGTCACATTGGCTACCATCATGAAAACAAATGATCATAAATGTTGGCGGGGATGTGGAAAAAGAGGAACCCTTCTACATTGTTGGTGGGAATGCAATCTGGTCCAGCCATTGTGGAAATCAGTGTGGAGGTTCCTAAAACAGCTAAAGATTGATCTACCATATGACCCAGCTATAGCTCTCCTAGGCATATATCCTAAGGACTCATCTCATTACCTTAGAGATACTTGCTCAACCATGTTTATTGCTGCTCAATTTATAATAGCTGGGAAATGGAACCAGCCTAGATGTCCCTCAACTGATGAGTGGATAATGAAGATATGGCACATTTATACAATGGAGTTTTACTCAGCAGTAAAGAGAAATGAAGTTATGAAATTTGCAGAAAAGTGGATGGATCTGGAAAGAATTATACTAAGTGAGGTAACCCAGGCCCAGAAAGCCAAGCGCCACATGTTCTCCCTCATATGTGGATCTTAGCTAGAGATGATTGGGCTTCTGTGTGAGAAGGAAAAAACTCAGTAGCAGAGGCCAGTAAGTTAAAAAAGGAGATAGAAAGGGAAGAGAAAGAAAGGGAGGAGGGCTTTTATTAGGTTGGTATTGTATATATGTAAGTAGAAAGATTGAGATGGGGAGGGGATATGATGGAGAATGGAATTTCAAAGGGGAAAGGGGGGAGGGTAATACCATGGGATTTTTTTTGTTATCATGGAAAATATTAATAAAAATGGAGAAAAAAAATAAAAAAAAATAATAAAAAAAATATTTTTTTTTTCTTTTGAGTTTTCAAGGTAGGGGTTTTGCTCTGCCCTAGGCTAACCTGGAATTTCCTGTCTCAGGGTGACTTTGAACTCATGGCGGTCCTCCTTTCCTCTGCATGTGCCACCACGCCCGGCTAATAAAAATACTTTTTTAAAAGTTGAGTGTGGTGAGCCGGGCATGGTGGCGCACGCCTTTAATCCCAGCACTCGGGAAGCAGAGGTAGGAGGATCGCCGTGAGTTTGAGGCCACCCTGAGACTACATAGTTAATTCCAGGTTAGCCTGGGCTAGAGTGAGACCCTACCTCAAAACAAACAAACAAACAAAAAAAAAAAAGTTGAGTGTGGTGGCGCACGCCTTTAATCCCAGCTCTCTGGAGGCTGAGGTAGGAGAATCACTCTGAGTTAGAGGCCAGCCTGGAAGTACATAGTGAATTCCAGGTCAGCCTGGGCTAAAGCGAGACTGTACCTTGAAAAGAAAAAAAAGGTTCACTTTCCTCCTTGAGTGTGAGCTGGGCTTGTGACTAACTGACCAATAGAAAGTTATGGAAGCTCTGTTCTTGGAAATGAGCTCGTGTGTTTATAGACCAGAAGCTTAAGTTAAACTGCTGAGTGCAGAGAGAACCAAGGTACTCCGGATGGGCGCAGCAACATTTGCCCTTGGGGTTCTTGAGTTTCAGTTCCAGCATAGCTGCTCATGAGGGCCCTGCTGACACAACATGAAACTAGTGAGCTATCCAGTGGAGGCTGGCCGACCCAGAGCGTCAGAGATACTGTTCTTCTCAGCCACGTTTTGGAATGATTGAATAGCATCAGAATTGAAACAAGGGGACTTCTGATACCTAAGGGGTTAACCCTGCAGTTTCCGCTAACTGCCTGTGAGGGGAAGGAGAAGGAGGGGTGCACCAGCATTTTATACCATTGATTCCTGTGTAAATAGTGGCTTCAGAGACAATTTAGCCCCATTTTGTACACTTATCATCTGTCAAGGTTGTTTCTGAGTTCTCTTCTTGACCTTAGCCATCTTAAATTGATTAGGCTTAGCTTGCTTGCTTTCTTGCTTTCTCTCTCTCTCTCTTTCTTTCTTTCTTCTTTCTTTTTTTTTAATGAGAGAGCAAGAGAGAGAGAATTGGTGCACCAGGGGCACTGCATGGATGTGCCACCTTGTGCACATGAGTTACCTTGTACGTCTGGCTTATGTGGGTTCTAAGGAATTGAACTGAGGTCCTTAGGCTTCACAGACAATCCCCTTAACCACTAAGCTATCTCTCCAGTGTGGCCTTTTTTTTTTTTTTTTTTTTTTGGTTTTTCGAGGTAGGGTCTCACTCTAGCCCAGGCTGACCTGGAATTCACTACGGAGTCTCAGGGTGGCCTCGAACTCATGGCGATCCTCCTACCTCTGCCTCCCGAGTGCTGGGATTAAAGGCGTGCGCCACCACGCCCGGCTCTTTTTTTTTTTTTTTTTTTTTTGCTGTGTTTTGAGGTAGGGTCTCACTCTAGCCCAGGCTGACCTGGAACTAACTCTGTAGTTCCAAGCTAGCCTCAAACTCACAGCAATCCTCCTACCTCTGCCTCTTGAGTTCTGGGATTAAAGGCTTAAATTGATTAGGAAAAGGGTGGCCCATCTCCCTGCTGAGAATCTGTGTGGCTTCCCACTGCTCACTGGGTTAAGTTTGTGTTTACTCCAGCTTTCAAGTCTTTCTCTGTGCTGACTCAGCCCACAGCCTTCCTCAGAGTGCGGCTGGATTAGTCTGTTTCCTTTGTATTTCCTGGGAAAGCCTCCATTCACTTAAGCATTCACCAAATGTTTCACTTAAGTACAAAACTGAGTCAAAAGGGTGCAGTGGTCAAGTGCATCTGAAGAATACTGAGTTAAAGCTAATGCTAACATAACTTTAAAAAAAATATTTATTTGTAGCCGGGCGTGGTGGCACACGCCTTTAATCCCAGCACTGGGGAGGCAGAGGTAGGAGGATCACCGTGAGTTCGAGGCCACCCTGAGACTACAGAGTGAATTCCAGGTCAGCCTGGGCTAGAGTGAGACCCTACCTCAAAAAAAAAAAAAAAAAAAAATGCAAGGAGAGAGAGGATGGGCATGCCAGGGCCTCTAGATGCTGCAAATGAGTTTCAGGTGCTTGTGCCACTTTGTGCATCTAGCTTTACGTGGGTACTGAGGAATCAAGCCTGGGTCCTTAACCTTCACAGGCAAATGCCTTAACTGCAAAGCCATCTCTCCAGCCCAAAAACTTGCTTCTTTGACAATTTTATTTTTATTTGTTTGACAGAGAGAGAGAAAATGGGTGTGCCAGGGCCTACAGCCACAAAATGGCAAAAGAACTCCAGATGCATGTGCCATCATGTGCATCTGGCTTATGTGGGTACTGGAGAATTGAACTTGGGGTCCTTAGCCATCGCAGGCAAGTGCCTTAACCCCTAAGCCATCTCCCCAGCCCTTATTTGACCTTTTTTTTTTTTTTTTTCTGAAGTAGGGTCTCACTTTTAGCTCAGGCTGACCTGGGACTCACTATATAGTCTCAGGGTGGCCTCTCAAACTCATAGTGATCTACTACTCAGGTCTCCCAAGTGCTAGTGCCACCACACCCAGCCTCTTTGACAGTTTTTATACATGCATATAATGCATTTTGATCATGATCCTATTACCCTCTCTTGTCTCCCCTTCTTGCCCCCTCTCCACTGAACCCCTTCTGAGCTCTGATTTAAAAGGATCCTGTGGGGCTGGAGAGATGGCTTAGCAGTTAAAGCATTTGCCTGCAAGGCCAAAGGATCCCGGTTTGACTCTCCAGGACCTATGTAAGCCAGATGTACAAGGGGGTGCATGCGTCTGGAGCTTGTTTGCAGTGGTTGGAGGCCCTGGTGTGCTCATTCTCTCTCTCTCTCCCTATGTATCTATCTGCCTCTTTCTCGCTCTCAAGTAAATAAATAAAAAAAATAAAAAATAAAAGGATCCTGTGACCTGGATGATGTGCTAGCAAAATAAAGAGTTTAGTAACGAGGCAATATCCAGCCAGGGCAACTTGTGTACAGACCCGAGGCAGAGAGCCTGGTGATGAGCGGGATGAATGGGGAAAGCCACAGAGCACCAGGGCTTATAAGCCTCAGCAAGAACGCTTGAACTGCCAGCAAGGATGGGTGTGATCCATCAGGAAGGGCTGCGCAGCTGGTAGTAAGAAAGCAAGGAGGGATGGTTTAGTGGTTAAGGCATTTGCCTGCAAAGCCAAAGGACCCAGGTTCAATTCCCCAGGACCCACGTTAGCTAGATGCACAAGGTGGTGCATGTGTCTGCAGTTCGTTTGCAGTGGCTGGAGGCCCTGGCACACCCATTCTTTCTCTCAAATAAATATAAATAAAATTAAAATTGAAAGAAAGAAAGAAAGAAAGAAAGAAAGAAAGGAGGTCTGGGGAAGTCACTCCCCCCCTAACAGGGATGAAAGTGACTTATGTTAATGATGTGAGTAAAGATGGTGTGGTGGTTTGATTCAGGTGTCCCCCATAAACTTAGGTGTTCTGAATGCTAGGTTCCCAGCAGATGGATATTTGGGAATTAATGCCTCCTGGAGGGAGTGTATTGTTGGGGGTGGGCTTATGGGTGTTATAGCCAGTTTCCCCTTGCCAGTGTTTGGCACACCCTCCTGTTGCTGTGGTCCACCTTATGTTGGCCAGGGGGAGATGTCCACCCTCTGCTCATGCCATCATTTTCCCCTGCCATCGTGGAGCTTCCCCTCGAGCCTGTAAGCCAAAATAAATCTTTTTCCCAGAAGCTGCTCTTGGTTGGGTGATTTCTACCAGCAATGCGAACAGGACTGCAACAGATGGCAAGAAATAGATTATTTTATTTGAGAGATGAATAGCAGATGTATTAGAGGTGGGGGGGGGGGTAACTCCCAGGTTTCTAGCTTGGGCAATAAGTACACTGAGGTATGTTGAATACATTTGTACCTTAGTACAGAAAATCAAAAGGTAAGTGTTGAGACAGTTTCAAAACTACTGACCATTCACTCAAAGTAGCTGCAAAAAATTATATATATATACATATATATATGTATATATGTGTGTGTGTGTGTGTGTGTGTGTGTGTATAAATGTGTGCTTATTGTCTACATATGCCATATGCTTGAATTATTTCTAGGGAAGCTTCTTTTCCCTTGGTGCTAGGGAATGAACCTTGGACCTCACGCAGCCCTAAGTGGTATACACTTTTAATCTCAGCCCTCAAAAAGTTGAAGCAGGGCTGGGAAGGTTGTTCAGTGGTTAAAGATGCTTGCTTGCCAAGCCTGAAGGCCTGGATTCAATTCTCCAGTACCCATTTAAATCCAGATATGTAAGGTGGTACATGTGTCTGGAGTTCATTTGCAGTGGCCAGAAACCCTGGTGCACCTATTCTCTCCCTCCCACCCTCTCTTTCTCTGTCTCAAAAAAAAAAAAAAAATTTTTTTTAAGTTGAGATAAGCTGGGTGTGGTGGCGCATACCTTTAATCCCAGTACTTGGGAGGCAGAGGTACGAGGATTGTCGTGAGTTCAAGGCCACCCTGAGACTACATAGTGAATTCCAGGTCAGCCTGGGCTAGAGCGAGACCCTACCTCAAAAAAAAAAAAAACAGTTGAGACTAAAGGGTTGCAAATTCAGGGCCAGCCTGGGCTATATATTATGACCGTGTCTCAAAAAAAAAATCTTACAGATAGTCTTGGTACCATTTGTTACTACCCTGGCACTCAGAAGAACAAAGTCCTGTCCTCCACCAATGTCCACTTTCTCTCTTTTTAAACTTTACTTGTTTTATGAGAGAGAGAGAAGTGACATGCCAGGACCTCCAGGCACTGCAGTCGAACTCCAGGCAAGTGCATCATCTCGTGCACATGTGCAACCTTGTGCATGTGGCTTACGTGGGAGCAGTTGAACATGGATCCTTAGGCTTTGCAGGCAAGCATCTTAACCACTAAGTCATCCCTCCAGCCTTTTTTTTTTTTTTTTTTTTGCGGGGGTGGGGGGGCGGTGGGAGTTGGGGACATGTATGTGTATGTTTGTGTGTCTGAGTGCACACATACTTGTGTGTGTATGTGGAGGCCAGAGGCTGACATCAGCTCTTACTTGACTGACCAGGCAGCCCTGGGGATCCTGTCTTTGCCTTCCCGGTTCTTGGATTACAGCATGTGCTGCTATTTCTAGCATTTTATATAGGAGCTGGGGATCTAGACTCAGGTCTTCATGCTTGCTGCAAGCCCTTCCCCTTTCTTTCTTTCTTTCTTTCTTTCTTTCTTTCTTTCTTTCCTTATTTTGGATTTTGGAGGCAAGGTCTCACTCTAGCCCAAGCTGACCTGGAATTTACTCTGCAGTTTCAGGCTGGCATTGAACTCCCAGCAATCCTGCTACCTTTGCCTCCCGAGTGCTGGGATTAACGGCGTGCCCCACCACATCTGGCTATTTCCCCTGTTTTTGAATATAGCATGTCCCCATCCTTACCACCTGCTACCAAGAATCAGCTGTGCAGTTCCTATTTGGAGTGAGGGACACGAAAGATGAATGGTTTGGGGTCCTCTAGTGAACCAGTAAACCTCCTTTGCTGCGGAATCCACACTTCCCAGTTGAGCTCTTTTTACCAGCCTTACAATGTTTCCCCCTGTGGGGTTTCATTCTAGCTGAGAGGCCACCTTTTTCTCATTTCTTGGTTGATTTTTTAGTTATTGTTTCTGTTACCCAGGTTGGTCGTGAACTCTGAGGCTCAAGCAGTCCTCCTGCCTCAGCCTCCTAACAGTGGCATGACACGTGCTGTCCACCACATCTGGCTGCTGCTGGCCTCTTTCTAGACGTCCGAGTCTCACCCGTTCTGAACAACTGAGGCAGGACAAGGGTCTCCCTGTCAGACTGAGGCCCCTGAGGTTGAGCTATTCCATTCCACTGGAGCTCTTCCTGGGCCCAGGAATGAACGGAGACCACTAAACGCAAAGCTGTCAGTTGAAGGACCACCTTACAAAGGAGGACTGATAGTGATCGGGGACCTAGTTATGCAGATCAGAAGACCTTTGACTCCTTAAGGTCATGGCAGTACATGAGAGGGTGACCTCTTTCAGGCTGGGGCTTCTGAGGATTCTAAAGGGAAGGAGGCCCCCTGGCCCCAATCCCTCTGTCCCTAAATGCCTGTAGCATCTTCCCCACCAGGGTCTCTCTTGTTTCTGTGGCCATCTTTATCTGTGTCCCAAGCTCTTTTCCCACCTGAGAATGGACTTGGGCAGTGTCATCTTGCTCTCTGCCCTGCACCACAGAGGAAACTACTTGTTGGTAGCTTGTTTATTAGCCCTACTGTGTGCTGGGCACAAGGATACAGATTATGAGGCCCACTCCTGATGCTCACTGACAATAGGAGTCTGGGTGTGAGGGAGGGCAGGGTCACCCCAGTTGATGAGGTGACAACAGTGCAGTTGTGCACCATTGGCACAAATGCCAAGAGTCCTAGAAGAAACGCATTGGGTTTGGTGCAGGTCTAAGACAGGAGACAGGACAGAGCTGGCCTGTGTCTGCTCAGCTTTGACATCCGGGGAAGAAAGGGGCGAGGTGTCTCTGGGGAAGCGTCCTCTGGGGTTCACTCTGAACTTTGGTTGTCGTCCTCTGTGCCTGGGGAGAGTGCTGCGTGTGGCTGCTGGTCAGAGCCTGGTCGGCTTCCCCCGTCCTGGAGGCCTCATCTGGCCACCGCTCCAGGTCCTGCAGGCCCTTCGGATGCCTGCTCTCTGTAGGTATCTGGAGTGGCAGAATTATAAGCTCACCTGCTTCATCTTCCATTATTCTATCCATTATTGTATTATCAGTATTCCATTACTCTGTCATAAAACTTCCCAGTCAACCCTTGATCATCTTTCCTACAGAAGGCAAAATAGTATCTGAAAGGCCTGCGGGGGACACAGAGGTGCCACAGACTAGACAGCTGGGGACACACAGCTTAGTTAGTGGCTTTGGCCAAACTGCTTTCCATCTCTCCAAAATCCCTCCGGGCTCACTCCACATGTGGGGGGGCATTCATTCTTCCTTGATATGGGGGTGCCTTGGATAGAATGACTCAAATACCTTGAGAAATATCAGGAGGAAATGGAGGCCAGTCCTGCCCCAATGGCCAATGTTCTGTTTGGTGCTGGTGTGTCCAGAGGTCAGGCACAGGGGAACATAGCTTGGAGCTCAGCTTGACCAGCATCTGACCACTGGGGACCCCGCCGACCTTCCTTCTGTGCTGGCTCACTGGGTTCTTGGACCCGTTTTCCCCATCTTGAATCATTTGCTTTCATACCTGGCCTGAGCATCACTTTTGTCAGTTCCTCACGGGGTGTGTTAGCTGCTAAGTGCTCAGGATGCTAACTTTCCTGGGGAGGGGGGTGCTCACTTAATGACAGTTGATGAAGACAGAGACTGTAAAGGCCTGACCTAAGGATGACTAGGACTTTGCAGACGCATGCTTCCACTGGGCCTGAGGGACGAGGGGGTAAGAAAGGGCATCAACAGCCCCCTCGCCCACCATGAGCTCTCCATGTGACGGCTTGTGGGAGCCTGCTTTGTCTGATGGCGGCATTACTGTGATGCACTTGACATCCTGTAGAGGCTCTTGCCTACCTTTGTGGACAGTCCTCTTCCACTGAGGAGGTCCTGGACTGTTTGCCCCAGCTGATACCCTGGTGAGAAAGAGAGAAGGAATACAGGGGCAGCAAAGGAAAGGCTGTCTTGGGAATGGGGGAAAGACAGGCAGACAGGGGCAGAGCAGTCATTCCTCTCATCTTGGAAAACGAGGGAACAATATGGATTCGTTCATTCATCCGTGGACTCCCTCACTGATCCCTTCCTTGTCTTTTCTCCTTCCGCCAACACTTCCCATGTGCAGAAACTGGGCTGCATGTTTGGGATATGGAGGATTGCAGATCTTCCCATGGGAGGTTTCCACACTTGGAGCACCTGCCTTGTGACCCAGCAGGACAGCACGGTTTAGTGTGCCAAGGAGAGCATTGTGCCCAGTCCATGGAGACGAGCTGTCTGCAGGGCAGGCCGTCACATGTTGGGAAGAGAGCCCTAGAGGTGGGGCTGTGAAGTCAGTAGAGGCCCGAAAGGGGAAGAGGGGCCGAGCCTGATTTTCACAGCACTCAGAGATCATGAGAACAGGTGTGTTTCCTTTAGTGTTTTTTTTTTTTTCTAACTGGTTCTTGCTATGTAGCTCAAGTTGGCCTAGAACTTGTGATCCTCCCACCTCTACCCTCCAAGTGCTAGACAGTGCAACCACAGCGAGTTCTTTTGGTTTCATTCTTCCCTTTCTACGGAAAGGCTTAAGCAGAGCAGTGGCTACTGAGATCCGATTCTCAGATCCTCCTGGGGCAGGCAGGGTATCGAAGCTCTGAGTGTTCTTACTTCCTGGGTTGTTTCACTTCCTTAACTTCAGACTGTGGATAGGGATAAAGGTGCAGCTTTGGCAGAACTACACTGAGCCTGGTCTCCTCCTACTCCTGCAAGGCACTCCCTAGACATACATAGCCCACCCAGTAGGAAAGCAACCAGAAAATCCATCAATGTGGCAGAGCCACACTGCCCCACCTTCTGGTGGTAAGGCAGTGCCAACCAGTCATGGTCCTGTCCAGCATCTCTACCCTTTCCTGAGTCGTTAGTGGCCAGGACAGAGTGCCCCTCCCTGAGGAGCATGCTAAGGGGAGGCCTGAGTAACACTCACCCGTTCTTCCCCCTGGCTGGATTGCAGGTATTCCTAGGGAAAGGAGAAAGAAGGAATGAAGACTGTACTGCTTCCCTTGGTGGGGTGGTGCATGTGGGGGGCCGGGGTCTTCATGGGTGCTCTAGCCTCTCTACCATTGTCATGTGGCATTGGGAAAGGGCCTGGCTGGAGAAAGTGGAGTGGTCTGCTTCATCTTTTAAAAAACAAACAAACAAACTTATTTATGGGATGGAGAGATGGCTTAGTGGTTAAGGCACTTGCCTGCAAAGCCAAAGGACCCGAGGTTCAATTCCCCAAGACCCACGTAAACCAGATGCACAGGGTGATACATGTGTCTGGAGTTCGTTTGCAGTGGCTAATGGCTCTGGCATGCCCATTTTCTCTCTTTGTCTGCCTCTTTCTCTCTCAAATAAAATAAAATAGTTTCAAAAATAAATAAAGGGGCTGGAGAGATGGCTTAGTGGTTAAGTGCTTTCCTGTAAAGCCTAAGGGCCCTGGTTTGAGGCTCGATTCCCCAAGACCCACATAAGCTAGATGCACAAGGTGGCACATGTGTCTGGCGTTCATATGCAGTGGCTGGAGGCCCTGGCATGCCCGTTCTCTCTCTCTCTATCTGCTTCTTTCTCTCTCTGTTACTCTCAAATAAATAAATAAAAATAAACAACAACAACAAAAAAGCCAGGCGTAGTGGCACACACCTTTAACCCCAGCACTTGGGAGGCAGAGGTAGGAGGATCACCATGAGTTTGAAGCCACCCAGAGACTACATAGTGAATGTCAGGTCAGCCTGGACCAGAGTGAGACACTACCTCAGAAAACCCAATAATATTAATAATAATAATAATAATAAAATAAAATAAAAATAAATAAAATAAGCTTATCTATTTAAGAGAGAGACAGAGACAAATAGAAAATCAGGGCCTTCAGCTACTGCAGACTAACTCCAGATGTATGTGCCACCTTGTGCATCTGACTTACGTGGGCCCTACGGAATCAAACCTGGGTCCTTTGGCTTTGTAGGCAAGTGCCTTAACCACTATGCCATTTCTTAGTCCTCATCTTTTTTTTTTTTTTTTCTTTTTTGAGGTAGGGTCTCACTCTGGCTCAGGCTGACCTGGAATTAACTATGTAGTCTCAGGGTGGCCGTGAACTCACGGGGATCCTCCTCCTCTGCCTCCCGAGTGCTGGGATTAAAGGCATGCGCCACCATGCCCAGCCAGTCCTCATCTTTTTTTTTTTTAACATTTTGGTTTATTTGCAAGCAGAGAGACACAGAGAATAAAGCGGATGCATAGTGGCACTTGCATCTCGTGTTTGTTTGGAGTAGCCCTGGTGAGCCTACACACACACACACACACACACACACACAGAGAAAAATTAAAAAATAAAACAGTTAAGTAACTGCAAGCCTTAAATTTGGCCAGCCAGGCCAAATGAGCCAACAGGTGCAATAGTGGCATGTCTGTTGCAGGGGAAACAAAACGTGCTCTAATTGGATTGGAGGCCGCTCCATGAGAGGGAATACATCCCTGATACTGAAAACCTATAATAGGGGTAGTCATGAGCCCTATGGGTGTAATGTTTGCTGCTGTCTGGCTAAATGTATATACTATGCTCACCAAACTGCCCAGTAAGCACTTCTTAATATTCATACCCATATATTAATGCTACTCTTACTTTTGGTTAGAGAAGCTTCTCTTTTCAGATGGCAGTGACCTTGGCTTGACTCAGAAGGCACCATGGTGCTGAGAAGTGACAGAGGAGTGCTCAGCACTGAAATATTTCTATTATACCTTCCAAGGCTCAGGGTCCATTGCAGAAGAAGTGGCGGAAAGAATGTAAGAGCCAAAGGAAGGGTAGGACTCCTTACAACGTGCTCCTCCAGACACAAAATGGCCTGGATATCCATGACCTCACAGTGCCTGATATTACCTACATAAGACCATCACAATAGGAGGAAAAGATGATGACATCCAAATGAAAGAGAGACTGATTGAGAGAGGGAGGGGATATGATGGAGAGTGGAGTTTCAAAGGGGAGAGTCGGGGGAGAGAATTACCATGGGATATTTTTACAATTATGGAAGTTGTCAATAAAAAATAAATTAATTAAGGGCAGGAGGGATGGCTTAGCAGTTAAGGCATTTGCCTGCAAAGCCAAAGGATCCAGGTTCAATTCCCAGAACCCGCGTTAGTCAGATGCACAAGAGGGGCCGCATGCATCTGGAGTTCGTTTGCAATGGCTGGAGGCCCTGGTGCGCCCATTCTCTCTCTCTCTCTCCCTCTTTTTCTGATATATTTGTATATTTTTTTTGTGGGGGGGGGTTTCGAGGTAGGGTTTCACTTTAGTCCAGGCTGACCTAGAATTCATTCTGTATTCTCAGGGTGGCCTCGAATTCATGGCAATCCTCCTACTTCTGCCTCCTGAATGCTGGGATTAAAGGCATGCACCACCATGCCTGGCAATAAAAAATATTTTAAAAAATAATAAATTTAAAAAATATAATGCTCCATTCAGTGTCCTGAGGGTCAAGGCTTCCTTGTTGAGAGCACCTTCAATTACACAGTTATATTGTTTGAGCCGCACAGAACTGATTGGAAAGTTTAGCCCCTGGCTTTGCTCATATCTAGATGCTGCTGTCTAGTATCACACTGGTCCTCAAAAATCACCCATTTATGGAACACCAAGGCAGTGTGCAAAGCGTTGGCCCCACTCCTAGGGTGACCCAACAGCTCCCTATACCTGTTGCTAGTCATCACTCATGCTCCCCAAAGCTTTCCAAGTAGATGATTAATAGGGACCAGCCCCCCTGACCCCATCACATGAATGACCCCTACTGACGAGTAACGGACAGCTCTGTGCAGTAACTCAAGGCCCCCCGCTTGCTGCTGCAGATTCTGGGGGAAACCACTCCCGCCTCCGTCACTCACCGCCCACTTGCTTCCCCATCAGCCCAAAGAACTGGCGCGTCTTGCTCCTCTTCGCCTCCTGCAGCTGGAGCTGAATGCTGGGGATAGCGATTCCCTGCAGAAGCGGAGAGCTAGCATTAGAGCATGTGGGCTGGGAGGTTGGCAAGGAGACAGAAGAGAGCCAAGACCATGTCAGCAACAGCTGCCGCTGGGCTCTTGTTTGTTTTACTCCATACTGCCCCTAATGACTAGTTAGGACAGAGATGTAGCTCGGTGGGCAGAGCACTTGCTTAGCATGTACACAGCCTTGAGTTCAGTCCCCAGCACCTCATAAACTGAGCGTGGTGGTGCATGCCTGTGATCCCAAACGGACACCGGAGGGTCAGAAGTTCAAGCTCACCATCAGCTGTATTATGAGTTCAAGACCAACCTGAGATACATAGGCCCCTCTCCCAAAACAGTGAATAATAGCAAAAAAACACACAAACAAAAAGCCCCAACAGCTGACATTTCATCTGCTGTTCTCCTGACACTTCCTGAGCACTTGAGTTCTTTGCTAATTCTCACCCAAACCCCATGACAACCATTTTACAGATTGTCACAGAGATGAGATAATACGTCCAAGGTTACTCAGCTAAAAAAGAAATGGAGTCAGAACTTGACCCCAAGATACCTGGGTCAAAAAGTGATCTCTCAAACACTCCGCTGATAAGAGAGAGAGAGAGAGTGTGTGTGTGTGTGTGTGTGTTGCTCATGAAGTCAGAGGACAACTTCGGCGTTGATCCTTGCCTTCTACCTTTTTCTGAGGCAGGATTTCTTGATAATCATGGCCTCACTCACCATGTGATTTTCCTGTCTGTTTCCCTTCCTGCCAAGTAGATGCCCCTGGAGTCACAGAACTGCGGCATCATGTGGGTTCTGGGGATCGGAACTCAGCTATTCACACTTGCATAGCAAACACTGAGCTCTCCCCAGCCCTCCACTCATAATCTTAAATCTTTTTTTAAAATTTTGTTTTTTATATTTTATTTTTCTTTATTTATTTGAGAGAGAGAGAAATAGGCAGGGAAAGGGGGAGAGAGAGAGAGAGAATGGGCGTGTCAGGGCCTCCAGCTGCTGCAAATGAACTCCAGATGCATGCGCCCCCTTGTGCATCTGGCTTATGTGGGTCCTGGGGAATCAAACCTGGGTCCTTTGTCTTTGCAGGTGCCTCAAACACTAAGCCATCCCTCCAGCCCATAATCTTAAATCTTTTTAAAAAATATTTTTATTTATTTGAATGATAGAATGGGTACACCAGGGCTTCCTGCCACTGCAAATGAACCCAAATGCATGAGCCACCTAGTGCATCTGTCTTTATGTGGGTGCTGGGGAATCGAAACCAAGTCGCCTGTCCTTCGCAAGTAAGTGCCTTTAACGGCTGAGTCATCTCTTCAGCCCCATCACAACTTTAATCTTTTCATACTCATGACCACCATCAGACTACAGCTCTAGGCATATAATCCTAGTATTGGAAGCAAGTACCTTTAACCACTGAGCCATCTTCCCAGCTCTGATCCTAGTATTGGAATGGCTGAGGCAGGAGAATTGTGTTTGAGGTCAGAGGGAGCCACTTAGCCAGATCCTTTCTCAAAAATAAATAAACACCATATGTCTGGAGGCAGAGAGATTGCCACAAGTTGGTCTACATAGTATGATCAACTAACTGTCTAGAGTTGGGAGAGAGAGCCTCTGCCTAGTTAACTGAAATATAAGGTAATTTTTTTGGCATGTGTATGTGCATATAGTATGTATGTATGCATATTTGTAGGCAAAGTGAACATCTGTGCACATGTGTGTAAAGCCAAAGATCAGCATCAGTTCTGGTCTTCCTCAATGACTTTCCACCTTATTTACTTAATTAATTTATTATTATTTTTTATTTCTTTTTATGTGTTTATTTGACAGAGAAAGAGGGAGGGAGAGAGAGAGAGAGAGAATGGGTGCATCAGGGCCTCCAGCAACTGCAAACGAACTCCAGACATGTGCACCCCCTTGTGCATCTGGCTAATGTGGGTCCTGGGGAATTGAACCTGAGTCCTTTGGCTTTGCAGGCAAATACCTTAGCAGCTAAGCCATCCCTCCAGCCCTAATTAATTTATTTTTGAGATAGGATCTCACTGTAGCCCAGGCTGACCTGGAACTCACTCTGTAGTCCCAGGATGGCCTCAAACTCACGGCAATCCTCCTAACTCTACCTCACAAATGCTGGGATTAAAGGCACTACCATGTCTGGCTTCACCTTATTATTATTTTTTAAAATTAAAATTATTTATTTATTTATTTATTTATTGGAGAGAGAGAGAGAGATAATGGGCCCACCGGGGCCTCTAGCCACTGCATGAACTCCAGGTGCATGCGCCACCATGTGCATCTGTCTTACGTGAGATCTGGAGAATCGAAACTGGGCTCTTAGTCTTTGCAGGCAAGTACCTTAACCACTAAACTACCTCTCCAGCCCATATTTTAAATTATTTTTTCATATTTTTATTTATTTATTTGAGAGAGAAAGGGTCGGGGGAGAGAGAGAGGGAGACAACAGGCACACCAAGGCCTCCAGCCACTGAAAACGAACTCCAGACGAGAGAGAGAGATAATGGGCCCACCGGGGCCTCTAGCCACTGCATGAACTCCAGGTGCATGCGCCACCATGTGCATCTGTCTTACGTGAGATCTGGAGAATCGAAACTGGGCTCTTAGTCTTTGCAGGCAAGTACCTTAACCACTAAACCACCTCTCCAGCCCATATTTTTAATTATTTTTTCATATTTTTATTTATTTATTTGAGAGAGAAAGGGTCGGGGGAGAGAGAGAGGGAGACAACAGGCACACCAGGGCCTCCAGCCACTGAAAACGAACTCTAGACGCATGCGCCATCTATGCAGGTCCTGGTCCTTAGGCTTTGCAGGCAAGTTCCTTAACCACTAAGCCATCTCTTCAGCCCCCAGCTTGTTTTTTGAGACAGGGTCTCTTGCTGAACTGGGAACTCACCAACTTGGCTAGATCAAGTAGCCAGCGAGCCCCAGGGATTGTCCTGTCTCTGCCTCCCCCTGGCTGAGCTATTTTACATGGATACTGGAGATGGAACTCAGGTTTTCATGCTTGTGTTGCAAGCACTTTATCTACTGGGCCATCTCCTCAGACCCAGAAAAAATTTTAAGGATGTTGTTCATACAGAAGGGGTTGACCCAGCGTTCAAACACCAGAGCATGGGCTCTGCTCCATCTCAGGAAATGTTTCCAACGCAGACAGGAAAGGCCGTGCCACTGAACTTGGGGACAACGAGTTGGCCAGGGGATTGCTTTGCTCCCCTTGCCCCAAGCACTTTCCCCACTGTCCTAGATTTACTCTCCCTAGAACTGGGCCTCCCAGGAGGAGACTGACATAGGGCTTGGCTGGAGCTACTGCCCTAGGGAAAATTTTTTAATCCTTGAGCTGTCAGCAAACATCCTTCCTCAAGGGCTGTGGGCTTAAATTCTCACTCTTCTCCTCCCTCTGTGACCCTGGCCAAAGCCCTCTCCCTCTGTGATCCTGAGCCCTGAAAGCCAGCGGGGTGCAGGGGGGGGCGTCCTTTCTCTAACAGTCTTGGGATAGGTAGGGACAGGAAGAGACCACCTTTTCCAGCCAGACTGAAGGTGGGCCTCAGCCCTGGAGTGAGGCAAGTCCCAGCCCGAGGCTGGGAGCTGGGGGTGGATAGATGGGGGCTCTTTGTTTAGGGCCGGTGTGTAAGGGAAATGGGGAGTAATGGAGACACACCAGACCTGCTGCTACCGCTTGTCTTGTCCCAGCTTTCCGGATCGTGAGTGGATTGTTTTCTAAGCCTTGGACTAATTCAGTCTCCCAATCTGTCTCCTCCCTGGGACGTCAGTGGCTAGAGCAGCTGTCTCCGGCTGGAGACGCCCAGCCTGGCCAGAAACCAGAGAAGTCTCTTTGGAGATTTAGACCCATTTCTGAAAAGCTCATGAAAACCACTTTGTCTTGGTAAAAGGCAGCCTTCAAGTGCAAACTGGAGAGAATGGTCCTTTAAATAGAGCTGACCCTTCTCCCACCTATCTGGGGTTTCTGCTGGGGTGAGAAGTGGGTATTACGAGTATGGGAAGCCCTCCAGAGCTCAAAGCCCTGGGTGTGTGGTGGGTGATTCTGCTCGCCCTACGTGTGGTGCTTAGCCAGTGGAAGCTCTGGTCTGCTAGCCTGGGCTCTCCTCCGTATCGCAAGGCCTGCGCTTGGGAGGCAGAGGGGGGCTGCTTGCAGGTAGAAGCCAGAGCCAGCAGCACCGGAAGGTTTCTGGTGACGCTCCCCCATGGCTGCCTCCAGAGCTTGCCACCACCCAGCAGGGCTTCTCAGACCTCCCCACGTCTGGCACTGACTCCAAAAAAAAAAAAAGAAATACATCAAAGCTCAAGAAAGAGCTCAGGGAGCCGGGCGTGGTGGCGCACGCCTTTAATCCCAGCACTCGGGAGGCAGAGGTAGGAGGATCGCTGTGAGTTCGAGGCCACCCTGAGACTCCGTAGTGAATTCCAGGTCAGCATGGGCTAGAGTGAGACCCTACCTCGAAAAAACCAAAAAAAAAAAGAGAGAAAGAGCTCAGGGCCATCTTCCCGCTCCCCTCCTCTTGAGGTGAGGAAACTGAGGTCAAGAGCAGCAAGAGTCAGTGGAGAAGCTGAGACTTGAGTCCAGGTCCCCCAGACCTCTTGCCTTCTCCCACTGCTTGCATTTGTACCGCCAAAGCACAGCGGCCCTCCCGCACACACCCCACCTCACGCACAGCTGTCTATGCCTGTCTCTCCCTGAGGTTCTAACTCTAGGAGTGTCCAGGATCTCATGTGGCTCACTGCCAAGGCCAGCTGAGTGTGCTCACCATCCTGGGACTGCCCCTCTGCAAGCCCGCGCGGAGCAGAAGACTCCTGTGTGCTGGAATCCCCGCTCTGCTGGCCCCTCTCTCTGGTCTGGTTGAGAGCTTCAAGGTCAGGATCTTTGCCTAGGTCAGTTATTAGATCTCAGGGTGCAGTTGGACAGAGTGGCTCCCATGCTAGGGTTACAACTTTCAAATTTATTCCCAGTAGGCAGCATTTGTGGGGGGGATGGTGGAGACAACCACAGTCAAAGCAGTACTTGCCTGGGGCAAAGGTTTCTCTCCATGTGAGACAGTGATTTGTTCCAAGGAGATCCTTTTGAAAGGAAATGCTGAAACATCTCAGGTGTACAGAGAGAGAATCAGAGTTTGGGCAAGGAGTGTTTGAAGCTGTGTGTCTTACACAGGCTCTTTGACCTCCCTGGGCCTTACTTTCTTTGTCTATGAAATGGGAATCATAATGGTGGTTTCCCTGTGAGGTTGGAATGAGTTCGTTTATAAAGCAGTTAGTACCAGAGACATAAGAATTAAATTAGCATTTATGGGACTGGAGAGATGGCTCAGTGGTTAAGGTGCTTGCTTGCAATGCCTAACAATCTGGGTTTGATTCCTCAGTACCCATGTGAGCCAAAGGCACAGGTGGTGCATGTGTCTGGAGTTTGTGTGCAGTGACTACTTATGTTCACTCCAGGGCTAGAGGCCCTGGCATGCCCCTCTTCTCTGTCTGTTTCAGTTTGCAAATAAAAATATTAAAATTTAAAAAAGCTTATTCTCTCCCTTTATCTGCCTCTTCCTCTCTCTCTCAAATAAATACACAACAAAATTAGGGGGCTGGGGCCAGACGTGGTGGTGTACACCTTAAATGCCAGCACTCAGGAGGCAAAGGTAAGAGGTTCACAATGAGTTCAAGGCCACCCAGAGACTACTGAGTGAATTCCAGGTCAGCCTGAGCTAGAGTGAGACCCTACCTTGAAAAATCAGGAAAAAAAAGTAGGGGGCTGGAGTGATGGCTTAGTGGTTAAGGTGCTTGCCTGCAAAACCTAAGGACCCAGGTTTGATTCCCCAGGACCCACATAAGCCAGTTGCACAAGGTGGCACATGTTTCTGGAGATCATTTGCAGTGGCTGGATGGCCTGCTGTGCCTATTCTGTCCCTCTCTCTTTCTCTGCCCCTTTCTATCTCTCTCAAACAAACAAACAAAAAAAAGAGTTAAAAAATTAAAAAATGCTTAAGGGGCTGGAGAGATAGCTTAGCGGTTAAGGTGCTTGCTTGCGAAGCCTAAGGACCCAGGTTCAATTCCCCATTACTCAGGTAAGTCAGATGCACAAAGTGGTGCATGCATGTGGAGATCATTTACAGTGGCTGAAGGTCCTGGAGTGCCCATTCTCTCTCTCTCAAATAATAAATGAATAACTTAAAAAGTTAAAAAACTAAAACAGAAGTGTACACATGCACACACACACACACACGCGCGCACACACAGAGTTCTCACAACAACAGGCCACATGCTCCTCTGATGGTTGGCCAGCCTGAGCCGCTTGGCCTTGACCCTCCCACAGTCACCAGCCTGCCTTCTGGGGGAGGCATACAGCCTGGTGTCCTGGAAGCCCCAGGAAAGATCTCCCAACCCTCCACCATGGGTTACCCTCTCCCAAAGGTACCTCCAGGGTGACGGCAACCCAGGGCTCTGCTTCTTTGCTGGGTGCCCGTTCCTTTCCACCGCCCCCTGCTGCGGTGCACACAGACAGCCCCATCAGGAGAAGCAGGAAGAGGCAGGGCAGCATGGTGAACAAGCACCCCTCTGTCGGGGGACCCCCGCAAGCCCCTCTCCGCCTGATGCTGCCTCCTTCAGCAGGCTCGGGTCCCCTCAGGACTGCTTGAGGAGAGGTGGGGAGGCCTTGGTCCTCTCTAGGACTTGCAACTCCTCAGCTCCCTTCCTGCCACGAACCCTACCTCTGCACCACTTCGTGTGACTGCCTTGTTCCCTGGTAGGAAGGGCCAGTGACACCAGGAGCTCAGACCTCCCCATGGCCACCCTCAACATCTGATCCCAGGGCTTAACACTGATGCAACACCTGCCTCCCTTTGGCTGGGCTCCCTCCTGTGACAGGTGCACAATGGCCCTGTGTGTGGGGACTGGAGGTAGCTCCCCAAAGGCAACTCCCAGGAGACCAGCTCATGTTGGGAACAGGAAGAGAGGACTATATGGTTCCTCCCTTCCTGAACTGTCCCCAGGATGTAGCCAGCATCCCACCACCCATAGCCCACTCCTACCTCAAGGTCCCTCTTCCTCCCACTCTCCCCATCAGTCATCCCTGGGTGTGCTTACACTGCTCGCCATAGGAGGGCTGCTAGTGCTTAAAAAAATAGGGCCTTCTGGGCTGGGGAGATGGCTTAGTGGTAAAGGTATCTGCCTGCAAAGCCAAAAGACCCAGGTTCGATTCCCCAGGACCCATGTAAGCCACATGCACAAGAGGCGCACACATCTGGAGTTCCTTTGCAGTGGCTAGGGGCCCTGGCGTGCCCATTCTTTCCCTCTCTAACTATTTCTGTATCTCTTTCTCAAATAAATAAAAATTTTTTTAAAAAAGGGCTTCCTATGCACAGGAACTAGGATTTTCAAATTGGCCTCCAACCCCAAGTGTCAGCCATTGGCCATAAGCAACTGGAGCTCAGCACTGTTGCTAAAATGATCTTTCTAAATCCTGGATGTCACCATCTCCCCCGCTTACAGCCTTCCATGAATCCCAAGTTCCTGAGCATGGCGTTCACACCTCGTCCCTTCTGTTCAGCTCTTCCCTCTGGCCTGCCCATCCATCCATCCATCCATCCATCCATCCATCCATCCATCCATCCAAAACAAGGGCTATGTGACCTCTGGCCATTAGTTAGCCTTTCTAAATCTTAGGACCCCTTCCCCCAACACCGAGTGAATAACGGCACTCTGCGGAGGCCGGGGATGAGAGGAGATAATGCATGCGGGAAACTACCGTGTGGAATGGTAGTAAATATTTAATGACCAGAAACTATCATTATTGTTACTATTATTGGCACTGAGGCGGGAAGATGACAAAGACACTGTCCCTGCTTAAAGTGTCACCCAGTCCACGAGACCTCTGGTTGTCAGAAAAGCGAAGTTCTCTTTGACATGGCCATAGAGACATGAGCCAGGGCCGGGCATGTCCTCCATCACAGCCCTCCCCTGATACAACGTGCTTCTGGGACAAGGGCAGCCATGACCTCCTGCCCTCATGGTTTTATTTCGGTGGTTGCCTCGGCCTGGACCTCCCTTTGCACCTGGCAAACTTCCACTCATGCTCGAACTTTGGTTCTACATATGCTCACACCTGGCTAGAAATTTCTCCGTCTTTACTCCTATCTCCAGCAAAGATCAATTTGGCCCCTTTCCCCTGGTCTCGCACTTACATCTGTATGGGTTGGTGGGAGAGGTTGTTTACTGGGCAAGGGTGATCGCTGAGGCACTGTGATCCCCCAACAGCACAGGCTGGGCCAGGCATGGTGGCTCACGCCTTTAATCCTGGCGCACGAATGCACAACCTGGAGGAGGGCACTTGGCTTGGGTCTCCTAAGTGAGACAGCCAGGCTCAGGGACGCTGGGCTAGTCAGCCCCCCCCTGTGGTGAGGGCTGTGCTGTGAGCCCTCTGGGCCGGTGTGTGAAGTGAGTGCTTGGCACACGCCCAGTAGGTCTTTAACAGACTTGTGTTCACTCTTGAGTGAGTGAGTGTGGAGTTTGGAGAGTGCCAGGATATGCTAAAAATACAGGGTTCGTGGCCTGTGTCCCTCCCAGCTCTATTCAACTCTCCCAAGGGAAGATCATCAAATACCTCCAGCCTTTCTTTCAGGTTTCTATTGCAAGGAAATGTTTTTGTTTTTGTTAAATTAAAAAAAAATTATTTATTTGACAGAAAGAGACAGAGTATAACTATGCCAGGTCCTCCTGCAGCTGCAAATACCTCCAGACACATGGGTCACTTTGTGCATCTGGCTTGCATGAGTACTGGGGAATTGAACTCAGACTTTGCAAGCAAGTGCTTTAACTGCTGAGCCATCTCTCCAGACCAAGGAAGTTTTTATTTTTTTGTATTTTGTTTTTTGTCCCTAGACACTGAGGCAGATCTGGTTTGTTCTAGGTTACTCAGAGAATGAATGGCATGCTGGAACGGAGGCCTTCACAGCATGGACCTCGGCCTGGGGGAGATGAATGTCCCCCTGTAGGTGCAAATGGGGTGCTGACAATCTCCGTTCCTAAAGAATTCCCGGGCCTCAGTTGCTCTGTCTGCCCCTTCAGGGGTAAAACAAAGAATGCATTAATTCCTGTAGGAAAAATCCCTCAACAGTGCCTCACATGGGGGAGGGGGGGGGCTTCTCCTGGCCCAGGCTCCTCCGTGCGTGCGTGGGGCAGGATGTGGTGGGCGTACCGCAGGGACAAGTCAGGAGGCACTGGGCAGAAGCGAGGGCAGTGGGGAAGAAGAAAGAAACCCCCACCCCCCAAGTCCGGAAGGCAGGCAGGACACAGGCTGGAAACCACGGCTATTTCCAGTGTCGGGCTGAGGCTGGCAGGCCCTGTGGTCTGGCCAGCCGCCCTGAGCGGTGCCCTTGGCCACCGGGACACGGCCCTGGGTCGGTGCTCCCGGCTTCGCCTCGCCCTCGCAGGTGGCGGCTGGGCTAGGGCGCTAGGGCCAGAGGCAGGACCAAGGCCCGGGGGGAGAGCCAGGCGTGTGACCGTGGGTTGGGGGGCGACCCCCAGGTCAGCTGGGTAGGGCAAGATCAGGCTCTTCGGGCTTCGATGTCGGACAGGCTCGGGTGTCCGTAGGACCACGTGGTGAGCCGGGCCCGTGGGCAGGTTCCAGCTTCCGTGTGACCTTGTGGTGGGCGGGGCCTGGGCAGGTTCGCGTGGGATTAGGACCACGTGGCCGGCGGGGTCGGGGCA
This sequence comes from Dipus sagitta, assembly GCA_036346955.1. Classification (NCBI taxonomy): domain Eukaryota; kingdom Metazoa; phylum Chordata; class Mammalia; order Rodentia; family Dipodidae; genus Dipus; species Dipus sagitta. The sequence continues at coordinate 2,030,415 of CM070778.1, read as the reverse complement.
GGTGGAGGTTTGAGTCATTCCTCGTGGTGGGCGGGGCTTGGGCAGGTTTGTGTTCGGGTTTAGGTTAGGACCCCCCAGGTGGGTAGATTCAGGTAGGACCCCCTTGATGGGCAGGTTCGGGCGTGGGCTCCACGGACGGGAGTTTGGGGTGGGGGTGTCGGTGGGTTGGGGGGAGTGAGCAGCGCCCTCCAGCGGCCAAGGCGTGCAGGTTCAGCTTCGGAACGACCCGCGGTGGGCGGGCCGGGGGGCGGCCAGGGGTGGCGGTCTGGCCGCAGGGTGGGTCGCGGCCGCCCGAGAGGCTTGCTGGGCGCCGGGTGGGCGCGCAGGATTGCTAAAGGCTGCGGTTTGGCTAGGATTGCGGAGCCGAGAAGAAAAGGGCGAGGGAGGGAAGGCTGAAAAACAAAACAAAACCAAAAAAAAAAAAAAAAAAGCAGAGGGAGTAGAGGGAAACACGAGATCACGAGGGCGGGCTGCGGGCAGGAAGCCGACGCTTCCGAGCGCCTACTCGACCCAAAGGACGGCGGGGGGTGGGGTGGGGTGCGGGGCCCCCCATTGCACAGGATGGCCACGGGAGGCCGAGCGCTGTGGGTGGCAGAGTCGAGATTCGAACTTAGATGCGCCTGCCGCTCGCGTGCTCGCGCACCTCGATCGCGAATTGGCAGGGCTGGGAGGGGCTCCGGGGAAGGGGCTCGTTGCCTCGCAGGGACCCTGGAGCGGAGGCGCAGCCCTCAGTGCTGCATCCTTCCATCTAGATGACGCCCGCTGGGCCCTTATCTCTTTCCCACGCCCTTCCAGCGCCCCCGTGCGGCAGCGTCCGAGCGCTTCGTCGTCCTCTCCAGGACCGCCGTTCACGCGGGATGCTGGCGAGCTGGGCCTTGATGGCTGTCCCTTGCCTAGAGGGTCAGAACATAAAGGAGGGGCGGGAAGGCCGGGGCTGCCAGCCCTAGGGTTCTAGCATTGACCGGAGAGGGAAGTGGCCAGGAAGCTCAGGTTGGAGCAATAGTCTGCACCCTGTGCTTGGTCGGTGTCCTCCCCAAGGTTGCCTTCTGGCTCTCTTGCGTTGATCATAGATTTACTGAGCGAGCACCTACGAAAATGAGCGTGCCAGCGCAGATGAGTGAAGTAGATAAGTACAACCACTTTAACAGAGCAGGGCCTCTGGAGAGGAGCAAGAGGTGCCCATCTGTAATGTCCCGTGCACGGGGATGGATGTCTGCCCTAGACAGAGCATCTCTCCTATGCCCTTAGGGAGATGGAGGAAGCAGAACCCTTGCTCCTGTTGCTCAGCAGGGGAGTGAGCGGATATCCGGCCCACAGTGCCCAGAAGATTTAGCCCAAACTTCCTTTGCTCTTGGGATCTCTAGCCCTCAGTTATGCCCCGCCCACCAACATACACCTAGGTCTTTGGAGGGGCCTGGAGATCTCAGAGGTTTATTTATTTTAAATTATATAGTGTGGGTGGGGGCAACAGGGTTTCTTGATGCTGCAAATAAACTCCAGACACATGTGTCACTTTGTGTCTAGCTTTACCTGGGTGCTGAGGAATTGAACCTGAGACAGCAGGCTTTGCAAGCAAGTACCTTTAATAGCTGGAGCCATCTCCCCAGCCCCAGGAAGGTTTTTATTGCTTGCTGTTCAGTTTTTTTTTTTTCTTTTTTTGTTTTCTGTGTTTTGAGGCTGTGTCTCACTCTAGCCCAGGCTGACCTGGAATTCACTATGTAGTCTCAGGGTGGCCTCTAACTTGCGATCCTCCTACCTCAGCCTCCCAAGTGCTGGGATTAAAGGCGTGCACCACCAAGCCTGGCTTGCTGTTCAGTTTTGAGAAGGATCAAGACAGTCTCTGTCTTGCACCTATCAGCCCTTCCCCCATCAAGCCTAGTCCAGGGGTCCCATTGGTAACCTTATTTAGGCAAGTTACTGAACCATTCTGAATTTCCCTTACTGTAGCCATTGCTGGCAGATGGGAATAAGAAGTCAAGAATGGTCATCACACTTGTAATCCCAGTGCCCACGAGGCTGAGGCAGGAAGATCAAGAGTTTGATACCAGCCTCGGCCACTTAGTGAGATCCTTTCTCAAAACAAACCAAAAAGGTGGGGTGACAATACAGTGCTCAAGTCAACGGTTGTATAAAAGAATTCCGTGCAGCTTTCCGCATGCAGTCGACATGTAGTAAGTGGCAGCAGTTATTATTGCCATAAATCATGTAATTAAATGACAACATCCATTCACATTCCCTGGGAAAGCCCAGATTACAGAAAGTCGTCTGGGGCATTCCCTGATGTTTCACCATCAGCTTGTTTCCTAAGGATAGGTAGGAACTGGTTACCTGCCTGGAGCCCCTGTCTTCCGTGTGGGGTCCCCTCCCTAGATAACATCCAGCATCCCAGGCCTTAAGGTGGGCTCAGAAACTCCAGTGGAGGCCAGGGGAGGCTGTGTGAGGTCCCTTGTTGGGAGTCCTGGATTCTAGTCTTACCCCTCACCCTAAACGGGCGCCAAGGAGCCTCCCCGAGTGCCCACCTCTCTCTCTCTCAGTGCCTGCGGGCAGTAAAGGCACCAGTCTGATCCCATTAGCGAGGGAAAAGAAGCTCATGGGTAAAATTGGCCCTCTCTTTGAGTGAGTGCAGGAGGAGAATGAATGGCTAATTGAAAATATATTTATAATTCACTGTCCTTGGTCTACCAAGTGGAGCCTCCGGTCCCACTGTCTGCAGAACAGCTTGTAGCTTGAGTCTGAGAAAACACCAGAGCCCGTGGCAAGGAGACAGTGCCGTGTGTGTGTGTGTGTGTGTGTGTGTGTGTGTGTGTGTAACCTGGTCAGCTGGAATCCAGGGGTACCAGCTGACCTGATGTCCCTCATCACTTCCAGGACACCTGAGCCCTTGCAGTGGGTGAGGACATCTGTGGGTGAGAGGCTCCCTCCTGGCCTCTCTCTGGAGCAGCTCAGCTCTTCTGGGGTTTGTGAGAGCAGCGGGTAGAGGAGGAGAGGCTGCATGTGGGGAAGGAGGAACTCTAGATGCCCTTGGCCCAGTGTGTGAGCACTCCGGCAGGAGCAGAGGTGACTGTGGAAGGACAAGTCAGGATGCCCTTGGGGTCCCTTGGCCTTCAGGTCTGGAGTGGGATCTGGGCTTTGCCACTCCTAGGGAGTCTGATTTTCTTTCTGCAGTGCTGACCCTGCAGATGCGACAGCCACGTTTCATGCTCCATGGCTGCCCATCACCAAGCATGTCCCCTTTGGGACATTATGGTTACATGCTTTCCCCCTGTGTTGCCCTTGAGCATGCTGGGTAAGCAGGCAGGTACTCTACCACTGAGTGGCAGCCCCAGCTCTCCTTTTTTTCTCACGTATCTATATATCTATATTTATGTCTCTTGCTCTCTCTCTCTCTCTCTCTCTCTCTCTCTCTCCACCCCATATACATATACACATACATGCTTGGGAGATGGCCACACAAGCAGGGGGACCTGAGTTCAGATCTTAGCCCCTCCTTAAAATGTTCAGTTTGTAAACCAGGTGTGGTGGCACATGCCTTTAATCCCAGCTCTTGGGAGGCAGAGGTAGGAGGATCACCATCAGTTCAAGGCTAGCTTGAGACTACGTAGTGAATTCCAGGTCAGCCTGCACTACAGTGAGACCCCACCTTGAAAAACAAAACAAAACAAACAAACAAAAAGGTTGAGTGTGGTGGCACACGCACCTGTGTACCTGCAATCCCGGTGCCAGGGAGGCCCAGAAAGAAGGATCCCTAGGGCTGGCTGGCTAGCTTGTGTAGTTTAATCAGTGATCTCAGTTTGGAGAGAGACCCTTTCTCAAAAATAAGGTAAGCTGGGCGTGGTGACACACAGCTTTAATTATTCCAAGCACTTGGGAGGCCGAGGTAGGGGGATTGGTGTGAGTTCGAGGCCACCCTGCCTACACTACATAGTGAATTCCAGGTCAGCCTGGGCTAGAGTGAGACCCTACCGGGGGAGCGTTGTGTGGCGGGCAGCGAGTGGAGGGGGAGGGCGAGTCTGTGCCGCTTGCACGGGTGTAAGATGCCCCTGGCAGACAGGGCTGCCCGAGACACTCACGTGAGGCTACCTCACCGCGGGAGAAGATGGAGGCTGAAATCCAGCCCCTGTCCACATCGCCAAACCCACCAAGCCTTGCACTGCTATTTCCCGGTTTCCGGGGGGTCGGGGCGGTGGGGGGGGGGTCATTGGTACAGGCCCTGAGGGCCCCAGTTTCCAGGGACAGAAGTTTGTAACATCAGGGCAGAAACCCAGTGATGATGATGGAACTCAACCTGTCAGAGCTCATCTCGCCCCTAAGAGGCGACTTCTGAGCCTGATGCCGATGTCTACGGCTGGGAATGGAGGCATTAGGTAAATGTAAAGTGAGTCACAGCCCCAGAAAGCTTACGCAAGACTGGGGGAAGGGAAGACAGGGTAAGGCAGACACGTTTCTGTAGCTCTGGCTGCCATCTTGGTTTGAGTGTTCAGTCAGGGCTCTCAGGGGAGACTGTCTGGTAGCACACCTGCACCCCAGCTCCAGCTGGAGGCCACGGCAACAGGATGGCTGAGCGCAGCACAGCCGACCCTTTTATTTTGGGGGGGAGTCAAGGTGGGATCTTGCTCTAGTCCAGGCTGACCTGGAATTCACTATGTAGTCTCAGGGTTGCCTTGAACCTACAGAAGTCCTCCTACCTCTGCCTCCTGAGTGCTGGGATTAAAGACGTGTGCCACCACACCTGGCTAAATATTTTATTTATTTATGAGCAAGAAAGAGGAGGGGGAGAACAAGAGTCTTGTCACTGCAAATAAGCTTCAAATATATGTGCCACTTTGGGCATCTGGCTTTTTTAATTTTTTTATTTTTATTTTTGGGTTTTCGAGGTAGGGTCTCACTCTAGCCCAGGCTGACCTGGAATTCACTATGGAGTGTCAGGGTGGCCTTGAACCCACAGAAATCCTCCTACCACTGCCTCCTGAGTGCTGGGATTAAAGGCGTGTGCCACCACAGCCCGGCCATATTTTTTAAATATTTTATTTTTATTTATTTATTTGACAGAGAAAGAGGGAGAGAGAGAGAATGAATGGATGCACCAGAGCCTCCAGCCACTGCAAACGAAACTCCAGACACGTGCCCTACCTTGTGCATCTGGCTTACATGAGTCCTGGGGAGTTGAACCTGGGTCCTTTGGCTTTGCAGGCAAGTGCCTTAACCGCTAAGCCATCCCTCCATCCCTGTGCATCTGCTTTTTCAAAATTTATTTATTCATTTATGAGGGTGGGGGAGAGAGAGGAAATGGGCACACCAGGGCCTCCAGTCACTGCAAACGAACTCCAGATGCATGTGCAGTCCTGTACATCTGGCTTACGTGGGTCCTGGGGAATTGAACCTAGATTCTTTGGCTCTGCAGGCAAGCGCCCTAACTGCTAAGTCATCTCTCCAGCCCTGCATCTGGTTTTATGTAGGTATTGGGGAATTGAACCTGGGCTGTCAGGTTTTGTAAGCATCTTTAACCACTGAGCCATCTCCCCAGCCCACAAACAAGGATTATTTATTTGTTTATTAAAAAGGTTTTTAGTAATAACTTCCATGATTGTAGACAATATCCCATGGTAATGCCCTCCCTCCTCCCACTTTCCCCGTTGAAACTCCATTCTCCATCATATCCCCTTCCCCCTCTCAATCAGTCTCTGACAAACAAGGATTTTTGACGCGGGGAGCTTCTAGTCAGTCTGGGCCGTGGGTCTTCAGCACTGTGGTGAAGTTTTGTCCCCACCATGGTGCGTGCATGGGGAGTGGGGGTTCTGCTGGAAGCAGGAGGGGCTGGAAACAGGTTTTAGGTCACTGGAGTAGCCCAGGACAACCTGGGCTGGGGCTGGGAGAGGTAAATGCTAGGCTAGAGATGAGAAGGTTGGACTTGACAGCACAGGATGTCCCTGGTCTTAGGCCTGGGGGACAGGAGAGGGAAGGCTTTGGGCTGGGGAGATGGACAGAAGATTCAAGTGGGTGGGGGTGCTGTTACTTCAGGCACTTTGATAATTTGAATTGCCTGTGGCTGTTCAAGGGGAGATGCCAGGAGATGCTTGGGGCTCAGGGAGCAAGGCATGGAGTTAAAAGACACCATTGCGTCGGGTGTGGTGGCGTAGGCCTTTAATCCCAGCACTCGGGAGGCAGAGGTAGGAGGATCACCGTGAGTTCGAGGCCACCCTGAGACTACATAGTGAATTCCAGGTCAGCCTGGGCTAGAGAGAGACCCTACCTCGAAAAAAAAAAAAAAAAAAAAAAAAAAGACACCATTGCATGGGGATAGTGAACTTGGGGGGAGGGACCAAAAACCATAAGGAATGGGTGAATGGTGGAATATTCCATGACAGTGAGTGATGCTGGATGATTACATATATTGATGTGAATACAACTCAAAATGTGGAGTCAAAAGCAATATTCAAGATATAGTATGATTCCATCTACACAGAATTTGAAAGCATGGAAGACATTATAAACATATGATAGGGCTGGAGAGATGGTTTAGCAGTTAAGGTGCTTGCCTGCAAGGCCAAAGGACTCTGGTTGGATTCCCCAGGATCCACAAGCCAGATGCACGAGGTGGCGCATGCATCTGGAGTTCATTTGCAGTGGCTGAAGGCCCTGGTGCACCCATTCTCTCTCTAACTCTGTCTCTCTCTCTCTCTAATTAAAAAAATTATAAATACATACATACACATAAAAATATGAAATACTTTTAGGTTTTTATTATTTTTTATTTGTTTTATTTTATCTATTTATTTATTTATTTTGGTTTTTCGAGGTAGAGTCTCACTCTATCCCAGGCTGACCTGGAATTCACTATGTAGTCTCGAGGTGGCCTTGAACTCACAGCGATCCTCCTACATTGGCCTCCCAAGTGCAATTTTTTTTTAATTTAAAAAATATATTTATTTATTTATGAGAGAGAGAGCCGGCACACCAGGGCCTCTAGCCACTGCAAATGAACTCCAGACACAAGTGCCGCTTTGTGTATCTAGCTTTATGTGGGTACAGAGGAATCAAATCTGGGTCCTAAGACTTTGTAGGCAAGTGCCTTAACCGCTGAGCAATCTCTCCAGCCCTCCCCCACCTTTTTTTTTTTTTTTTTTTTTGAGGCAGGGTCTCTCTCTAGCCCAGGCTGACCTGGAACTCACTCTGGAGTCTCAAGCCGGCCATGGCTGGCGTATAAAATGCTTCTGAGAATAATTGATCAGTCTGGGAGGGAGCTTATCTACGGGGAATGAGAGAGGGAAGGGGACAGGCTGCTGAGTTCCGTTTTCTTCATAAGGATGTGTCTGTGAAGCCAAGGAGTGTGGTCTGGTTTGTTTTTCTTCCATCTGTACATTTTGATGTGCTTGTATGGAGCAAACGAAGGCTGGAAGAGAAATCTGAGACCACGATGGGGGGGAGGGGGCTTGGGATTTGCTCAGGGGCCGCAGAGTGCTTGTATTGCATGCCCGAGACCCTGTGTTCAGCGCCTCGTACCACAGAAGAGAACGAGAAGAGACGTGAGAGAGCCTTGTTCGAGGGCTTTGGGGGCTGACAGTGGCCCTACCATCCAGCGTAGTTGAAAGGGTAGTTGGCCCTGAGGCAGGGGGATGGCCACGCGGACTTTCCTATAGGAGTCTGTGAGTCTCTAGCACCCAGGGGCGGGGGTGGGAAAGGGCAGTGTCGAGGCTTGAAGACTCAAGGAGGCCAAAGCCAAACCCCAATGCCCGGGCATGGAGAGTGGGTGGTACCTAGGCTTGGCAGGCAGAAGGCTGAAAGATGCAGTGCCAAGCTGGGCAGAGGGGCTGCCAGGGTGGAAGATCAGAGGGTGGATGGGGGAGCCGGGCACTGTCAGGGCTTGAAGCAGGAGGCCGCTGGGGGTGGCGAGTTGGGGATCGGTAGTGCTAGGGGGAGGCAAGGAGGAAGCAAGCATTGCCAAGTGAGCAATGGGAAGCAGTTGGTGCCAGCTTAGTGTTGGGGGCAGGGCCAGGGGCCAGGAGGAGGCAGCTTTGGGCCTAATCTCTCCCCAGGTCCCCTTTGGCTGTTCAGTTTTGCAACAAACCTCTGCTGCTGACTTGGAGAATCCTGGCATTCCCAGGGCAAGGGTTCTGCTGACCCCTTTAGGGGGTCTGTCCCGCCAAGGAGTCAAGAGTCACAACTCTGGGAGGTCCTAGTGTTTGTTCTCGTTTATGCACCAAGGTAACAAGACTCAGAGAATTGAAGTCATTGGCTAAGGTGTGTGTTGGGGACGGGGGGCGGGGGGGGGGGATGACGACAGTACATGTGTTGTGGAAGTGACTGAAGTCCAGGTTTTTCAGAACCTAAAACCCTGAGGGCCTCTCTGGTACCTTCTGTACAGATGGGGACAGCCTTGTCAAGGATGGGGGGACTGACCCAGGCAAAGCCACCCAGTGAGTATCGTGACAGGACCTGAATGGAAGCTGCCTGTGCCCAGATCTGTACCAACCTCTGCGCACTGCCCAGTGGCAGGACGGGACAGCGAGGGGCCAGCGGTCAGGGCCTCTATGTTGACTTACGCCAGAAATCTTCTCGCTGAGGAGTAGTGAGGCTTAAATGCTTCCAGACATTTTTAAGTGTTTGAATATTTATTTATTTGCAAGCAGAGAGATAGAGAGACAGAGACAGTGGATACACCAGGGCCTCCCGCTGCTGTTAAGTCTTGTGCATCTGGCTTTATGTGGGCACTGGCAAGCAAGTGCCTTAACCACTGAGCCATCTCTCCAGTCCCCAGAAATTCTTCCAAACCCAGCAGTGACAGAGGGCCATGAGCACCATAGGGGATCTGTTCTGGGGCGGCAGTGAAGTTGAGGTCTTAGGGGAGAACCCAGTCCTATAGAATCTGTACCTTTGACAGCGCTGCAAGGTATGAGGGACTCTGAAACCCAGTACTTTGTTCTCAGAGCTGGGGATGATGGTGTACACTTGTAATCTCAGCATGATGGAGGCTGGAGGATCAGAAATTTGAGGTCATCCTTGGCTACAAAGCAAGTTTAAGGTCAGCCTGGGCTACTGAGACTGTCTCAAAAAGTTGGTTTTAGACCTGGTGTGGTGGCACATGCCTTTAATCCCAGCACTCGGGAGGCAGAGGTAGGAGGATCGCGGTGAGTTCAAGGCCACCCTGAGACTGCATAGTGAATTCCAGATCAGCCTGAGCTAGAGTGAGAGCCTACCTCGAAAAACAAACAAAAAATTGGTTTTAATGATAACCAAAGTGTCTCCCAATGCCAAAACAAACAAACAAAAAACCCAACAACAGCAACAAAAAACCCATAAAATAAAAATAAAATAAAGATCCAGAAAGATGAAACACATCAAGATGGTGGCATCATTACGGTGTCTCTGGCTAACCTGGGTTACTCACACCGCCCTAAGGGAGGCAGGGCCTGGGTCTCTGATAAGCAGAGTACTCTAAGGCCCCTGAGTGCCTCTTGGAGAACCGAGTTTATAGTTTCTCTTAACTTTTATTCATGTAACCCCAGAAACACCTACTGGAGGCAGATTGGGACATACCCCTGGAGAATGGGGAGACCCCTCCTTGTTTTACAGTGGAGAAGCCCAAGGCCCAGGCATAGAAAGAAGTTACGCCAGGGTTCCACTTATTTCTAAGCTGTGTTTGAGGCCTGGCATGTGACTGGCATTTCGGGAGGGTGTTGGTCTGAGCTAGGACGTTCTACAGGTCCAGGAACGGTCCCTGGCTGGCATGGTTGCTCAGGGAAGTGGCTCTTGTTGAGGACAGAGAGTGGCGCGGATCTGCCCTGGTGTCCTCTGGCATGCGGTGGCCCTGACCCTTGTGTCTTCTTTGCCCTCTCTTTGGCCCAGCGGTGCCCAAGTACTTTGGAAGGGTGGGGTGTGCAGCAGCTCCAGGGGGCTGCAGGACAGGACCCATTTGACCTCAGCAGTCATCTGACCCCTGTGACTCAGGCCTGGCCCTGCCCGTGGAGGGCACAGGGCCAGTCTGAGCTCATCTCCACTGCCTGGAGCAGAAGTGGTAAACAAGTTCACCCTCCATTCCCACCCCTGCAAGGAAGCAGAGAACAGAGAGAGGTGAGGCCCCCCCCCCACTACCACCCCAGACACTACCTGGCCCAAGCCACCGAAACAACCCAGATGTGTGTCATACGTGTCGCGGGCGCTGGTCGTGTTCTGGGCTCTTGCATAGCATGCTTTTCTTCACGCACATCCGTGGGGTGCCCATGGCCAACCATTCTAGGACTGGAAAACGGCTTGCTCTCGTGGGGATGGTTTTACGCCATCCCCAGTCTCTTGGGACCAGTGGCCTAGGCCTCATGCAACCTGGCCTGAGGGCTGGTGGTGCCCATGGGATGACACCTGATCTTACCTCCTAGATCTGCCCACAGCCATGAGCCAGGGGCCCCTATGGCCTCTGGGAGTCCCAGAGATGTCACAGCAGAATATGTGAGATCTATTGCTGTGGTTAGCCTGGCCCGTGGTGACGTCTTAGGGGGCAGTCTTAGGTCCATGTCCTTCCATATTCCCTCAGAGCTCTTTCTCCTCACTCAGGCGTTCCTGGGCTTCTGTTCACACCCCTTTCTCTCCATCCAGGTGACTGTCATTGACAGTGACCGCCACCAGGTGGCACCAGCATATCATGTGTTCACTCCCTGTCTAGGCTCCCCTCTGCCCTTGCAGGGTGATTAACCAACCCTTAGCCCCTGGCAACACTCCCACCCTGTCCAACGCCGCCTACCTGCGACTTTCATGACGGGGCAGGACAGGGGCGCGGGCAGGAGCTCCCCAGGCAAGGGCTCTGCTGACCTCTTAAGGGGTCTCTCCGGCCAAGGAGTCAGAGTCACAGCTCTGGGAGTGTTTGTTCTCATTTATATACCGAGGGAACAAAACTCCTAAAAATGAAGTCACTGGCCAGGGGCTGGGAGGCAGTACACGTGCTGTGGAAGTGACTCAAGTCCAGGTTTTGCGGGATCTAAAACCCTGGGACTTCCTGGGAGTCAGGAGGGGAGGGCCAAAGGTCCTCGGATCAGGTCTCTACCACAGTCAGCCCCTGCCGCTGGGCCTCTCTGGCTGTCTTCTAGGTCGTCTCCTTCAAATGTGACTCAAAAGGCTCCTTTGTCCTGAGAGGGGGCTGCGATTACCCTGTTGTGGGTCTTGGGAACCCAGCCCCTGGGTGTCAGCCAGTTTCCTTCCTGTTCCAGGATCTGTCTTTGCACCTGGTGCTGGCCAGTGCAAGAGCGGCCCCCTCTTTCTGGGACCCCCCTGGCCCAGGGTCAGGTGAATGGTGAAGCAGTGACCTTTGGGAAGCCTGCTGATGTGGCGCCTGAGCTGAGGGAAGGTGCTCCAGGAAGGCTTCCTGGAGGAGGCAAGCGCTAGGCAAGACGAGGCAGGGCAAGGTGGCCGCTCTGCCAGGACCGATCCTTGTATGTGGGAAGCAGAGGAGGCGGGCTGTTGCAGACCTGGAGTCAGGCAGGGCTCCTGTGTTGGCCTTCATTTGGGCTGAGCTCCCTGCTGACCCATGTCCCCACCCCCTGACTCCCTGTCCCACTGGGAGGCTGCTGTGGGCTAAGGCCAGGGAGCCAGGGTGGGGTGCCCTCCCTAGGCCAAAGCAAGATCCCGAGCAGGCTGTGGCAGTGCCCAGGAGTCAGAGGAGAGTTGCCACCCCCACCCCTGGGCCCCTCTGTAATTAGGGCTATTTTTAGGCCCCTCTTCCTTCCTATTTCAGGCCTCTGGACTGTGCCGGAGAGTGGGCTGTCCTGGGGCCGCTAAACTGGGCCGTGGCGTGGGAGCTGCAGCCACAGTGCAGACCACAGGCGAGGCGGAGTCCTGGTGGGGGAGGGGAGCCCAGGACGTGGCTAGGCTGGCGTAGGGCTGGGAGAGGGGCCTGACCTGGCTCATCAGACCCCTCCCTGGGCTCATCCCTCTGTCCCTAACCCTGCTACTGATGTGAACAGTTAGCCCAGGGCCTTTGCGTATGATGCCAGCTCCTTGGAAGGGCACACAAGATGATCACAGTAAAGATCAGCATTTATTGAGCACTGCCTGTGTGCCAGGTACTGTCCTGGCACTTTACCTACATCAACTCACCACTGACAACCCTAGGAAGTCAGGGACGTTTGTACCCATTTTACAGATAGGAAAACAGAGGCTCTCAAGTGCCGCAAGATCATGTCTCAGGCTTGATATCACATGACCTGATCTCATCCTTGTCTTTGATGGGGTTTTGAAGGAAAGAGCACTGGAGATGGGTTTCTTCCTGGTCTATTTCCAGGCTCCGTCCTGTGGAGTTGTCAGCCGTGGTGTGGCCTGCCTGTCCATTGAGTGATGGTCCACAGCCTGTCCTGCAGGCGGAAGGGTGGGTCTTGCCCAGCTGGTTCCAGTTAGGCACCAGAAAGCAGGCGAGGGGTATATTTAGCCCTGGTTTCTAGAGGAGCCAGAGGTCTTTCATCCTTGGAGGCGCCGGCCACAGTGGGACTCAGCTTGCCAACGCTGGGCTCCTGGGCTGCAGGACACCCAGGCTTCGGGACCCGGAGGGAAGGGGCCAGTGTGATCTGGCTCATTCATGGGACCTGGACGGGGTGGCAAATGCCAGGGGCGATTGAAGTTTGACTTCAATGATCAAAATGTGTCCCTGAAGGTTGAGGGCTCCTGCAGGTATGGGAGGCAGTCCCATCGCCTGCTGTCTTTCCCTCCAGCCCAGCCTGGCCTAACTCATCCATATGGAGAGAGCTTATTTTGTGCTTAGTCCTGGCTAGGGAGTCAGGGCCTGTCCTCGGTCAGAGAGGTGAGCAGGTGACAGTTCCCAGTGCATAGGAAGGAGGTGTCCTCTTTATTCTTTTTAATTTAATTCAATTTTTTTTTTTTTTTTGCAAGGTAGAATATCACTCTAACTCAGGCTGATCTGGAATTCACTAGGTAGTCTCAGGGTGGCCTTGCACTCACGGCAATCCTTCTACCTCTGCCTTCCAAGTGCTGGGATTAAAGGTGTGTGCCACCATGTCTGGCTTAATTTTTTTTTTTTTTCCTCGAAGTAGGGTCTTACTCTAGCCCAGGCTGACCTGGAATTCACTATGTTGTCTCAGGGTGACCTTGAACTCATGGCAATCCTCCTACCTCTGCCTCCCGAGTGCTGGGATTGAAGACATGCACCACCACGCCCAGCTTAAATTTTTTTTTGTAAACAGTTTATTATTAGAAGGTATATGGGCTTAGAAAATGGTTTAGTGGTTAAGGCACTTGTCTGCAAAGCCAAAGGACCCAGGACTCAATTCCCTAGGACCCATGAAAGCCAGATGCACAAAGTGGTACATGTGTCTGGAGTTCATTTGCAGTGACTAGAGGCCCTGGTGCTCCCATTCTCTCTCTTTCTCTCTCTCAATCTCTAATAAATAAATAAATAAAATAATTTTTAAAAGGTATAAAAGCTTCTGATAGGCAGAGAGAGAGAGAGAGGGAGAGAATGGGCATGCCAGGGCCTTCAACCACTGCAAACAAACTGCAGATGCTTGCACCACCTTGTGCATCTGGCTTATGTAGTTACTGGGGAATAGAACCTGGGTCCTTTGTAGGCAAGTGCCTCAACTGTTAAGCCATCTCTCCAGCCCTCTCATTATTCTTTCTAATAATACCGACGTGTTTGATGTTCATATTTGTAGGAGGTGAGAGGGTGAGGGGCAGGTATACATATGCAGCAGAAAGTGAAGAGAGGCCAGCCGGGTGTGGTGGCATACACCTTTCGTCCCAGCACTCGGGAGGCAGAGGTAGGAAGATCGCTGTGAGTTCGAGGCCACCCTGAGACTTCATAGTGAATTCCAGGTCAGCCTGGGCTAGAGTGGGACCTTACCTCGAAAAACGAGAAACATAAAACAAAACAAAATAAACAAACAAGAGATGCCCTATCACATAGCCCATGTGTCTGCTCTGTGGGAGATGCCAATCCATTGTGCTAGGTACCCTGAGCCCCTGGGTACCCTGAGCCATGCCTATCTGAACAACAGTGCCAAAAGGCTATGGGCTGCAGCTCTGTTGCTATAGAGGATTGTGTTGCTGGGTATGAGATGACCCCCAGGTGACCCTGGTGACGTTGCCCCATGTGGACACTAGGACAGGGGTGACCAGTGTGGTGGTTCAAGGGGACAGAGTAGAGGGTGCTGGTGGAGGCCAGCCTGGAGCTGCGTTACGCTGCGCCACCGTGACCTCGCCTCTGTGTGTGAGGCTGTAAACACTTGTGGATGTTGGTTTGGACTCCAGCTCTGAGTGTGTGTGTGTGTGTGGTGACTCTGCGTGTGACTGGATATGCCTCAGTACAGTGATCTAGCAGCCACTACGCTTTCCCACTGCACGTAAGGCCTGCTCTTTACTGAGGTTCATGCCCTATTGCCCTTCCGGGGATCCCCTCACCCCAAAAGCCACAGCCCACTCCCCCCCACCGCCCCATGCAGGATAGAATCCTAGGAGCTGGTAGCGACTGTCTCTCCCCTAATCCTTTCACCCCACTCCCCAGGCGGCAGGCTTCTACCTGCCCTGGGGCGGAGGCCGGGAGAGAAAGGAGCCAGCTGCCTGCCCGCCGCCCTCTGTCGTCTCCGCAAGCAGACAAAGAGCTCACCCTGGTCTCTGTGGGCGTCTAGGAGACGCTGGGGGGATTAGCTCCCCGCGCCACTCTCTCCCCACCTCATGCCAGCCCACCCAGCTGGCACCAACACCTCAAGCCCAGGGGCGGTGCCCTCACCACAAGCTCTGCAGCGGGGAATGTGTGTGTGTGTGTGTTTGTATGTGCACTAGCGCGCGCATGCGTGTGTGTGTGTGTGTAAGGAGTTCAGGCCACAGTGAGCCTGCGCACAGGGGGTCCAGGGGCTCTACCCTCCATGGTTGGCCTGGGCTAGGACCCGCCTGAGTTGCTTCACCTCCCCAACCCACTCTACACTTGGCAGGTCTATGCCTCCGTTGGCATCCTTATGTCTTTGAACTTCCCGTGCCCTCCCTGTGCTCCTTGCCCATTGTTGATTGCAGCTCAGACTTCTTCATTTCCTTGTTTTCCTGGGGGAAGGGTAGGATCAGCTGTGAGCTGAGAGAAAGGGAGAGAGAAAGAGACACAGAGAGAGAGAGAGAGAGAGAGAGAGAGGCCCTCGGAACCTGAAGGCTGAGGGCTGGCTCAGCACATGATCGGGTCAGGAAGGATGCAGCTCAGGTGGGAGTTTGGGGATGGATTGGTCTGAGCAGTTCCTTATGCTCTGGAGGGCCCCTTGTGGCTTCTCCCCCATTTGAGAATGTAAGTGGGATGGTTGAAGAAACTGTCTCATGACTATGAGGCCGTAAGTCTAGCACTTTCTTGGTATTGTGCAAAAGCAGAGATTGTCCTCCAAGCCCTTCTGCATGCACTCGTGGGATTCCTGCAACACGAAAGGGCACGTGTTGCTGTTTCTTTCATTTCAGAGGAATTTAAACCAAGACTGTGCATTAAAGTATTTACCCAAAGTTGCTGACTGGTGAGCAGTACAGCCCGTTAGGATCCAGGAACTTGCTCTGTTCAGTGTCAAGACACCAGTCAGATGTCTCAGAATTCCCACTGCCTGGTCTTTGCCCCTGAAGTCTTGGGAAACTGCAGTCGGAGCAGGCCAGCGGGGCTGGGAGAGAGGCCTACCCCTGAGTCACGCTCGTCCTTACGCAGCCAGGGCCTCATCCCAGGAACACTTCTTGCTGTCTACCCCATGCTTTCAGAGTATCCATGGAAACTTCCTTCCTCTTCCTGCCAAGTGGGCAGGGATTGTCTTTCTTTCTTTCTTTTTTTTTTTTTTTTGATTTTTCGAGGTCGGGTCTCACTCTAGCTCAGGCTGACCTGGAATTCACTATGGAGTCTCAGGGTGGCCTCAAACTCACAGGCTATCCTCCTAGCTCTGCCTCCCGAGTGCTGGGATTAAAGGCGTGCGCCACCACGCCCGACTGTCTTTCTTCTTAAGATCCCTCACATTCTTTTAAAAATGTTGGTGAGGGTTGGAGAGATGGCTCAGCGATTAAGGCGCTATTCTGCAAAGCCTAAAGACCCAGGTTCGATTCCCCAGTAGTCACAAAGCCGGATGCACAGTGTGTGGTACATGCGTCTGGAGTTTGTTTGTAGTGGCCAGATGCCCTGCTGCACCTATTCTCTGTATTCTCTCTCTCTCTCTCTCTCTCTCTCTCTCTGTCTTCTCTGCTTGCAAATAAGTAACAAAATATTTTTTTAAATGTTAATGAAAGATTCAGGCCCCTGCCGCAGGTGTAGCCTGTCTCCCGTTTGGTCTTCCATGGAGGTAGAGAGGCACTGATCTGTCACTTCCAGGGCAGTGTGCTACCAAGAAGGCTGGGGTTCCCCAGTGACCAGGAGAGGCCAGGGAAGTTGGGGATAGGGTTTAGTGTCTGTGATATAAAAAGTGACCAGTAGAGGCTGGAGAAATGGCTTAGCGGTTAAAAGCACTTGCCTGCAAAGCCGAAAGACTCAGGTCTGATTCCCCAGTACCTACATAAAGCCACATGCAGTGTGGCACATGTGTCTGGAGTTCATTTGCAGTGGCTAGAGGCCCTGGCGTGCCCATTCTGTCTCTCTCTTTCTCTTCCTTTCTTTCTGTCACAGATAAACAAACAAACAAGCAAACAAACAAATAAATAAATAATATATATCTTTTAAATGGCAATAAAGGACCTCAGACCCATGTGCCACCATGTGCATCTGGCTTACATGGGTTCTGGGTAGTTGAACTTGGGTCCTTAGGCTTCGCAGGCGAGCGCCTTAACAGCTCTGCCATCTCCCCAGCCCAGCCTTGTTTTGTTTTTTTTAATCAGCTCTTGATCATTTGGACTGGTGGAGAGAAACACAATAAAGAAAAACATAGAAGATGCTAGCTGGCTCCATCCTGACTGGGATCACGTTCGGGGCCCTTGAGCTCTGGGGGCGTGTGCTCTGGAATGTGCAGCCTCGCTGTGGGGTCTAGATCTCTACTCGGACTCTCCTCTTGGCCTGCCCTACCTTCCTCCTTCCATGGCTGGAAGGCCATTACCTTCCTCTGTGGGTCACATCTCCTCTGAACACAGAGGCATGCCTCGGGCTGTCCCTGACCTTCACTGAGCAGGTGATGGCCCAGAGGGACAGAGGCTGACCCAGCACCTGTGGAGTACTGGGATGCTGAAAGGGAGTGGACAGTGACAAAGTGGCCTGACAGCACGGGGTGGACACCAGCAAGACCTCCCTGACCTACTCCTTCCACATGAGGGGCAGAGGGAAGCTACCGCAAGACATGGAGGCGAGAGGGGGGTCTGAGGCGGGCTGCACAATCACTTCTTAGCACTGCTGAGGTCCTGGCCCTATCCCTGGATGGAGAGAGATCTCTTCTGCCCTTTTCTAGAATAGCCTTTGATGGCTCGGATGTCTGTGACAATCATAGGAGTCATTACGTCCTGAAAACCTGCCAGAAGCCAGGCACTTTCCATGCATGATTGTACTGAATTCTCACAAGCCTACCTTCAAGGCAGAAGTAGGGAATGTCCTCCTCCCATTCAGATGGGGAACTGGAGCTTAGAAAGCCCAAGAATGTTCTCAGGCGGGGCTTAGCGGTTAAGGTGCTTGACTGTGAAACCTAAGGACCTAGGTTTGATTCCCCAGAAGCCGTATAAGCCAGATGCACAAGGAGGCGTATGCATCTGGAGTTTGTTTGCAGTGGCTAGAGGACCTGGTGTACCCATTCTCTCTCTCTCTCTCAATAAATCAATGAATTTTAAAAAAAGATTTTATTTTTATTTATTTATTACAGTCAGAGGGAAAGAGAGAGAGAGAGAATGGGCATGCCAGGGCTTCCAGCCACTGCAAACGAACTCCAGACATGTGTGCCACTATGTGCATCTGGCTTACGTGGGACCTGGGGAATCAAACCTGGATCCTTAGGCTTCATAGGCAATGCACCTTAACCACTAAGCCATCTCTCTAGCCCTCTTTTTTTAAAAAAAGATTTTATTTTTAGTAAATCAATGACTTTTAAAAGAATGTGCCCAGTGAAAGAATGTGCCTAGTGGTACCCTGGCCGGAGATCAGGAAGTCAGATTCCTGTTCAGGTTAGCTTGACGTCTTGGCACTGCCCCCCCCCCCCCCCCGCAGTCCCAGACTAGGTAGCACAGTGCGAGGAGCAGCATCTGGGAGGTGCAGGTGAGGCCTTCGGAAGAGGGAAGATGAGGAGGCCTGAGGAGGAGGCCCGAGGGGGAGCAGCGCGTGGGCCTGGTGGGAGGGTCCTCCAGGGGCCTAGAGCTGCTGAGCCCTACGTGAAATAAGGGGCAGCTTGAAGCACAGCCTGGCCTGGCTGGGGGCGGGGCCGTAGAATTGTGGAGGACAGAAGAGGGGAGCATAAAGACCACTGCCCTGGAGAAGCCATCCACTGCATTTTTGCACTGAGGCAGGAGACTGCCAGGGGTTATCTTAGGACACCCTGTGGCCACTCAAAGAGGTGGGCATTCCCACCTGGGTAAGAGCTGGCAATCTTGAGAGCTGGGTCTGAGGGAAGGCAAGTTATGGGGACAGGTTCTGGGTATAGAAACTCAGTGGCTTGGAGGCCACCTCAGGACCCTGCGAGAGGCTAAGGAATGCCAGGACATGCTTCCTGGCTGACAGAAAGGTGGTGGCTGCAGAGCCCACCCCCTCCCCGGGCCAGACCTGCCAAGCTTCTGTCCCTGCCTGTGTGTGACCTGGTGGCTGGGGGCTCTGCTCTGGCCTTGGAAGCAGCTGGACCCAGGGAGCGCTGGGGCAGCAGCAGACAGTGAGGCCCTCCGGCGTCTCCCCTGCCTCTGGCCCGCCTCCTGGCCCTTTGATGCCTCTCTTGCCACAGACTTCAAACAGGCTGCCCTCTGCCTGCCTGCCCGCTTGCCATAATTAGAGCTCTTGCCCTCCTCAACTCGACCGGGTCTTGCTTTCCACCAGAGATCTTCTTTTTGCTCTCTCTGTCTCCTGCTTTCTCTCCTTCTCTCCCTCTGTCCTCAGCTCTTTATCTCTGATCCTCTGTCTAGATCAAGGGACCAACTCTGTATGAGTCCCCAAGATGCTAGGGACAGGGTGATAATAAGAAAGACATCAGGCTGGAAAGATGGCTTAGCCTTTAAGGCACTTGCCTGCAAAGCCAAAAGACCCAGATTTGATTCCCCAGGACTCAACGTAAGCCAGATGCACAAGGTGGCGCATGCTTCCGGAGCTTGTTTGTAGTGGCTAGAGGCCCTGGTGTGCCCATTCTCTCTCTGTCTCTCTCTCTCCCTCTCTCTCAAATAAATAAATAAAAATACTAAAGATGGGATTTAAAAAAAAGAAAGACATGACTAGCTGGGTGTGATGGCATGCGAAGTAGGAGGATCACTGTGAGTACTAGGCCAGCTTGGGCTACAGAGTGAGTTCCAGGCCAGCCTGGGCTAGAGTGAGACCGCCCCTTGATTGGACACCATGTTTTCTGGTTGGCAGTGCCCCTCCTGGGTCATAGGGGAACCGCATGGCATCCAGGTTGGGCATGGATAACTTTGTCCTTATTACTGATGAGGGCACCGAATTGGACAGTCCGGGCACCATTTGCCGTGGCCCCTCCTGCAGGGAGAGGGCCGGCTATCTGGTTTGGGGCCTCAGGGAATCCAGGCTCCAGATAGGATACGCATCCCTGGCTCGGCCTCACTGGCTCTTGGGACCAAGTATTCTCATTGGTTTCATGTGGCAAAAGTGAATGTTGGCTGTATGGGAGCTGAGGAGTTGAGAGAATTACAGCAGGGACAGGGACACTCGGGGATACTCAGGACCAGGGACTAGAGGGGGCCGTCCTTGTGTGTGTGTGTGTGTGTGTGTGTGTGTGTGTGTGTGTACTGTGCCCACCGAGGGTGGGTTTGTGAGGAGATAGGCATGCATAAGCATGTGGTCATGAGTGAGTGGACAGGAGCGAGTGCAGTCGTGACCGCGCTGAGTCCTGAGCGCCCCTGTCTGCGCGTGTGAAGACGATCCCCCCGCTCGTGAGACGGCTGCGCACGCGGGCCTGGGGCTGTGCGCGTGGTGTGTAGGGGTGTGCAGCCATGAAAAAGCATGCGATCCTCCTCCTGCCAGGAGGCTGCCTTCTTCCTCCCCTCCTACTGCCTCTCAGCGCCCCTCCTGTGCTGCCCTCACTGCGCTAAGTTCTAGGACCGCTGCCCAGCCCCCAGGGCCACGCCTACGCCCCTGACTCGAAGGGAGTGGGTGACTCTGAGCCTCGGGGTGTGGTGGTGGGCTGAGGAAGCTGGGTACTGAGGCAGTGAGGGACTCTCTCAGGCAGGGGACAGAGAAGTTGGGGGGGAAAGGGGGGTGGCTTCTTTCGCCTTCCCCTCTGTCTACCAGCCCAGTGTCTCAGAGCCGGCTCTGCACAGTGTTAGCATCAGGGTGAGTGGGGCTGTGGGGCTCAGGGTCATTGCCCAACCCTGTGACCTGCATGCAGCAGGCTCTGCCTGTCTGGGCCCTGCGCCTTGCCTGCAAATGTGTCTCTGGGTTCTAAGACTTGGCTTGCCCCTTTCCCTCCTCGACAGCTTTGGCCTGTTCTCCTGGCTCTGCCAGCGTGGCCGGGCCTGTGGTCTGAGGTTCTTGGCTGGGGAGGAGGCTGGAGTAAGGGAGATTTTTTTTTTTTTTTCTTTCCCTTTAGAAATCAGGGATTTGGGCTGAGGTTGGCTTGCTCACTGCGGATGGACTTGTCTGAGTCTTCCCCTGCTGCGGAATGGGATGAGCGCCTGCACTGGGTCAAAGCCAGCTCCTCCTGCCTCCCCTCTCCCCCCACCCCGGGGTGCGGTGTGTGGCTGAGGGGACACACAGCACTAGCTCTGGGGAATCCTGGTCCAAGGGCTGAGGGTCAGCCCTGGTCTGGGGACCCCTCCATTTGATGGGAGAGACAAGGCACACTGGATTTTCAGAGACTAGGGCACGCAGTGAAATAAAGAGATGGTCTGACCTAGATGAAACAAAGTAATGATTATATATTTTTTAATGTATATTTATTTATTTGAGAGAGAAAGAAAGAGACTGACTATAGACACATTAGGGCCTCTTGCCACTGCAAAACAAATTCCAGATGCATGCTCCACCTTGTGCATCTGGCTTTACATGGGTGCTGGGGAATCAACCTGGGTCCTTAGGCTTTTCTAGCAAGTGCCTTAACCAGTCTCTCCAGCCCCAAGTTTTCTTGTTTGCATGTTTTAAAAACAAGCTTCTGCAAGTATTACTAGAGAAAAAGTTTATATGGTTTTCTTCTCACCAGTCTGCTCTGGCATGCTTCTAATAATGTCAGAATCACCGGGATCAATGAGAGACAGTGTGGGCACTGTGTAGTATGCCACATGCCGAGCCCACTTCAATATGATGGCCACTGCAGTGATGGGCCGCCAGTTTTGGCCAACATAGCATAGTATTCTATTTCAGATTTCCTCAAAGCTGCCCAGTTGTTGGTGAGGATGACCAATGTCACTTTGCCCTGCGTGATGATCTTCAGAGTCTGGTTGGACCCCAGCACATGATTTCCAGAGACTTTTTTGTTTTCTTTGCAGCCGCTGTCTTCCTGCCTTAGGCGCAGGGTGGGCTTCTCCCAGCAGCAGCCACCAGTATGGCCGGCGAGCGAGAAAGCTGATTCAAGTTTTAAAAAAAAAAAATTATTTCTTTATTAGACAGAGGAGAGATTAACCGCTTAGCCATCTCTCCAGCCATGATTCAAATTTTTAAGTCAATGAAACAAGGGAGGTGGGCAAGGTGGTGCATGTCTGTGATCCCAGTACTCAAGGCTGAGGCAGGAGGATCTTGAGTTCAAGGCCAGCCTAGGCAAGATAGTGAGACTCTGTTTTAACCCCTCCTCCTTGGAAAAAAAAAAGAATAGAAAAGAATAAGTGCAAGGAAAAAGAAAGGCAAGAGAGCAGAAAGGAGAGAGGGAGGAAGAGAAAGAAAGGACAGGAGGAAGAAAGGAAAAGATGGGCTTTGCTGGGCAAGGGCCTGGGCAGCTTGTTGGAGGCACCAGGACACAGGGACCAGCAAATACGCGTGTTTGCTGAAACTGCGCATGTGCGCCTCTGGAATTTGTTTTGGCCAAAGGGCCTTTCGAGACTCTGGAGCCAAGGTCCTTGTGAGAGTCCCTGACAGTTCTCTCTTTCTGCCTCAGTCTCCCATTGATGTCTCCGAGAGACCCGGTCCTCGACAGCCCACAGAGTATGTGCAACAATCTTCTTGGTGCTCCCCACCCACAATCATGCAACTTGTTTGTTTTGAAACAGGGTTTCACACTACAGCTATTGCTGACCTGGAAATTTACTATGTGGGGCAAGGCTGGATTTAAACACACAGTGATCCTCCTGCCTCAGCCTCTCATAAACGCTGGGATTGTAAGTACGAGGCACCGTGCCTGGCTATCACTTAGCTGTTGAGGAGGAACATAGTTCTCAGCCAGAGGATGGGGAACAGCTGGGACCCTAAGATCCGGCTCACTCCTCTCCTGGCCCTTGCCTGAGTTACTTTCGTATCACCGAGACAAGCACCCGACAGACACAATTTACCTAAGGGCAGATTTACTGCGGCTCATGATGTCAGAGGCCCAGGGAGGGCAGGGCCGAGCAGCCGCACTGGTGGTGGCTAGAGCACACGGTGGAGGCTGCTCACATCGTCGTGAACCAGGAAGAAGAGAGAGAAGCCGGAACCAGAGGCTTTATGGCCCACCCTTAGTGACCTACTTCCACCAGCTAGACCTCACGTCCTAAAGCTCCCACAGCCTTCAAAATAGCTCAACCAGTTGCAGAGCAAGTATCCCACATAGAAGTCCAAGGGAGACAGTTCAGATTCGAGCTGTAACAGCTGTGCTCCCTCCCCGGTCCTGGAAATCCTAGTCCCCCACCCCGACTCCCCAGCAAGGCGGGGGGGGGGACACAGTTGAAGTGAGGTGGGTTATAATGGGAAGAACCCCATAGGCCACCTTTTGTCCAGCCCAGAACTGGGCTAGAGGGTAGATCCGAAAGATAGGAACCTGTGGAGTGTCAGGAACCTACCTACTCCCAGGGACCCTGCAGGCCTGGCCTCCAGCCCCAAGAAGCCTAGAGCAGAGGGACTGGAGAGATGGCTCAGCAGTTAAAGGTGCTTGCTTGCAAAGCCTCACAGCCCAGGTTCAATTTCCCAGTATCCACGCAAAGCCAGATGCGCAAAATGGCACATGTGCCGAGTTATTTGCAGTGGCAGAAGGCTCTGGCATGCTCATACCCCCCCCCTCTCTGTGTCTGCCTCTTTCTCTTAAATACATATAAAGAAACCTAGTGCAGAGTTGGCTAGCAGTTGGAATCCAATTCCAAGTACTTTCTTCTCCCATGTCTAGACTCCCCATCAGGATGTGCTGTGTCTGCCCTTGTACCCCCAGAATCAGGAGGGGTAAAGGAGGGTCCTGAGGACCTGAGGTTGGTTGTCCCCCATCAGCTGAGGGGCCCTTGAGAGCAGAGAACATGTGTCCCTATTGGACTGGTTCTGGCTTCAAATAGGAGGCGCATGGTGGGTGTGGCCAAGAATAGATAGATATAAAATTAAATTCAGGTGACAGGACCCCCTGTTCCATTCCCTCTTTGGCAAAGGTCAGAGGCCCTCCGCGCCCTAAATGTGGACATCACATCAGACTCAGTTAGCTGTACTTGAAACTGATGGACATGACCCCTTTTATTTTTTTTATTTATTTTTATTAAAAAATTTTTTTTGTTCAGTTTTTTTATTTATTTATTTGAGAGTGACAGAGAGAGGAAGAGGCAGATAGAGAGAAAGAGAGAGAATGGGCGCGCCAGGGTTTCCAGCCACTGCAAACGAACTTCAGATGCATGCGCCCCCTTGTGCATCTGGCTAACGTGGGTCCTGGGGAATCAAGCCTCGAACCGGGGTCCTTAGGCTTCACAGGCAAGCGCTTAACCACTAAGCCATCTCTCCAGCCCACATGACCCCTTTTAGTAACAACTTTAGTTTTGGAGTACTTTTCAGTTTGCCAACTATAGTCAACCAAGGAGGCAGGAGGAGCCAAGGTGCTGGAAGGCTTCTGGGGGCTAAGCCCAGGCAGGGACCTCTCTCCATAGACTAGTAGGCGATTGGTATGGGAGTCCTTTGATCTGGTACCTTCCACCTCATGAACTCAAGGGCCACTGTGAGCCCTACTGGTGACTGGCTGGCCACCCCAGAGCACAATCTTCTTGGGATGTGCACCGCCTCACGTGTGTCTTCCCTTTCTCATTCCAGTGCTGACAAGCAGAGCTCAAGATACATACTCTGAGGCTTCTGCTGGTGGCCTGATGCCAGGACCCAGTTCTATGAGACAGTACAGGGACAGGAAAGAGCCCCATGGTAGCAACAGGTAGAGCCATGATGGAGAAGAAGAACCCAGCTATGGCCCAGAACATCCTGGGGACATGGGTAGAACTGCTGTTTTACTTTTTCTTCATTTGTTTGTTTTTTCTGAGGTAGGGTTTCACTCTAGCTCAGGCTGACCTGGAATTCACTGTGTGGTTTCAGGATGGCCTCAAACTCATGGTGATCCTCTTACCTGTGCCTCCCAAATGCTGGGATTAAAGGCATGCACCACCATTCCCGGCTCCTTTTACTTTAAAAAAAAATGATTTATTTATTTGTTTATGAGAAAGAGACAGAGAGAGAATATGGGTGTGCCAAGGCATCTAGCCACTGCAAACGAACTCCAGTTGCATACGCCACTTTGTGCATCTAGCTTCACATGGGTACTGGGGAATTGAACCTGGTTCTTAGACTTCGCAGTCAAGTGCCTTAATGGCTGAGCTAGCTCTCCAGCCTCTGCTCTTTTATGTTTAAGTGAATCTTCAGAAACAATTATCCAGACGCCGGATGTGACCGTCATCATTTTCACACTCTCAAATCTTTATTGTCAACAAATTTGATGTCAATCTGCTTTGGGCTTTTTTTTTTTTTTTTTTTTTTTTTTGAGGTAGGGTCTCACTCTAGCCTAGGCTGACCTGGAACTCACTGTGTAATTCCAGACTGGCCTTGAACTCACCGTGATCCTCCTACCTCTGCCTCCTGAGCGCTGGGATTAAAGGCGTGCGCCACCACGCCCAGCTTCACTCCATTTTGGAAGCTAAGCTCCACCACTTACTAGGGGTGTGTCTTGGGTCTCTGACTTCTCCAGGCCCGTTTCCTCATCTGTGAAATGGGGCTAGTGGCACTTGCCTCATAGGGTTACTGTGGGAATGGCTGAGCTAGTATTTGGAAAGTGGCAGAAGGGGCCTGCATGTGGAAACCACTCCCTGAGAGTTTGAAATACAATAAAGAAACAAACACTTCAAAGCAATAATGTCTGTGAAAGCCTGGTTTGACACAGGGACATTAAAATAGAGAGCGAGAGCTGGGGATATAGCCAGCTCAGTGGATAGAGTGCTTGCCTAGCACACACGGATGCGCGTTCGACGCCCAGCACAGCATAAAGCCAGGTCTGGCGGTGCATTCCTAGCGCTTGGGAGATGGAAGCAGGAGGCTCAAGTTCAATGGCATTGTCAGATACGCAGTGAGTTTGTGGCTAACTTGGAATACATGAGACCCTGGAGACGAGAGAAAGAGAGAGAGAATGAGAATTAATTAATTATTAGCAGTTGCTATGTATGTCTAAAGCCACATTCTTCACCGTCCTGTGGAAGCTGTCTGGTTCCATTGTCACCATGATTCTGACCCTAGCTCCTCTGCCATAGGTAGAGAGACAGCAGGTCTGTTTTAAAAGACACTGTCCCAACAAAGCACACACGCTATGGGCATCCGAACCCTGCCCCAGGAGCCTCTGCTCCAGTATCTCAGAGCCGGTGGGCAGCTCTTGCCAATCCTGCAAAAGCCCCTTTGTGTCATCTCTACCTCTCATGAACCTGGGAGAAGGGGACTCTGGGAATGGAGAACAGGAACTGGGGACTCCAGGCCTGCACATCCTCCTGTTTGATGGACTCAGGACCCTTCTTGGCAAACAGAGCAGGCAGGTGGTCAGAGGAACCCCCACAGGTGCAGGGTGAGAGAGTTTCTCCACAGAGGGCCCCAGGTGGGGTTGATGGTGGAAGAGGGGAAGCTGCCCACGGACCCATCTCAGTCCCAGGCTGTAGCACCTTGTGGATTCTCAGTGCCCACTGTTTAGCTCCACACCCCACCCCCAAGCTCCTCAGTTTAGAGGTCGAGAGAATTCCGAAGAAGGTGGGGTCAAGGGCAGATACCACAGAAGACTTCCCACTAGACTCATGTTCATAGACAGGCTGGTGGAACTAGACTGTTGTCCTTAGCTTAAAGCCTGATGTCCATAGCCCAATAAGGCAGGGGGTCAGCTTCTCCCATCATGCCCTGTGATGTATATGTGGGTGAGAGGAAGAGACCCTCCGTTGGACTAGCTCTTGGGGCAAGGCAGACTTCTCCATACTCTGGGGGTCCAGTGTTGCTGCCCCGGGCTCTGAGCCACCACCGGCCCCTGTGGCTCAGACTGTCACCGCTCCCACCTCCCTCCTGCACACAGCGGAGACTCCCTTTGAAGTCTTGCTGAGCTGTGATCTTTGCAGTGAGCAGGCCAGCAGCAGAGCCAAGGGCTGGGCTGTCGGTGGTGAGACTTCCTTGGGCCCTGGGCCTCTGTGGGGCTCCCATTATACATGAAGCTTGTGTTGCCTCCCCATTGGCAACTGTAATGAGGGACCTGAGGGATGGGTGGGTCTAGGCTGAGCTGGGCATAGGTTCCCTACTCTCCCAGCCTGGCTGAAAAGAGCTCTGTGGCCAGATGGCATCTAGTGTCCCATGAGGCCCTGTGTCCATGAAAGCCTGCAGGTGTACGGAGATAGGGGCCGTGGCTGTCTCCCTCACTCCGCGAAGAGCCTCAGCCACGCGGTTGGAGAAAGGATTTGGGTCAGACATCAGAAGGAACTTCCTAGGTCACAACAATGCATGACCCCTATAAAATGTGCAGATCCCAGTTTGAAGTGGGCAGCCTGCCCGGCAGGCAGCTGCAGTATCTGGAGGTTTTGGAGGACAAGACATAATTCTCAGGTCACATAAGATGCTGGGGAGAGCCAGCACACCTGTGTTCCCAGTGTTCAGGATGTGGAGGCAGGAGGATCAAAAGTTCAAGGCCATCCTCAACTACATAGCAATGTTGAGACCAGCCTGAGTTCCATGAGACCCTATCTCAAAAATAAAAATAAAAATAAAATCAAGATGCTGGGAGACAAAAGCAAAAAGTCAGACAATGATATCCTCCTGTGGTGACTGAAGAGAACTTTGGTCAAGCTTTGGCGTGGTTTGGGGGGGGGGTTGCCAGTAACCTTAATGAACACCTGCAGGTCCTCCAGGGAGGACATGCTGAATGAAGGTCACCCAAGGCATTCTCCTGCCTCAGATTCATTGCTCCTTTGCTACACCAAGAGACAGTCTCTGGAGTTAGACCTCCTCGGTTTGAATCCCAGCCTCTCCATTTGCTTGGGCAACTGTGTCCTCAGTTTCCTCACTCGTGAAGCAAGATTGACTTAGTGTCTTTTTATTTATTTATTTATTTATTTTTATTAGTCAGTTCTGTATTCAGCAAATACAGTCAGTTTGGTACCATTATTAGGCTCATCCGTGACCTACCCCCTCCCCTTGGCCCCTCCTTGTTGAGGTATACGGGTCTTGCATTGTGGAGTTAGCCCACAGTTATGGGTAAGATAAATGTCTCTGCATATCATGACCCAACATGTGACTCTGACATTCTTTCCGCCCCTTCTTCCGCAAAATCTCCCTGAGCCATGTTGGGTTCATTTTTGGTCTGCTTCAGTGATGAGGTGTTGGGGGCCTCTGAGGCTCTGGCTCTCTGAGTTGGTGGGAGTTGATTTTTCTCTGTGCTGATCTTCTTCCCCCTTGTGCTGGTGTCCGGTTCATCAGGAAAACAGCCCCCTTGCTTGTTTCTCCAATTTTTCTTAGTTTCAGCCGGGGCCCTTTTGAGGTATGATGGGGTGGCTCTCTCCTTAGGATCTACATCTATCTTTCTTTCCCCGGGATTTGCAGCGCAGCTAGGCGGTCGCCATCTTGGCCGGAAGTCTCCAACTTAGTGTCTTTTACAGTACTGCCTTCCTGGGGACGGGTAATCCCTGTTGGGCCCTCTGCCATTCATACTTGGTACATAACATGTTCAGTGGACACGGGTTATTCCTCTAAAGGCCCCTTGCAGTCCCTTTCACAGTTCTCTGGGAAGATCTTTCTGGGGCCTGCCCTCTGCCTCATTTGTAATCACGCCCTAGCGTTATGCTTCTAGCTTACATTGGGATCCCTTCTGGCCTCAGTTTCTCCTAGCTCAAAGCTGGCTCTGCACTGTGCTTCCCCTCTCCCTCCCTCCCTCCCTGCCACCCACCCACCTGCCCAGCAAGCCTGCATGGTGAGATAATGTCTAAGAGATACTTGGAGTGACTTGGAGGAAGAGGCCAGACAGTGAGTGACCAGAGGTGATTATCTGGCGTGACTAAGGCAGCGGTTTCCCTCCCCTAGCCTGCGCAGAGGGAGGGGACATCTGCCTGCGGGGAGTGGGGAGCACTTCTTCAGGAGGTCTAGACCTGGGGAAACTGACCTGGGGGTAGGGGAAAGGAAGGAATGAGGCTGGAGGGTCTGTCCCAGGTAGATTTTCACATAAAACAAAAACCAAACAAATGCATAGTATTTCAAAGGGTTTGGAGGCAAAAGGCTGGCCAAAGTGGTTTTCCCAGCCTCTGGGTTCTTTCCTGCCCCTGCCCCTCAAAGAGTGGGCCAAGCTCCTGGCCCCGAGGAGGCTTGGGACGAGGAGCTAGCTTGCAGGTGGAAGACCCCGCCCCCGCCCCGCCCCCGCCCCGCCCCCTGCGGCCGCCCCGCCCCTGGCGCTCCGCGTGCAGTACCCGCTCCGACCTCTGGGTGCCGCTCGACGGCTGCGGTTGGTCCCCCGCCCCCCAGCTGGGTCTCACCTTGGCTCGACCTCCTCCCTAACCATCCCCCCCCCCAACACACCCCAGCCGCCGCCTGCATTTAAGGAACGAGAACCAGCCACTCCTACGAAGTGTTTTCACAAACATCTCCTTTGATCCCAGCTAGCACTGCTGACTTCCATTTCACACAGGGAGAAACCGAGACACAAAGTGGTCAAATGTCTTGTCCTGGCAGGACATCAGGGTGACGGGACTGGGTCTGCGGAGTTGGGGGGTGGGGTGGGGGCTCCGATGTCCGTGCGTGGGGACCCTGAGGGGAAGGCTGCCGCGTGACTTTGGGGAAGACCCTATCAGCTCTTCTCTTGTGTCAGACTCTCAGAAGAACTTCATTCAGAGTAACCCGGGGACACTGGGGCAGTTAAGGGGAGGTGGGGTAAGGATCCCTGCTCCCTGCCCATGGTCAGATGTCAAGGTTCTCTGGTCTCTACCTGTCCCTTTCCTGGGGCTGTGCGGGGGGGCAGGTGAGGGAAGAGGAGGAGGAAGTTGGGCCCTAGGAGCCATTGTAGTGAACAGACAGGCAGCTTGATTGGTGCTGGGCAGCTCTGCGGGGACTGCGTGACACTCATGCACGCGCAGACACACACACATACACACACACACACACTCCCGTGTCCTTGAGGTGAGAGAGGCATCCCAGAAATCATTGCTTCTCTCCAGTTGCTGCAAGGCCAGGCAAGCTTTCCAGGACCTACCTGGGCTCCTCACACCCACCCCCTTTTTTTAAAAATTTGGTTTGTTTGTTTTCGAGGTAGGGTCTCACTCTAGCCCAGGCTGACCCGAAACTCAGGCTGGCCTCGAACTCAAGGCGATCCTCCTACCTCTGCCTCCTGAGTGCTGGGATTAAAGGCATGTGCCACCATGGCCAGCTTCAGCCTCTTTTATTTTTAACAAAATGTTTTGGGACGGGGGTGTAGCCGGGTAGTAAGTCTTGAGTTCAAATTCCAGGGCCTCAGGAAGAGGAGGAGAAGGAGGAGGATTCCATTTAAGAATCCACACATAAAGTGGGACATGTGTGTTTGCAGCGTTTGGAGACCCTGGTGCGTCCATTCTCTCTCTCTTCTTTCTCTGCTTCCAAATAAATAAATAAAAACATTTTAAAGAAAAGAATTTACAAGCCACACCTGGTAGCATAGGCCAACAATCCCAGCTGCTTGAGAGACTGAGACAGGAGGATTGTGAGTTCAAGGTCTTCTTGGGCTACAGAGTGAGTTCAATGCTAGTCTGAGCAACTTTGAGAATTTGTCTCATAATAAAAAGTAAAATAACAATAATAATAACAACAACAATAATAATAGGGCTGTAGCTCAGTGGTAGAGTGCTTGCCTAACATATATGAGGCCCTGGATTCCATTTCCAGCGCCGCTAAAAAAAAAAAAAAAAAAAAAAAAAAGGTTCAAAAGTGCCACATGTCTGACATGTCTGTTATAGGCCTCACATACAGACAGATGTGGATCATATACAAAGTCCTAAGCCCAGACGCCCCAAAGCTTTTTGAACCCAAGGGTATCTTGACCAATAGTTTTCCAGTATGTTTCCCCACAGCCCATTGCATGCGTGGTGCTGCGAGCGCCCCCTATTGGCTTCACTAGCTCAACCTCTCTTAGCAGGCACTCGGGGACACTGACTCTTGGCCCTCACCAGGACGCTGCTAGTGTCTTCTTCTCGGGCTGATGCCAGCATGCTTTGCCGAACTGGCAGAACAGCCATGCCAGCAGTGTCTGCACATCATTTCCCACCACCTCTAGAGGAGGCGCCCTGCTTTCTCCATCGGTGTTCAAACCCTAGATCAGGGCCCTCCTGGTCTGGAAGTCCTTCCTCCAATCAGACCCAAATCCTGTGGTACAGAAGCTGGAACATACCCTTCTCATATCCCCATGCCTGGTTCCTCATCTTGGGGGTGACGCTCAGATGGCTGGGGGTCCAGGAAGGCTCGCTTTCCTCTCCTCTCAGTGTAGGAACAATCTTACAGAAAGGGGCTTCAAAGGAGGAAGAGACACCTGGTGCTTGGGACTGAGGGCTGGCAGAGTAAATGTTACTCCCGAGTAACACTTTACTCCAGGGCTGCAATTTTGTTCCTGATCTTTTTGCTCTTACAGCAGGAAGCAAAGCCCTACAGAACCCATGCTGTGTTGTGTGTGGTGATGTCAAAGTGGACGGGAGACCTCGCTCACAGGCTGTGAGGTCGCAGCCCTGGTAGGAGTCATCCATTAAAAATGTACTCATGGCCAGGAGGGGTGGCGCACGCCTTTGATCCCAGCACTCCGGAGGCAGAGGTAGGAGGATCGCCATGAGTTCGAGGCCACCTTGGGACTACAGAGTGAATTCCAGGTCAGCCTGGGCTAGAGTGAGACCCTACCTTGAAAAACAAACAAACAAACAAACAAAGTACTCATGGCAGCCGGGTGTGGTGGTGCAAGCCTTTAATTCCAGTACTTGGGAGGCAGAGAGGTAGGAGGATCACCGTGAGGTCAAGGCCACCCTGAATTAGTGAATTCCAGGTCAGCCTGGCCTAGAGTGAAACCTACTTCGAAAAACAAACAAAAATGTACTCATGGTGCTAGAGAGATGGCTTAGTGGTTAAGGCACTTGCCTGGGAAGCCTGAGGATCCAGGTTCTGTTCCCCAGTACCCACGTAAACCAGATAGATACACAAGGTTCAGCCAGGTGTGGTGGCGCACGCCTTTAATCCCAGCACTCGGGAGGCAGAGGTAGAAGGATCGCTGTGAGTTCGAGGCCACCCTGAGACTGCATAGTGAATTCCAGGTCAACCTGAGCTAGAGCGAGACCTTGCCTCAAAAAATAAAATAAAATAAACAACAAAATAAACAAACAGATACACAAGGTGGTGCATGCATCTGGAGTTTGTTTGCAGTGGCTAGAGACCCTGTCACACTCATTCACCTCTGCCACCTCTTTCTCTCAAATAGATACATATTTAAAAAATTTAAATGTACTTATGGCTGGGATATAGCGGAGTCAGTAGAGTGCTTGCCCAGCAAGCATGAAGCTGTTGGTTCGATCCTTAGCATTGCATAAACCAGGTATGATGCATACCTGCAGTCCAAGCACTTAGGAAGTGGGAGGCAGGAGGATCAAAGAGTTCAAGGTCAGGGGGCTGGAGAGATGGCTTGGCAGTTAAGGCATTTGCATGCAAAGCCAAAGGACCTCGGTTTGATTCTCCAGGACCCACATAAGCCAGATGCACAAGGGGGCTCATGCATCTGGAGCTCATTTGCAGTGGCTGGAGGCCCTGGTATGCCCATTCTCTCCCTCTCTCTCCTTCTTTCTCTCTCATAAATAAATAAATAAATGAATAAATGTATGTATGTATGTAAAAAAAAAGAGTTCAAGGTCACTCTCACACAGTGAGTCTGAAGCCTCTCTCTCTCTCTCACACACACACACACACACACACTTTCTCTTTCAAAATGGATAAATAAATATTAAGGAATTTTTATGATCATGGAAAATATTAATAAAAATTGAGAAAAATTAAAAAAATATTAAGGAAATAAAGAACCTTCAATAAAGAAGAAAAGAAAAAATTTCTTTTCCAGAGTCTGATGCATGGCACCTCAACTGCCCTTGACTGGTACTTCACTGTCCCAGGTGTGAGGGGCAAAGCACCAGGAGCAAGAAGGCTGGGTTGGAACTCATGACTCGGAACTGCAGGGCCCTTGCCCTGTGCACACCCGACTGCTCAGAGCACCGTGTGGTGGGCGGCAGGAGTCAGTGTGTGCTCCTAGGTGAGTGACCGTGGTTGACTGTCTGCCTCACTTCATGGCATGTCTGTGCCTCCCAGTGGACCTGTTCCTGAGGCCGTGAGCACCCCGCGATAGCTTGGAATGTTTCTCCTGCTGGGAGTCCTTGTCTGAAACAGCTAGGAGTTGTGAGTAAATGACCTACCAAGCCATCCACCTTTGTTTTAGTAGCGCTTCCTGAGATTTCACTGTGGCAGCCCAGCGCATTGTGACTATAGGAATGCTAGCCTCAGTCCCACGGTGTAGTGCCCTGGGGGACAGAGAGACACTGCTGGCCAGTGTGCCTTGCCCCATCCTGAGAGTAAGGAAGAGCAGAAACACTGTCGTGTCTCCTGCTACCTCCACGCCAGCAGCCCTCTTCCACCTTGTGCCTCTCACAGGCTTCCGGACCACGTCTGAGATGGCAGCCTCTGCTGCAGCGCCTGGCACTCAATGCACCCACAGGAAATGTTAGCAAGGGGCACACCTCTGATCTAACTACTTGGGAGGTAGAGGCAGGAAGATGGCAAATTCAGGCCTGCCTGGGAAACTTAGAGAGAGCCTGTTTCAGAATAAAAAGTGAGGGGTTGGGGGGCTGGAGAGATGGCTTCGCGGTTAAGCACTTGCTTAAGCCTAAGGACTCCGGTTCGAGGCTCGATTCCCCAGGACCCATGTTAGCCAGATGCACAAGGGGGCGCACACGTCTGGAGTACGTTTGCAGAGGCTGGAGGCCCTGGCGCGCCCATTCTCCCTCTCTCTCTCTATCTGCCTCTTTCTCTCTCTGTCTGTCGCTCTCAAATAAATAAAATAAACAAAAAATATTTTAAAAAATATTTTTAAAAAAGTGAGGGGTTGGGGAGAGGATTGAGCAGTTAAAGGCATTTGTGTGAGGCCTGTGTTCCATCCCCAGCAGTAACAAACACACACACACACACACACACACACACACACACACGGGGCCAAAAGACATAGGGAAGATGTTCACAACTCAGACAGGCCACTTGCTGTGGAGGTCCTTTTCCCTCCTCCTCACCGCTCAGTGGTTGTTGAGGCTTCTGCCCTTCTGATGTTTGGCTTTGAGAAACAATGTCCAATCTCTCAAGGGCCACCCCAGAAGCTCACGAGCCTGGTCCCTTGAAGACTTCCTGCACAGATCAGAAGCAAGGATGGGCTTGGCAGTGGGGACCCTGACTCTGGAAAGCTGGTAGCATGCGTATTCGTGGGCCCAGTGAGGTTCCCACTCTGAACACGTGCCCCCTGCCCAAGGGGATTCATGAAGAAGGTGGTCTAGTATCTCATCTGAGACCCCCCAGCTCTACCCACGGAGAAGGACAGAAATCCCAAGTCCCAACCTTAGGTGGCCCCTTCTGGGCTCACACGTGAGGAGAGCCACCCTTCTTTTTATTCCTCAGAGAATACTTCACTTACTCCCACACAAGACAGCCACACATTTTGCCCACTGGGGTGTCCTCTTGATGTCTGACTTCAAGCCTGTCTGCTGACAAGAAAGACATCTTTTCTCTCAGACTCGGGGAAGATGACCCACATCTGTCCCTCTTTTGGAGTTGATTAATGACACAATCCATCCCCCCCCCCACACACACACACGCGCGGCCACGTCCAGTCCAGCCATGTTCCTGACAGGCCAGAGAAACTTCTAGCTCACTAGTTGCCTGTCTCCCTTCCAAGCCCCTTGTGCTTCTGGGGGTGGGGGTGGGGGGAGCAGTTGCTTGTCTCCTTCCAGCTCCTCTCCCATTCCCATCCTGTTCCTCACTATTCCTCAACTCCTGGCTGCTGGGTGGTTGTGGGGGGGGCGGGCAGGAAGACCAGTTTTTCCAGCCAGCCCTGAGACAGTGGAGAGACCTGCCCGCCCCCAGGGGCTCTTCCAAGCCCAGTCGGAAGGCAACCAGGACTCCTCGGAATGCAGCCAGTCCGGCTCCTGCAGCTACCACAGACCTAGGGAGGTCGAAGGTAGCCTGAGCCCAGGGCTGTGGCCAGATATGCCTCTCTCTCTCTCCTCTCTCTCTCTCTCTCTCTCTCTCTCTCTCTTGTGCTCAGCCAGGCCTGGCACGCCCCTCCCCTATTACAGCCTGAGGCTCTGGGCCTTTCCAATCTCACTTCTCACTCCTGCTCCCTCTTTTGCTTGCGGGGAGTGGTAGGGGTCTTTTATCCTCCCTGCCCCCACCACATTTCCTTCCCCAACCAGCGCCCCACGCTCCTTCCCACTCACCTGACATCTGCTTGCCACCAGGATGCCCTTTCCAATTGTGGGGTCACTGCCCCCCTCCAGATGCAGGCACCCCAAGCTGACACCCTGCCTGTCTTAGTTCCCTTCATGTGTCCAGGGCCTGGCGAGTTAGGCCCACCTGTCTTGCGAGGCTGGACTAAGCCAGTGGAAATGAGAGGCTCATACACTCCTGCTGTGGCTCACCTGTGGTCAGTCTGTTCCTGCCAGCCAGAGCTCAGGAAGACACTGGGGGGCTCTCCTTTGTTCCCAGGGCCTACACCAGGACAAAGCACTTCCCCTATAGCTGCTTGCTCCCTGGAGCTGCCCTTCCGCGGGCCTCCCTTGAGGGCCATCTGTGGACACTGTCTCTGGAGCCTTTTTTTTTTTTTCTTTTTATACCGGGGTGAGTGTTCACCCTAGGGGCCATAAGTCAAGTGTTCACCAGCAGCTAGATCTAATTCTCCCTGGGGTCTTGGAGGATGGTAGAGGATGGATCCGCCTGACTTTTGGGGTCACTTTGGGGCAAGCTGTGTACAAAGCAGGAGGTGGAGGGGGGGGGGGGAGGCCAGAAAAAAAAAAAAAAGCTGGATTCTGACCAGGCAGGGACCTTCGCAAGGGCCCAGCCTGTCCACAGTGCATGTGGGGCTCCAGATGTAGTTGTCCCCAGCCAAATGTTACGATTATCAGTAATCATGACACTCCCCGTGCTGAGCACTTCCAGTATGCCAGGTTCTACGAACCTGAAGGGCAATTCCATTTAACTCTCCCAACAAACTTCGGCGGTCTCAGGCGCTATTGTTTCCGGTTTACAGATGAGCATATAGGGGCTGTTAGCCCACTATTTGAACGGAGACACCTTGGTCTCACAGCCCCAGTTTCTAGCATGGTCCTGAGCACCAGGGCTGCATGATAATCTACTGCAGTTCACCTAATGTAGTCCCTAGTGAGGCAAGGGCGGGAGGCTCCGATGCAGAGGGGCTCAGACCTCTTTCTCAGCCCCAAGGATTCCATAATCCAGGGGCAAGGCCAGGCTGGACACCGGTTTTCCCTTGGCACCCTGTTTCCTAAGGGTTCAAGCATCAGGAGACCATGGCAGGAGGAAGTTTGGACAAAGTGAGGCACAGCCCTTGAGGGTCTGCTCCTCCCTGATCCGGGGAATTTGTGAACTTACATGTGGGTGGGGGGGCAGTTGGGTGAGCAGGCTGGGGGTGGAGCACAAGGGAAGACCTGTGGGCCCTCAGTGCCCGGATGCAGGATCCCCTTCTCAGGTCTTTGGCAGATGTCCTTGGGGCGTCCCTGGTGGGTGGGGTTGCTGTCAGGCCCGTGTTGTGATGTGCTGGGCAGGAGGGCGGGAGCAGCACAGGCCCTGACCTGGTTGGGCAGGTTGGCCCACCCTGAGTGGCACCTGTGACCAGGCGCCAACCCCACCCACCGCCCTTTGAAGTCATCCTGCATGCACTCAAGGCCCAGCCCCTCTTCTGGGTCGCCTCCCTGCCTCCCTAAAAACACTTGGGGTCCTCTCAGGAAAAAAAAACCTTTTTTATTTTTTTATTTTTTTGCCTGGGGGCACCTGTGTGTGAGGAGGGGAGGGCAGGCCTAGGCTTGGCTGGAACAGGGCTGCCCCTCCCCCACTTTGGAGCTTGGGGTTTGGGGGTCTTTGAGTGCTGAGCAAAAGAACCTAGAGGGCTTAAAGTGGGGAGCCCAGGCCATCATGGGTGCTTTCTGAGGAGGCAGCTCATGGCAGCAGGCTCGTACCCGATTACCCACCCAGCTTGGCAGCAGCCGCGGGCCGCAGGTTCAGTGTGTCAGCCCCAGTTCTCGGTCACGTGCCCCTCACGCCGTCCTTGCACGCTCTGCTCTGTGGTTGGCTTTGTGTCTGGAGCGATGCGAGGGCCACTGCAGCTTAGGTGCGAGTCCCAGCGCAGAGCTGGCTCCTGGATCCTCGCCCCACGCCCCGTCTGCCCAGCGGGTTGGCTTAACACAAAAGCCACCTGACTCCGCCCGCCGCACTTGGCACGTGCGGAGTCCCTGTCCCCGACCCAGTCCTGGCCCGCCGCCGCCGCCGCCGCCGCCGCGCCTCGCGGGGAGCGACCTCTAATCCCCCGGGCTCCTCGGAAAACCATTAGGCGGTGGAACCGCACCCCGCGGGCCCCCACCCGGCGCTCCAGGGCTCCGGTCCTGCACCCCTCCCCGGTCCCTCACCCCCTCCCCTGGTCTGATTTCTACTGCTGCCGCCCGCTGTCACCTCGAACCCAGGACCACAAGACTGGCGGTGCGCCTGCTACCGTGTTGCCTGTCCCGGGGCACCCCGACCACCGCGTGTCTGGAGATAGGTGGAGGGGCTCTCACTTAAAAAACACTTAGGCTTTTTGCCACTTTCTGTCCTAGTCTTGACAGTTCGGAAGCAGCCCTTTTTCCTGCTAGGGGCGAGGTCTTGGTCACCAGGCTGGCAGAAATGTCATGGTGTCCTCTCCTGGGCTGAGACTTGGCTAGCCCTGCCTGTCAAGTCCATGGCAGGCACAGGATGGGCATTCCTACCCTTCCTCCTGTCTTGCCCCTGACATAACCCCCTTTTTTCCATCCCAACTAATGCTACTCCTTCTCCTCCTCCTTCTCTTCCTCCTCTGCTTTCTCTCTCTCTCTCTCTTCCCCCTCTCCCTGTTTCTCCACTCCCTGGCCTCATTCTGGAAGCCTAGTTTCTGTTCACCTTGGCATGACCCAACAGCCCAAGTCATAGGGGTTGCTATTCTGGCCTTGGGCAAGCTGCTTGACCACTCTGAGGCTGTTTGTCCAGCTATAAACCAGGCTGTTAGCTCCACCTTGCCGCATTGGGGTATTAGATGAGCTTGGCCCAGTGAGTAAGTGGGAATCTTATAGAGTACAGCCATCGAGAGTAGGGACCTAGTTCTCCCTCCCGACTGGTTGGGGACTGTCTGTGGCCTGTATTCACAATGGCCTAGGGTCTCCCTGCCCTTGAGGCCCCAGGCCATACCAGAAGCACGTGCTCGCCCCTGTCAAGAACAGGAAAAATAACCCAAAGAATGGAGGTTACATGGGGGGAATGGTGGTGTGGTCAGGCTCCCCCAGACCTGTAGGTTGACAGGATCCACCCAAGGTGAAGACTCCCAAGAAGACTCCCATCTTCCTCTCTTTGCTTGCCTCTTGTCACCCAATAACAGCTCTGAGGGTCCCTTCCCAGGTCCAGGCAATGATGGAAGGGACACCTGACCCCGAGGGTCCAAGTATTTCCCACTGAGGATGGATAAAGGCTGCTTGGAGAGGATTCAGATTTGATAGGCTGAACAGGCTGGGTCTGGGGGCCAGATACAGTGGAGTAAGTCTTCGAAATGAGACGCATAGCGGAAGAGACAGAAATATCTATCGCATGAAGCAATATGTATAATTTTAGCTGAATCCTTGCCTTTCTCCTTGTGAAATTTCAGTCTTTATCAGTCAAACCCGTTGGCGTATGTTTAATCATAACAGTTTCCATTTGCTGTTGCTCACTCGATGCCAGTGACTGTGCAAAGCACTGCTCAGGCTGAAGCTAGCTAACTGTGCCCATCTCCCCAACTCATTTCTTCAAGATTAGTTCAGGGCCACCATGCATGGTGACACACCTGTGATCCTGCCACTTGGCGGGCAGGAATATCTTCAACGGCAGGATGGCCTGGACTGTAGACTGAGACCCTGTGTCAAAAAGAAAAAAAAAAGAAAAGAAAAGAAAAACCAAGGGCTGGGGGTGTACCTCAATGACAGAACACTTGTCTAACAAGTGGAAGGCCCTAAGTTCCATTCAAGCAGGGGGGAGGAAGGAGGTAATTCAACAGAATGTTTACTGAGCATCTACTCTGTGTTGGGCATTATTCTAGACAATGCGGCTGGGGAACTAGTAACACAACAAAATCAGACAAGATCTTCGTTCTCTTAGAACTGCTATTCTGGTGGGGGAAGGAGAAGAAGTAAGTGAAGAAGTTGGGAATGGTGGCATATATCTGTATTCAGCATTCAGAAAGCTGAGACATGGTGATTGAAGGATCAAAGTCTGCCTGGGCTACATAGCAAGATCCTGTCTCAAAAATTATTTTTTTTGAGGGGGTGGAATGATGGCTTAGCAGTGAAGGCACTTGCCTGCAAAGGCTAATGACCCGAGTTCGATTCCCCAGTATCCAGGTAAAGCCATATGCATAAAGTGGTGCATGCATCTGAAGTTTGTTTGCAGCGGCGAGGACCTGGTGCACCCATTCTCTCTATCTCTTTCTGCTTGTAAATAAATAAAAATATTTTTCAAAAAGATCTTTTATAGAGGCGGGCATGGTGGCACACGACTTTAATCCCAGCACTCGGGAGGCAGAGGTAGGAGGATCACCCTGAGCTAGAGTGAGACCTTACCTTGAAAAAACAAAACAAAAAACAAAAAACAAAAACAAATAAAAGAAAGAAAGAAAAATAAATTATTTTGGACGCTAGAGAGATGATAGCTCAGCAGTTAAAACATTTGTCTGAGAAACTTAAGGACCCAGGTCCTGTTCCCCAGTACCCACATAAGCCAGATGCACAAGGTAGCACATGCATCTGGAGTTCATTTGCAATGGCTTGAGGCCCTGGCATACCCATTCTCTCTCTTTTAAATAAATAAATATAACATAATGTAATATTTAAAAATTATTTTTTGTTGTTGAGTGTATGCTAACAAAGAGAAGGAGAAGCAGGTTCTAATACACCACCCCGTACACACACACACACACACACACACACACACATACACACATGCACGCACATATGTTTGAGTGTTTGATGCTTTCTTTCTCCTAGCACTGGGCATGGAGCAGGTCATATAGTAATTGCTCAGTAAGTATGTGTGGAACGAATGGATGAATATTAGGCAGAGAGAATGATTTTGTAGCAAGGTGCATGGTTTCTAGAGAGAGATTAAAATGTTTGAGGTAGAAGGGATCTTTAGAGACCTGAATTGAACCCTATTGGTTTACAGATGAGGAAACTGAGGTGCAGAGTGATGGCAGATGAAGAAAGCTGTTGTGTGGGTGGATGTTGAGGTGTGCCAGTCTTGTTTTGGGTACTCCACAGCATTGGAACCGCCAAGGGCTCGTCCCTGGGCAGGAACAAAGGTTTGGATCAGCTGGAATTGGGAATGGCAAGGCGTGAGCAAAGCCATGCATGTTGGCACGATGGAGAAACCCAAGCTAAATGGGGCATACTGGGGAGTCGGGACTGGAGAACTTGGTCTCAGATAAAGGCCAGATTGTCAAAAGAAGGGGGAAAAACAATGGTAAGATCAATCCCAAGGAAAGTTACTAGAATTTTCCCCAGCAAATTCTGCCTGTATGGTCACTTTCTCCACCCAGACCCTCTTCCCTTTCCTATGTTCTCAGTACAAGCATCTCAGGTAGAGCCATCAACGTGCCTGTGGGCACATGGGGCACACCAGGGGTTGTGTCAAGTTATTATGCATCCATCTTTTTGATATGTCTACAGCAACCAAGGATATTTCCAAGAAAAAAGAATTCAACTAGAAAAATAAAAAGTATATCTTTTGCCGGGTGAGGCCACCCTGAGACTACATAGTCAATTATGGGTCAGCCTGTGCTAGCGTGAGACCCTACCTTGAAAAACAAAAACAAACAAAAAGAAAAAAAAAATATATATATATATATTTTTTTTCCCCAAGGAAAAAGAGAGTGAGAGCACCAGGGCCTCTCAACACTACAGATGAACTCCAGATACATTTGCCACTTTGTACATCTGGGTTTACATGAGTACTGAGGAACTGAACACGAGCTGGTAGGCTTTGCAAGCAGACACCTTAACCACTGAGCTATCTCCCCAGCCCCTAGAAATATAAATATAAATATAAATATATATATATATATATATATATATATATATATATGTTTTTCAAGGTACGGTCTCACTCTAGCCAAGCCTGACCTGGAATTCACTATCTAGTCTTAGGATGGCCTCGAACTCATGGCAATCCTCCGGCCTCGAACTCATGGCAATCCTCCTACCTCTGCTTCCCAAGTACTGGGATTAAAGGCGTGTGCCACCACGCCCTGCCCTAGAAATATTTTTGAACACGTTCTTTATATTAAGCACACTTGGAAGCAATATGGAGTAAAGGGTGTGGGTACATACATGCTCTTGGGTAATAAAGGTAAAAACAGAAGCCAGAAGTAAAAATATATATGAGTAGGGGCTTGGGCGCCATCTCCCTGCCCAACTTCTCCTTAGTCCCTACCCTGAGAGGAGTACCCAGGCTGAACTTTAAGAACTACTGCTTGCCAAAAGCTCACTGTATTTTGGGGGTGGGGCATGCAGGGGCCATTCTAGAATGAAGACCAGTTAGAAATGGGGCCAGAGCCCAGGCGAAGGTTCCAGTCACCCTTAGTGACAAGTTGACTGCACCCTCCCAGGATGGGAGCAAGAGAGGGAGTGTTGGTTTCTAGGCAAAGCTGTTTGGAGCTTAGTGCTCCCCGGCGGCGGCGGAAGGGGATGAGTGTGTGTCCACGGGCTTGGGAGGTGGCAGGTTTCAGCAGGAGGAGGCCTGAGCTGCTGGCACTGGCTAGCTCCAGCACCCAGGGCTCACCCAGGGCTTGCTGCAGACTCCGTGTGCATTGCACGCCATGCCATGCCACACCATCAGGGAGAGGAGCCAGGTGCCAGAGGGGTGGCAAAAGAATGGAGTTCACTGGCTGGGAGCAGGCGGGGACACAGGGAGGCCTGTCCCGGAGACAGGTGGGAGCGGAGGGTGGTGTCACCAATCAGGCCAGGTTGGGGCCAGGCAGGCTCTGTGTGGAGTCCCTGAGTCTTGGACAGAGTGGTTCTGAGAGCGGAGCCGCAGATGGGGCTTTCCGATAGCTCCCGGGAAGGACAGGGACGTGGGACAATGGGGCTGGGCAGAGGGCAGGGTGACATGGCTGGAGGACAGTTCAAAAGGGTCTAGGTCAGGTAATATCCATGTTCACGGGACTTTTATCAAGTACCAGACCCCAGTTTATGACCTTTACCCAGAAATAGCTCAACTCATCTTCACAATAAACCGAGGAGGAAGGAACATTGATTTGTTGCTCAGTTTGCAGGTGAGGACACGGAGACAGAGTTAAGTCCTTGCTCTGGGGAGTAAGACATCTGCTCCTGGTGGTGTCCAAGAATGTAAGGAGGAAAAGCATACACAGAAAATCCACTCACTCTTGTTTTTTTTTCAACATAGGGTCTTGCTTTAGCCCAGGCTGACCTGGAATTCACTATGGAGTCTCAGGGTGGCCTCAAACTCATGGAAATCCTCCTACCTCTGCCTCCCAAGTGCTGGGATTAAAGGCGTGCACCACTACGCTGGGCTCTTTCTCTTTTTCTTTCCTGTCTCTCTTTCTCTCCTTTTTTCTTTCTTGTTTTGAGACAGGGTCTCATGCAGCCCAGCTTGGCCTCCAAATTTGCCATATAGCCAAGAACCAAAGCTGGCCTTTAACTCCTGATCCTCCTGCTTTTAACTCTCATCTGCGGGGATCGCACCACCATGCCCACTCTGTTCATCTTTTTTCTCACCATTCATTTATCCATTCATCTGTCCATCCATTCATCTAGTTGTTTTTTTTTATTTAGAGAGAGAGAGAGAACTGTCAGGTTTGCAGTCCTACTGCCTTAGTCTCCCAAGGGTTGGGACTACAGGCATCTGAGGTACGTTTCTGACTTCACAGGCCAGGAAACCAATGTCCACAGAGGTTATATACCTCAAGGTGACATAAAGATAGATAGCGGTCACCGAGTAAGGCAGAAGCAGAGCCAGAATTCATGTGTAGGTCAGGGTGACTCTGGGCCTGAGAAAGAGCTCTGCTGGGGATGGTGAGTCCACAAGTCAGGTAGGAACTGAACAGGCAACTAGAAGGTGGAAGGGAAGGCTGAGGCAGCAGGGTTGCCCTGAGCTCAGGGCCAGTCTAGACTACACAATGAGATCCTGTCTCAACAAACAAAATACAAAGAGAAACAGGAAAGAAGAAGAGTGAACAAACAAAAAAAAAGGAGCAAATTAGCAAAAGGAAGGAAGGAAGGAAAGAAGAAGGAAGGAAGGAGGAAAACTAATCATCCAGGGGCTCTCTTGCATTCCTCCCTGCCTCTGAGCCTGACTTTCTGGAATCTAGCCTGTGACCCTGCCAGGTGGGGGAGCTCTGTAACCCAGGGAGAACTAAAAAGAGCAAAGACAAGTACCTTGATTTAGGGTAGCAGGTGACACTGGGAAAGGGACATAGAGATTTTATAAACATTTAATTTATTTGTTTTCTATTTACTTATTTGCAAGGAGAGAGAGAGAGAAAGAG
The DNA here is from genome assembly GCA_036346955.1 of Dipus sagitta. Lineage (NCBI taxonomy): Eukaryota > Metazoa > Chordata > Mammalia > Rodentia > Dipodidae > Dipus > Dipus sagitta. Next base: position 1,987,150 of record CM070778.1, on the reverse strand, counting down.
AGAATGAATGGACGCAGCAGGGCCTCCAGCTGCTGCAAATGAACTCTAGACACATGCGCCACTCTGTGCATCTGGCTTAACATGGACCCTGGGGAACCAAACCAAAGGTGTTAGGCTTTGCAAGTAAGTGCCTTAACTGCAGAACCATCTCTCCAGGACAGGATTTTTTTTTTTTTTTTTTTGAGATGAAGTCTCATGTAGCTCAGACTGGCCTGGAAATCACTATATAGCTGAGGATGGCTTTGAACTCCTGATTTTACTGCCTGTACCTCCTAAATCCTGGGGCACAGGTATTCACCACCATGCCCAGCTGAGATTTTTCTTCTTTCCTTCTTCCTTCTTTTCTTCCTTTCTTTCTCTCTCTCCCCCTTCCTTCCTTCCTTCCTTTCTCTCTCTCATTTGTTTTTTTTTCAAGGTAGGGTCTCATTCTCACTCAGGCTGATCTGGAATTCACTTTGTAGTCTCTTAGGGTAGCCTTGAACTTGCGGTGATCCTCCTACCTTGGTCTCTCAAGTGCTGGGATTAAAGGCATTGGCTACCATACTTGGCTTTTTATATTTATTTATTTATTTGAGAGAGACACAGAGAGAGAAGCAGATTGGGACAGGGAGAGAGAGAGAGGAGGAGAGAATGGGCACATTGGGCCCTTCAGACACTGCAAACAAACTCCAGATGCACATGCCACCTTGTGCATCTGGTTTACGTGGGTCCTGGGGAATTGAACCTGGGTCCTTTGGCTTTGTAGGCAAGCATCTTAACTGCCAAGCCATCTCCCCAGCCTGAGATTTTTCTTTTTTAGGGAAATCAAAGAGCTGTGGCGATTGCTCAGTGGTTACAGGCTCTTGCTTGCAAAGCCTGCTGGCCCAGGGTTTGATTTTGAGTACCCAAGAAAAGCCATACATACAAAGTGGTCCATGTGTCTGGAGTTCATTTGCAGTAGCAAGAGGCCCTGGTGTGCCCATTCTCCCTGTATCTATCTCTCAAATAAATAATTTTTTATTTGGGGGGGAAATAAGAGGCTTTCCCCCCTATAGCCAGCCTGGTGGGTCCCCCCTCAAGGCTGCACAACAGCCTCCACATTTCCCACCCTCAGCCAGGAACTGAGGGCTGTCAGCCTTGAGATCCTTAGCCTGAGCCATAAGGCATAATATTTATTTATATTTTAAAATATTTATTTATTTATTTATTTTTAAAACGAAATCAAGTTGGTGGGGCAGGATGGAATGCAGTCAGTCACTTCCCTTCCCTTCTGCTCTTGGCCCTTTCTTCCCCATGGGCTGGCCGTCCAACTCTGTCCAGTTCCTCCCTGAGGAACAGTCCTGAGGTCACCATACCGGGTGCCTCCCCACCTTCCCAGATACCTGTGTCCCACTCCCAGTGGCCTACCCCCGGGTTCTGGATGGAATGCTCTCTAAGGGAGGACAGAGGACAGACAACAAGGATCTTCAGGTCAGAAGTCTGGGCTAGGGTGAAAGGTGACCTGGGAAAGTTCTGAAGAGCCATCCCCAGGGGAATACTGGCTTTCCCTGAGAGAGAGGGAGAGAAAGAAAGCAGGAGGAACCAGGATGGGGAATGGGAGTTATATGGTGTTCTTTTTTTTTTTTTTTCCCCTATAGCCAGCCTGGCTGGACCCCTCAGTGCTGCCCTAAAGCCCCCACCTTTCCCACCCTCAGGCAGGAGCTGGGAGCAGTCAGCCTGAGACCCTTAGTCTGAGCCACAAGGCACAAAAGCTACTTCCAACAAGGTCTCTCTGCCCAGAGAGCGAGGGCTCCACATATCAAGGAGAGGGGGGATTCACCCTACCTCTTTCTAGACTTCATACCCAAGAAATCCTGAGTACACTGCCCCCAAGTACCTGGCAGGGTCTAAGGGCTTCCCCAGGTCTATCCCCTTACAACTACCTGGGCCCCAGGGTGGCTGTTTGGGAGAATGTAGAGCATGCTAGTGCAGGGAAGGGGAATGCTGTGGGGGTGAAGGGGCGGGGGGGGGGGCTGGGGAGGGGAGGCTAAGGCCTCCATCCACACTCCCTCCTTGGCTGTCCCCTAACCCCTCAATCCTAGCCTACCTCTTGGAGTTCTCTATTGCCCCCTGGCAGCCCACCTGCCACAGCCCCAGCCCTCGTCATATATTTTGTCCATTTTTCTTTTTTGGCAGTACCAGGCAGTTGCTCTACCATGGAGCTACATTCCTAGCCACAGCATGTTTTTATTTTTAATTTTTATTTTTTTGAGGGAGGGTCTCATTCTAGCTCAGGCTAGTTGGAAATCACTCTGTAGTCTCAGGGTGGCCTCGAACTCACGGCAACCCTCCTACCACTGCCTCCTAAGTGCTGGGATTAAAGGCATGTGCCATCACACCTGGCTTTTTTTTTTTCCATTAAATATTTTATTTATTTATTTGAGAGAGAGAGAGAGAGAGAGAATGGGTGCTCCAGAGCCTCTCGCCACTGCAAACAAACTCCAGACACATGTGTCACCTTGCGTATCTGGCTTTATATGGGTACTGGGGACTCGAACCTAGGTCCTTTGGCTTTGCCAACAAGCACCTTAACCACTAAACCATTTCTCCTGCCCATTAGCATGTGTTTTTGGTGCAGGAATTCAAGAGGTAAGCAAGGCAAGGTAGCAAATTCATATGCCAGCATTTGTGAAGCTCAGAATTGAGTCCAAGGCCAGCGTGGGGCTATATAGTGAGATGCAATTTAAAAGAATAATAAAGAACTCAAGAAAAAAATAATTCAAGGAGTGGGTTTGGAGTTTGGGCTTGTCTGGAAGCTCTCCATTCCTTTGACCAGCACGCAAGCTGTGCCCTGGTGGGACCTGGAAAACTGATGCTTCTAGATCTTTCCTTAAAGCATTCTCTAGTCTCTCCTGAAACTACTGCTTGTCCTAAGCGTATGCCAACTTCCTAGTTCCTGCCTCTGTCATCCAGTTCCAAGGGAGAAGGCCCCTTTCTTCCTCCTCCTCCCCAAGGTCCTTGAGCAGCAGCAGACTGTGCGCATGGAGGCAGGAAGAGACGGGAGGAGCCCGCCCGAGGCAGCCTGTGAGTGCAGACAGAGAGGCCTGGTCCCTTTCCCCACCAACTCTCCTGTCAGCTGGCCAGCCCCATCTCTGGAGCAAAAGTGCTTCCATGCAGGAGGGAGGGAACCCCGCTCAGTGGGAGAAAGATGAAGCTGGTCCCCCCACGTGTCAGTGAACAAATTGGCCCAATTTGGTGTGATTAGTGAAGAATTCACATCTGGCCAGCAGAGGCCTCCCCCAGCCCAGCCCAGCCTGGCTCCTGCTCCTCATTACAAGCTATTTTCTCTGACGGCTCCATTTGTCTCTGGAGTGGGGGATTTGACAGCTCTCTGGCCAGCCTGGGGGGCCTGGTTCTGAGTGAGAGGCCCAAGGCCAGGCTGCTTGCCCACGCTGTGACCTGATGCCACGCTCCCCACAGGGCCAGGCACCTGTCTGTCTTATTTTTCTACTTTGTGCAAAGCCCAAGACGCCACTAAGCTTTCCTACCCAGTTCTTGCTTGCACCAACCATTTCTCACTTTGCACGACTGTGTTGTGTTTGCAGATAAACAGACACTTGTATGTGGAGGAGCAGGGCGCTGGTGTTTTCTAAAAGAAAGCTGTTGGGCCAGTTGGGCATGCCCGAGTGAGGGCCTGTTCCTACTTTCTTACTCTTCCAGAGGGCGTCTGTTGCAGCCACCCCTCAGGCAGGCCCGGGAGGGCTGTTGCACACCTGGAAGGCTCTCCCTAGAAGCGGCTTCAAGGTAGTACTTTCGGGGGTGTGGCCTTCAAAGCCTTGGGTCTTCCTCCCCCAACAGTGACCCCAGGTTGCCTGTGTCAAAGGCAATTTGGGGCTATTTAAAGGAGTTCGACCTAGGGGTCACCTGGGCAAATCTCCTCCCTGAGGAATTACCACCAGATGGCAACCTGAGGCTGGTCTCCTCCAAGGTGCTGCCTGGTTGGCCAGGAGTTCCAGGGCTCTGGTGTGTGAGTGTGTGTGTGTGTGTGTGTGTGTGTGTGTGCGCGCGCGCGCGCGCGTGCAGGAATCCAGAACCTAAGTCCTTCAGTCTCACTGGGCAACGGAAGGACCTCTGTGGCTGAAAGACAGCCGTCTGCTATGATGTCATACTTTTGGGGCCGGGCTTTGACAGCATCTCAAGCCTTCAGAATTTTGCATGGACACACAGATACTATAGAAAGCCAGGCAGAGTGGAGGCAGGGGACATCTGCAAGCTCTCCCGTCTCCAGTCTCTGAACTTATCCTGAGCCATTCAGTAACCATCTGTTTGCTGCAGTCTGAAGGGTTTTTTTTTCTGGGATGTAGGTGTGAAAGGCAGGACAATTCTGGGCAAACGGGGACAGCTGGTCACCCTGGATAAACTCAGGGTTCGGAAGCCAGGCAGCGGCATGGAGCAGAAGAAGGCCATTCGGGGACGCACTGCCTGACTTCTTACTAGATCCATTCTGCTCTGACCAAGCTGTTATTCATAGGTCTGTAGCTGTTTTTTTTTTTTTTGTCCCCTGTCCCCCACCCCAAGGTAATGCCTGGGCTGTTGGAAGGAGGAGCTGACTTGGGGCTGGGTGGTTTATCTCATTCACGCTGAGAACCGCAGGCTTGGGGTGGATCCCAGCGACCGAGCCGGCCTGCCCTCCCAGGGCGCCGACCACCCAACACCCATCTCTAATTAGCAGATGCACCTTTAGAACACCCACTGTTTGGCTGCTGGAGTTATTATCCCATTTTAGAGATGGGATAACGGAGGTGGAGTCATAGGCCCCAGGGCTGGGTTGGGGGAGAGAGAAGCAGGATCTCTTGGCTGTTCACCCCTGCCTCCAAGTCCCCTGCTTGGGTAACAAGGGCTGTTTTCTTTCTTTCTTTTCTTTTTTTTTTTTTTTTTCTTTTTATGGTTTTTTCCGAGGTAGGGTCTCACTCTAGCCCAGGCTGACCTGGAACTCACTATATAGTCTCAAGGTGGCCTTGAACTCATGGCGATCCTTTTACCTCTGCCTCCCAAGTGATGGGATTAAAGGCGTGCATCACCATGCCCAGCTACTTTTTGTTTATCTTTTACAAGGGCTGTTTTTTTTTTTTTTTTTTTGAGACAGGATAGCCATGGATCCTGATCTTTTTGCCTCCACTTCCCAAGTGCTGGGACGGACAATAGGCATGTGCCATTAGGTTTGGACTAGAGCGCTATTTTCTTGAGACTGGGAGCCCTAATCTTGAGCCCTGGTCCCCACTGGCAGGCAATCTGCTGGTTGTTCCAGGAAGGATGACCCCAGCCTCACTCTCCAGACACCGATGGCGCAGTTAAGGACCCGGAAGAAGAAGATCACCCTGGCACTAGACCCACGTGTGCTCCTAGCCTATCAGCCTCCAGTAGAGGAGGCTGAAGCAGCCATGACTTAAAGATGCTTTGAAAGGACTTGTGAGGAAAAAGGGAGCCCTCAGGCTAGGGAGGTGGCTCAGAGGTTAAGGCACTTGCCTGCAAAGCCCAACGAGCCTGGTTCGATTCCCCAGTACCCACATAAGCCAGATGCACAAAGTGGCGCATGCATCTAGAGACTGTTCGCAGTGGCTGGAGGCCCTGGCGCGACCATTCTCTCTGCCTGTCTTCGATTTCCCTGTGCTTGCAAATAAATAAATAAATAAAGTTTAAAAATAAAAAAATAAAATTAGAAAAAAATAAAAAAGAGAAAGAAAAGGGGAGCCCTGTTTCTGCTGCCTTACCAGCCTCTCTCCACCCCTGCCATCTGTTCGGAGTCTTGTTCTTGATGTCTGGTTAGAAGAGGGGCTTCAGAGACCACTGGGAGGTCTAGTCCTTCTGTCGCTATGAGCCTGAAGACACTGGGATTCTTGAGACCTTTGAGCTGCTTGTTGTTTTGTTTTTGCCTTGGTACGGATAAATCTAGAGCCTGAAACCTGCGGAGGCTAGTCTCTCACCCTGAGGCCACAAGCTGTGTATCTAGAGGCTGGGCTGCCCAGCCCCCTTTTCTAGGTTGCCCTTTCCCAGAGGGCTAGAGTGGACAAGATGGCCTTGGGGGTCTTGGGCTCCTAGGAGGAGGACTGACAAATTGGGTCTGCAGGAGTTGGTGCCGAGCCTGGGCCTGAGCTCTGCTTTGTGGTCAGTGGAGAGGTGTGGGACTTGCGCTAAGGCCCCTCTGCAGTCCCGCCGGGCTTCCTGTAGAATCCCCAGATCCCGAGGTGAAACACGATGCGTTTCCTCAGCTGTTTCAGAGAGGCTAAGCACTCCGACGACGGCCTGACATTTTGCCTTCTATCTTGGAGGCCCAGTCCCACCCAGCTTCCAGGAGAGCCTGAGGTGGGGAGCTTGCCTGTTTACACCTTGTTGAAGTTTGCTTCAAGCCCAAGGCGACTTCCTGTTTGTGCCAACAGGTCCAGGGACAGATCAAAGGCCAGGGCTGGTGAGTTCAGGGAAGAGGAATTGAGGATGGCCCTCCTGCCACTGTGTCATGAGAGGGTTGACGTTTATGTGGAAACGCAGAGCATAGGAAGGACACAGGGGACAGAGCCCATCCCAAGGCCCTGGGCCTGGGCCTGGCTGGGCTGGTCCTATAGTGACAACTCTTCTCTAAGGAAGCCTGGGCACCTCTCCATCATCAACCCGGATCCCATACGGGAGGCTGGGCCTCCTCTCTGATCTCCGGCTATGTCTTGGATCTTTTCTTGTCCTTCCCGATCCCTCTCCTCTCGCAGGGCCCCAGCAGCAGGGGCCCCCCTTCACCAGGCGCCGAGCCCACCTCTGAAGGCGTGGCCCCGTGACTGTCACTCACGCGGAGGAATGCAGACGGCAGGGCTGCCCTGTGGTCACGTCTCCGCCCCACCGAAGATGTAGGCGCCCAGGTACCCAGCCTGTGGGCCTTGGGAGCCGGCCAAGCTGCTGATGAAAGGCACTGGCAGATTAACCCTTTCTTGCCCGCAGCCCTCCCCCCACCCCACAGCCGCTGGCTGCTGGGTGGTCGCTGACCCAGAGGTGTATTAGGCAAAGATGCCTGAATGAGCAGGCTAGGAAGGGGGTGACCCCAGCAAGCCCAGGGGGAGCACCTACTGCCTAGACACACAACCCTCTTGAGGGCGATGGGGTTGACACAGTTGAGGGACAGTCCTCCCAGTGACAGAGGGACTCTACTGGCCAACTAAAGAGCACTGGATAGAGAGTAAGGAAAGCCACACACTCCGTCACACACATAGCAGAGCTGAGTGCGACAGCTCAGAGGTGAGAGAGAGGGGAGCCAGCAGCTGAGCTTTCTGTCTCCCAAGGCTGAAGAGTGACATGGTGGGAACTGAACCTCTATTCCAGTCTCAAGCGGAGTCTCAGGTGCTTAGGATATAAACTGTAAAGAGGAGTGATTCAGGCTGTAGTAAGGAGAGAGTCCCCCCCGCCTTTTCTGCCATCCTGGCCACTCTGTCTCATGGGACAGAGCTCTGAGAACTAGGCGTGGTGTGAGATCCGAGATCCACTTAGGCGCTGACGTCTTGCTCCGTCTTGCTTTTGTCAGCAACCTGGGCATTTGCTGAGTTCCAGACTTTGTGGGGAACACTCTTGGGCCACAAGGAGATCTGGTTTCCCCTTCCTGGGCCTGGATGATGTGTTTCTGCTCCACACGCAGGACCGTGCCTTTGACCTCAGGCCCTTCCTTTGTAGGTTGAAACCTAGGCTCAGTTACACTTTGTATGTTGCTAGACCCAGAACATTGATGGGGTGTCCTCATGCCCGCCCCCAACCTTTTTCTCTTATTGTTCTACTGAGAGGCCTAAGAATCCAAGGGCAAGAAGAAACTCTGTGTCATAGCACGTGCTGCGATGTACACCAGGGTAGCTGGTGGGCAGGTGAGGGGCGGGGGCAAAGCTCTTGGGGCTAAACCTGCCTCAGGTTCAACCCCCCTGCCCTGCTCCACCCACTACTACTGGCAAGAAATCTAGAGATCAAAGAACGTTGTTAACCCTCAGTGAAGAAAGTGGAGGTTCCATCCCCTTATCTCCACGTGTGAGGGAGGGACTGTGAGCACCAGGAAGGGCAGCAAACAGGAGGTCGGAAGCACAGCCTGCAATGCCCCTACGTTCTCCCCAAGATCTCTAGGAACCTCACGTCCTAGGAGAGCTACGGTACACTGCAGATGAGGTTTTAGGCAGCCTGGAGAACATGGCTTGTGGTATAGCTATAATAGAGCCAAAGAATAGATACCAGAAAGAACTTCCTGACTGTTAAAATTTAACACCTCTCCAGAATACTGCTGTCATGGATCTGCTTAGGTGGCCTGATGGTGTCACCATCTCCAAGATGATGCCCGGAGGGCTGGAGAGATGGCTTAATGGTTAAGCGCTTGCCTGTGAAGCCTAAGGACCCCGGTTCGAGGCTCGACTCCCCAGGACCCACGTTAGCCAAATGCACAAGGGGGCGCACGTGTCTGGAGTTCGTTTGCAGTGGCTGGAGGCCCTGGCGCTGCCCGTTCTCTCTCTCTGTCTCCCTCTTTCTCTCTCTGTCTGTCGCTCTCAAATAAATGACTAAAAATAATTTTTAAAAAGATGATGCCTGGAAATTTGCAAGTCATCCACTTCATTTATTTATCTATTTTTGATTTTTTTTATTTTTTAAGCTTTATTTATTTGAGAGAGTCAGAGAGACAGAGAAAGAGTGAGAAAGAGACACAGAGAGAGAGAGAGAGAATGGGTGTGCCAGGGCCTCCAACCACTACAAACAAATTCCAGATACATGCGCCCCCTTGTGCATCTGGCTTATGTGGGTCCTGGGGAATTGAACCAGGGTCCTTTGACTTTGCATGCAAACACCTTAACCACTAAGCAATCCCTCCCACCCAACTTATTTTTTTTTATTTTTTGAGACAGTGGCTCTCTATGTAGCCTAGGCTGGTCTCAAACTCAATGTGTAGGCCAGGTTGCCTTCAAACTCACAAATCTTCCTGCCTCTAGAGTGCTGGAACTATAGACATGAGCTACCAGGTCTGGCTTGCAGGTCATCTTTATTGCCCGACTCCCCTGCCGTTCTATTCCTAGCCCATCCCATCCACAGCCACCAAATCCCATCTTTTCTTTCGCTGTTCATTTCTTCCGACTCACTGCAGTCCTTTCTCACCAGCTCCTGAGAATATTGCAACAGTGGCTGTTTCCCCTCGCTCCAGGGAGCACGCATGGCCCCCTCCTGCCCCGTGCTCCCCTCCCTCCTCCGCACTGTACTAAGAGGCATCCTAGAACACAGGTTGCAGCATGCACTCTTATGCTCAGAAACCTTTGATGGCTCCCCATCGCCGCCAGGATAAAGTCCCAGCGCTGCCTGGCATTTACAGCCTGCCCTGATCTGGTGCCAACTCACCCGGGTCCGCCGCACCATGCCCCTTACTCCCTTCCATGCCAGCCACGTCCTGCAGCTCGTCTCTCTCCCCAAGCCCTGTGCGTGTTCATGGCCGACCACCTTGGCACACAGATAAACTTGTTCCCTGGCACTTAGGGTGTTGTAGAGGAGGATTAATCCCATAATCCCATAAGTAAATATGCCTTCCCACCCTTTGGTAGGTTCAGCGTGTGTTTAAAGCTCAAGGAGAAGCTATAATGGGGACAGAGCAGATTCAGGCGGGAACTCAGAGAAGCCTCCTGTACGTGAAAGGCACGCGGTGCGAGGGATTCCAGCTAGCCTGTGAGAGCTTGAGGGGCAGGCTTATCGACTTCCTTCACAATGAGTGTCCCCACCGTTTGTGTACCCAGGTCTCTTGACATCTCCCAACCCAGCCTATATTTCCTTCTGCCTTGAACTTGAGTCTGGAAGTCCCGATACTGAGTATATAACATTAGGGGGTGCTGCTCGTTCATTCATGCTTAGAACATCTTCTCTCTCATGCAGTAGGCCTTGAAGGGCTGTTGTCTTATTTTTTTAAATTTTATTTTGGAGAGAGCAACAGAGAGAGAGAGAGAGAGAGAGTTGGCATGCCAGGACCTCAGCCACTGAAACCGAACTCCAGACACTTGTGCCACCGCGTGGACATGTGCAGCCTTGTGTTTGCCTCACCTTCTGTGCATCTGGCTTACTTGGGATCTGGAGAGTTGAATGTGGGTCCTTAGGCTTTGCAGGCAAGCGCCTTAACTGCTAAGCCATCTCTCCAGCCCCGTCTTCTTACTTTTGAGGTGCAGATGTGCCACGTCCTGTACTGAATAAGCACAGTAATGACCTTCAAGCAGGAGACAATCACTGAAAAGTATCCATTAGGTTTGCCACAGAAGCAGGAAGTAGGCAAGGAGGTCATCTCTTGGACGCCCCCTCTTGTGGTACTCTGTTCTGTCTTGGCCCAAATGACTCCTAGTCCATCCCTCTCCAAGCGCCTCAGGGCCACCTGAGCATAGGCCCAGCTGTCCACTTTGGGATGGTCCACTTTGGGATGAAGAAGGGCAGTGGAGACCCTTGGGGGCATCAGATGCCCCCCCAACTACCCAGGGTGCCCCATAACAAATGACCACAGGTGTGGGGAGCTGTGTCCCCATTGCAAAATGCCAAGAGTTCCTGTCCCCTCTGGCTCCTTGAGGCAGAGCTCAGGGGAGAGGAAGGGGGTGGGAGCGAGGAAAGTGAGGAGGCGTACTTGGGAATGACCCTAAGCTAGAAGGTGCCACTCTTCATGTGAGTCTCTCCCCACCTGGCAATCTCCCAGGTTCCACAGTCCCCTGTAGCTCTTCCCAGCCTGGGGATTTTCCCATCTGCAGAGAACTTGGATCTGAGCAATGGAGAAAGGTTGACTCTACAGAGGTGCCAGGCTGACCTGTCTAATGCTAACCCAGGGGCTCTTGGGCCAGATTCTTGGGGTAAGCTCACCCTCTAGGGACCCTCCGGTCTGAGGGCGATTGCCCGACTTCAGCCTCAGACAACACAGGTGCTGGCTTCAAGAACCCCCTGATCTGAGGATGGGGAGCAACCCCACTTCAGAGGACCTCCCCCCAGTCTGCTGAGGGACACAAGATGTAACCTGAGCACCGACCTTCAGTGCCCACCAGCAGCAAGGTACCCAGCAGGCCAGCCACGCTGGGCCTGTCCCCCAGCTCCTTCCTTCCCTTGGGGACGCCACGTCTGGTCACCTCTCTGCACTGCCCCAGAGGCCATGCCAGTCTTGGAGCCGATGGCACAGGTGGCCAGCAGGTGGTGAGAGCGAGGGAGGAGGAATGTGCCTGAGGCCTGGGCAGGATGCCACTGGACTGTCCCAGCCATTCCACCTCCTCCCTGTGACCTGCTCACCTCACCTTCTGTCAGCCACCATTCTGGTCCCTACACCAAGGGTCACAGCCAGGTCCCAGGTTCCGGGTAGCCATTCCCAGGAGGAGACCTGTTCTCCAGCCATGAGGGGCATCTTGTGGGGCATTAGTCATTGCTGTAACTGCCACTTGGTGAGCACTGACCTCGCACTGGCTTATTCAATCCAGGCAGTTAACTATTGGATAACACCCCCATTTTACAGGTGGACACACTGAGATAGAGTCATATAATACAGCGTGCCTTATGTAGTCTGGGACCTGAGGAAGCTAGGGATGGTCAGACTCTTACGGGGGCGGGGGGCAGAGGAAGAGGAGACAACCTATAGAATTACAGTTCCCTTGGGACCCAAGAAGGCATTCGTCCCTGTAGTGAAAGGGGCTGGATACGTCTGGAAGTGGGCACAAGTGTGGTGTGTGTGTGGGGGGGGGGCGGGGAGGACGACGACAGGCCCAGATCACAGGAGTGCTTCGGCCAGCACTGCACGGATGCCAGGGACTTTCCTCCTCTCCCTCCCCTCTCTTTTTCTTAAACTCAGGGCTTAGGTGGGAGATGGAAGCTCCCAGAACCTCTGCTCAGTCTCCACAGAGAGCCCCCCCCTCCCCCCGTGCTGTGGCAGCCCAGATACCCCACCGCCCCGCGGATTCCCTGAGGCTCAGATCTCTACCTGGCGATGCTTCCAGAACCTGGACAAGGGAGGGCTGGGACCCTGGCGTCAAGGAAAGGCTCGGCTTTGCAGCTTCTCTTCCCGCTACCAGCTTCCTCCCAAACGCTCAGTCATTCAACCTCTAGACCACCTACAAACCACCCATTTGCCCGGACCACACAGCTCCTCTGCCCAGCTCAGCTCCTAGGGATAATGGCTGCCCCACCCCCACCCACCCAGGCTGCACCCCCCCCCAAGCCTAATTACCACCTTGGCACCTCCAGGGCAGGGGCAGGAGGGCATTGACCCCCGTTTACACTTGGAACTCTCTCCGGCACAGGAGGCCTGTTTTCCTCTGGACATCAAGGGGGAGAAAAGCAAATTAGAGACCCTTAGCCAGGCCTCCTCGCATTGCGCCCTCCCAGGCTGGGGCAGGGCAGGAAGGCAAGATGGTAGGCACTCCTGTTGGCTGGTCCATCCTTTGGGGTAGGGTGAAGGCATGGAAGTAGGAGCAGAGCCTGGTCCTGCCTGGCAGGTGTGGCATTAGCAAGTGCTCCCCAAGGAGAACAGTGGATGAAGTTTAAATGCACCGTTCCTTGGGCCCCAGCTTCCTAGAGTGGGAACAGCAGAGCTGATCTCCAAGATCTTCAAGGGCTCTTCTAGCCGCTAACCTTGAACCCTAGGGAGAAGGGGTACCAAGTGAGGGTCTCTGCACGTTAGAGGGGCCTTCAATCTAAGACCATGGGGTACCCAGGTGAAGGAGGAGACTTTGGAAGAGGTCAGACGGGGGGAAAAACAGACACTGGTAACACTTGGGTCAGTGGGGGCAGTTGAAAGGCAAGGCAGTGCAGGTGTAGCAGGGGTCGCAGGCCCAGCGTGGCTCTTGAGCTGACATGATCTGTTCCCTGGGATTCAAGGTGGTGGAAGCTGAAGGGTTGCCAAGGCAACTCCATTTACCCTGACCCAGATCCTAGCAGCTGCTTGGGGACAGCAAGTACCGTATGTCAGTGCAGTGCCCGGCATGGGCCTGGCTCACAGGAGATGCCCAGTCGGTGTGGAATGAAATTCGAATGACCATGGGGAGACCGAGGCAAGCTCAGATGTGGGAGTGGAGCCTGTGGCTCAGGGGCTTGTCTGGGAGGAAGGGGTCAGACAGTAGGGTGGGTGTCAGTGGGTTCCCCCACACTAGGCAGGACTAAACCAGGCCAAGGCCTGGGGGCTAGGGCCACCAGGGCTCGTCCAGAGCGGATGAGGTGGTCTCTGTGGGGTCCCTCTCAGGATCCATTCTTCCCCCATAATTACTTCTGATTAGCTTCACCACAGCAGCCAGCCTGGAAAGAGGGGTAAGTTTGGGATGGCGGGGAGGAGGGGGCAAAGTAGGGTAGAGCACTCTGGACAAGCCAGGACCCCCAGCTGAGCTGCTTTCCCTGCAGCAGCTCAGGACACACACACACACACACACACACACGCACGCACGCACACGCACATGCACACTCTGGAAAATTCTAAAGGAGCCCCATCTACACAGGCTGGAGAGCCACAGTAAGCCAGGGTAATTAAACCTTTTAAAAACTCATCCATAGGCCTTGATCCAAAATGCCCCTCTATAGTCCCTGGGAGGCAGAGTTGGGGAGGGCAGAGCCCTTCCCCCAGCTAGCAGCTAAGAAAGTTCTTCCTGGTGTCTAGCTGCCCCCCCCCAACCCCTGTGGGGAACTGAGAGGCCTGCAGACAGATGTGCTCCTGTCCACTAACGCCCTGTCTCCCATGCCAGGGCCGTCTCTGCAAGCCAAGAGCAGGGGTCCCTTGAGCTCTAATCTGTGGTAAGACCTCACTCCCCCTTCCTTAATAGTCTGGCAGGTGCTATACCTCAGGTCATCCTAGTACCCCAGACTCGTGTTCTAGAAGTCCCCTAACTATTCTAGAGTAGATCTGCACACTAGTCCTCATGGGTTGGAGGAAAGAGCGCCCCATCTTTGAGGAAATTTATAGTAGCATTAGGCATTTTATTATATTTATTTGTTTTACAAGGCAGGGTCTCACTGTAGCTTAGGCTGACCTGGAATTCATTCTGTAGCCCAGACTGGTCTGGAATTCACAGTGATTCTCCTATCTCAGCCTCCTTAGTGCTGGGATTATAGGTGTGAGCTACCACATCTGGCTGTTTTTTTTTTTTTTGTGTGTGTGTGTGTGTGTGTGTGCATGCATACATGCACCTGGTGTATGCTAGGCAAGCGATCTACTAGTGTACTACACTCTCTGTTTTTTTGTTGGGGGGGGGGTTGAGGTAGAGTCTCACTGTAGCTCAGGCTGACCTGGAATTCACTATGTAGTCTCAGGGTGGCCTCGAACTCAGGGCAATCCTCCTACCTCTGCCTCCCGCGTGCTGGGATTAAAGGTGTGCGCCACCACACCCAACAACACTCTTAACCACTTAACCATTATTATTTTTTAAGGTTTCAAAATTTTATTTATTTATTTATTTGAGAGAGAGAGAGGGAGAAAGAGGCAGATAGAGAGAATGGGTGCACCAGGGCCTTTGGATGCTGCAAACGAACTCCAGATGCATGCACCACCCGTGAATCTAGCTTGTGTGGATCCTGGGGAATCAAACTTGACTGCTAAGCCATCTCTCCAGCCTAGAACCACCAATATTATTAATATTATTATTCCAGACTGGCCTCAAACCTGCGATCCTCCTGCGTGTTGAGATGGCAGGTATGAGACAGCATGGCCAGCTCAGCTAGCCGCTCACATCTTGGGCTGGGGACGTAGCTCAGGGATCCGAGTGCTGGCCTAGCATGAAAAAGGCCCTGGTGTAATCCCAAGTGTCACATCAAAACAGGTGTGCTGCTGCATACCTGTAATCCCAGCACTGGGGACATAGGGAGGCAGGTGGGTCAGAAGTTCAAGGTCATCTTCAGTAAACAGGAGACTAGCCTCGGCTATATGAGACTGTCTCATGTATATGTATATGTATATATATATATATATATATATATATATAAATCTTACTCATTCAGGAGTTGTAGCTTGCATATATATAGTCCCAGCAATTTTTGTTTAGTTTAGTTTTGTTTTGTTTTGTAGGCAGGGTCTCATTCTAGCCCAGGCTGACCTGGAACTCACTGAACCTGGCACCCCCAGGTTCACAGAACTCACAGAAATCCTACCTGTGCCTCCTGAGCACGGGGACTAAAGGTGTGCACTAGACCCAGCCATCAGGAGGATAGGAATGTTCTCAGAGCGCACGGGCGTCTATGCGCTCTGAGCATGGGCTTCTATGCTTAGCAGACATTAAGTCCTTCGTTTTTCAATTTTATTTATTTGAGAGAGAATGTGCACACCAAGGCCTTCAATGCATGTGCCACCGTGTGCATGGGGCTTACATGGGTCCTGGGGAATCGAACCTGGGTTCTTTAGTTTTGCAGGCAAGCACCTTTACCACTAAGCCATCTCTCCAGCCCTGGCCCTCTTTCTTAAGGGAGTCCTAGCCTCTCTGCGACACAAGAGCTCCTGCTCTGATGGTGGCCACAGAGCCTAGTTTATTCCCCACGAAGTTCTCAGGCCAAGGAGAACCAGCTTTGACCTCAGGATGGAGGAGACACAATACACCAGCAGAATTGATATTTACTCCGGACCTGGACCTGTATTTCCCATGTCTGGTTCCCCAGAAGGGAGAGTCTGGCCAGTGGGAATCATGGCGCGCTTGGGACTCTTTCTCAGGGTGGCGGCGGTGGGCTGCCTGGAGGAGGCGGTGCCGCGGGACGGGCTCGGCGGAGGCCGTTTGTTCGGTTCGGTGGCGCTCCCACGACCCGGGCAAGGCCGTCTGGGCGCCGTCTCCGGTCTCGGGGCTTGCGGTCGGGGCACCGCGGGGCCGTGTTTGAGCCGGTCAGCTCCCCGAGGAAATTACAGGGGCGCTCTGCGCTGCGGTCGCGCCCCCCGGGGCAGCACCCGCTGGTTGGAGGCGTTTTAAATTGAAAGCAGCTTTGGGGAGAGGGGGCGGGCGCGGGCCAGCGATCACGGGGAGGGGGCGCCGGGGCACAGCGACCCCATTGTGTGCGCCCGCCGAGGGGCGGGACCGGGAGGGGAGCGTCCCCTCCCGGAGCTCGGCTGCCCCGTGCTGCTCCCAGACGGTTCCCACGCTGTTCAGGGCCTGGTGGGCCGTGACCATGGCCACTGCGTTATTCAGGCTCCATGTGGTCCTGGCCTTCGCTGGGCTGGGCATCCACCCCCTCCAGGATGCCCTCCCGCACTAAGAAGAGCCACTGATCCGGTGCCCTTGAATCATTGAAGGTCAAGAGACCCGGGTTGAATCAGCAATTTGGGTTGCAGCCACCTCCAGCAGAGAGCAGATATCCTCAGTGCTCTCCCTCCCGGGCACCTTGATTTGGAGATCATTTGAGCCCACGTACGTGACAGTGTTTTGAACAGGGGCGCACTGCCAGCATTGGAGGGACAGTGCCCAACAAGAAGACCCTCCTATATGGTACGCGTGCTTGCGATCTCAGAAGTGGATGGAGGCAGGAGGATCAAGGGGTTCAAGGTCATCCTTGGCTATATATTGAGTTGGAGCCCAACTTGAATTCATGAGACCCTGTTTCAAAAAAAAAAAAAAAAAAGAAGAAGAAGAAAATAATAGCTGGAGGGGGGCCATGCCTTTAATCCCAACACTCAGGAGGCAGAGAGGTAGGAGGATCAGTGTGAGTTCGAGGCCACCCTGAGACTACGTAGTGAATTCCAGGTCAGCCTAGAAATAAATAAAAGAAAGGGGGACTAGGAAGATGGCTCAGCCGATAAGGACGCATGCTTACAAAGCCTGCTACCTGGGGTTCTGGATTTAATTCCCAGGCCACCCACATAAGGGCAGCTGGAAGGGTGGCACAGGCGTCTGGCAGGAGCAAGGGACCTGGTATGCTCACACACATACACACATGTAAATAAAAAATGGATTTAATAAAGCCGGGCGTGGTGGCGCACGCCTTTATTCCCAGCACTCGGGAGGCAGAGGTAGGAGGATCGCTGTGAGTTCGAGGCCACCCTGAGACTACAGAGTGAATTCCAGGTCAGCCTGGGCTAGAGTGAGACCCTACCTCGAAAAAACCGAAAAAAACAAAAAAAAATGGATTTAAAAAAAAAAAGGTAAGAAGACCCTCTTTCCATGCTTCACCAAAGACGCACAGCACAGGAGTGGAGTCTGGGCAACCCCAGTGGTCTTTCTGGAGGGGGGGATTGTGGGGCCAGGCAGAGAAGGCTGAAGTGACAATGTTCAGGGAGAAGGTGGAGTCGTATCCAGGGAAGAGGGGCCATGGTAAAATCAGTAGGTCCTACAGGCTGAGAAGGGGCTTGGGGAGAGCCATCATGTGCCAGTTGCTGAGTGGCATGTTTCTGAGGAAGCAGACGGCTGCCAGGCAGGTCCTGGTGCAGCCCCTGGGCTGGTGGGTCTGTGCCCGCTGTCTCTGCAGAGGTGGGATGGTGTCTTCCTTGTTCTTTTTCACAGGGCACTGGGTCCGTAGAAGCCGTCCCTAGGCTCTGGGCACCAGGTGCGGGAGCGGAATCTGTTGTTCCTTGGGCTTGCTTTGAAGAGTTGTTTGCCAGGTTTGGTACCCAGGGACATACCCACTTCTTCATACGTGGCGGAGCCACACATCCTGCCTTTTGGAAGTTCCGCATCAAGTGCGGGGTAAAGCTGGTATACCAGCTCTATATGCTGGGAGCCAAGACAGCTCGTGGTAGCAAGGAGGAGAGCCTGCCCGGTGGACAAGGGATCTGTGCACCCACAGAAAGAGTCTGAGGTGCAGCCTTGGAGGAGGGAGATGGTGGGGTGTTCACTTCGAGGAGCGGGGTACGGGCCAGCCTTTTCTTTGTTCCCTCCCATTACTGAACACCCCTATTCCCTAGGTCCTATCTTATCTTTTAAAAAGTTCCAAGGTCTACAACACATTGGGGTTGGGTCTGGCAAACGTGATCTCTGAGCAGGCTTATTGTTTTTAAACTTTTTTCTTTATTTATTTGCAAGGAGAGAGAGAATGAATATGAATGGGCACGTCAGGGTTTCTAGCTGCTGCAAACGAAGCCAGATGCCCGTGCCACTTGGTGCATCCGGCTTTACGTGGGTACTGGGGACTCAAGCCCACGGCGCCCAGGTCATTAGGCTCTGCAGGCAAGCGCCTTAACTGCTAAGCCATCTGTCCAGCCCTCTGAGCAGGCTTTTGCACACCAGACTGAAGGGTGGGTTCTGGGGCTTGTCTTGACCTCCCTTGCCTCCTCTCTTGGCAACAGTCCAGGGAAGGGGTTTCAGGCTAATGAATGTGCTTGCTGAGTTGGGGCAGGGATGGTGTGGGGAAAGAACTAGGGGGCTATGCAAGGGCAGGTGACCGCTGGGCCACCCTGGTCCAGAGAGCTGGCCAGGCTCAGGGACCCTCCCAATGGCCAAGGTGTGAGATGAACTGGACATCACTTCTCTCAGGGAACAAGACCCAGATTCCCCTTGGGTGAGGATGACAGAACAGAGGGACAGGAAAGCCATAGCTGGCAGCAATGGAGCCCAGGGAGGCGGAGCATCCTGTATACTCTATCGTTCTACCGTGTGTGTGTGTGTGTGTGTGTGTGTGTGTGTGTGTGTGGTGTGTGTGTGTGTGTGTTTTGTCTTTTGAGGTAGAGTCTTGCTCTAGCCCAGGCTGGCCTGGAATTCACTATGTAGTCTCAGGTTGGTCTCGAACTCACAGTGAATCCTTCTACCTCAGCCTCCCAAGTGCTGGGTTTCCTCTCTCTTTCTGAAGGCCAACAAGCCAAGTTTATTGAAAGTAAACATTAAGGGAAGCACTCTGTGATGGAGAGGGCTCCTGGAAAAGTGGGCAGCCTCTATCCTTCTTATTGGAAGAGCTCAGAGTGTCGAGTCCCCAGTCTTCTTCCTGGATCTACTTGCTGGCATTCTGCAGAGGGTAACTCCTTCTCTTCCCGAGAGGAGGAGACGCTGAGACTTACAGTGTCTGGAGGCATCCTAGACACCAGATTCAGAGCTGACAGCCACATACTCCCAGGACCTCTCCCACCCAGGCCAGGGGGTCCCCAGAAGCTCCCTGAAGTGTCTTTCCTGCCTTGTCTCCCTTGTATGACTCCCTCGCCACCCCTCCTCACACCCTATGTCCTTGGAGGATATGAGACTCTGTATAGACTTTCAGAGGAAGCCCACCAGGCTGAGCAGGGGAGCTAGGTGGCCACTCTACACAAGCTGGGCCTCCAGTGCCTGGCCCACTTTGCCAGAGCTTTGGGTATAGGGGAAGGCCCTGAGGTTGGGTCCTCTGCAGGCCCTGGATCCTAGCTGATGCTTGGTTTAACACTTACATTGGGTCCTGGAGGATTCTGGGAAGAAATAGAATTGGTCTGGACTAGCAAGAGGCTCATTCACCTTCCTGGGTCGTTCCTGTTGTCAATGTGTCCTTGAGTAGGTGCGGTGAGCAACAATGATCACAGAAGTCATTGTTTTCGAGAAATCAATCCCGGGCTGGAGAGATGGCTCAGCGGTTAAGGCACTTGCTTGCAAAGCCTAAGGACCAGAGTTTGATTCCCCAGTACCCATGTAAAGCCAGATGCACAAAGTGGCGCATGCATCTGAAGTTTGTTTGCAGTAGCTGGAGGCCCTGGCGGGCCCATATTCTCTTGCCCTCACTCACTCCTCCCCGCGCCCCCCTCTCTCAAGAACTCAAACCTGATGTGTTCAGAAGGGCTAAGCTGGAGAAGGAGGGGCCCTGCAGGTGAGAAAGGAAAGCAAGACGCTTCAGGGTGGCCTCCGTCTGGTCTGGTCTGCCGGAGCTGGTTACGCAGTACCGCCGATCAATAAGCCTAAGTAGGAAGTGATCCCCAAGCACTGGGATCATGGTGACCATCATAATGGCAGTGCCACCACAGCTGCCAGTTTGCAGGCTTGGCTCACTGGCTGCTCTGCAGTGAGGGCAACAAGGCATGGGAAGTCAAGTCCAACACTGCCCCAGTACCTTAGTGCAGCGGCAGCAGGTGGAGCCTGGGTCCTGGCAGGGAAGTGATGGAGACCACACTCCCCTGCCCTGGTCCTCATTGGGGCTTGGGAATCCCATGGAAGCAGAGGGGAAGTTAGGTCTTCAGGATGGCTTGCAGGGTTGGAGGGGAAGAGGGCACTCAGAGGCTGAGGAAGGAGGAAGGAGTCTGGTTCGGCTGCACTCCCCTCCTGAACCCCTGCCTAGCCCTGGGAGACAGAATGCCTCCTTCCCTGTGGCAGCCACAGGGCCCCAGGCTGGAGGCCACCTTCAGCCATTGTCAGGCAGAAACCCCCCCGGGGAGGCCCAGCAGCTCTCTCTCTCCCAGGACTGATTAAGAGCAAACAGCTGGAGGCCAACATCTGCTCTTCCCCAAGAGGAGGCTTGTCCTTGCTCACAAGCCTACAGATATCTGCCCCCACTGAGGCCACAGTGCCGCCTTCTGCAGGCCTCCTAGGAGCCTAGGCTGAGAGAAGAGACAAACATTTGCCTAGTCCCAGCCTTCAGGCAAGGGGCAACAGCCACGGTTTGCCGAGGGGAAAACTGTGACACGGGCCGGTGCACCTGTCCAAAACCTCACAGAGGTCACCAAGACGAGTGGCTGGTGTTTGGCTCCAGATTTGGCCCTGTTGTGGCTTTAAAATGCTGCTTGGGGTTTGGGCTCAGCAGGTGCACTGTGCCCCGGCTCTACCTCCCAATCACTAAGGACTATCCAGGACAAGGCCAAGGACAGGGGTGCTCCCTGCACGCAGACAGTGCAGCAGCCGAGCATCTGCCAGCAACCCCAGGGTAGGCCTGTGGCCCTTCCGCCGGCCTACCAGGGAGTAGTCGTTGTTGGCATCAGGTGCAGGCCAAGCATTTAGCAGATGATACGCTGGTCCTTGGGACACCTTATGAGACCGTCCCATGGCCCTCTCCGTTCTACAGATGAGGAAACCGGGGCTCAGGAAGGTGACACCGCTTGCTCAGATCACTCAGTTGGAAGAGAGGCGTGCTGGCACCTCTCGAGTTCTATACTATTTTGAGCCTGTGATTCTTCATCTCCCCTTTACATTGGGAGAGCGAACACTCTCCTACCTGCCTTCTGACCTCTTCTGTCTCCCCAGAAGGACGGCTCAGGGCACTACCCTTCAAGGCCAGCTTGCCCAGCCCTGGTACCAGGGCTGCCGGAGGAAAGGAATCCAGCTTCCTCTGTGCTCAGCCCAGTGTTTCCCCAAAACCACCAGGCTGGGTGCGACAGCCAGGGGCACCTGCGCCCTCTCTGCCGCCTCGATGTGGATGTGTGTTGCGTATTCCTCTCCACCCAGTTCATCCCCCGCTGGACCCACTTCACATGTGCTTCTCTGAGGAGAAGACCAGAGCCCTTTACTGGTTGGCTGGAGCCGTCCCACCACAAAACGGGCTCAAGTGAACGGCAGTAAGTGTCTCCTTACTAAAGGTGGGGGGACCCCTGCTTCCTCCATCTCCCGGTCTCCTGCCCTGCCTTCTTTATCTTGCTCTCTTCTTTGCTTGAGTCTTGTGCCACCACCATGTGGACTTTTATATCCCCTCTCCCTAGCCTGTTCTACCTTCCCTCCTTCTCTCCCTTCCTCCTTCCTTCCCTTCCTTCCTGTCTTCCTTCCTCTCTCTCTCCTTAATACATTTCAAATCCTTTATTTATTTATTTTGTTTTTTAATTGCTCCTTAGCTTTTTGATTTTTTGTATTTATTTATTTGAGAGAGAGAGAATGGGTGCACCAGGCCTCCAGCCACTGCAAATGAACTCCAGATGCATGCGCCACCTTGTGCATCTGGCTTGTGTGGGTCTTGGGGAATTGAACCTAGGTTATTTGGCTTTGTGGGCAAGCACCTTCACTGCTAAGCCATCCCTCCAGCCCTATTTATTTTGTTTTTAAATTATTTATTTATTTATTTGAGAGAGAGAAAGATAGTGAGAGAGAGAGAATGGTGCACCAGGGCCTCCAGCCACTGTAAACAGACTCCAGGCGCCCGTGCCACCTTGTGCATCTGGCTTACATGGGTTCTAGAGAATCGAACCTGGGTCCTTTGGCTTTACAGGCAAATGCTTTAACTGCTAAACCATCTCCCCCACCCTTATTTTATTTATTTATTTGCAAGGAGGGACAGAGAGAAGAGAGACAGAGAGAATGGGTGCACCAGGGCCTCCAGTGACTGAAAATGAACTCCAGTTGCATGTGCCACTTTATGCATCTGGTTTGATGTGGGTACTGGGGAATTGAACCTGATTTGTTAGGCTTTGCAGGCAATTGCCTAAGCTGCTGAGCCTTCCCTCCAGCCCCTTATTATTTTATTTTTGCATGTGTGTCTGTGTGGACACATGTGTAATCAGATATTATCTTCAGCAGTGCTTTTTTTGCTACCATGTCCCAGCATTTTTATTTTATTTTAAAAATTTATTTATTTATTTATTTATTTATTTATTTATTTATTTACAGAGAGAGAGAGGGATCTGGGCATGGTGGTGCATGCCTTTAATTCCAGCACTCAGAAGGCAGAGCTAGGTGAATCACAGTGAGTTCAACGCCACCCTGAGAGACTACATAGTGAATTCCAGGTCAGTTTGTGCTACAGTAAGACCTTACTTTGAAAAACCAAAAAGGAGAGAGAGAGAGAGAGCTGCAAACCAGCTCCAGATACATGTGCCACTTCGTGTATCTGGCTTTATGTAGATACTGGGGAATGGAGCCCAGGCTGTTAGGCTTTGCAAGCAAGTGCCTATAACAGTTGAGCCATCTCTCCAGCCCAACGAGTATTGTTTTAATGTGAATACTAGGAACTGAACCTGCTGGGCTATCAGCCTAGCCTAAGTCCAGCCTTTTCACAGTAGCCAGTGCCGCTGCTGGAGCCCCTTACTGCATGTGTGGACCTCGCCTGCTCAGCAGCCTTCTGTGGCTCCCTATTGCCTGCAGAAAACACCCAAATTCCTCTACCTACCTTTCAAGGTCCTCTGTTAGTGGGCTCCAATGGCTCTTACCCATTTTTTTTTTCTGTTGTTTGAAAATTAATTTGCCCAGTGTGGTGGTGCACGCCTTTAATCCCAGCACTCAGGAGGCAGAGGTAGGAGGATTGCCGTGAGTTTGAGGCCACCCTGAGACTATATAGTGAATTCCAGGTCAGCCTGGGCTAGAGTGAGACCCTACTTTGAACCCCCCCCAAATAATTGTTTATCTAGGTGTGTGTGTGTGTGTATCAGTGTATTTTGCTGCTACAAATGCATGCCAGATACTTGTGCCACATTTTATATCTGGCTTTATGTGGGGGTCTGGAGAATTGAGCCCCGGCTGGCAAGCTTCACAAGCAAACATCTTTAGCTGCTGAGCCATCTCCCCAGCCCCTTTTACCCACTTTTTACACAGTACCTTCAGTGTCCTTGCCAGCCTGTGTTAGCCACCTCACTTGGGAAACTACGACTCCCAGCCTAGGCTCAGAAGCAGCCCTGTTGATGGAGGCTGTGGCTACTGTCCGACTGAGGCAGTGATCCGTGGTTTCCTTGAGGGTAGAGGTACAACTTTTCATTTTTGTGTCCCCTGTACCTGATTCATAGTAGTTGTTCAACAAATGGAAGCCAGCAGACGAATGTTTTAGCAGTGAGCAGACCCCCCCCCACCCCGCTTGGAGAACACCCATCTTCCTGTTACTGTTACCTTTCCTCTGAAGTCATCCCCCTGCCTCCCGACCTTAACCTCTTCTCTGGGTCCCCCATTTGGGAAGCTGCACCCTTCCCTGACCCACCGTGGCAGTGTCTTCGTGTCACCCAAGAATCCGTCGCCCTACGGGTTGCTTGAATCAGAAACTGAGTTCTTCTTTGTGCTATTGGACTGTACTTGGTGTTGCTATCACATCAAGACTTTAAAATTGGAACCCACAACCCTGTTCACAACCTACTCAGCACTTTGGGTGTGGGGGTCAATGCCTGTATCCCCAATACCTGGGAGCCCTGTTTTGAACAAACTGAAAACCAAGATGAAATGGATTCAGCAGCCAGCGATGGTGACTAGTCTTTCTGGGCACCACTCCAGGCTAGGGTGGGTCACAGCGCACAGCCTGAGTCCTGGGGGAGGCAGACCCTTTGAGGTGAGGTGCCTGGCCTTTATCTTCATTTCTGAGCTACTTTGAACCCAGAGAAGGTGAGGATCCCGCTGCCAGTGGTATTGGGGAGCTGGGCCTGCCCCTTTCCTTGGTGGCCCAGTGACAGCCTTTCACCTAGCATTGGCTTCAGTCCCCGGCCACCCAATTCAGATGGGAGCCCACCTCAGGGACAGATCCATAGACCTGCTTTGTCTTTCAGAGATCGGGCGTATTTAACTGCCTTCTCCCTCTCTCTCTCATCAGCTGCAAAGTTTTATTCCTTTCAAGGACAAACAATTAAACCACATCCTGAAGCTTTAACTTACAGACCTAAACCAAAGAACGGAGCAAATAGTTTATTTCGTTGGAACCACTGGAGGAGTCCTGTGAGCCATTCCAGTTCCTGATATGAATACATTTTTATTTTTTCATACAATTTATTAATGTTGCCAAGTTTCTTTAAGCTTAGAACAGGTTACAGTTAATTAAGTCTTATGAAAATGCTTCAACATTATGATATCGTAGCCATTTCCGGGGATTGTAGTGACCTGTTGTCCTTAGGGCTGGGAGGGTGGTATCACTATTACCAGCTCTTTCCACATTTCTATAGAAACACATTCAGATGAGCATATTAATTGGCTGGCTTGTTTTTATTTTTATTTCTTTATTTGAGAGAGCGAGAATAAGGTGGATACAGAGAGAGAGAGACAGAGAGAGACACACAGAGAGAAAATATGGGCATGTCAGGGCCTCCTGCCACTGCAAATGAGCTCCAGACACATGTACCACTTTGTGCATTTGGCTTCACGTGGGTACTAGAGAATCGAACCTGGCCCTACAGGCTTTGCAAGCAAGCACATTTAACCACTGAGCCATCTCTCCAGCCCATGGAGAGCATTTTAAAGGCAACTTTTTATTTCCTGGGTAAATCTAAGACGGTCACGCTATCCTCCATGTGCTTCCTCTATCTGCATACGGGGCAGGGTCGGGTCCACTTTCTGGCAGCAGCAGCTCAGCACTCGGGTCTGGCATTCCCACGTTCCTTCCCAGAGCAGAGAAAGACTCCATGAGAACTAGTCATCCTCATCCAGTCCGGGAGTATGACCCTCATACCTACGGTCACCCCCTCCTCCATCTGTCCCTGCTCTGGCCCCAGAAGGAAGAGCAGAATTAAGCTGTGTCCCTCCAGGCCCCTCTCTCTACTTCCCCCAAGGGTACCCCTGGCCCCATCCCTGAGGTCTTGTCCTATTGCTGTAGAGCAAGCTTCCACCCTCCGCCAGGCTCACCTGCTTGGCTTCTGTCCCGGTGGACACAGAGATGTTATCCCTGGGGATCTGGCCTCAATGGGGGCATTGTTCCCACCCCTTCCACAGTAGGACCAGGGAGGGGACAGGGCAGAGATTGGGAATGTCCCAGGTGCCACACAGGCTGGCTTTGTCCTCCTCCTCCTCCCCCTCTCTCCCTGCCCTCCTACATGGTGGGGGGGGCCTCCCTCTTACTTCCCTCCCTGGGGCCCCCTCCAGAGGCTCCTCCATACCTTGGGGCAATCAGCTGTTGCTGGGGTGGGGTTCAAGGTGGCCCTGGGCGGTTGTGTGGGAACCTGGTGACCCTGCACATCAATCACAGTGTCCTCTGGAGCTGGCGGCGGGGGGGGGGGGGTCCTCTCTTGGCTACCGTCCCACTTGCCTTCGTGACACCCCCGCCCATGGAGCACCCCGACTGGTCCTGGATCCTGGCCTGGCCCCTCCCCTCTGCACTCATGCACTGTCCTGATCTGGTCTTACCCTAGCTGCCCCATAGAGACTTCCTGGCCACCAATAGGAATGGGCCAGCCAAAGGCAGAATGGGCTGACTAGAAAAAAAATCAGTTCCTGATATGTGTGTAGTGGCCCACGCCTGTAGCCCCAAGTACTAGGGAGGATGACCTTGAGCCCATGAGTTCAAGGTCTTCTTAGGCAATTTAACAAGATCCTGTCTCAAAACAAAGTAACAAAAAGATCATTTCAAGGCTAAGGACATTAGCTCTGTTGGTGGCAGGGAGCCCGGGGTTCCATCCCCAGCAACACATAAAAGTGGGTGTGGTGGCACGCACCACTCAGGAGGTAGAGGCAGGGGGATCAGAAGTTCAAAGTCATCCTTCAGCAAATGTGAGATCAGCCCGGGCTACATGAGACCCTATCTCAAAAAAAACAAAACAAAACATAAATTTCCAGGAACTAACCCGAGTGCCATGACTCTGGATCCAAGCCCAGCGAGGAGCTGTGAGGTCTCCCAGGCCTCATGGGTACCCAGGGCTGGGCCATCTCCAAGTTCTTGCTAGACTCTGACCTTGCTGAACCCAGACCTTGTATGGCTGTCCCCCTGGAAGCGGAGACGGCGCCCAGGAAGGAGCCCCTGCTCCAGTCTTCCCCTCCCCCCCACCTCTTGCCTCAACGTCCAGCCTGAGCTTTGTCTCAGAGTGGAGTGACAACCAAAGAAAGCGAATGGAGGCTGGCCCTGCTGCAGGTGACACCGATCTCCAGCTCCAGATCCAGTTTCTGCCCTTGCGGCCCCCAGGCCCCTCACACCTGCTAGGTCCCCTTTGTTTGTTGGGCTCCAAGCACGGGCGGCCTTTCATCCACCTCCTGCTCTATTCATGCCTTAAGCCGGGCTCCGCCTCCCGCCTCCTGGCTGGGCACGATGACTGGATGGCGGCTGCAGGCTGGCCAGGAGGCACCCACCGAGCTCTGCTCTCCCCTCCCCTCATCTGGAAAGATCACAGGGAAGGAAGATGGGGGCGCGGGAGGGAGGCTCCGTTCCTTACCTTTCAGCAAACCCTCAGTTCTGGGCTCTGGCGTTTTGCTGAAGAAGATGCAAATTCAAGAACAACTTGCAGGAGGATAGTTTCTTCTGTGGATTTGGCACTATTTATTTATTTATATATTTTTATTCACTTATTAGAGAGAGAGAGAAAAAAAAATGAGCACATCAGGGCCTGTAGCTACTGCAAACGGAACTCCAGACACATGCGCCACCTTGTGCCCTTGTGCATCTGGCTTTACGTGGGTACTAGGGAATTGAACCTGGGTCCTTAGGCTTCACAGGCAAATGCCTTAACTGCTAAGCCATCTCTCCAGCCCAGATCTGGTACATTTTAGATCCAGAGTGGTCAAGTGAGCATTCATTCATTCATGCATTCATTCAGTACTTACTGATGTTGGCTCTGTAGGAGGCATTGCTGGAGAGCATATGATAGGTCAGGCCAGACGTGCCCCTGCCTGCCTTTGCAGAGACGGTGCTCCCGAGTGGAGTGGATCCAAACCAATTGCTACAGACCGCTGAGGGACAAAATTCAGAAGGGTAAAAGGGACAGAGAAGGACTGACTGATAGTTTACAATGAACTCAGCAGGCCTCTTTTTTTTTTTTTTTTTTAGAGGTAGGGTCTCACTCTAGCCCAGGCTGACCTGGAATTCATTATGGAGTCTCAGGGTGGCCTCGAACTCATGGCGATCCTCCTACCTCTGCCTCCTGAGTGCTGGGATTAAAGGCGTGCGCCACCACGCCCGGCTTTAGCAGGCCTCTTTAAGAAGGTGACAAGAGGTCAGCCTGGGCTAGAGTGAGACCTTAACTCCAAAAACTGAAAAAAAAAAAAAAAAAAAGAAGGTGACAGGAGCAGAGCTGGGCTGAGAGCTAGAGAAAGACAGGTCAGGAAGAAGGAACAGTAAGTACAAAGGGCCTGAGGATCACGTTGGAACCTGCCCACGTTAAGGAACGACAAGGGGTCTGATGTGACTGGAGTGGGATGAGAAGAAGGGACGGTGTAGGAGACGAGTCTGACATGAGAGCTCACAGGACCTGCAGACTACGGCCATGACTTTAAATTTGTTCCGAGTGAGACACGCAAGGGAAACGGCCAGGTGCCTCTTGGTTGAGGACCTGGAAGACCTACATATCTCCACTTCCTTACTGCTTCTCGGGACTAGGGGGAGGGTCAGAGCTAAGTTTGGGGATCAGACAGACCTACCTTGGGTGCATCCATCTATCGTTCACCTGAGAAGTTGATCAGTTCTATCAATTACCAGCTAGGTGACCTTGAACAGGTGGCTTATCTGTAAAGTGGGGCCAGCACTCATTGCTTCTCTGGACATTTGTGAAGATTAAGTGAGGCCAAGTGTTTGAGTCCCTTTGTTCGGTGCCATGGGCTCCCTCCATGGCTGCTGGCCCAATCATATTTATACACTCCCTACTCTAGCTCACTCTGAGCCATACAGGAAAATCCAGCTTGTGCATCCCCACTATTCTGGGAATCCTTTCCAGAAAGTTACCCTTGCTGTGAATCCTCAGAACTTCCCTTTCTCTACTCCCTTCTTCCCAAACTGCCTACCACCTGCTCACTG
Source organism: Dipus sagitta (assembly GCA_036346955.1). Classification (NCBI taxonomy): domain Eukaryota; kingdom Metazoa; phylum Chordata; class Mammalia; order Rodentia; family Dipodidae; genus Dipus; species Dipus sagitta. The sequence continues at coordinate 1,958,758 of CM070778.1, read as the reverse complement.
CCCTCTGCCCCCTGCACCAAGCATGGCGTCAGAACTTCCAGAACCTCTAAGATGGCTTAGTGGTTAAGGCGCTTTCCGGCAAAGCCAAAGAACCCAGGTTCGATTCCCTAGTAACCACTTAAGGCCAGATACATAAGGTGGTGCATGCATCTGGAGTTCATTTGCAGTGGCCGGAGGCCCTAGAATACTCTCTCTCTCTCTCTCTCTCTCTCTCTTTCTCAAATAAATAAATAAGCTATATTTTTAAAAAAATAACTTCTGGGCTGGAGGGATAGCTTAGCGGTTAAGGTTTGCCTGCAAAGCCAAAGGACCCAAGTTTGATTCCTCAGCACCCACGTAAGCCAGATGCACAAGGTGGTGCATGCATCTGGAGTTTGTTTGCAGTGGCTGGAGGCCCTGCAGTGCCCATTCTCTCTCTCTCTCTCTCTCTCTCTCTCTGTCAAATAAATAAATAAAAATAAAAATATTTTAAAAAGGTATCCAGGGCTGGGGAAATGACTTAGCAGTTAAGGTATTTGCCTGCAAAGCCTAAGGGCCCTGGTTTGATTCCCCAGGATCGACAAAAGCCAGATGCACAACGGGGCACATGTGGCTGGAGTTCATTTGCAATGGCTAGAGGCCCTGGCATGCCCATTCTCTCTCTCTATCTGCCTCTTTCTCTCTCTCTCTCAACCTCTCTCTAATAAATAAATAAATATATATATATATTTTTTTAAGAACCCCCCCCAAAAAAACAACCACAACTTTCTAGAACATTCACTCTGGGCCTCCCTTTCTAGTCCACCCTGTGTGCTCCTCAGCCTGCCTCTGCTTTGGCCTGGGGCCACCCACTCAACCCCCTCTTCAGAAGTTTGGTGCATTGGGAGCAGAAAGGCCTCAGGACAGACATGAACTTCTCGGGAGCGAAACCTGGATAAGTCCCAGGCTTTGAAGCCTCTAGGACCTGGGGTGAGGTTGGAGGAGCCCTGGCCCCAGCACAGCCTCACTGTGCGTTGTTGCAAGCTACTTCCTGTCTCTGGGCCTCAGCTTTTGTGTCTGTGAAGGGAACACTTGGAGGGGACAGACATCCACACAAGGCCCCTACCTACAACAGGAGCATGACTGGAAGGGGCGCTGGGAGACACAGACCCTCGCTAAGTCAGGGGCTCTGCATCCCTCCTGGGAGGAGTAGTCCCAGAATCCATATCAGATGTGCGTGCGCTTTGTCTGGAGTGAGGATCTAGAGCTTTCTTAAGCTTCTCGAAACGATCCTGGGGCCAAAAGAAGATGACAATGGTGTCAGCAAAGATGGTGTGGACACAAAACGCAAAAAGGAGCTTAGAGGTCAAGGACATTCCATTGCCCGCTTCTTGTTTCAAAATGCCTCTTCAGACAGCATGCTTTTGGTATACACGCTGCGCCAGGCCCTGTGGGGGAAATCAAAGACACACGGGGAGCCCCTTCCATCAATATGCTCACCCTAGCTGGGGTGTAGTCAGTGGTAGAGTGCTGGCCTAACATGGGTGAAGTCCCAGGTTCCACCACCACCATCACCCCCACACCCTGCGCTGCCAAAAGAAAAGCTGCTACCCTTTCAGCAGTGTGCACAAGCCTCATAAGGACGCTACCACCCTTTACAGAACACCTTGACCGGTTGTGTTCTCTGGTCCTTTCCAATACTGGCAGGCACATCAGTGAACTTGAGGCAGATGCTAGTGATTGGCTCCAAGTCACAGCTGATAAACCGGGCTTGGAACCAAGAGCTCTGTGCCTGACCCTCCGTCCCGCATGTTCTCTGGCCCCAGCTCCTGGTGGCCTTGTTCATCCTTCTCTTCCTCTTCTGTCTCCTCTCTCTCCTCCCCTCCCCTTCCAATCCCTTCTCCTTTCTTCTTCCTCGCTCACTTTCTCCTTGCACACACACACACACACACACACACACACATTTATTTTGTTTTTCGAGGTAGGATCTCACTCTAGCCCATGCTGACCTGGAATTCGCTATGTAGTCTCAGGGTGGCCTCAGACTTACGGTGATCCTCCTGCCTCTGCCTCCCAAGTGCTGGGATTAAAAGGTGTGTGCCACCATGGCTGACCTTAATTTTTTAAAATGTATTTGCAAGTGGAGAAAGAGAGATAGAAGAAAGAGAGAGAGAGAAACTACAAAAAAAAAAAAAAAATTCCAAACACATGCGCCATTTTGTGCATCTGGCTGAATGTGGGTACTGGGGGGTTGAACCTGGGTTGATAGATTTTGCAGGCAGGCACCTCAATGGCTGAAGCATTCCTCCAGCCCCTCCTTGCTTTTAGAAATAGTGTTGGCTCGCCTATTGCTGTCCTTCGTGGGAGTCACCTGGGACCGTCCTCCTGGGAGTCCAAGCCACTTGCCTGCCGTGTCTTTGTCAGCATGAAGTCATGTCACCTACTAGGCGAGGCAGGCTGGCTCTGGGGTACAAAGCACAGGAGAGGTGGTCTGTGCATGTGGTAGGACCAGTGAGGTCGGTAGAGCTGGGGGCACCTTCTGAGGCACCTTTCTCCACAGGGCCCCCCCTGCACGCACCCAAGCCACAGGCTTCTTGATGTTGCTAAGGATAAGGCAGGCCTCAGCCCACGCGAAACTCTTCACACACACCTCCAGCTCCAGGCGGTCCCTGCCACCTCGTCAGGAGCTGGCCCTGTGCCCGGGTCCCAGCCCAGGGCGCCCGGCCACAGTGAGGGGTGGGAGGTTCCGCGTGCTCCAGTATTTATTTATTTATTTGAAGGCCCAGCACTTACACGTTCCAGGCTCTGATTACGCCCCAGGGCCAGAAGAAGGGGGACGCTGCTACCGCCTGGGCCTTTGATGTTGGAGGGACGAGATGGACGAGAGATGGGGCTAAGGAGTGCATCTGGAGAGAGCTCATACGAGGGAGCCCTGGTGATGTCACCTCCCCAGGCCAAGGATGGCAAGCACTGTGGTTAGGCCCAGGGGTCAGAAGTGAGAAAGAAGAGGGTGACCCCTCCTGGGAGGGATCCTTGGCCCATAGCCTGGCTGCCCCCCATCAGGGTCATAGCTGTGATTTGGATTTGGGAGCATGTTACACACTCCAAGGGAGAAGGGCAGAGGGTGGCGGGATTCACTGAAGTCCTGTGACCCAGGGCCAGCCTCCACCCCCTAGAGGCCCTGACAGAGGCCTGGAGAGGTTCATGAGCCTCCCTCGTCCCGTGCCCACCAACTCGCCACCATGATGGATCACAAGGAGTCACAAACATGGCGGGCCAGGGCAGAAAGCCACTCAGAGCCACCATGTTCCATCAGGATGAGCTCTTAAGTGGATCCTCCTGTCTCAAGGAGATGCTCCTGAGCGGTGGAGCATGCTTGTCCCTGAGTGATGATCGCAGAAATGAGTGTAGATGTGGCACTGGTGACTAGCATGCCACCACAGGGGCAATGAATGAATGAAGAAAAGATGCAGAGAACGACAGCAGAGCAAGAGGGCCAGCTGCAGCCTCGGAGAGCCCATCAGCCATTCTTTTGAACTCTAACTGGAAAGGATTGCAAATGTTGCTATGTGGGCTGGAGAGATGGCTTAGCGGCTTAGGTGCTTGCCTGCAAAGCCAAAGGACCCAGGTTCAATCCCCAGGACCCATGTAAGCCAGATGCACAAGGTGGCTCATGAATCTGGAGTTTGCAGCAGCTGGAGATCCTGGTGTGCCCATTCTATCCCTCCCCCTCCGCTCCCTCCCTCTCCCTCTTTCTCACTCTCAAATAAATAAATAAATAAATAAATAAATAAATAAAGTTTTTAAAGATGCAATGTGAAATAACACAGTGACTTTCTAATTTTTATCCAGATGACCTATGATCTACTATTCATATTTATCCCCATTTACCTTTTTGGTTTCTTTTTAAAATTTATTATTTATTTATTTAAGAGGGGGACATGGGGCTGGAGGGATGACTTAGCAGTTAAGGCATTTGCCTACAAAGCCAAAGGACCCAGGTTCGAGTCCCCAGGACCCACGTTAGTCAGATGCACAAGGGGGTGCATGCATCTGGAGTTTGTTTGCAGTGGCTGGAGGCCCTGATGTGCCCATTCTCTCTCTCTCTCTCTCCTTTCTTGGTCAAATAAGTAAAGAAATAAATATAAAATATTTAAAAAAAATTTTTTTATAAAAGAGAGGGACATGGACATGCCAAGACCACCTGCCACCACCAACAAACTCCATACACATGTGTCACTTTGTGTGTCTGGATTTACGGGGGTACTGGGGAATCAAACCTGGACCATCAGCAAGTACCTTTAACTGCTGAGCCATTTCTCCAGTTCCCACTTGTTTGTTTGCTTTTGGTTTTTTGAGGTAGGGTCTCGCTCTAGCCCAGGCTGACCTTTAACTCACTCTGTAGTCCCAGTATGGCCTTGAACTCACAGGACCCTCCCACCTCTGCCTCCCAAGTGCTGAGATTAAAGGTGTGTGCCACCACGCCCGGCTTCTTTTTAAAAATAAAGTTTTGTTTACTTATTTGCTGGTAGAGAGAAATAGAGAGAGGAGATACAGAGAGGGATTCAGAAAATGGGTGTGTCAGGACCTCCAGCCTCTGCAAACTCCAGATGCATAAGCCATCTGTGCATCTGGCTTTACGTGGGTGCTAGCGAATCAAACTCAGGTTGTTAGACTTTGAAGGCAAGAGTCTAAGCCACTGAGCCATCTCTTTAGTCCTTTTTTTGTTTGTTTGTTTGTTTTCTCAAGACAGAGTCTTATGTTGCTGAGGCTGGCCTTCAACACTTAGCCCTCCTGCCTATACCTCCCAAGGGCTCAGATTATAGACCTACACCACCACACCTAGTTTCCCCTCCCAACCCCTACAGACATTTAAAAAATGCATATATATTTTATTTATTTATGAGAGAGACAGAGAGAAAGAGAGAGAGAGAGAATGGGCACGCTAGGGTCTCCAGCCACTACAAACGAACTCCAGACACATGTGCCTCCTTGTGCATCTGGCTTACATGGGTGCTGGGGAATCAAACTGGGGTCCTTTGGCTTTGCAGGCAAAGGCCTTAACTGCTAAGCCATCTTCTCCAGGCTACCTACACATTTTTGTTTTGATTTTTCAAGGTAGGGGTCTCACTCTAGTTCAGGCTGACCTAGAATTCACTATGTAGTCTCAGGATGGCCTTGAACTCTCGGTGATCCTCCTACCTCTGCCTCCCAAATGCTGGGATTAAAGGCATGTGCCACCACGCCCAGCTCTACAAAGACTTTATTTATTTATTTATTTATTTGAGAGCAACAGACAGGGATAGAGAGAGAGAGAATGGGTGCGCTAGGGCCTCCAGCCACTGGAAACGAACTTCAGATGCCTGCGCACCCTTGTGCATCTGGCTAACATGGGTCCTGGGGAATCGAGCCTCAAACTGGGGTCCTTAGGCTTCACAGGCAAGCGCTTAACTGCTAAGCCATCTCTCCAGCCCTACATACACTTTTTTGAGATAAGATCTCACTATGAAGCTCAGGCTGGCCTTGAACTCACAGCAATCCTCCTGCCTCAACTTCCCAAATGTTAGGATTACTAGTGTGTGCACTCTGCCTGGCTTACTCCTTTTACTTTTATCATTTCCTCTATATATCTGTTTTCTTTTCCCTTCCAACAATTGACTTTTTTGTGATGCTGGGGATCTAACTCAGGACCACGTGCATGCTAAACAGACCCTTGACCACTGAGGTCTATCCCCACCCTTCCTTGAACTAGTTGAAGGCAAGACAGATGCCACGGCCTAAACAGTACCACGTCTTTCCCAGGAGCAGACATAGTCTTTTCCCCAGCCCCAGCGTACCTATCCACTTTATTCATTTGCTTTGATAGAATATTTTATCTAATCCACCATTCACAACCATATCCCAGTTTTGCCAGTTGGCTTAATCTGGTCTTGTTTGTTTGCTGGTTTTTGAGATAGGGTCTCTTCGTGTAAGCCTGTCTGGCTTGGAACACTATATAAACCAGACTGGCCTCTAATTTGTTATGATCCTCTTGCTGCTGCCTTCCAAGTACTGGGATTACAGGCCTGCACCAACCAGGACTGACCTAATATGTTTTTTTTTTTGTTTTTGTTTTTTGTTTTTTGAGGTAGGGTTTCACTCTAGCTCAGGCTGACCTGGAATTCATTATGTAGTCTCAGGGTGGCCTTGAACTCATGGCGATCCTCCTACCCCTGAGTCCTGAGTGCTAGGATTAAAGGCGTGCACCACCACACCTGGCTTGTTTTTTTCTTTTTAAAATATTTTATTTACTTATCTATTTGAGAGAGAGAGAGAGAATGGGCATGCCAGGGCCTCTAGCCACTGCAAATGAACTCCAGATGTATGTGCCACCTTGTGCATCTGGCTTATGTGGGTACTGGGGAATTGAACCTGGGTCCTTAGGCTTTGCAGGCAAGTGCCTTAACTGCTAAGCCATTTCCCCAGCCCCTCGGTTGTTTGTTTGTTGTTGTTTTTGAGGCGGGGTCTCACTCTAGCCCAGGCTGACCTGGAACTCGCTCTGTAGTACCAGGCTAGCCTTGAACACACAGCGATCCTCCCACTTCAAGCCTCCCAAGTGCTGGGATTAAAGTCGCACGCCACCTCACCCAGCCTAAAATGGGGTTTTACAAGGTTTGCCCCTGCAGTTCATAGAAAACCAAGAGGTCACAGAAACGTGGCAAGAAAAAACAAAGTAGTGACATGACTGTGACGTGAGCATGTAAGGAGTGCCCACTGAGTGGGATGGAAGAGGGCATATATAAGAGAAGTGACCTCAACAGGCCGAATATTCAGAATTTGACAGGGCAACGGCTCAGCCTGGGTCAGGACCCCTCAACCCACCAATGCAAGGTGTTTCTCTCGCCCTCCTCCAGCTCCGTTCTGAAAGTGCTCTCGCGTCCAGATTCCCAGCTCATGGAAGCTTCTGGGCCGGTTCTGGACAAGCTGAAGAGTCTGCCCCTCGCCCTGGACATGAGGGCGGTCCACACCGTAGACAAGGAAACCTACATTTCGAACCGCCCTGCCCTCCTCCGCCGCGCACACCAGGGGTTAGGGTGGAGGCCGAGCAGGGAGGGGAGGGCGCTGCGTCAGTTGTTCCAGATGTTCCAGCTGGTAAGTCCCAGGGGTAGCCAGTGGGAAGTGGTGTTCCAGTCCCTGGGGGCCTCAGGGATTCATGATGGGGGAGTCTTAGAGATTTCACAGTCCCCTGGCTGTGTCCTCCTTGCCCTCTGAGGCCTCTTCTAGCAAACAGACCTGGCACCCCACGCTTGTCCTGGTCAGACATGGCTTCTGCTCATGCTCCCGGCCCTTGCCTAGAATGATGTCTGGGATCCAGAGAGAGCAATGCGGACGTGGGCATGAATGAACGGACGGCTCTCGTTTCTATTCAGAAGACCGAGCGAGCACTCACACTTAGAGTCTGCGAAGCCACCCAGCAAATCCCCGCAGTGTTAACCCCAGGGCCTTGGCCTTTGCATAGCAGTAGGCTAGGTCTTGCTTCTTCCGTGTTTTAGCCAGACACAATCCCCTCCAAGCACCTGCGTGGAAAAGCGGAGATGGCTCTGGAGAGCAGCAACGTGGCTAGAGAGAGAACGTGGCCTTTGTTCTGCTCCAGGCCCAATAGCAGGAGGACTGGTGCTTTGACATCAAGGAATTCGCAAGAAGGTTCGATTTATCTTGGATGGTCCCCCAGTCAACCTGTCTAGAGGCAAGGGAATGCCACAAACAACTTCTTGACCCGCCCCATGGCCCTTTTCAGCCTTCAAGTCCCATCCAAGCCTCTGCCCGCCAGGCGTGGGTGGCTGAACCGTGGACAGTTGGCTCAAGCCTGCATCCTTGGATAGTGCCAATCCGGCCAAAGGTGCCCTGTACACTGCCTGGCCTGGGACAGTGTCCAGACCTTGGTCCCCAAGGTCCTCCCACCCCTGCTGGACAGCAGCCTCTCCCAGTGACTCAGCCATGACGTCGTGGGGCGAGCGGAAAGGCCATGGGCGTGGGAGGTGGTGGCTCCCTCCCTCCTATCCTCACCTCCCTGGGCTCCATCCCCATAACCTCCTTCCTTCCCAATATCTCTGTCATCTCCCATGAGCCTCTGGGACCAGAACTGTTGCCCTCGACCATGACGACATGCCCTGTGTGTGTCTGGTCACCATGGGTCTCTGGGTACAAGAAGTGCGGTGTGCAAGGGTTCTGGTTCTGGATTCTGTCTCGCCTCTCTTCATCCTACAGTAACTTCCTGATGGGGAGGTGGGCACCAACTCTTCTAGGTAGTGTGGGGCATTCTCCGTTCACACCCCAACCCCAGGCTCTGGATTCTCTTGGCTGCCCCTCCCCGCCCCCACTCACTGCCCCCAAGGACCCCTGTAGTTGTGCAAGACCCCCCCCCAGCCCTTGATCTCCACCATATCTTATAGGATCCCTGAGTCCCACACCTTACCCCTGCATGCCAGGCACCCAGGCCTCTAGCTCTGTCCTGCCTACACCCTGCCCAGCCGGCCCCCTCCTCCACCCACTTCAAAGCCCAGAGCTGCAGCTGTTAATTACTTGACCCCCCACCCCCCACCTCGCTCGTTAAGTGTCATTAGGCCCAGTTTACAGATGAGGAAACTGAGACTGGGGAGGTGGAGGACGTCACCCCCCTCTATCCCCACCCTGGTCCCTGAGCCAGGGCTGGCACAAGGTCTGGAGGCACTGCCAAGACTCCCCTTCGCTGGAGGACCTGGGGGCCCAATGGCCTTTTCCTATAGCTCCCACTTCCTGCCTCCAGCAGCTCTCTTCTCCCCTTGGAGCCAGTGGAAGCTTTAGGCAGAGCTACGAAACCCAAGGCTGAGGGAGTCTGTCAGAAGTCACACACAGCAAAATGCAAATGGGGCCCCCAATTACTCCAGAGTCAGGGCGGTGGCAGCAGAGTAATAGGACTCGGGGGAGTGGAGGGACCCCCCGCCCTCCTGCTCATTTGCTTGCCAGAGGCCCTGCAGTGGGAAATCGTTGGTGATGTGTCGCTCTGAGTGGGGCTAGGGGAGGTGGGGGGGCGTGCTGACGCTGGCGAGACTTCGGAGGGCCCCCGAGATGATGCCACAAGCTGGGCTGGCCCTGCCCTCAGGGATCAGAGAAGCCCTGAGTGCCAGGCCTCTGTGGGAAGATGTCCTTCTGGGGCTGCGAGCAGGGCCAGCTCCTTGACCCTGCTTGACTCAGCCCACTGGGGCCTAGGAGGCTGTGCAGGTGCTGAGATACCCCCTAACAGAGGGGGACCGTGTTCCTCTATAGACAGGGAAACTGAGGCCCAGAGAGGCGAGTGGTTTGTCCAGTTGGGATCTCATAGCACTGAGGGAAAACCCAAGTATGGAGAACTCAGTCAATGCAACTAGGGAAAAGGGAAGGCTGGAGAGTACGGAATGGGATGGGTGTGGGCTGCGGGGCTCTAAGGAGAAAATGCATTGGTCACATAGCTGTGACCTTTCCAAGTACTGGCCTCTCATGGTAAATTCTTTTTCCTCTCCTCCTCCTTCTTCTCTCTCTCTTTTTATTTTTTATTTTTTGTTTTTTAGAGGTAGGGTTTCACTCTAGCTCAGGCTGACCCGAAATTCATTATGTAATCTCAGGCTGGCCTCGAACTCACGGCAGTCCTCCCGAGTGCTGGGATTAAAGGCGTGCGCCACCACGCCCGGCTTTCTCTCTCTCTTTTTGAGGTAGGGGCTCATGGAATCCAAGCTGGCCTCAAACTTGATGTTTAGTCAGGGATGACCTTGAACTCATGCCCCTGCTTCCATCTCCCTAGGGACCGGGATCATAAGTATAAGCCACCGCATCCCGCTTTACCTAGTGCTGAAGCTAGAACCCGAGCCTTCGTGCATCTAAGCACGCATTCAGCTGAGCTAGCTGCCAAGTCCTTCTCACTGTTAATTCCTTTTGTGGCTCCTGTTGTTAGATAGGACAGAAGGGACATACTTATCTGCTCACCAGCTGAATTCTTTGAGGTGGGGATGCCCATGACTCCCTGAGCACACAGGTTGAAGTTGTTGCCCGAGAGGTGGAGGGCAGCCTTGAGGAAGAACTCTACGTACCTGGTAGTGCCCAGCTGGCACGCTAGCAGGCACTCTACCCTGTCCAGACCCTTCTCTGGGGTAGAGGAATGTCTCTTGTAACCATGCTCAAGAGTACCCCCCCCCCCAACACTGTCTTCAGCATGGAATGAAAGGCCTGTGGACTTTGTCACCATAGAAGATCCCACATCTGGGAGAAACGGCGGTGACATCATGGTTGCTTTGGACCAGATGCGCAGCCCCTTGCTGAACCTTGGTCCCTGCAGCTGTGGGGGTCTTGCCAAAGTCCATGGAAAGAGCTGTGGGAGGGCACACTGACCCCAGAGCCTGGCTTCTTCCCGTCCCTCCTGTCTCGTTTCTTCATGGTCCTTTCGGCCCATGACTCCTTGTGAGGGGGGACCAGGGCTGGCTGAAGTGACTGGGGAAGGAGAGGCCAACGATCAGGAGTGTGGTTTCAGCGGACTGCAGGAAGATGCTCAGCAGCTGGCTCTGCCCTTTCCTGACCCTCCTACCTTCTCTGAGCAATGGCTTCCGCAATGGGAAGGTTGCCCCACCGTTGGAGCCTAGACAAGGCGGAAGTACTGCCTGTGGGGAGATCTAGCGTAGGTCGTCCACGAGGGGACCCTTGATGCTGATGGACACAGCTTCTCACTCCACAAAGCACTTATTGAGCGCCTGCATCCAGGGTGAATCTCTCTCCCCAGCGGTGAACGCTCGTGCTCCCTGGGACCCTGCCGCTGTGCCCTGATGTTTCTAGGCTCCTGCCCACCTCTCTACTTCAAATGTGACAGCTCTAAGGGCAGGGCTTTACTGTGCAGCATGAGCTCTTCCCTGGGGCGGGGGGTGCTGTCCCGACATTGACCCTCAAGAATGCGTAGTGCTTCTGTTTGGTCCAGAGAGCATAGCTCCTGCCAAACTTTTTAAACATTTTTGTTTCAATTTTTATTTATTTACTTGACAGTGAAAGAGAGGTGGCGAAAGAGAATGGGCTGCCAGGGCCTTCAGCCACTGCAAAGGAACTCCAGACACATGTGCCACCTTGCGCATCTGGCTTACGTGGGTCCTGGGGAATCAAACTGAGGACCTTTGGCTCTGCAGGCAAGTGCCTTACCCACTAAGCCATCTACTCAGCCCCGGCTAAACTTTTTATGCAAGACTTGGTTGCTACAAGCCTAAGGTCAGGCATTTCCCCTCCTGGGCCTCAGTTTTACCACATCACCTCCGTAAAGCCTTCTGGTCTGAGCCCCATGTCAAATCCATGCTCAGAAACTAATCTGAGCTGGGCGTTGTGGCGTATGCCTTTAATCCCAGCACTCGGGAGGCAGAGATAGGAGGATCATCATGAGTTCAAGGCCACCCTGAGACTACATAGTTAATTCCAGGTCAGCCTGGACCAGAGTTAGATCCTATGTCAAAAAAAGAAAAAAAGAAGGAAAAAAAAAGAAAGAAAAGAAAAAGAAAGAAACCAACCTGATCCCACGAAAGGCCCTGTTCCTCTTTGGTGCATTGATGGCCACCCATGTCCATCTTCAGAAAGCACCTACCAGTCTATTTCTGCCAAGCTGTCCTGCTCTGACCTCTGGTCTCATCTCTTCTCTTCATGACCTGAACAAGGATCTAGGGCAATAGACAGAGACGCTCACTTGTCTCCTGTGGCCCTCTCACCTGGCATGGGGCCCATCACATAGTGTGTGCCTTGTGAAATCTTTTTTTTTTTTTTTCAAGGTAGGGTCTCAGTCTAGCCCAGGCTGACCTGGAACTCACTATGTAGTTTCAGGGTGGTCTTGAACTCATGGTGATCCTTCTACCTCTGCCTCCCGAGTGCTGGGATTAAAGGCGTGCGCCACGACCCCCAGCTCCCTGAAATCTTATCGCTATATAATGGCCAAGAAGAATGAGGTGGGGAGGAGTATGCACGGAGAGGAGCTCACTGGGAGGTGCAGCAGATAGGGTAGGGAGTGGAAGTCCATTTCTAGTCCTGTAGACTCCTCAAGAAGACGAAAGGGGGTCTCAGGGATGGAGAGATGGCTTAGTGGTTAAGGTGCTTGCCTGGAAAGCCTAAGGACCCAGGTTTGATTCCCCAGAACCCATGTAAACCAGATGCACATGGTGACGCATGTGTCTGGAAATCATTTGCAGTGATTAGAGGCCCTGTCCCATCCATTCATTCTCTCTCTCTCTCATAAATAAAAGCTTAAAATAGGGGGTCTCTGAGAGTCTGTTGGCCGCCCAACACATTCTGCTGGGCTTGGACTTAAACCCTTGACTCCTAACTCCTTGTGATGGTAGGCCGGTGCTGGAAAGGTTTAGAAGCGGAGACTAGAGGGATGGCATGGGAGTTGGGGGTGGGGGTTTCCTCTTTCCTGGGCATCAGATACCTGCTGAAAGGGGAGAGGGACAGCTCCTGCCAATGGTAAAGGGGACCCCAGGGCTGTGGTTGCTAGTGAGATCCACCAGAGCCTGGTTGAAAAGGTCAAAGGGGAGCAAGCATTAGTCTTGACATCTCTTTGGAATCCTAGAGGTGAATCCCTTCTCCTGGAGGTCTGGGAGGATGTAGCCAGAAGCTTCCCAGTCCATTCTGAGCTGGCTGATACCAGTCCGGGATAATGGCAGGAGACCAAGTCTCAAGAGCTCCCAGAATCGTGCCAGTTATGCGACCCAGGAGGGAGGCTAGGGACTCCCAGAAGGGCTTTAAGTGCCAAGCCACCTCTGGGAGCTACTTCCTTCCATTCTCCCAACTGTAACCACAGAGCCTGGCATCTACCTGGTGGAGGGTGAGCCATCAGGTTATGTGAGGTCCCAGAGGGTCAGAGGCTCACCCCAGTGCTGAACCGAGGGACAAGGCGCGAGCTGAGGCTGGGGTGGGGGGATTGAGCTGCAAGGTTACTGGGGTTCACTGTTCAGGGCGTGAAGGCCAGCGCCTCATCTACTTCTCCGGCCTCCACCCTTACCCTTCATTTCATTGGCTTTTGGGGCTCCTCTCCAAACCACTGGAAGAGATGATTGGAGATCCTGTAGGTCCGAGTCTCCTTCCTCCTGCCCAGGACTCAGTGGCTTTGAGAGCATGACTCCGGCAGCGCCCCTTCTGATGGGAGACCAATCAACCCATGAGCTCATCAAACTCACTTGCCTTCTGTTTACAGGGAAGCCTCCCAGGGTGGTGAGGTAGGCAGCAACCAATTGGATGGGGGAGGCAAGACTCCTATGTCCTCAGCACATAGAAACAGGAAGGATGACAGAGTGCACTCCAAGTGAATGTTTGGAGCCGGGGAGGCAGCTAGAGAAGGGTAGATAGCACGAGGCCCAGGGAGGCTGTGTGAAAATGGGCCCGAGACCTAGGGCAAGGAGACAGGATGCTGTGCCCCGTGTCTACCCTACATACGCTCAGTGCCAACCAGGCCCCCTTGTACTCCCAAACCCGAGTCAGCCCCCAACCAGTATTGGAGAGCAGTGCTTTGGCTGTGGCCTGGAGCTGCCCCCCCAAACCTGCCGCCCCCAGGAGCTGCCTTCAAAGACCCAGAGAAGCCATCTGAGAGCCTGAAAGAGAGAGAGAAAGAGAGAGAGAGAGAGAGAGATGTGGAGGAGGGACGATGGGGAGCCAGGAAGCCTTAGTCCCAGGGCCTGAGAGGCTGAGGGGGTGGAGGGAAGGAGGATGGTCGGTCCTCATAGGGCAGAGTGAAGGGTGGCAAGGATGTAGGGCCCAGATGCAGGGCCTACTGGCATCTGGGCCTTACCCTCTGTGCCTACCCTCCATCCCCTTCCATTAGCCAGTCTGGCCTCAGCTCTTCCCAAGCCAACAGTCCCAGCCGGAGCCTGGAGAGCTGGGTGCCGCAGCTGCTGTGAGATTCACGGGAGCCTTGGAGGGGGTTGATGGGAGACTGCCAGGCGCCGCTTAATAGGATTTTAATTATACAGCTCCAGTAAGAATTTTTTCCCCCCTGGGCTTGGGCCCTCACAGACACCTCCATCTCCACCTCAGCATCTTCTCAGCCCTGGCAGCCTGCTCTCCCAGGCCCCCAGCTGGCAGCCCTCACCCGTGGCTGGGAGACTCTGGCCTATTTCCTGGGGGCTCAGGGAGGGCCTGGCATCTACCCCCTAACAATCATGGGCTTCTGGAGAGGGCCTTTCGCAGGGAGCTCCTCCAGGATCTGCCTCCGGGATTGTTCATGGCCACAAATGACTTTGGTGCTGGGCAGACGGACAGGGTGTGACCTCCACGCAGCTCACCCGTGGCCTCCGTGCTCATTTTTCTAGGGTGATTCTGCCCCACGCCAGGCCCTTTTGTGATGATTGTCTCATGTGACGCTTACAACTCTGGTAGGCAAACAGACCAGATAGGCCGATAATCTCCACTTTACCGATGAGGAAACTGAGGTCCCAAGAGTGTGTGACTTGCTTAATGTCAAGATGAGTAAGGAGTCTGGACTCCTGGCAGACTCCAAGCTCCATGTTCTGTCCCTGGTCTATACCACCTTTGTGCTGCACACCCCAGCCAGAAGGATCTGGGACGATGTGAGGGATTCAGTGTTAAAAAATAAAATAAAATAAAATAAAAGCCCTCATCCAGGCCAAGCATGGTGTCGCATTCCTATAATCTTAACTTTTGGGAAATGGAAGCAGGCAAGAGGAAGTTCAAGGTCATTATCAGTTACATAGCAAGTTTAAGACCAGCCTGGGTTACACAAGAACCTGCTTGAAAGTAAAGAAAAAGAAAGTCAAATCCCCCGTTCTCTCTTGTCTACCACTTATTTACTTATTTATGTAGCGCATGTGCATTGGTGTGTGTGTGTGGTGTGTGCACACGTACGTGTTCATGCTATGCCCCATGCACTTGCCTGCCACATAAAACGTTCACCTGCAGTGAAGCGTCACGTGTCCCACTCCATTACTCTTCTGCCTGTTTGAGCCAGAGTCCCTGACTGATCCTGGAGCTTGCTGTCTTTTTCAAAATATTAATTGGAGAGAGGGTGAGAAAATGGGCGTGCCAGGGCCGCTGCAAATGAACTCCAGAAACATGTGCCACTTTGTGTAAGGGGCTTTATGTGGACACTGGGGAATTGAACCCAGGACATTAGGCTTTGCAAGCAAGCACCTTTAACT
The DNA here is from genome assembly GCA_036346955.1 of Dipus sagitta. Taxonomy (NCBI): domain Eukaryota; kingdom Metazoa; phylum Chordata; class Mammalia; order Rodentia; family Dipodidae; genus Dipus; species Dipus sagitta. The sequence continues at coordinate 1,943,639 of CM070778.1, read as the reverse complement.
GCTGGCCCTTTGCTGCTTGTTTTTTTTTTTTTTTTTTTTTTTTTTTTAGGTAGGGTCTCGCTCTAGCCCAGGCTGACCTGGAATTCACTATGTAGTCTCAGGGTGGCCTTGAACTCACCACAATCCTCCTACCTCTGCCTCCCGCAGAGTGCTGAGATTAAAGGTGTGCGCCACCACACCCAGCTCCTTTGCTGCTTTTTTCTTAAGAGCTGGGGTGATTCTCAGATCTCTGTTCTCCTACAGAACTGGGGTTACAGAGTCACATGACCGTGCCCAGCTGTGCATGGGGGTCCTGGGATCCAACTTGTGTCATCTCTCAGTCCTCCTCAGGCCTTCATGCTTGCACAGGAAGTGCTCTTTTTAAAAAAAAAAATTATTTATTTATTTGTGGGAGAGAGAGGCAGACAGACAGAGAGAGAATGGGTGCGTCAGGGACTCCAGCCATTGCAAACGAACTCCAGACGCGTGCACGCCCTTGTGCATCTGGCTTATATGGGTCCTGGGTAATAGAACCTGGGTCCTTTGGCTTTGCAGGCAAGTTCCTTAACTGCTAAGCCATCTTCTCCAGCCCCATAGGAAGTGCTCTTAACTGCTGATTCATCTCAGCAACCCTCTATCACCTATTTACCCAAAAGCACGAGATGTTACTTCCTCCCAAGTTTGAGTTGACCCCTGTCTTCACGCTCTCTCAACTCCCAAATGTGACTGCTACACCAGGTTGCCTTGTAGGTCATCAGTCAAGCCTGTCACCAGCCTAGCATGTCCCTCACTCAGCAAAACAGTGATCAGGTATCAAGATCCTCTGTCAGCCAGCCAGGTGTGATGGCACATGCCTTTAATCCAAGCTCTTGGGAGGCAGAAGTAGAAGGATCACTGTGAGTTTGAGGCCAGCCTGGGGGTGGGGGGATGGCTACAGAGTGAGTTCTAGGTCAGTCTGGGCTAAAGCGAGGCAGTACCTCAAAAAAAAAAAAAAAAAAAAAAAAAAGATCCGCTGTGAGGCTGTGCTCATCCAGTGACCTCTTCACTTGCAGATGTCCCATCAGGCAGTGACAGCAGCCATCTGCGGGTCCAGATAACTCACCAGGAGCACTTGGAGTGAGACATGTTGTTTTCTGTCTTCATTCATTGTTACACATACTACTTCATTTGAGACATGCAAAAAAGTCACCAATACAGAACACCTGCTATCCCACTTCTTCTATTTTTTTTTTTTTTTTTTTTTTCCTGAGGTAGGGCCTCACTCTGGCCCAGGCTGACCTGGAATTCACTATGTAGTCTCAGGGTGGCCTTGAACTCACGGTGATCCTCCTGCCTCCCAAGTGCTGGGATTAAAGGCATGTACCACCATGTTTAACTTGTTTTGTAAAATATATTTTAAAATATTTTTATTTTTATTTACTTATTGAGAGAAAGAGGCAGATAGAGAGAGAAAATGGACACTCCAGGGCCTCTAGCTGCTGAAAACAAACTCCAGACACATTTGCCACCTTGCTTGTGCATCTGGCTTACATGGGTCCTGAGGAATTGAACATGAGGCTTTGCAGGCAAGTGCCTTAACCACTAAGTCATCTCTTCAGCCCTCCCTTATTGTTAACATATCAATCACCAGGAAACATTTGTCACAGTTAAGAAGCAATCTTTGGTGCATTACTATTAACTAACTCACTTCTCTATTTGAATTTTATCATGTGTCACTTTTTTTTGTTTGTTTTGTTTTTTTTTTGTTTGTTTGTTTTTCAAGGTAAGGTGTCACTCTAACCCAGGCTGACCTGGAGTTCACTGTGTAGTCTCAGGGTGGCCTCAAACTTGTGGTGATCCTCCTACCTCTGCCTTCCAGAGTGCTGGGATTAAAGGTGTGCGCCACCACACTCAGCTATGTATCACATTTTAAAAAATTGTATTTATTTATTTATTTATTTATTTGAGAGAAACAGGCAGAGTGAGAGAGAGAGAGAGAAAGAGAGAGAAGAGAATGGGCATGGCAGGGCCTCTAGCCACTGCAAACGAACCCCAGATGCATGCACTCCCTTGTGCATCTGACTTACGTGGGTCCTGGAGAATCGAACTGGGATCCTTTGGCTTTGCAGGCAAATGCCTTAACTGCTAAGCCATCTCTCCAGCCCTATGTATCACATTTTAAAGCATGCATTATTTAATTATTTTATGCATGTGTGCATGTAGGAGGGGATATGAAGGCCAGAAGATAATCTCAGGTACCATCCTCAGGAATATTGTCCAGCTCCACTCAGGTACCAGGGCTTGAACTCAGTCAGGTCCTCATGCTTGTAAGGCTTTACGTACTGAGCTATTTCTCCAGTCCTATGGCTTTTTTTTTTTTTTTTGGTTTTTCGATGTAGGGTCTCACTCTAGCCCAGGCTGACCTGGAATTCACTATGCAGTCTCAGGGTGGCCTCGAACTCACGGCAATCCTCCTACCTCTGCCTCCTGCGTGCTGGGATTAAAGGCGTGCGCCACCACGCCTGGCTCCCTATTGCATTTTTAAGTGCCATAAGGCATACACGAATACATTCTTATATGAGAGTCGACAGTGAAAGAAAATACATGGCAAAACACAAGTCTGCCTTCGCTCCTTCCCCAGAGTCTCTCCTGCCCTGGGGATAATTCTTCTGCCCTTTGATGCCCACACGTGTTCTTCCTGTCCTTGGCACTGCATGGTCAGTCTCAGCCTGTGGCAGTCAACTTGGTGGACGGGCCGGCCCTCACTCTGGGAGGCTGGATGACATTGTTCTTATTTCCCTCAGCTCCATCAGCTCAGTGCAAGCCTCCCGGGGTAGCTTCAAGGACCTCCAATTCCCAGGAGCACCCCATCCTCTGTCTTTTGTTCCTGTCCTTGGTTGGGGTGATAGTAGTGTTCCCAGTATATAGTTCCTAGGACGCAACAAGTATTTAGCGCTGGGGCTGCGAGGCAGGGTCGCAGTAAAGCCACCTGGCTATAGTTGGTAAAAAGCAGTGTGGGTCAAGTAGGAAGGTAGAGACGACCCATTGTCTGCCATCAGGGGCCTGCAGTCTATCCCAGGAGGTACCTACCCATCCCATCTTGGCCTCCGAAGGGTCTTGGACAGTTAAGCTCAGGCCAGGTCCAACGGAGCCCGCACTCGCCTCTGCTAAATGGACGTTCATTCTTGTCAGCTGCAGCAGGGGATGGGTAAGGAGGCGGCTTTTCTAGCCTTCTGTCACCCATCAGTCTTTCCCCAGGAAGTTCTAGAGGGCAACTGTGAGCTATCCTTGCAGCCTCCCCACCCCACCAAGGACATCTGCTGCCTCCTGAAGCCTGCTGCCACCCACCAGTGTCGCAGAGGGCTTCCCTCGGCCCTCCCCACAGCTTGTCCATCTCACCCCATGCTTTCCCCGAGGTCCTGAGCAGGGGGCTGGGGAAGGGAGAGGAGACAATGCCTATGGGGACAAGCCATTCATCTGAGGAGCTGGTCATCTTGACCTGCCTCTGGTCAATTCAACCATGCCCCGGCCTCAGCGCAGGCCAAATGAAGGAGGAAAAGCAGATGAAGAAGATGTGACATGGTGACAGCTAGGTGTGGTGGTGCACGCCTTTAATCCCAGCACTTGGGAGGCAGAGGTAGGAGGATCGCCGTGAGTTCGAGGCCACCCTGAGAATACAGAGTGACTCCCAGGTCAGCCTGGGCCAGAATGAGAACATACCTCAAAAAAAAAAAAAAAGATGAAGAAGAAGAGGAGGAGGAGAAGAGGCAAAGATGGTGACTCTCCCTGGAAAAGTCTGTCCTGTTTGTCAAGCCTCTTGGAGACTCATTACCTTGACTTGCGTGCCAGGGCCTTTAAGCCAGAAGGCATAGGGCAGGAATAGGAAGGGATCTGGAGACCCGGCAGGGTCCTAGGGTAAAGGATGAAGGGAAGGAGCCAAAGGAGGAAGGGAGATGGGGGTGTGCCTCAAGCTGTGGGTGCATGTGATGCTGTAAGGTCTATGCACGTGGGACTCAGGAGGTGTTCCTGTGTGTTTACTGAGCAGGTCTGCAGCAGGTCTAAGCCCTGGGGACTCAGGTCTCCAGCCACTGCGAGGCCCGAGCCCAGAAATGGTGGAGCTGGCCAGCAGGAGGTGGGGGGTGTGCAGCCTCTCAGGCCGGCTGCTGTGGCACGAGATGAAAGGCCAGCAATGGGGCTGTTGGCAGACGGACAGGCGGGGCCGAGTGGAGGCGTGGGGTGGGGGAGGGGAGATAAGCATCAGCAAGGGCTGCCAGGTGTCGACATGGTGGAGTGTGGAGGACGCGGGTGGAGTTTTAGCCCCCGGGATCAGGGCAGAGAGCCTGAAGTTGGAAGGGCTCCCTGTGAGGTCACCATGTCCAGCCTGATGTGCCTCAAGGCACTGGGCCTCAAACCAAGCAGGCCCTGCCCGGGGATGGTTTCTGAGGCTGGATGCTTCTTCCTGGCACCAGCCAGTCCTCCTCTCGTACCCATTCTCCAGGCAGTGCACTTAAAGTCTGACTTACAGCCGTCTCTGTGCACTTAAAGACACGACCCTCAGCCCTCCGTGACAAATGGCTGTACTGTGCCTTGTTTTTTTTTAATTTGGGGGGGATTTAGATTTTACTATAAAGCTGAAGAGAAGAAAGAAGGCAGCACTGGCCGGGCGTGGTGGCGCACGCCTTTAATCCCAGCACTTGGGAGGCAGAAGAGTTCGAGGCCACCCTGAGACTACATGGTGAATTCCAGGTCAGCCTGGGCTAGAGTGAGACTCCACCTCGAAAAAACAAAGACAACAACAAAAAGACCTTTTTAGTACTTTGCTAGAGTGTTAGAGAGTAATAACTAGCTCTGGGCTGGGGCTGTCTTGGACATTCATGGCCCTTGATTCAGAATTTCTCTGATTTTCATTGCACCCCACCCCCAGTCCCAACCTTGGAAAGAAGGCTCCAGAGACCACAGGAAAGGGAACTTTCTTGTTTTCCAAAGCTCTCTTTCTCTTAACATCTCTTCACCTCGCTATACTCTCTCCTATTTCTTTCTTTTTTTTAATGTATTTTTATTTATTTATTTATTTGAGAGAGAGAAAGAGGCAGAGAGAGAGAGAGAGAGAAAGAGAGACAGCGATTGAGAATGGGCACACCAGGGCATCCAGCCACTGCAAATGAATTCCAGATGCATGCGCCCCCTTGTGCATCTGGCTTACGTGGGCCCTGGAGAATCGAGCCAGGATCCTTTGGCTTTGCAGGCAGACGCCTTAACCGCTAAGCCATTTCTCCAGCCCTCTCCTATTTCTTTAGCCCAGTCTTCCACCTTTGCTCGCCGAGAGAGTGCTTCTAGTCTTCCCATCTCCCTACTCCCCTCTGATTCATCAGCACAAAGCTCCACAGTGGCCTTTCTGACCTGAGAAGGACAGCGTCACTTCCAGGCAGTGCGGCCTCTGAGCCAGAAGGGGAACCTTGGCCCCAGCACTGTTAAGTGTAATACTCAGACTTGACCTTGGTTAAAGAACCCCCAGCAGTCAAGGTTGTACAAGAACAGGGACGTTGATGTTCCAGTCTGGGGTTTCTTGCTCTTGTGTTTTTTTTTTCTAAAATATTTTATATTTATTTATTTATTAGAAAGAGAAAGAGGTAGTTAGGGAGAGCGAGACAGAGAGGGGAAATGGGCGCTCCAGGGCCTCCAGCCACTGCAAACAAACTTCAGACACATGCACCACCTTGTGCATCAGGCTTATGTGGGTACTGGGGAATCGAACTTGGGTCTTTAGGCTACGCAGGCAAGTGCCTTAACCGCTAAGCCCTCTTTCCAGCCCTTACTCTAAGTTTTCACAAATAAAAGCAGCTCTGTCTACAAAGCTAGAGTCGCAGGTGGAATTTGTACAAGTATGTGGTGAAATAAAAATAAATGGATAAGGGGTGGAGATATAACTTAATGGTAGCATGTTTGACTCCCATATGAGAGGACCTGGGTTTCATCTCCTAAAAAATATACTAAAAAAATACTAAAAATATACCTGTCAAATCTTTCCTTTTAGATGCCACATGTGCAACAGGTTTGGTTTTGTTTCGCCAGTTGTGGTGGCACACACCAGTAGGAAATTGCTGACAAGGCAGAGGCAGGAGGATCAGCAGTTCAAGGCCATCCTGGGCAACAGGTTTGGTTTTGTTTGGTTTGACAGGGTCTCATAGCCCAAACTGGCTTGAACTCACTGTGCAACCAAAAAATGACCTTGACACTCTTTTTTTTTTTTTGGTTCTTTTTGTTTTTGTTTATGGGTGTTTTTTTTTTTGTTGTTGTTGTTTTTTGAGGTAGGGTCTCACTCTAGCCCAGGCTGACCTGGAATTCACTATGTAGTCTCAGGCTGGCCTCAAACTCACAGCAACCCTCCTATCTCAGCCTCCCAAGTGCTAGGATTAAAGGCGTATGCCACCACGCCCGGCAACTTTGACACTCTGATCCTGCCTCTATCTCTCTGTCTCCTAGTTTTATGCAGTGCTAGGGACAAAACCCAGGGCTTTGGGTATCCTCTACCAACCAAGCTATATCCCCAGTAGCATGTTATTTTTAAGTTTAAGAATGATATAGGCGGGCTGGAGAGATGGCTTAGCGGTTAAGCACTTGCCTGTCAAGCCTAAGGACCCTGGTTCAAGGCTCGATTCCCCAGGACCCACGTTAGCCAGATGCATAAGGGGCACACGAGTTTGGAGGTCCTTTGCAGTGGCTAGAGGCCCTGGCGTGCCCATTCTCTATCTATCTATCTGCCTGTTTCTCTCTCTGTCTGTCGCTCTCAAATAAATAAATAAAAAACAAAAAATTTTTAAAAAAAGAAAAGAATGATATAGCCAGGAGTGGTGGCGCACACCTTTAATCCCAGCACTTGGGAGGCTGAGATAGGAGGGTCACTGTGAGTTTGAGGCCAGCCTGAGACTACATAGTGAATTCCAGGTCAGCCTGGGCTAGAGTGAGACCCTACCTTCAGAAACCAAATAATAATAATAATAATAATAATTAAAAAATAATATAACTCATTCCTTTTTTAGCATGTATATGTGTGTGTTGTATATGTGCATGCGTACATTCGTGTTTGTGTGTGCGTATGCCTGTACATGTGTACATGCATGTGAAGGCTAGAGATCAACACTTAACACTTTTAACTATTTTTCTTGATAATCTTCATACATGTATATAATGTGTTTTTATCATAAACCCCTCCCATTACCTTTTATTGTCCTTGCTCCCCCATTCACTTGAACCCCTTCTTCCTTTCAAGTAGCTTCCCTTCTACTTTGGTGTCTTCTTTTCCTTCCTCCACCATCCATGATGACATGTTTATGGGCCCAGTACAGTGCAGGGTACCCCCCAGTTGCTGTGGGGTCTTAAACGCCACGGCTATGCCGCGTCTGGAAGATAGCGTGCCAGAGCACCCCTCCTTACGCTCTGGCTCTTACGTTCTCTTTCCCCCCTCCCACGATGTTCTACAAGCCGTGGAGGGGTGATAGATGTCTCATTTAGCACTGAGCACTTAATAGTCCCTTATTCTCAGCATTTTGACCGGTTCTGAGTCTCCCCAGGAGTCACCGCCAACAGCAAAAAGCTCCCCCGGCCGTAGGTGAGCACATCGCTCATCTATAGGCATAAACGTCAAGATTTAGAAGGCAATTTGATGGGCATAACAGATCCATTTAGGCAAACAACAGTAGTGGCTACCCTTCTAGAGCTTATGAACTTCCTAGCCACAGGCTTTTGACTTGGTTTTCAGTACCAGCCATGAATTCCTTGCTGTGGGGTGGGCCTAAAATCCAATCAGAAAGCACTTGGTGACTCCCATAACAGTCATACCACTGTTGCATCACTGGGCACATCTTGCCTGGCTGGTCAGTCGCACAGTTAGCTCTCTGGGTAAGACTTTTTCTATTCCCACAATTTGCATAATGACAGCTACCCAGTAGTGAGGACGTTTTCAGCTTAGTTCCCACCTGATTCATTTTCTTTTCTTTTTTTTTTTTTAACACAAGTGACATAATTTTGGAACAATTTTATCAAAATTATCAATTAATATTTAGGGATAAAAATGTGTTTGGTCAGGTTTTACTGTTTTAGAATATCATAGTTTAACATTAGTGATTACAGCAATTTAAAAATTAAAAAATATGGAACACTTCACAAATTTGCATGTCATCCTTGTGCAAGGGCCGTGCTAATTTTGTATTGTCCCAATTTTAGTATATGCGCTGCCGAAGTGAGCACCCCACCTGATTTCTGAGTGTCCTGCAATTGTAGCACGTTAGTTATTCTATTTTTGGTTTTTCAAGGTAGGATCTCACTCTAACCCAGGCTGACCTGGAATTCACTTTTTAATAGTCTTAGGGTGGCATTGAACTCACTGTGATCCTCCTACCTCTGCTTCCCAAGTGCTGGGATTAAAGGCATGCACTGCCATGGTGGGCTTACCTTATTTTTTGAGACAAGATTTCAAGGTTTTCAGGTTCCACTGAACCTGGAGCTCACTGGCTTGGCTACCATCAGGTTCCAGGTATCAGTGCTAGGATTACAGGTGCACATTGGCATGCCCAGCTCATATAAAAAAGTCCAGTCTGGCTGGGCGTGGTGGCGCACACCTTTAATCCCAGCACTTGGGAGGCAGAGGTAGGAGGATCACCGTGAGTTCGAGGTCAGCCTGAGACTACATAGTGAATTCCAGGTCAGCCTGGGCTAGAGCTATATCAAAAAAAAAAAAAAAAAAAAAAAAGGTCAAAGGTGTTTATTTGAAAAGCCTACAGGCCTGGGTTCAATTCCCAACCCACTTACATAAACTGGTGCAAAAAGTGGCACAAGTGGGCTGGAGAGATGGCTTAGCGGTTAAGTGCTTGCCTGTGAAGCCTAAGGACCCGGGTTCAAGGCTCGATTCCCCAGGACCCACGTTAGCCAGATGCACAAGGGGGCGCACACGTCTGGAGTTCATTTGCAGTGGCTGGAGGCCCTGGACACCCATTCTGTCTCTCTCTCTCTGCCTCTTTCTCTCTCTGTCTGTCGCTCTCAAATAAAGAAAAATAAACAAACAAACAAAAAAAAGTGGCACAAGTGTCTGGTGTACACACACACACACACACACACACACACACACACACACACAAATGAGCAAATTTTAAAAATTTGAAAGAACAGAGCCTAGTGGCAGAATGTTGCCTAGCATTTGTAAAACCTCCGGGTGTGATTCCAACATTGCAAAACAATAAGAAAATAAAAATATTAAATAAATGTCCTAGTAGTGTCAAGCACGCATGTGCTCGTTTCTCCAAGTCTCAGGGTACACAGATCAGCGCAGGACTCAGAACAGGTACACACTGCAGGTGAGCAACGTTTTTCTCTGCTAACCGGTGCCTCCAACTCTTAGTTTGCATAAAGGTATATCTATGCTGAACAGGTAAGATTTGATAGGAATCTTCTGTTTTAAAATTTTTTTTTTTTTTTTTTTTTTGGCTTTTTGAGGTAGGGTCTCACTCTGGCCCAGGCTGATGTGGAATTCACTATGGAGTCTCAGGGTGGCCTTGAACTCACGGTGATCCTCCTACCTCTGCCTCCCAAGTGCTGGGATTAAAGGTGTGCGCCACCACACCCAGCCAGACTGGACTTTTTTTATATGAGAGACAGAATTGGCATGCCAGGGCCTCCAGCCACTGCAATCAGACTCCAGACACATGTGCCATCTTGTGCGCATGTGCGACCTTGCGTGCTTGTGTCACTTTGTGTGCCTGGCTTATGTAGGACCTGGAGAGTCAAACATGGGTCTTTAGGCTTTGAAGACAAGTGCCTTAACTGCTAAGCCATCTCTCCAGCCCTTGTTAGGAATCTTTACATTGGCAATTTGATGGAAAATGAATGTTGGAATTACAAAGTATCATTCTCATTAAAATAGTTCATATTTAACTAGATTTGCACAATTTGATACTAAAATTTTAGATTTGACTAAATAAAATTAATTTAATATTTTGATTTTTTAACATTTATTTATTTATTTGAGGGAGAGAGGGAGAGAATGGGCACACTAGGGCCTCCTGCCACTGCAGACAAACCCCAGATGCATGTGCCACTTTGTGCATCTGGCTCTATATGGGCACTGGGGAATTGAACCTGGCCATTTAGCTTTGCAAGCAATTGCCCTATGGCTGAGTCATCTCTCCAGCCCACCTTTTTTTTTTTTTTTTTTGTCCTTTTGAGGCAGGGTCTCAGTCCAGTTCAGGCTGACCTGGAACTCACTCTGTAGCTCCAGGCTGGCCTTAAACTCATGGCAATCCTCCTACCTCAGCCTCCAGAGTCCTGGGATTAAAGGCATAGGTGACCATACCTGACCTCCACCTTTTATATTTGGCAGCTAAATTAGAATATTTAATTAATTAATTTATTTAGTTTTTTTTTTTTTTTTCTTTTTGATGTAGGGTCTCACTCTAGTCCAGGCTGACCTGGAATTCACTATGTAGTCTCAGGCTGGCCTCAAGCTCCTACCTCTGCCTCTCAGGTGCTAGGATTAAAATCACAGGCCACCATGCCCAGCCTAGTTGGTTTTTTTGTTTTGTTTTGTTTTGTCTTTTATTTTTTACTTTATTTTTTTAAGTCTGATAAAGCCTCAGGCTCGCTCTCTCTCTCTCTCTCTCTCTCTCTCTCTCTCTCTCTCTATATATATATATATATATATATATATATATATAGCTGGAGAGATGAGAGATGGCTTAGTGGTTAAGGCAGGCGCATGCCTGTGAAGCCTAAGGTTCCAGGTTCGATTCTCCAGGTCCCATGTGTAAGCCAGATGCACATGGTGGTGCCTGCATCTGGAGTTTGTTTGCAGTAGCTGGAAGCCCTGGCACACCCATTCTCACTCTCTCTCTCTCTAATAAATGAATATTTTTTTTAAAGTGGCCTCCAGCCACTGCAAACAAACTCCAGACCCATGCACCTCCTTGTGCATCTGGCTTACGTGGGTCCTGGGGAATCAGACCAGGGTCCTTTGGCTTTGCAGGCAAACGTCTTAACCCCTAAACCATCTTCTCCAGCCCTATTTTTTTCAGCTTTTCAAGGTAGGGTCTTGCTGTAGCTCAGACTGACCTGAAATTCATTCTGTAGTCTCAGAGTAGCCATGAACTCACGGCCATCCTCCTAACTCAGCCTTCTAAGTGCTGGGGGAGACGTGAGCCACTGCGCTCAGCAGCCTAGAATATTTTAACTGCAAAAATATTCAGTGAGATTGAAAGTATGGCCTCATGTGAATTTTTAAAATTTTGTTGTTATAAAGAAATATTGGGGGCTGGAGAGATGGCTTAGTGATTAAGGCGCTTGCCTGCAAGGCCAAAGGACCCAGGTTTGATTCCCCAGGATCCATGTAAGTCAGATGTACAAGGTGGTGCATGCATCTGGAGTTTGTTTGCAGCAGCTGGAAGCCCTGATGTGCCCATTCGCTCTCCCTCCCTCCCCCTGCCCCTCTCGCTCTCTGTCTCTCAAATAGATAAATAATTAAAAGGAAAAAAAGAAATATTGGGGGCTGGAGAGACAGCTCAATGGTTAAGGTGCTTGCCTACAAAGGCTAATGACCTGGGTTCGATTCCCCAGAACCTACGTAAATCCAGGTGCATAAAGTGGCGCATGCATCTGGAGTTGGTTTGCAGCAGGTGGAGGATCTGGTGCACCCATTCTCTCCCTCCCTCTTTCTCTCGCTCTCTGCTTGCAAATAAATAAATAAAAATATTTTTTTAAAAATAGAATTATTGTCAAGGCAGATAGAAAGAAAATATATAATTAGGGCTGGAGAGATGTCTTAGTGGTTAAGGCACTTGCCTGAAAAGCCTAACGACCCAGGTTTGATCCCCCAGAACCCACTTAAGCCAGAGGCACATGGTGGCACATGTTTCTGAAGTTCATTTGCAGAGGTTAGAGGCCCTGGAGTGCCCATTCTCTCTCTCTAATAAATAAAAATAAAAGTAGAAAAAAAGAAAGAACATATATAATTAATAATTTAATTTACTTATTTTTTAATTAAAAATGTATTTATTCATCTATTTGAAAGAGAGAGAGAGGAAGAGGCAGATAGAAACAGATTACTGTGAGTTGGAGGCCACCCTCAGACTACATAGAATTCCAGATCAGCTTGGGCTAAAGTGAAAGCCTACCTCAAATAAAAAAAATAAAATAATAAAATAAAGGTCGGGCATGGTGGTGCACACCTTTAATCCCAGCACTCAGGGAGGCAGAGGTAAGAGGATCCCTGTGAGTCTGAGGCCAGCCTAAGACTACATTGTGAATTACGGGTCAGCCTGGGTTAGAGCAAGACTCTATTTTGAAAAACCAAAGAAAAAAAATTATTTACTTATCTCTGTGTGTATGTGTATCAGTCTCTTGTACCTGTTGAACACATGATACATATGCTACTTTTTGCATCTGACTTTGCATGGATGGCTGAAAAATTGAACCTAGATTGGCAGACTTTGCAAGCAAGTACCTTTAAGCACTGAGCCGTCACTCCAGCCCAAGGATTCTTTTTTTCCCTCCTTTTTTTTTTGGTGGTGGTGGTGAGTTGGGGATTGAACCCAGAACCTGTGTATGTTAGGCAAGCTGAGCAACATCTCCAGTCTACCTTGAACTCTTGATCCTCCTGCCTCCATCTCCCAAGTGCTGGAATTACAAGCATATGGTATTGTGTTCAGTTTATTTAGCAATTTGTTATCTTAGTTTCTGTCACTAAACGTTTTGGGAGTGGGCTGCCATGTTGCTCTCCATTTCCTGCTGGGTTCTTTGGCATGGTACCAACCCCCCCCCCCGCAGCCTCTGCCTAGATTGTCTTTGTGCCACACTGGACTGAGGAGGTTCCCAAGACACACAGACATTTTGTCCTGCCTACCCAACTTGAAATGCACTGGCCATCATCTCCTGCTCACCTTCAACCCAGTGAGCCTCTCCTGGCTCTCATGAGCACGGGTACCTTCCAGATGCCCTCTGTGAAAGCAGCTCTTCCAACACTTGGGGAGGCTTGTCACTGCAGGAGCTCAGAGGAAGGACTGAGCCTGTGTGGGGTCCAGAGCTCAGTGCTGGCATCATGGGGGCTTTTCAAGGTGCTGAAGTCCGCAGGATGTGGGCACCGAAGCAACGCAAATGAGCCGAGCCTGTGGACTTGCCCCACACTGCCAAGGCCCATTCGTGAGAAGACTGGCAGAACCTCCACCGGCCTCCCTTGACAGCCACTGTCCCTGAGGATGGTGACTAGTAGCCAGGGGCTCAATTAGGAGGCAGACAGCAAGGGGGACTGTGGTGGTTCGATTCAGGTGTCCCCCATAAACTTAGGTGTTGTGGATGCTAGGTCCCCGGCTGATGGCAATTGGAAATTAAAGCCTCCTGGAGGCAGTGTTCTTTGGGGGCGGGCTTGTGGGTGTTATAGCCCGTTTCCCACTGCCAGTGTTTGGCACACTCTCCTGTTGCCCACCTTATGTGGGCCAGGGGGTGATGTCCACCCTCTGCTCGTGCCATTGTTTTCCTCTGCCATCGTGGAACTTCCCCTCGAGCCTGTAAGCCAAAATAATCCTCTTTTTTTTTTTTCCCCACAAGCTGCTCTTAGTTGGGTGATTTCTACCAGCAATGCGACCCTGACTGCAACAAGGACTCTTGCAGAAAACAAGATGGGGGCAGAAGGGGTGGCAGGGGGCTTCTAGGTGGCCAAAGGGACAGGGCTAGAAAGGGGCGAGGGTGGGGAAGAGGGTGACGTATTACTGACCGTCACTGGCTTCCTGCAGGAGGAGTCGCTGTGACAGAGGTGGGGACAAGGCAGCATGAGGGAGGCGCCCTGTCTCCTTGAATCTGCTGTGTGCTGCGCCGGACACGTGCGCTTTACCTAGCGTCCTCTAGAGCGCAGCTTCTGAAGCTTCTTCCACTCAGGACTCCTTTCTGCCTGAGAAATTGTGACATGGCCTCATTTACTGAAGATGGGCCATAACGAAATTTATTTTACGAAAAACCAAAAAAAAAAAATTTATTTTAAGACAATTCTTTGGTATACTACCTATCACCATTTATCAAAGTAGGAAGCATGTTTGCCTCCTAATGAGATGGATGCCCTTGTTTATTTTTACAGAGAGGATGAAATCTTAGCTGACTATTAGGTACTGAAGGACACAGAGAGTCCTCAGCATTTCCAGATGGATGGATTCGTTTCCAATCATTGACGCTGAGAACGCCACTGTGTGTAAATACGTAGAACAAAATGGCAGAAGTGTCGTGTAAGGCCATCTCAGAATTGTTGCAAATTCTTTCCTAATTCCAACCCAAGCAAAATTCACTTTTCTAAAAAATATATATTTTATTATTTACTTATTTACTTGACAGAAAAACAGGGAGAGAGAGAGAGAATGGGCCCACCAGGGCCTCCAGCCACTGCAAATGAACTCCAGATGCATGCGCCCCCTTGTACAGCTGGCTAATGTGGGTCCTGGGGAATCGAACCTGGGTCCTTTGGTTTTGCAGGGCAAACACCTTAACTGCTAAGCCCTCCCTCCAGCCCCCCACTTTTTTTTTGAGGTAAGGTCTCACTATTCCAGGTTGATCTGGAACTTACTCTAGTCCCAGGTGGTCAGGCTTTGCAAACAAGCACCTTTAACCAGTGAGTCATCTCTCCAATCCCTGGGTTGTTTTTTTTTTTTTTTCATTTTATTTTTATTTTTAGCACAAGTAGGTGTGTGTATGCTTGATGTGTGTATAAGGGTATGGCACACATACACGTAAATGTCTGGGGACGACCTCGGGGGTATCTGTCCTCTCCTCCTGCTTTGCTTGAGACAGAATGTCCCTTGTCATTTTGTCCTTGCTTCTTTGTGTGCACCAGTCTTGCCGGCTTCCAAGCTTCCGGGTTCTCCTGGCTCTGCCTCCCAACTGACGTGGGCATGCTAGGATTACAGATGTGCACCACTTTGTTTCCTGCTTTACGTGGGTACTGGAGAGTTGAACTCTGGCCATCAGGAGTGCAAGCAGGTGCCTTTAGCCACTGAGACATCTCCCTGGCCCCTGTGTTTGATTTTCAGTTAAATTTTCATTGCCCACTCAGAAACCTTGTACGGTTGCCGAATCTCTTCTCTCCCCAACTTTCAGTTACATGATCCTGTATGGTGTTATGACCCACAGTTTAAGGAGCTGGACTCAGAGAATCATAGTCTGTGTGTTAGGCGGCATTAGAGCTCACCTATTCCAGTGTCTCCTTTGACAGAAGGGGAAATTGAGGCTCGGAGGGAGAGCATGACTTGGCCTAGGTGAGAGGCAGAGCCATCTCAAGCCAGCCAGGTGTTCTCTTATTACGCCCGGGGTATATGGAACAATGGCATTCTCTATCTGGAATACGTGGAACCCATGGCAACGCAGACACATGCGAAGCTCTCAGCACAGCGAAGAGCTTCCTGACACCAGCACCCTCATGCTGCTGGGGCTCTGCCCTGCCCGGTCTCAGGGGACCCGGATGGAGGCTGGCTCAGGCTGCTTCTCTCCTTCCTCATGCACTGCAGCTTCTGACTCCCTGGGCCTTGCATCACACTGGTCTGGCCATCTCCTCTCAGGAGTCCCTGAGTCCCTGGGTCCTTATTTAATCTTCAGGTCCCCTAAGGCCCAGGCCCTTGGGGTCCTGCTCCTTTTACTAGAGGCCAAAAGAGGCATCTGGCATGGCCACCGGGACTGGGAAGGAGGAGAGTACAACGAGTCCCTTGTGTTACTGTCATCATCCATATGTGGACAGGTAACATGGAGGGCCTGGGCTCTGCTGACAAGCAGAAGCTGTTTGGGGAAGTGGGGAGCCGGCTGCAGACAAGAGCGCTTGCTGCACAAGCAAGAGGCCTTGAGTTCAACCCTTGGCATGCATGTAAAAGCCAGGCAGAGCTGTGCACACCTGTGATCCCAGCCCTGTGGAGGGCAAAGACAGGAGGGTCACTGGGGTTGCTGGTCAGCCAGTCAAACCAAGAAACGGCCAGCTCCAGGCTCAGAGGGCACCTGGTTCTGTGCTAGGCACAGAAATGCGCCAACAGCCCTATCCCTGCCCTCAAGAGCTGCCCTTCTACATGAGAAAGAATGTCACAAAGGGCTGGAGAGGTGGCTTAGCGGTTAAGGCGCTTGCCTGCAAAGCCAAAGGACCCAGGTTCAATTCCCCAGGACCCATGTAAGCCAGATCCACAAGGTGGCACATGAATCTGGAGTTCATGGAGTAGGTTGGAAGCCCTGGCGTGCCCATTCTCTCTCTGTCTGTCTCTCTCCCTCTCCCTCTCCCTCTCTCTCTCTGACTCTTCCTCTCTGTTAAATAAATTAATTAATTAATTAAAAATAAGAATGTCAGCTGGGCGTGGTGGCGCATGCCTTTAATCCCAGTATTTGGGAGGCAGGGGTAAGAATGTCACACACACACACACGCACGCACACGCACGCACACACACAAAGAAAAAGAAAAGGAAAGAAAAGAGCGGTAACAGGAAGTGTGACCCTTCCTGCAGAGGTGGACGAGCGCAGAGTGGGAGCAAGAGGGCGCAGTGACATCATAAAGCTAGCGGTACTGTGATCATTTGGGAGCTGCAGGAGGCCAGAGAAGGACCTCTGCCCCTCCATAGTCTGTGCCCACACCCCACAGGGAGGTGGCTGCAGAAACTTGGAGCACCCTAGTCTAAGGCCAACGGTCTCCAAGCATCATGACAAAGAGTTGATGTAGTGGGGCCTCCTGAAATCATTTCTGGTGCTCATCTATGTCCCCACCTGCAAGCTCTGTGGATTCCCAGGCTGCTTGGGGACAGACCTGAGCCCACCTGGACACCACCCCTTTGATCACCAGTGTCATTGAGCGCCTTGTCCTCAAGAGCCACAGATGACCAGGAGACTAAGACCAAGACCAAGATTCTTTTTTTGTTGTTTGTTTGTAAAATATATGTTATTAATTTATTTATTTGAGAGAGAGAAAGAGGCAGAGAGAGAGAGAATGGGCACACCAGGGCCTCCAGCCACTGCAAACGAACTCCAGATGCATGTGCCTCCTTGTGCATCTGGCTTACGTGGGTCCTGCAGGCAAACGCCTTAACCGCTAAGCCATCTCTCCAGCCCAAGACCAAAATTCTTGAACGTTGTGGGCTGGCCAGTGGTCCTCATAGCCTAAGATCCCAACGATGCTGAAACAGGCTGACTCGGGAGGCCGGGCTCTCCTTACCACAACCCAGAGGAAGGACTGGCACTAACTTGGCAAGGGCATACCTCAATAGAGCTTAGGGGGGCAATTTAAAGAAATCTATATTACAATTCGTCTCATGAAAAGGATTCAAGGACTAGATTGAGGGAAACATTGGCATCCTATCATATGGTTGCTGGGACCCTATGAAGTTGGGGAAAAAAAAAAACCACCACTAAAGTTTTAGAGGAAAAAGTCAGGTGTACTGATGCATGTCTGTAATCTCAGCACATGCGAGGCTGAGGGAAGAGAATTGCTATGAATTCAAAGGCAATGTGGGCGACACAGCTATGTTTCATGGGAGACCCTGTCTCAAACACAACACACACACACACACACACACACACACACGTCTCTACAGAGACAAAATGTGGGAAGAGGCACTTGAATTTCAGCTTAGCAGGCAATGGGGCTCTTGTAGGAAGTTACAGAGCCTCAAGAGAACCATGGACTGGAAGGATGAACTGGACAGTGCTATGCTAGATAAGATTAGGGTAAGGAGGCAGGGAGAGGGGCGACTACAGTACTCGCCAAATACACCAATAGGGATGTGTGCAGCAGAGACTTCCAGTAACCGACTAGTCAACCATCAGTCGTGACAGCCTTGAATGGACTTCAGGTTCGGCCAGAGGCTAAAGCACATGATCTGTCTGCCCCATCACTGAAGTTTCAGGCACACACAGGTGTGTGTAGGGATGCGTGGGCACTCAGGTACCCATGAGCCTTGGCCCGTCATTCGACTCCCCCCCTGGGATCTGTGTTGCTTAGGAGTCGTGCCGGGTGCAGCGGCTTGGTGTTGGGGTGACTGTGGGGCATAGTAGAGAAGAACCTCGTGGGGCTCTGCTGCACAGTGTGCTCTCGCAGATGTGCGTGGGCGCATGCGTGCAGGAGGTGGGACTGGGAAGGGCCCAACAGTGAGGGGGGCTTTGTGAGTGAAGTTTGCTTTTGCAGGCTCAGTGAGAGGACAAGCGAGTGTGTGTGTGTGTGTGTGTGTGTGTGTGTGTGATTTCATTCAGGGTGGAGACATCTGTGTCCAGGCGTTGCCGTGAGCCAGGCCCCTTCCTGTGCAGCAACCCACGGAGTTGTCTGCCTTGTGTGGGACGTGTCACTGTTCTCATGGCAACAGGTGAGGAAGCTGAGCTCGGAGAGACCTTGCCCAGGATCCCGCCACCATTCAAGCGGGGGGCCAGACCCCAGCTCTCTGAGCACTGTGCTCTTGTCCAGGGGCCCCCATTTTTAGCATGTGGGGAGGTGAGCTACTGGGGGGTTGGTGGGGGGGAGTCACAGCTGTCTTTCAGACTGGCCAGGGCACGTCCCCCAGGCACTCATACTGTACCTCTGGGACCCCAGGCAAAGGTCTACCTGGCCTGGCCTATCTCCCACCACCCCCAAGCTCCTCTGACCCCCAGAGACCTCTCTCGCAGCCTCGCACCCGTCCCCGCAGCCACCGTGACGGAGCCCTGGAACTGTCTGCTGGGCACCATCCACGCTTCCCAGCTCGCTCTGGCGCAGGAGGGCGAGGGGGCGGCCTGTGGGCGTCCCGACGCCGGGCTGTCTGCGGCGCCCCTCCCCCTGTTATTACCTCTCCTCCAGGCTCCCATTAGCCTGCCTGCCCCAGAGGCCTGCGCAGCCCTGAGCTCCTCGGCACCTTTGTTCCTTAATTATCACTGGGGAGCCCCGCTCACCTGCCGGCCACTTTCTAAGAAGCTGTCTGGCTCCCCTATGCCGCCCTGCACCTCCAAGACCTAAGCCCCTGCACCCCTGGGGTGGGGGCCCAGTCTAGCAGCAGCTTGCCCAAGGCTCCATCCAGCAGGCTCCGGAGCCCAGGGCCTAGCCCAGTCCCAGCCCCTCATACAAGCCTTTCTCTTTGTTCTTTCCACCACCTCCTCCGAGAAGCCTGTCCTGATTAACCTGCTTTAGCTGTGAGGGCCATTTGGATTGGACCACCTACTGAAGGTACTGAATGAATAGTCAGGGTAGGATTAATATCTGAAAGCATCCCTGAATAGGCAGCTCACTTCTCACCAAGGTAGCCAGTGTTACTTGGATATAGCTGGGGTTGTTATTTTAAAAAACAAAAAAAACAAAAAAACAAGAGGCCGGGGCGTGGTGGCGCAAGTCTTTAATCCCAGCTCTCAGGAGGCAGAGGTAGGTTCGAGGCCACCCTGAGACTACATAATGAATTCCAGGTCAGTTTGAGCTAGAGTGAAACCCTACCTCAAGAAGAAAAAAAAAAAAAAAAAAAAACACTGGGCGTGGTGGCGCACACCTTTAATCCCAGCACTTGGGAGGCAGAGGTAGGAGGATCGCCGTGAGTTCGAGGCCACCCTGAGACTACATAGTAAATTCCAGGTTAGCCTGGGCTAGAGTGAGACACTACCTCAAAATGAAAAAACAAACAACAACAACAAAAAAACCCACAAACACAAACAAAAATGGGGCTGCAGAGATGGCTTAGCAGTTAAGACATTTGCCTGTAAAGCCTACGGACCTAGGTTCAATTCCCCAGGATCCACGTAAGCCAGATAAACAAGGGGGTGCATGCATCTGGAGTTCATTTACAATGGCTAGATAACCTGGCACAACCATTCTCTCTCTCTGTCTCTCTCTCCCTATTTCTCTCTCTCTCAAATAAATAAATACAATTTTAAAATATATTAAATACAGCAGGGCTGGAGAGATAGCTCAGTGGTTAAGGAAACTTAACTTCCAAAGTCTGACAGCCTGACATAGTGCAAGTGTCTAGTTTGTTTGGAGTGGCAGGAAGCTCTGGTGTGCCCATATTCATATATTCATATTCTCTCTCTCTCTGTCTGTCTGTCTCTCTCTCTCTCTCAAATAAATAAATACATGAAAATATTTAAAACCAAAACAACAAAAATAAATCCAGTCTTCTCTTGAGGTGCCCACAACCCTCCCTAGGACCGTCTGATTTTCACAGCCTTTCTAGAGCCCACCTTGTTTGGTGACTCAGTGGACGTGGTTCGGTCCTGTCCTCTCTGTTCAGGCTCATCGATACCTACCATCAGAAAAACATCTCCCCAGCTCTGTCCAGGGACACTTGGTTCTCCTGCCAGGATCCTCCTGGTGCAGCAGCCCAACTGCAGGCCCTGGCTGTCCTCTCTGGCCCAGGCCTGTGGCTGCTATTCTTTGGCAGGAAGGCGGAGGGGTGAGACATCTCAGGCCAAACAAGCTCCGACAGCCCACAACCACCAGCCGGCTGCGGAGGAGGGAGCCGCTGCACACTGCAGGCCAGGGCTGGGGGTGTAGGGAGTGGAGGCAGTCTCCTGCTGCCGGCCCTGCACGGTGGGCACAAAGACTCAGAGACTGAGCTTTTGATGGAGGGCCAGGGGGGGGGGTACACTGACCCCCATAAGCCCCAAGTACTCCCGGGTCCCTAGAGAACAGTACTTCTTCCCCAGGTTGGGGGTGGGGGTGGACTGAAGGTGGCCACCAGAGCCTACAGCTGCCTTTGTGCCAGCCCTTCTCCACTGGTGTATAGAAGAGGGGACATGCCAGGCACAAGGACCCAGCGTCCATGAAGTGTATAGACTCATTTATTTTTATTTTTTCTGTACTGGGGATTGAACCCAGAGCCTTGTGGCACTGTCCCACAGAGCCACACCCCAGTCCGGATTACCTCTTAAACTTTATGTTCTTTAAATATGTCTTGGTTTTCCCTTGGACCAGGAACTCTGGGATGACACCTCTCCCCCCCCCCCCCAGACTGGGGCTCTGGGAGGGCAGGGCGCAGGGCCTCACCTCGCCTTTAGACTGGAGGCTCTCTGAGAGCAAGGCGGTACCTTCCTTCAGATGTGGACACCGGAAGGGTGGAGCTGCAGTCTCACCCCCTGGGCTTGGCTCAGAACAGCTGCTGTCCCTGGAGTGCTACGGGGGAGGCCGCGAGGGCGCCTGGCCCGTGTTGGAGGGCGCACCGAACAAGCAGCAGCTGTGGTGGAGGCCTGGGTCGAGAGGCCACCTCCAGCCACCAGACTGTGACCTCAGCCGCTGCCCCTGCCGCTCTCCGGATCTGAGTCAGTCCTTTCCAGGGACTGAAGCTGGGCGTCCATGCCCAGGGTCGGCCCCAGGAGGCCACTAGCTTCCACACGCCCCACCCTGACAGAGGCCACCTCCACTCCTGCCTGAGCTGCCAGGGGCTCCAACAGGATGTGGGGAAACAGGGGGCAAAGGTCACCCGTAGGCCACTTGCCCTCCACCTCCAATCCTTCCCGCCCTATCCATGTCCATACAGAGATTTCAGCCTGGCCAGACACCATCCTCACAGTGTCCCCCCCCCCCCCAATTACATATACCCTCCCACAGCAGGCTGGAACAGAGGGGTTCCAGAAGTCAAAACCAGTCACCCAAGATTTTTCCTTATTATGAGAAGTAAATGAAGCCAATTCCTCTGGAATGTTCTGGAACATGGGTTTAGATGTACAGGGGAATCTGAGAGGTGGGGGAGTGAGGGGTGTGTCTTGAACTCCTGGCAGGGAAGGGAGAAAGCTGACCTCAACTGATGTTAGCACTCACTCCTCAGCCAAAAGGGTCTTACACGGTGTGCGTGAGAGAGTCATTCCCCTGCCGCAAACCTCCATTGGCCTCCAGTCTCACTCAGAGGCCAACCTCCCACTTCCCCTCACTCACTCCACTCTGGGCTGAGCTGTCTTCCTGCTGTTTTTTATACAACCCCAGGCTGGCCATTCCTTCCAGCTAGAATGGTCCATCCCAACACTTTAACTCATTTTTGCTACCCAAACTTTAGGTGACCTCTTGAGACTTTCCTTCATAAGTAACCCACATGGAAGGGTGTCCCTGGGTCTCCCAGAACCCCCATCTCTCTATCTCCATAACTCTGGCTTTAGCTTCCTCTCAACATTTCTCACACTGGCAGTGAGTTTCCGGTTCCTCTGTAGTCTGGTCTATTGGTTGACAAGCAAGCCCAAGGGACGTGGCTGGATCATCAGTGCCTAGTGCAGGGCTGGCATAACTCCAGGGGTTCCTGATGGGTGATCGAGGCCTGGGGAGGGAGAGACACAGATACCTCACGGGCTGGTGGGATTGGTACAGTGAGGACCAGGGAGCCGGCCTTATGGGAACGCATGGAGGGGAGCCAAGCCCTTGGCAAAAGGGTAGACGGCTGGAGGAGATGGGCACTTTCAGCCAGTGCCTCCCTAGCATGCCCTGTCACCACCTCAGGACACAGCTCTGGGTGGGGAGGACGGGCCAGGCAGGAGCCCCCTCAGCCATCATCCTCTGGATGCTCACAGCCAGGAGGGGACAGGAGAGTGTACGTGAAAAGTGACGGGGCCAGGCATCTCCACTGAGCTCTGAGCCTAGCTTTCAACCCCACTGTCTCAGGCCCTTGTCTTCCAACCCAAGCACCTCTCAGGCCGCCTGCTGCAGCCCCTGGGTTCGCCGCTCCTGCTAGGGGCAGACAGGACTGTAGCTCTCACTTCTCTGGCCCTCCATCCCATCAGTAGCTGGAAAATCAGTCTGAGTCAGTTTCACCTCAGCATCCTGAGACCCCTTGCCAAGGGGTGGGCAGAACAGGCAGGGATGGGGAGGGAGCTGCATCCTCTGTCAGGGAAGCCAGGCTGTGTGGGCAAGGCCAAGGCAGTCCAGTTGTCTTGCTTTCTCTTTATCCCGTGACCTTGGAGAACTCTGCTTTTCTCTTTCTCCGTCTATAAAATGAGGATAATGATGTCTACTTCACCAGGTCGCTTGAGGACTAACTGGGAAAACATAATGAGCACTTGGCAAAATTCAGGAAAGCAGGTGCCACTTAATAAAAAATGGGAGGCTCAGGCCTTCTGAATCAGTCCTCACTCTTCCCCGCTCAAGAATCTGCTGTGGCTCCCTCTGTCCTACCTCGACTCGTGGGAACAGCCCTGTCTTGTTCTCAGAGGTCTCCCGTATGTCCTGGCCTCTTGATTCCAATCTCTATTTGTAAAATGACCATCTCCCACTTGCTCTCCACTCCTGCGTCCCCAGCCCGACTCTCGGTCCAACTGCTTTTCTTGTCCTCTCTGTTACCCTACTGGCCCTGCAAGATCCCTTTCTCCAGGAAGCCCTCCCAGACCACTTCTGCTCTGACGGTTCTACCTGCCCCAGAGCCTCGCCACTCTCTCAGCCAGCACCACGGCTGTGCCTGCAGAATGGCTAGACATTTCCGTGTTTACAAACGTTACCCCCTTCCCAGTCCGGCGCCTGTTTCCAAGTAGGCAGAGAACCCCATTCTGGACATCCCCAGAATTTCCTCAGTGTTAAACATATACTAAGTGCTCAATAAATAACTAAAACGTCTCGATTTATTATGGAGCAACAACTCATGGAGTTCAAGTGAATAGGTGCGGGAAAGGTTTGCGAGCTATTGGACCTTACTAGTCACTGGAACTGGACTTGGTTGGGGCTTTGCAAGTCACTTTTTAGTCCTCAATACCCTGGGAGGCAGTATCAACCCTATTGTACAGATAGGAAGATGGAGGCTCAAAGAGGCGCAGTGACTTGCCCGGAATCACGTGGCTAGAAGCTGGCAAGGCAGGGTTGGCTAGGGGGTAGAGGGTGTGGTCTGGGGGAGGGCATTCCACAGGGAGTACAGCTTGTTCAAAGCTTCTGAGGGGGAAGCTCTGGGGGGGAGACAATGTGCTGACAGGGTGGGGTGCCAAGGGGCATGTGGAGGAAGGCACTGGTTTGCCCATTTAAAGAAGAGGGAGAGGGGGCTCCTAGAATCTTCTTTGACAAGGCTGTAGGATCCTCCTAATGAACTAGTCACAGCACTAGAATTTTCTTAAAATTTTTTTTAATTAAGTTTTTTGTTTATTTTGTTTTTTGAGGTAGGGTCTCATGAGCTCTAGCCCAGGCTGACCTGGAATTCACTATGTAGTCTCAGGCTGGCCTCGAACTCACAGAGAGCCTCCTACCTCTGCCTCCTAAGTGCTGGGATTAAAGGTGTGAAGCCACCAAGCCTGACCTTCAATAATTTTTTTTATTTTTTGAGACAGAGTCTTGCTATGTAGCCAGGCTGGCCTTGACCTCATTATATAGTTTGCAACCTTTAGTCCTCCTGCTTCGCTCCTGAGTGCTGCGATTATAGGCATATTTCCAAAGTTTTCTTTACCAGAGAAATGGCCAGTTGATTCCCTGATGTGCCCAGGACCTAGGGACAAAGGAGACGGCATCTCGGGTGACAGGGACGCCAGAGGTAGAGGGGTGACACCTGCTCCTCTCGACCTTCTTGACACCCCTCTTTTGAAAAGCAGCGTCTTCCAGAGTCACTCTCCAAGCGACTGCCCAAACCGACAGTGTCACAGGTCCCACAGCTGTACCCAGCCGTCAGTCCCGGGACGTAGGGCCAAGCTTCCAGCTCTGATGTTGATGGCACTCGGGCCTCTCCATAGCAAGGTGTGGGGTCTCAGCCAAGTCTGGTAAACACTGGTGTTCCTCCAACTCTATGAGGTGCCAGACTGGAATTCCACCAATCCTGGCACCTGGTGCAGAGACCCTCTTGCTTCCCTAGACCCCACCACCACCACCACCACCAGTCTCCCTGCGGGCAGCCAAGCCCAGCTGGAAAAACACGGCCTGTCCCTCCTCCAGGCCTGGACTATTTACGGCTCACCAGGGCCTTTACACCCATGAGCTCACTGGAGCCTCCCCACCCACCCTGGGAACCCAGTAAGCCATGCACCACAAACTTCATTTTGTCTATTGGGAAACTGAGGCTGGGCTCCTGGCCAGTGGCTTCTGGAAGCCCAGTTTCCTGACTCTTCGCCTAAAGACTCTTTTCAATTCTCGTAGGAGGATGGCCCTAACACCCCTAAGCTCAAGACGGGGGAAATCTGGGGTTAGGGCCAGGCAGGTGGACAGTTTGATCTGCTGAGTTAGCTGGTCCTGGGAGCTGGCAGAGCCTCCCAAGAAGCAGGCCAGCAAGATGGAGGCCAAGGGAAGTAGTCATGGTCTCAGACACTGGCTGGGTGAGGGCTGGGCAGAAATAACAGGTAAATACTGGGGGTGGGCACTTCCCACACATCGACTGCTTAGGCAGAGTCGCTCTGTCTTGGGGAAAGGGTCCCAAATTCTCCCATGTCATCTCACACAGGATTAGATTACAGTTCTTCTATGTTTCACCTCCCCTCCAATCCTGAGGATTTTCTAAGAACTTTTTTCCTTCTTGGGTTCTGGTCAACCACCTCCAGGATGCCTCTTCGAAGTGGGTCTGAAGGTCCTGAACCCCTCCCAGAAACCTCCCAGATTCTTCCTGAGGTTTTTCACACACCTCTTCTCCCATCCCAGGAAGCCGTGCGATTCTCTGTAAAGAACAGAGTCTGGGATCTTGGAAGAAGAAGTTCTGACTCCCCAACAAGACAAGGGAGTGCCGGGGGACAAGGACTGTGTCTCCTCCATCAAAGTGCCCAAGTCTCCCTTCCTATACCTCTCCCTGCTTCCACAGGCTCTGCCCATAGGGGGCGCCCACACAGTGCTGTTGAGGCCAGGCATGCTTGCTCCTGCTGAAAGGGGGAGCTCTGAATTATCCACTGCGACATGGGTCTGGGGATGTAGCACCCCCTCTGTTCCAGGTCCCTTCTGATGGCCTTGTGACTAAAGGGAGGGAGAACTTCAAATAAAGAGGCTTTTCACTTGGTGTAGAAAGGTGGGAACTAGACAGTAACCCCTAAAGAGGCCTCCTGTTCTTCCAGATTTAGAGGCACCTCTGTGCTCACAGGGCTCATAAGGGACACATAGGTCATGTGTGACCCCGCTCTGAAGGGCCTGGGCTCTTGTGCAGAGAGACCCTAACCAAGCAACCCTTCTATCCTTCTCCAAGTCTTTAGGAAAGCGCAGTGAGTCAGCTGTGGCCATGAACTCATCCCCGGCAGTAAAAACAGGAAAACAATCATGCTCTCTGGAAGGCAGGGGAGAGGGGCAGGGAGGGGGAACAGGGACTTCCCTTGCTGGCCAGAAAGGACCAGCATCGTTTGAAGTCCTCAAGAGTGAGGCAGGCGTCCTTAAGGTCCCTAGAAACTCAACCACATCAAAGCCACCTGAGGAAGGTGTCACATACAGTCACAGTCACACACAGTGACCCAAGCGAGTCCCTCAAAGGAGCATAAGTGACACACACAATTGACTTGGAGCTGTGACACCAGGCAGTGGCTTAGATATGGTCACAGAGAAGCAATCACAGCCAAGCTCTCTCTCTCTCTCTCTCTCTCACACACACACACACACACACACACGTGTGGCAACATTGCAGGGTCCCACATGGCCACAGACGCCCGTGACAGCTTTCTCTACGAAGAGTCACACACAGGTCACAAAAGAGCAAACCGCTGCTATGCAGACAGCCACCTCCACCCACCCAGCACCCACCTGCTCCCAGAACCTGTCTTTGGGAGTCGCACACAGCTGGGGCAACACCCGTTTCTACGCGCACGGTCACACAAACACACGACCACACAGTCACATGTAACCACAACCGTATAGCTCCCACACAACGTGCAGACGCACACCCAAGCCACGAGGGGTCACATACGACACGCACACCATACGCAATCTGTCACACACGCACCACAAACACGGTTACACACCAGTCACACGTCTCATTCGCACACAATTATGCACACCAGCACGCAGACATATGCTGCTCATGGAACCTCTGGCGCTGAGTCCTGGTGGCAGTTGGCCCTTGGGGTGGGAGCGGGGGAGTGTGATTCACACTGGGCCCCACCCACCCTCCTCTCGGCGGCCCCTCCCTGGCATCCTCTGCTCTGAGCGCCCACTGTTCAATGTTCGCTAGGCTTGGCTGAGACCCCACACCTTGCTGCGGAGAGGCCCGAGCGCCCTCAACATTAACCACCAATGCTACCTTCAGCTTCCTGTCGCTTAGCGCCATGACAGGGCACTGGCTGGTGAAAGAGAAGGCTGTTCCAGATAAGATCACAGTGTCGCTCTCCAGACCCCGCTCTCCCCGTGGAATGACAGTTTCCACAGAAGTGTCTGGGTGACCCTGAACAGGCCTAGCTCCAACATCTACTTGCTCCAGGCTCAGCCTTGGGGACTCCCTCGCATCCCACACAACGCTCATTTTGTATAGTAGCATTTCCGGGGCCTGAATGATTCTGGTGAGATTGACACCTCCTGTGACTGAGGCAAGGGGCACAGATCTCCCCTGTGCACATGGCCTTCCCTTCTCTGAGGAAAGCCTTTCAAGGCAGCTGATTTTTTTTTTTTTTTTTTTTTTTTTTTGTGAAGTAGGGTCTCACTCTAGCCCAGGCTGACCTGGAACTCACTATGTAGTCCCAGACTGGCCTTGAACTCATGGCAATCCTCCTACCTCTGCTGGGATTAAAGGTGTGCACCACCACGCCCGGCTTTCCCCCTCCCCCGCCCCCCGCCCCAGTCAAGGCAGCTAAATTGAAAGATACCCTGTATTAAGATGTAAAGAGCTGGGTTTTCACCCCATATCAACATGCTGCCTGGGTCAGTCTTGTCCCCTCTCAGGCTCAGCTTGTTCATGTGTCACCTGAGGGACGCGACTGAATCAGTTTCTCACTGGGGAGCTTTGGCTTCCAGATCCACCTGCCCCTTTGGTTCCAGACTTCAGACTTATTGTCTCTGAAGACCTCAGGGGCCTTCCAGCTCTACCATGGGCCATGGTGGAGGAGCAGCCCTGCTGGGTGGAGGCTGAGGGCTTGTCCGGAGTCTGCTGACGGCTCCTCCCTGTGTCCTGCTGGGCGCCTGGCACGCGGGGGCCCGGCACCACCTTCCAGAAGGTGCCACATCATCTTGCTGATTTATTTGGAGGCTTGGGCCAGTTGAGGGCTTGTGGTTAGAGCAGGTGGTGACCGAATCAGAACCTGCCTCCCTACCCTTAGCAGGAGTTGGGCTTTCAGGGTAGGCTGGGCAATCTGAGGACTCCTAATGACACCAGCACCTCCCATTTAGGAGAGTTCCTGATCCCAGCCGTAGGTACGGGGGAGGCGATTGCCGAAAAGGGGGCAAGACAAAGACACAGGAAAAGTTCTCAGGGACCAGAATGAGGGTTCTGTTTATTTTTCACCCACTTTCTGACATTGAGTCAATCCACTTCCTGGTTGCTACTTAGCTATTTTCCTGAAGCTTCCAGAACAGAATCCTATGACATTAGTGAGCACCCAGCACATTCCTCTAGACCACGATGCAACCCCTAACTACACACATCATCGAACAAGCAGTATTAGGACTGGAGAGATGGCTCAGGTGGTAAGACGCTTGCCACACAGGATGTGAATGTGGATACCCAGCACCCAAGTAAAAATGCTGGGCATTGGGCTGGAGAGATGGCTTAGTGGTTAAGTGCTTGTCTGTGAAGCCTAAGGACCCTGGTTCGAGGCTCGATTCTCCAGGACCCACGTTAGCCAGATGCACAAGGGGACGCATTCATCTGGAGTTCGTTTGCAGTGGCTGGAAGCCCTGGCACGCCCCTTCTCTCTCTCTCTCTCTCTCTCTCTCTCTCTCTCTCTCTCTCTGCCTCTTCCTCTCTCTGTCACTCTCAAATAAATAAATAATAAATAAATAAATAAATACTGCGCATGGTGGCAGGTACCTATAATCTCAGCACTGGGGAGGTGGAGACAGGAAAATCTCGGGTTTGCTGGCTAGCTGGTCTAGCCAAATTGATGAATTCTAGGTTCAGTGAGAGATCCCATTCCTCCCCCCCCAAAACAATAAGGTAGACAGTGCTTAAGGAAGATGCCCTACATCAAACTCTGGCATACACACCCCCGCACACATGCATGCACACACGTAACACACACATACACACACACATGCTGTATAATTGACTTTCCATAGGCTAGTGCTCTACTAGGCACACATGATGCCTCATTTGATCCTCCTAACAGCTTCATGTGGTAGTTATGACTAACTCCATCTCACAGATGAGAAAAGCAAGACTCAGAAATCCTAAGCCACCTGTCCAAGGGCCCTTAGCTAGTAAAGTGCAGAACTGGGGTTCAAACTCTCGCCCTTGCTCTAGAGCCCAGTTCTCAATCACATCTCAGCATCTACCTCTCACCCCCAAGCCTCTGCAACAACACCTCTAGTAGGGACAGGAGCTCACAGACACTTACCCAGATAGACTGTGTCCACTTGGAGGAAGCGAAGCTAGACGCCTAGCAAGTCTCATTCCAGCAGAGGAAACAAGATGCGGTCATCCCAGACCGAGTGGACGGGTTTGGTGCCTGAGACAGGGCTAGAGGGTGCGCTGTTTCTGAAAGCTCTCATTATTAAAAATAGCCTTCTCATGTGGAACCTAAGTCTACATTCCTGTGGTTTCCATTTGTTTCTCTGCATTCTACTCTTAAAAGTTACAGAGGTGCTAAAGAGAGGAATCAATGGATAAAGCGCTTGTCGTGTAACCCTGAGTACCTGACTTCAGACCCCCAGCTCCCCCTGCACCCCCATGTTAACCTGGTCCCGGTAGCATGTGTCTGTAATCCCAGCATGCCTATGGTGAGATGGGAGGTGGAGATAGGAGAATCCCCTGGAAGCTCTTGAGCCAGCTAGCCTGGCCAACACACTGGTAAACAAGAGACCCTGCCTCAAACAAGGTGGGCAGCAAGGACCAACACCCAAGGTCGTCCTCTGCCCTCCACATGTCTGCCGTGGCATGTGCCTGCACTCACCCACACACCAAAAATAGATTAATTAAAATGTATAAAAGCCATAGAGAATTGGGGTTGGTGATATAGCTCAGCGCTTGCCTAGCATACATATGGTCCTGAGTTCCATCTTCAATGCCCCAAGACAAAACAAAAGGTCACATGGAATTAGTGGGAAGCCCTTCCTAGGTCTGTTTGCAGATAGTTCTCACATCCCCATCACCTCTTTTCCATGGCCAGTTGCTTATTGCTCTCCAAGTCGTCAGTCTCTTTGCTGTTGTCCCACCTTCCTGCACAGATGTCCTGTGTTCTGGCCACTGCCGATCCTCCCGGCCGGAGCTCTCAGAAGCCATCATGTGCGCCAGCAGCGGGCTGCTGGAATTCTGTCCCTCTCCTGTGCTCATTCAGAGATTGTTGGGTTTTTTCCTGAAAGGAAAAAAAGGGGGGGGGCTGGAGAGATGGCTTAGCCATTAAGGCACTTGCCTGCAAAGCCAAAGGACCTCAGTTGGATTCCCCAGGACCCATGTAAGCCAGATGCACAAGGAGGCGTTTGTGTCTGGAGTTTGTTTGCAGTGACTGGAGACCCTAGTGTGCCCTTTCTCTCTCTCTCTCCCTCTCTCTCTCTCCCTCTCCCTCTTTCTCTCTCTCTCAAATTAAAAAAAAAAGAGCTGGAGAGATGGCTTAGCGGTTAAGCGCTTGCCTGTGAAGCCTAAGGACCCCAGTTCAAGGCTCGATTTCCCAGGACCCATGTTAGCCAGATGCACAAGGGGGCGCATGCATCTGGAGTTCGTTTGCAGTGGCTGGAAGCCCTGGCGCGCCCATTCTCTCTCTCTCTCTCTCTCTCTCTCTCTCTCCTCCCTCCCTCCCTCCCTCCCTCCCTCCCTCCTTCTCTCTGTCACTTTCAAAGAAATAAATAAATAAAAATTAAAAAAAAAAACAAAATATTTAAAAAAAGCAAAAACCCTTTCCTCCTCCCCAAGTCAGGAGGCTGGGGTTCTGATCCCAACTCCGCCATTTAGTTGTGCAATATTGGGCAAGGCTCCGGGTTGCTCTGAACACCAGTTTCTCCATCTGTGAAATAGGGACAATACCTGCCCCACGTGACAGGGTGGTTAGGGTGAGTTGAGATCCTGAGTGAGAAGGTATTCCATATGCCACCTAGCAGGCATCCTCAGAAATGGCCCTGACATAGGAGGAGCCCAGGGTGGATTCAGGAGTGGCTGGAGAAGCAAGGCTGCCCTGGACACCTCAGGGTGCAGGGCTCAGGGCCAGGTGTTGACTGTGAGGTGAGGGTGGGGAGCTGGAGAAGGCGGGGGCTCTGCCCTGCACGCATGAGCTCTGCATCCAGGCCCAATACCTCCGGCCACCACCGAGTGTTCTGGGCTCAAAAACATTTCAGCTTTGCTTGATTTTGTTTTGGGTTTTTCAGACAGAGTTTCTCTATTGAACCCAGACTGGCCTGGAACTTTCCATCCTCTTGTCTCAGCCTCTGGAGATCAGGCACAAAACCTTAATCAAGTTGGGTCTGGCGTCTTCCAGGCAGCTCCAGTGCTGGGGAACAGGCATAGCCCTGTGTGTGAGCCAAGGAGGGAGTATGGTTATGTGAACCACACACTGTGCATTTACTGAGTAGTTTACTGAATCCTCGCAGCACTGTGAGGCTGGGCTCATTATTGCACCATTTCACAGATGAGGAAAATGAGACACAGGGAAGTTTTACTTGTCCAAGTCATTGAAGGGTGGAGGCCGGATTAGAACTCAGACCTACCTGATCCCCAAACTGGTGTGCTCTACCTGGCTGAACAGGGGAAAGGACAAAGGCCTACTTGAGAAGGAGCAGAAGGAACAGGGAAAAGGAAGGGGTCCTGGGCAGGAGTCTACTTTCTGAATCTGTTACTCGATGGCCTCTGTCAATGAACTCTTGCTGGCTGCTAAGACTTCCTGATTCCTCCCCTCCCCACCCCATCCACCCACCCACCCACCCAGACAGGGCCTCATGTATTCCAGGCTGGCCTTGAACTAGCTAGCTACGTAGTTGAGCATGACCTTGAATTTCTGAGCCTTTTGCCTCCACCTATCAAGTGCTAGGAGTGTAGGCATGTGCCACCATCCCCAGGTTATGTGGTGCTGGGGACAGACCTCAGGACTGTATGAATGCTAAGCCAAGCACTCTGGTATCAACTGAGCTATAACCTCAGTCCCAGCTTCTGGGATTTCTGATACGTGATGCAAAAGTACACACCAAACTATAAGCTTCCCTCATTCACTTATTTAATGCCCGTGTACTGAGTATTTATGATGTGCCTACTGATCCTATGCTCAGTACTACGTTCATATTGTGAAAGACGCCATCCTGTGCTTGTGAAGCAAACCCAGCCAAGGGCATCTGGTTGGAGGCAAAGAGGCTGAGGAGCTGAGCACAAGCTCCAGAGAGACCTGAGGGGGCGGGACAGGCAGGTCCTGCAGAAGGGAAGCCAGAGCCCGATGAATCTATGAACATCAAGCAGGGGGCATCAAGGAGCTTAAGGACAGACTTAAAGAGACTGAGGCAGGGGCTGGAGAGATGGCCTAGTTAAGGCGCTTGCTTGCAAAGCCGAAGGACCTAGGTTTGATTCCCCAGGACCCACGTAAGTCAGATGCACAAGGTGACACATGCCTCTGGAGTTTGTTTGCAGTGGCTGGAGGCCCTGGTGTGCCCATTCTCTCTGTCTCTTTTTCTCGCTCTCATAAACAAACAAATATATATGTATATATATGTGTGTTGTGTGTGTGTGCATTTTTTTTTAAGAGAGAGACTGAGGCAGGAGGGCCATAAGTAAGTTCCAGGCCGGCCAGCCTGAGCTACACACAAGAGACCTTGTCTCCAAACAACAAAGAGAGCTTAAGAACAGAATGATTCAGTAAGATATTTTTTAAAAATTTATTTATTTGCGGGCTGGAGAGATGGCTTAGTGGTTAAGCGCTTGCCTGTGAAGCCTAAGGACCCCGGTTCGAGGCTGGATTCCCCAGGACCCATGTTGGCCAGATGCACAAGGGGGCGCATGCGTCTGGAGTTCGTCTGCAGTGGCTGGAAGCCCTGGCACGCCCATTCTCTCTCTCTCTCTCTCTATCTGCCTCTTCCTCTCTCTGTCACTCTCAAATAAGTAAATAAAAATGAACAACAACAAAAAAATTTTAAAAATTATTTATTTGCAAGCAGAGAATGGGGCTGAGAGAAAGAGAGGAGGAGGAGGAAAAGAATAGGCATGCCAGGGCCTTTTGCCACTGCAAATGAGCACCAGACGCATATGCCACCTTGCGCATGGGGCTTTACATGGGTATAGGGGAACTGAACCTGGGCTGGCAGGCTTTGCAAGCAAGTGCCTTTAACCACCGAGCCATCTCCCCAGCCCCAGAATGATTCTGTTAATGTGAAACCCACAAGCAGGTGAAAGCAGCCAATGAGAGGATGAAATTGAAGGGAAAGTAGCAGAATGAGGAGCACACAGGCTGCAGGGGCCAAGGTGAGGGTCACGCTCCAGGAGGGTCTCTCAAGGGATGCCTGGGGACACAGAAGAGTTCTAGTTCTCAGCCCAGCTCTCCAGCTCACAAGTGTTTTTTAACCGTGCGTATTTCCAATCACTACTTTTGGTCACAAGTGTAATACATACATGGCTAATACACACAGTTTTAATACATACTGTATCCAATCACCAATCTCCCAAGATACCCTACACAGACTCTATATCCAGTAGGTATTTCAATGAGAGAATATTCTTAGGCATGGTGGCACTGCAGAGGTTGAGGTAGGGGATCTAGAGCCTGAGGGCAGCCTGGGCTACAAGTGAAACCCTGGAGAGAAAAGGAGAGAGTAGCTGGGAGTGGTGGCTCACGTCTTTAATCCCAGCACTCGGAAGGCAGAGGTAGAAGGATCACCATGAGTTCAAGGCCACCCTGAGACTACATAGTGAATTCCAGGTCAGCCTGGGCTAGAGTGTGACCCTACCTTGAAAAAAAAAAAAAAAAAAAACCAGAAAACTAGAGAACAAACCAAAAGCGGGGTACAAGGTCCAGCCCAGCAGGAGGCTGTGGCCTCAGTTCCAAGGCAAGAGTTCACTAACTCCCTGAAGTTCAGGAGAACCAAGAAGACTTAAGTCTTTTTGCCGGGCTCATTAGTAGAACATTTGTCTAGCATGCAAAGGCCCTGGGTTCCATCCCCAGCATAGCAAAACATTTAAAAGCAAAGCAAAACAAAATAATTCTTTCCCATGATTGTCTGGGAAAATTTGAGCCCCAGACTCTAGAATTCTCTCCCCCTTCCCTCAGCCCAGGGCAAACCACAGAGTGGAGCCAAGAGAGCACTGAGTCAGAAGGCCTGAACTGGAACGCCAGCTCTGCACGCACACTCATCAGGTTTTCCCTGGCAAGCCACTTCAACAGGGGCCTCAGTGTCTTCATCTGTAAAATGGGGCTAGTTGACCACACACTTCACAAGTTGTTAGAAGGCTCCCAGTGTCAAAATGCTTCAGGAACTGCTATGTCGTGCTCTTCGAAATCTCCCAGGCATTTGTCTCCACCGGCCCGCCCCCCTCCTCCCTACACACACACACCTGATTTTTGCCAAGAAAGCTCAAAATAAATCCTTACTACTCAGATTTAGAAAGTGCTCACAGCTCCAGCCCCCAAGTCCTCCAGCTTTGGATTCTGGGCCTGAGCTTCAGGGTGATTCCAGAAGCAAGTTTGCCAAGTTGGAGGAAGCTGGGCTGGGGAGGTGGCATTCCAGACGGCATGTCTGCAAGTGAGTCAGGGCTGGGGCCACCCTCCCCTTGTCTCTGGAGGTGGGGGAGGGCCTGCCTCTCTGGCTCTGGGCCCAGACTGGGTTGCTCATTTGCATACATCTGCATATATGCAAGTTTCACCTGCTCCTACTGGCAGGACTGGGAAAGCACCTGTGCAGAAGCACCCCGGAAACCAGATAGTGTGGCTGGCTGCCTGCTGGAGCTCCAGCCGGGGAATCGTGGTTCACGGTTCATCCAGCCACCAGATGCCCAAGTCTCTTAATCAGACACACGGGTCCTTCCCTGGGCTCCTCCGCTCACCCAGGCCAGGAACCTCATAGTCACTCTGGCTCCCACTCAACTCCAGTCCAGTCATTAGGCCCCACTGGAGGTTGTCTTTGAGGTGCCTTTCTCTCGCCTTCCTTTCTGTTGCCTCTGCCACCGTGTCCTCCCCCTCTCAGGACACATTAGACGATTTCAACTGCCTCCTCCTGGGGGCTCTGCAGCCGGACTCCCTGGGAAGCCTCTCTGTTCCCATTCTGGTCTCCTCTACTCAATGCTCTAAATTAAAAACAAAATTTTTTTTTTTTTTTTGAGGTAGGGTCTCACTCTAGCCCACTCTGACCTGGAATTCACTATGTAGTCTCAGGGTGGTCTTGAGCTCACAGTGATCCTCCTACCTCTGCCTCCCAAGTGCTGGGATTAAAGGCGTGCGCCACCATGCCCTGTAAGATCTTTTAAAAAAATTTTTATTTACTTGAGAGAGAGGCAGACAGAGAGAGTATGAGTGTGCCAGGGCTTCCTGCCACTGCAAACAAACTCCAGATGCATGTGCCACTTAGTGCATCTGGCTTTACATAGGCACTGGGGAATTGAACTAAGGTCCTTAGGCTTTGCAGATAAGCACTTTAACGGCTGAGCCATCTCTCCAGCCCTAAATTAAGATCGGGATAGAAGTTTGAGATCTGTCACAGTACACAGTCTCCTGACTCACCTTCAGCTTTCTTACCACTTTCTTACCTTCCAGCCAGGTAAATGCAGGCCTTCGCATACATTTTGTGTGCCTCGGTCTTCTCATCGGTAAATATGAACAGGATGCCCTTGCAGGGTTGCTCAAGGGGAAGGCACTGCCCGCACATGGACCCCATTAGTGACTAGCCATTATGATGTCACTCCTCTTACTGCTTTCCTTAGGGGGTCACTGCTCTCCTGGGTCCCCTCCTCCCTCTCAACCCTTCCTCTGACCTTGCTGAATGGTAATTCTCCAGGTAGGGCAGTCCCCTGGCAGTTAAGGCCAACTGGCTAGGATTCCAATTCCAGCTTTTAGACCCTTTTGTGCCTCAATGTCCTCATTGATAAAAGTGGGTATCATTTTAATATCTATATTACATATCGGCTCCATCGTTAGCTGTGATTATTGTTACCCAAGGCACAAGGCTTTAGATCCCTTCAGTACCCCTTCTCCCCCTAAGGCCCTGGCTCAGGGTCCTGTAGTACTGTCTCCAGAAACAAGTTTGCTGTTTCCATCTGGATGCTCTAGAGCTCCACGGGGACCAGGACCTGGTCCACCAAGCTCTGTCTGTGGAAAGCAACAAAGGTCCCACTGGCTTGGGCGGTTGGACGGTTAGGCTCAGCCGTGCAGACTGTTGTGTGTGCTGCACAGAGCTAGTGGCCAGCCCTTTGGGAGCTGTGCATGGGCCACGCTCCAGCCAGGACAAGTGAAAGTTCACTCACAAGCTGGCAGGGGATGTGTGCCCCCCCCCCCTGGCCTGAGCGTATGGAAACTTAACAGCACACTGCACTGACTTCCCCTGGGAAGCCACTGACCCTGGGCACAGCCCCCTCCCTGCCACCCAACTGTGTAAACTTCTCTTTCCTTCCCCCTCACAGCCTCCTCCAGCCCCCGGCGGGCAGCAGCCTGTGAACTCCCAGTGAGTGACCCTCTGCTGATGGGGATTGCGAAAGGCTCTGGGTGGAGGGGACCTGAAGGAGGTGCGGAAGGCCCTGTCCCCTCCTCCAGCAGAAGCTTGAGCCTGGGGTGGCTCCTCTGGGTTCCCCACCACCACAACCACCACCCCGACTTTCTTCAGCTGATCGGTAGAGCAGGGAGGCTTAGGGGGAAGGGAGTGTGGTGGGATGAGCTACCTCTGTCTACCCTCCACCCCACCAGGGGCAGAAAGGCTGAGTACCCCACCCCCAACCCCCAAGATGATTTTTCACATTGGGAAGGGAATGAATGAGGTACCTTCGAGAAGCCCATGACCATCCACCTCAGCCCCATCCTCTCAGGCCACCCTCTTCTTTTCCTCTTTTAAATTAGCATTGGGGACCACGGCACTGACAAAAGCTCTGGTCATGGAGCGAAACAATACCCCACAAGGTGTGAGCCGCGCGCGCGTGTGTGTGTGTGTGTGTGTGTGTGTGTATGTTGAGCGATCGTCTATGAAGTGTGCGGGGGGTGTGTGGACATCCGTGTCTGCGTGTCCGCTTGCGTGGTGGCCGAGCCTGCACACACTCGCTTCGCGGTGGCTTGTAACTGTGCGTCTTGCAGCTCCAGCCACGTCCCCTCCACCCGGGGCCTGGAGATGAGGAGGAGGTGGACGCAACTCCCCGATTTCCGTGCGGGGCTCTGAGCAGGGCTGCAGGTCCTGGCCCACGTGCCTTCGTTCGGAGCTGGGCGAATTCGTAGCAGCCGGGTCGGCCTCAGGGGGGCCTCCGGCCAGCTCACCCCGGGCTGGTTCCAGGCGCGTCAACCCGGGGCCCCTCAGCCCAGCTGCCCCGCGGACCCCTCCCTCGGTCCCTGAGATCGCGAGCTGGGACAGTCCCTGCAGACCCTCCACGCCCCGCCCGTGGCCAGCGCCCGTCCTCCCAGGCCGGGTCTCTGCCCAGCGCTCCGCCTACAGCTCCGCAGCGCGTGGACGCCGCAGACGCACCGTCCACCACGCCTCGATTTGGGGTAACTGTTTTGGTTTGGGTCTTGTTTTTGGTGTGTGGGGTCCTGATCAAATAAATGTCCCAAGTTTTGCTTTTAGGGCGTGTGGTGAGTTCGTATATGTGTATATTTCAACCGCCCCCGTCATCTCAAAACAGAAGATTTTTCAAGCAGGAAGGCAGAAGTTTGGGAGTTAAGTGAAGACTACCGGGGAAGCGTGGCCGAGGCCCGCGGGGGACACTCGTGGGAGCCCCACGGCAAGCAGTGACGGGATCGGGTAGCGCTGACCCCGAGACTTCCCTTCTCCGGCTCCACGGACAGCGTGTCCAGGGTTACTTGGGAGAACTCCCGGGGATGCGGAGGAGGGCCGGAGAACCAGCGCCCCGACCCCGCTGGGGCCTGCGCTCTCGACGGTCCACTAAAAAAATAAGAGGACAAGAGACACCATGGTTCCAAATGTCAGGCAAAGTCAGGCTGAGGGTATCTGAGACGGCCCCTTCCCAGGGCTGGGGCAATACCCGGGCTCTACCCACGGCGCCCTCCGAGGCGGAGCTAAGGGAAGCTTGCGACCACCATGCCGTCCCCTCCACGCTCCCAAGCCCTGCAAAACCCACTCATTCCCCACATCGAATTAGGAAGAGCGGTCTCCCTAGATTGAATTAGAACCTTCTGAAAAGAGACAAAACAATACTAGGTTTGTTTGTTTGTTTTTATTTTTTTATTTTTATTTTTTTTTTGAGGTAGGGTCTCACTCTAGCCCAGGCTGACCTGGAATTCACTACGTAGTTTCAGGGTGGCCTCGAACTCACGGTGATCCTCCTACCTCTGCTTCCCAAGTACTGGGATTAAAGGCGTGCGCCACCACGCCTGGCAATTCTAGGTTTTTTTTTTTTTTTTTTTTTTTTTTTTGTAAGGGAGCTAAGACCAGGACGGAGGAGAAAGCCCGTATAACTCTAATAATTCTAGAACAGCCGAGTCTGGTCGGGATGGGTGCAGGTGGCCAGTCTGCTCTGGACTCCCGGGGACCCGAGGACTCAGCTTGGGAGCAGTGCGCGCGGCACCGCACCCAGCCCAGAGGCTGTCCTGCCAAAGCCCTGGGCATCCTCACGTGCCCCAGAGGCTGACCCTGAACTGCCAGAGAGGAATGCTAGTTAGGTGGCGACCTGGCCATAAGGAGAGTCAGAACGCTAATTAACTTCAAGCAAGGAATATATCCGGCCTCTGCTTGTTAATACTGTCCCGGCGATTGCCATCGTATCTGGTGAAGTGGGCTCACAGTGAGAAGCAGATCCCGGCGCTCTGTTTGCTCCAACTCCAGAATCCCGGTCCCACCGCCGCTGCTCAGTAGACCCCTGTGTTTGCCTTGAGTGGCTCTGATGCGGGGTTCCTCAAGCCCCTTTTGCTGCTGAGGCTTGGTCGCGCATGCCTTTAATCCCAGCACTCGGCGGGCAGAGGTAGGATTGCTGTGAGTTCGAGGCCACCCTGAGACTACATGGTGAATTCCAGGTCAGCCTGGGCTACAGTGAAACCCTACCTCGAAAACAAAACAGAAAACCTGGAGCGCCACTTCGTGCTTTTGCGAACTGCAGGCGCTATTTGTAGTAACAGAAGAAAATTAATTTGTCCCTCCATCCCTCCCTTCCTCTCTCCCTTCCTTCTTTCCCTCCATCCCTCCCTCCCCTTTCTTCCTTCTTCCTTCCTCCTCTGTTTTCTTCCTCTTCCTCCTTCTTCTTGGTTTTATGCTTTTGGATTGTTTTGCAAGTCACTATACAGCACAAAACCAGAGAGATGAAAAGCTAACCAGCCCCCTCTTCCCTTCACTCCTTCTGACACAGTCTGACAGGAACTTGAAGGCTGAGCTAGGATGGGAACCCGAGCCTCTCAGACCAGCCCTCCCTCCTCCTGATCAAACCTAACTACCGCCCTCCCTAGTCCACATGCTCATCATTTCCACCTTTCCTGGGGCTGGGAAGATGTGACTTCTCTTGAAGAGGATCCCTCTCCGACAGTCCACCTAGGAAGATCCATTTTGGAATGTGGAACAAAGAGGGAGATGGTGGAGAGAGAGGAATACAGAACCTTCTTAGCAGGGTTCTGTGATGCCCCGTTGACAGTCTGGGTTTGATAAACTCCTGCTTGATGAACTGGCTGTTTGTGTAACCGCACACGTGAATTCAGAGTGCTCCTGAGCACTTCGCAGAGCTTAGGAGGGGCATTCACTAGGGACCTCCTGGTTTGGGAGGAGGCCCAGAGCCAACTGCTGCTGAGCCTACCAGAAGACCATCCCTGCCTTCCTAGCACAGAAAACATTTGGGGTACCTGGCTCTAGCAGGAAGTGTCCTCCATTGTTCTCTCCTTTCCATTCCAGCTCAAAAGCCCTTCCCTTTGGAAACCTGTCCAGACAGCCAACCCCACCTCATTCTCTTCCTTTGATGCATGCATCCTTGGAAACACCTTGGCAGCCTCCCTCCCTGAGGGAGAGGATGGAGAGAGGAAAGCTTGGAAGGGGATATTCTAGGGAGTTCATAGCCCCAGATCTAAGGAGGTGGACGTGGCTGAAGCAGAATAAGAAAGGGGGACCCAGGCCTTTCAATTTCAGCGCTCTGGAGGCTGAAGTAGGTGGGTCTCTGTGAGTTCAAGGGCAGCCTGGGGCTACAGAGTGAGGTCCGGGTCAGCACAGACTACAGTCAGATCCTACCTCAAAATAAATAAATAAATAAATAAATAGGGGTGAATGAAAACAATGTTTCTTCTCTGAGCAAACTCTGCATACCCTAATGAATGGCTTCTCAGGCTACCCATGAAAGGGTCTTCTACAGAGCTTCAGGGGCACAGGGGGAAGAACGCTATACCAGGTGCAAGTAGGTATTTTCCTGGAGAAACTCATTTCTGTCCAATTTAGGTGGATGGGTACAATTGAAAATAGATTGCTGCCAGGCATGGTGGCGCACGCCTTTAATCCCAGCACTCAGGAGGCAGAGGTAGGAGGATTGCCGTGAGTTCGAGGCCACCCTGAGACTCCATAGTGAATTCCAGGTCAGCCTGGGCTAGAGTGAGACCCTACCTCGAAAAACCAAAAAAGAAAAAAATCCAGATTGCTGTTTCCTGCAAGATGTCTGACCATGTGCTTCAACAGCCCCTGCACACGCGCGTACACACACACACACACACGCACACATACACACACACACGCACGCCCCAGGATTTTCTGTCTCTTTAGGAAAGGTTGGCCTGCTCATGCACAAGCAACCCTAATTAAAGTCAGTGGGACATGGGACAAACCACACAAGATATCAAAACAGAAGAGGAAAGCTGGCAAGAGGGGGTTAGTAGGAAGAGGGAAGATAAAGTAGTGGGAGGTGAATATGATTATATACAAGCATAAAAAGTTGTCAGTAAAAGGCTTGAGAGATGGCTTAGCAGCTAAGGTACTGGCCAGCAAAGCAAAGGACCCGGGTTCAAGTCCCCAGTACCCCTGTAAAGCCAGACGCACAAGGTGGCTTACTCTTCTGGAGTTTGTTTGCAGTGGCTAGAGGCCCTGGCACACATATTCTATCTGACA
Organism: Dipus sagitta; assembly: GCA_036346955.1. Lineage (NCBI taxonomy): Eukaryota > Metazoa > Chordata > Mammalia > Rodentia > Dipodidae > Dipus > Dipus sagitta. The sequence goes on along the minus strand of CM070778.1, from coordinate 1,902,568 downwards.
CACACTCTCTCTTTCTCAAATAAAAAGAATATTTTCAAAAATTGTCAGTAAATTAAAATTTCCTTTAAAAAAATGTTACAGGCTGGGCGTGGTGGTGCACACCTTTAGTCCCAGCACTCAGGAAGCAGAGGTAGGTGGATCACTGTGAGTTCGAGGCCACCCTGAGACTTCATAGTGAATTCCAGGTCAACCGGGGTTAAAGGGGAAACCCTACCTAAAAAAAAAAAAAAAAAGGTTCTGGGTGGGGCGATGGCCCAGTGGTTAAGGCACTTGCCTGCAAAGCTCAACTACCCAGTACCCACATAAAACCAGATGCACAAAGTGGTGCATGTATCTGGAGTTTGTTTGCAGCGGCACTATGCCCTGGGCATGCCCATTCTCATTCATATTCTCTCTGTGTAAATTAAAAAAAAATTTTTTTTAAAGCAGGCGTGGTGGCCCACGCCTTTAATCCCAGCAGGTAGGAGGATCACAGTGAGTTTAAGACTACATAGTGAATTCCAGATCAGCCTGGGTTAGAGCGAGACCCTACCGTGGAAAGAAAAGACAAAAAAAGAAGGAAAGAAAAGTCCTTGGATCTGGCCACCCACAGTGCCTTCATCTATTCTTGAGCTTGGGTTTAACTTTCTCTCATAGTTGTCCTCTCCCATTCCTGAGCCCTGATTGTGTGTGTGTGTGTGTGTGTGTGTGTGTGTGTGTGCATGCGTGTGTGTGTTCCGCGCGCGCGCGCTGGGAAATCCATGATAATCGTGGGCTTGGGGTTAGAACTGTTCTCTCCTATGTGAAGCAGCTTAGGTGTGTGTGGACAGGTAACTCACAGGGCAGATACACGTGCATAAATGCTCATATGCTTGGATTTCCTCCGCTTTTGAAAATGTGCACCAGCAATTAGGCTTGTATACACACACACACACACACACAGGTGTGTGTAGGATGCTAGCGCAGTGCTTACTTGGGGGTTTGCTCATGTCTGCGTATGTAAGTAGATGTGTATACACCATGAGCCTCTTTACACAGCAAAGTACTTGCATATGACGATATGCATTGTTTCTGAATGGAGTCCATGTGCACTAGATGTTTGTAGACACGGACACGTGAACAGAGGAGCCTTGACCACTAGTGTTTAGAGGAAGGTCCTGAACACAGCCTGGAAAATCCGGCCAGGGAGAAGGATCTGCCGTGTTTCCGGTGCCCTCCCAGGAGCCATCAAACTGGATTCATCCCCACTCCCAGATTTTGTCCCAGTTCCTTCGAGGCTGCAGCAGCGTGCCGCGCCAGGAGAGGCGGGGCGCGGGACGGGCGAATCCCAGACGGCAGTTCCCTCCCGCAGCCTCGGGGGCCTGCAGGAGCTGCGGTGTCGCAACCACCCGGGGCCCCCGCCGGAAGCGGAAGCGTGCACGGGGGGCGGCGGGGCGCAGCGGCGGCGGCGGTCGCGGCGTGCCAGGCCCAGGGCACCCCGCGGGGGCGTGCGCTCTTCGCGCGTGCGGGGCGGGCAGGGCGCCAGGCGGCCCCTCCCGCCCGGCCTCGGCGTCTGTTTATCAACAAGCCATATTCCGACGCGCTGAATAAGCTGCGGCTGTAGGCGGTCTGCTCTGGACTCCCAGGCAGGGGCCACTGCAGCCGGGGGACCACCTGGACCCCCAAGACACAGAGGACAAACGCGGTTCATTGCATCCCCGCAGCCGCCGCTTCTCCACCAGTGGATCAGCTCCCCACGCCTCGCCCCCATTTCCAAGCCCGTCAACTAGCTGGCACTTCTTATTAGCCCAGGTCCCCCACGAGCACGTCGCCTTGCAACCTCGCACCCTTCTCGGAGAAGACTCCGAGATGGACCCCCCCCCCCCCGGGGTCTGCGCGCACCGCATCCCTTCCATTTCCCTACTCGCGCTGGCCCGGGTGGGTAACCGGGCCACGCTCCAGCCTCCGTGAGGTCACTACGTGTGATAGCCAATCCGGGGCGTCTAAGTGGGCGGGAGTCCCTTCTGGTCCCGAGAACCGAACCCCGTGAAGGGGGGGGGCTGTGCAGGGACTTAGGGGGGAGGGGGAAAAGCCATGGGGTACCCCCCAACCCAGCGTCCGGGGTGCGAGCTCTTCACTGGAAGAGGCGCGGAGAAGGCACTTTCCTTGGACTCTTAAGTGTGGGGGTGTCAGGCTAGGGGGCTCATCTGTCCCTTTGGAAAAGAGTTGGCAGGGCGAACGGACCTAGGCCCTCTGGTCCCTGCCCGGCCGCAATGACCTGTTTGCCCGGTGCCCTTTCAGGCCAGGACGCCTCCAAAGTTGTCTTCCCCGATCTCGCCTCCGTCTCGTCCCTAATAGCTGCCTACCCGCTTGGCCTGTGCCCCGCAACAGCAGCCTGCCCTGATTTGTCCTGCTGTGGGCCACACGGCCACCTCCTGTCCTACGCCTACTCCGGGCTGGCACCCCCGGGAGATTCCTACCTGCCCTGTCAGCGGCCGGGGGCGCCATCTCAGCCCCGTGTCCACGTGCCCGCAGAACGCCCACAGGAACCTGAGGCGGGTAAGTCTGGCAGGGGCGGCTCTTCGGGGTCCCGCTGCTGTTAGTCCCCTAAAAATCTGCCCTTGCCCGGCTGCAAGCGGGATTCAAACCTTACCCGGATTCCACAGGATCTGGACTTGGGGGAGGGTGTAGGGATGGGGCGGGAGGGGGTGGGGGAATTGGTAGGGAGGAATGGGGGATAAGGGGGGGGGGGAGAGCTGATCAAGGTCTCCTTTCAAAATCGACCTGGTTTCGATTTGCAGTTTGTGAAGCCGGGTGGGAGGGTTCCCTACCCACCACTCCCCCCCCCATCAGCGGAGTTGTGTGTACCTACATATAACGGAAAACTGCAGCAATCCAGATGTTTTGGGTGGGTGGAGGCCTAGCCCCCTCCTCCTTATTCTCCCCCATTTTCAGCTCTCTCCCTTCCCCATGCTGCCCCTCTGGAGTTCTGGTCTCAGAAAGCGGTGTTCCAGCCAAACCTGGCTAAACAGAAATCAGTTCCCAGCTGGAGGGCGGTAGGCATCTAGGCGGGGCTCCTTCTCTCTTCCTGGGCACCACCCCCTTTTCCTGGACGTGCCTGACCTTGTCTGGTTGCTGCTAGCCTAGCAGAGTCTCGGGTAGAGGCCCCACCACTCATTGGTCAAAAAGTATGGCGGTGGGCTGGTGGGGCAGTCTCACATCTTCCCCCGGCTACCTAAGCCTTCCACCCAGGCCATTCTTGCCGCCTTCACCCTGGACTTTGGGGTAGGTTAAGTCCCAGTTCCTATTGCCTGCAGCAAATTTGGGCTTCTGAGAAAGTGCTCACTCAAAGGCCTCGATGAAGGCGGGATTCAGTTGGTCTTCTTAGCCCTTGACCACACATTGCTGGACAGTGGGACAGTGACCCACGCACAGAGCCGCCTGCACAGGCCCGGCTGGCTTCGATTTCAGCGCTGCTCCACTCCCACAATCCACCCCGTGGCTTCCGCTGCAGTTTGCCCACTCCCCTCCAAGGATGCACACCCACCAGGTGACTTCACCGCCCCACCAAGATACTCCCCTCCCTCCTTTGTTGCTCCGACAAAAATTCCTGAGCCCTCAGAGCCTGAAGTCCCTCCAGAATTTGGTTTATGTGCAGATAAACAGAGACAAGAAGAAATACACGAACCAAGGACACAAATTATTTTTCAGGCTCTTGGCCCTTGCCAAATCCATTTTCCTCCCTTCGTGGTGGATCTGGAAGGAGGACTTCAGGGGACTTCTTAAAACCCCTGAAAGTTTGTTTTCTGTGGCAGAACTGAGGCTGTGTCCTTTAAGTTAGTGGGTCTTGTTGGAGGACGGACTGTGTGTGTGTGTGGGGGGGGGGTGTCATCCTACAGATCTAATTTTTTACAGATAAATCTTTTAGGCTCTTAAATGTATAGTAATATGTACTTGGGAGGCAAAAGAGGGACTTTTCTGAGTTTCATGCCAGCCTGGGCAAACTGGTCTCAAAAAAAAAAAAAAATGCTAATAAGTTGTGTGTGCTTCAACACCCCTGAGGGGTGCTACAAAGAAATTGACCATAGTCCTGGGAGAATTGTTTTGACAGTGCAGTGGATGTTCTCAGGCCTGCCTTCCACACTCCTTGTCTTCCATTTTTTGATCAAAGGACAATGAAGTGGGGAATTCCTTTTTTTTTTTTTCTTCTTTTTTTCTTTCTCCTCCCCTCCCCCCAGGCGGGGTTTCGCTCTAGCCCAGGAATTTTGGAATTCTCAGGATGGCCTCGAACTCAATGTGATACTTCTACCTCTGCCTCCGGAGTGCTGGGATTAGAGGCTTGCGCCACCATACCCGGCGAGAATTCCTTTTTTTTTTTTTTTCCCAGACATTACCCGGATCCAACGAAAAGTCATAAAGGTTCCTCACGCACATACACAGATGTCTTTAACACAGATCTTTGCGTTTCTCTGTTGGAGTTTTGCGTTTGGCCCCTCCTAGAGCGAATGCCTAGAGTGTGAGCGAGGGCTGGTCCTACCCTCGCACACTGAATGCGCACACACCTCCGTCCCACGGAGGATTTTGGGTCCAAGTGAGCCACGCGGAGCGACGCAGCGAGGCCCTGGGGGTCCGTTACGGAGACCTGGGTAGATCCAGAGGTGGCCTGCGGCAACTATTGCGAGGAGGGAGGGCGGGGAGCAGCGGGGAAGGAGTTTGGAGGGGGGGGGTCTGCTCTGAGAATTGGGGCGCGGAGGGCTCAGGGTTCAGCAGCCGAGCTGGTGTCCGCGGCTCTCTGCGCGTCACCACCCCGAATTGGCGGTCCTCGCAGCCAGAGAGGCGCGGGTGGGTGGTCGCTGGGCTGCGGGCAGCGGGGTCGGAGCCGGGGAGGCCGGACGGGCGCGGGCGGGAGCGGAAACCCGAAGGTTTTTTCTGGGAACTGGCCGAGGCGGGGGGTCGAAGGAGGAGGAGGAGGATCTGAGAAACCCGCAGCGCCCTGGGCCACGAGTGAGGGATGCGGGGGAGGTGAAGGCGACCGTGACCGCAACTGGCCAAGAGCGGGAACTCTGGCGGTGTGTAGGATGAATCCAGTTAGGGGAATGGGGGCACTGGCAGGGGGAGGTGACAGACGCTGGGCCTGGGCACTGGGACTCCTCTTTCTCTCAGTTGGGGTCCGAGATCAGACCCGCGTGGAATGCGGACACTGTCACTCGAGCCCCCACGGGCATTTGGGGCGCGCTTCGTCCGTTCCCCATCTTCCTGGTAAGTGGCTCAGCTTGGGGCGCAGGCTACAAGAGTGGGGACCAGATCTCTGGGACAATACCAATGCGGGCTCTCGGCCGGCCTGCCTCGTGGGTGGTTGCGCTTTCTGATCCCGGGTCCCCTTCCTTTGTCACGCGGGAACCCCTCTGTGCGCGGCGCGGTGGAGAACAGAGCTGCCCCACACCGACCTTGAAAATGCTCCCCAGCCAGCCGGAGGCGGGAAAGGGGGCGGCGGTCACTTCTCAACTGCAGGGTATACCTCCCGAGAGGGGCAACCTGGTACAGTAGGGGAGGCGGGTCACTTGCCAGGCAGGCCCTGATGATGGCATTCAAGGCCGGCTTAGCCAGACCTCATTTGGAACCCAGAGGGTGCCACGCAGACACTATCTCTGGCCGTGGTGTTGCTCTTGGGCTCCCTGTGCCTGAAATGCGCCTTCCCTGGCCATCCCTGGGCCTCGGCTCAGCTAACCACTGAGCGTTTGCCCCGCCCTATCCCAAACCGGCGCCGCCAAAGCCGCTGAACTCCGACCTCCCACCGCAGGCGCCAGGGTCCCCGGGCTCTGGCATTTGGCGGCTTTCTGCACCCAGAACCCATGAATTGTAGCTCTCACAGGGCAAGAACTGCCACTTCTGTCACCTGTCGCACAGTGTGCATGTTGGTTGAAAAGGCAGGGGACCCAGGGTTGATGGTGGCGACTGCACTTGTAGCAGACTAGGTACAAATGAGCCTATGCAACTACCAGACCTACTCAGTCACTCCTTGGACTCACAATCTTCTACTGCGCGCCCCCCTAGAATCCCAGAAGCTGCCACAGTCCCCAGAACCTTCCCACCAGCGCCCCCAGCCTCCCCCCAGGAAGCTGCGCAAACCATCTATCTACTCAAGCTGCAGCACCTGAGCCAGCGTTTCCAGCATACCAAGCACCTAGCACTGCCCGGCCTCACCCAAACCCAGGTAAAGCTGGCCCTATCCTTTCCTGGCTTGGAAACCCCCCTTCCTCCAGATGTGAATAGGTGATGGCTCCCTTGGTCCTCTCCCCACAGGGAGTGCTGGCCCCTCAGCAAGTGTTGAAGGAATAAATCAGAAGGGGTAGGGGGCTGGAGAGAGAGTTTCAAATAGAAGAGGGCAGGTGCTAGCTCAGGAGACTTCTAGGACTCCCGGAGCTAGCATTCCCTGCCTCTGTACTCCTCCTGGGACTTGTTCTCCAAAGCTAGGCCTCTTTCCCTTCCTCCCACCCTGTCATGTACACTGCTAATCTTCCATTCTGTCTCCTTTTCCTCAAAGGTAAAGATCTGGTTCCAGAACAAACGCTCCAAATATAAGAAGCGCCTGAGGCAGAGCTCTGGGGGAGAAGGAGGGAACTTTGCTGGGAGACCCCCTTCCCTTTCTCCCTGCTCCCCACTCCTTCCATCCCTCTGGGATCTACCCAAGGCAGATCTGTCCCGTGGTGGCTATGGCAGTGGCTTTGGAGCCTGGTATCAGCATCGCTCGCCAGATGTGCTGGCCCTGCCTCAGATGATGTGAGTCTGGGGAAGGGCTGGTCAGACTCCAGCCCTCCTGCCAAGCCCCGGCCCTGCGCACCTGCAGCCCTTCTGGGAAGAGAGGAAACCAGCTCCAGATGGGTTTTCTCAGAACACAAGAAGCTAGAGGAGAAAAAAGAATGGGGTGGAGGCCTGGTCTCCCCAACCCAGATAGCTAAATCAAGGACTTCAGCCTTCACTACCGTTCCCGCTGCCACCATGGGCTACTTTCCTCTAGCTGGACAAAAGCTCTGGAGAGGGCCAGCCATTCCACACCTTAATACCAGTGCTCAGAAGGCAGAAATAGGAGACTCGCCATGAGTTCGAGGCCACTCTGATACTACAGTGAATTCCAGGTCAGCCTGGGCTAGAGCGAGACCCTACCTCGAAACAAAAACAGAAGCTCTGGAGGGAGTATCATCACTGGTTGGGGCTTAGACAGCCATGGTCTAGCCACTCTCATTTCCGCCTTCAAAGGATTGCAGCCCCACCACAGCCTTGGGTCCAAACTAGGAGTATTTTTCCTCTTTCTCCTCCTACACCTTGGGCCCTGCCCAGCCCCTCTGTGAGAGAAAGTAGAAGCAGGCACTCTTCAAACTTATCTACGATCAGATTCCCACCACTCACCCAGCCACAGACTTTTTTTTTTTCTTTCCTGGTGGTCCACCCATTACTTCCATAACTGGGGACATGGCCCAGTGGTAGAGTGAATACTTAGTGTGTATGAGGCCCCAGCACAGAACCAAAACAAAACAGAAATATGTAAGTGTGGAGTCTGTTGACCATTGGGTAATTTACGCTCCTCTCCCAAAAGGGCCATGCCTCCGTGTCTACCCATTTTGAGTTGATAATGAACTCAAAGATCCATGTAACTCAACAAATATTTATTAAGAGCCCATCCCCTACTGCTCCTCGCTCCTGATGCCTAACAAACACACTTGTGCTGGCAATCCAGTAGGCTGTCACTGTGAGGGAAATGGACCAAACACATTTTCTGGATGAGTGTGGGTATGGACGGCCCTAAATAGGTACGGTAGACCTGGCTCTTCAGTTCCTCCCAGCTGCCTCTGTGCACAGAACTGCTGTGATTGCCCATCATTCTGAACAGCATCCTCAAGGGCTCGCTGTCCTTCCCACCACAAGAAGCCTTAAAAGTCTGTAGAAAAGCCTGGGTCCCGGCTGCTGTGAGGCATGTCTGCCTCTGGCTTTGGCTTCAGCGTCACCACTGTTGGAACTGATTGCTCATCTTGCTCATCGCTTCTCTGCCATCTGACACGGAACGAGGAGTCATACACACTGGATTCTAGCTTTGCCTCTGCCACCAACTAGCTCTGTGGTTCTAGCTGGAATGTTCTAACAGCATCCATGCTTTCATAGACTCGGTGTGAAACAGGAAGATGCTTGTGTGGACAATGGCCGAGGTTAGAATGGTCTTCACTGGCGGATGGATTCTCTCCTGGCCCAGTTGTGGAGGGAGCCAGGCATGAGCCACCCCCCCACACACACCCCATGCTCTACCTCTGAGGCCCAGCTCACCTTGGGAGAGGACACACCTATGGAGCCAGACTGGTCCTGCTGGAAGAAGTAAGCTGCTGGAGGTGGAATGGCCTCAGCTCACCAGAAGGGGGGATGGAGGAAAACACCAGAAGGAACTGGAATTCTCCTCTTTCTCCATCTGACACACATCTGCAGAGCCCCTGCTGGGTTAGATCGTAGTGACCAAGGTGGATGCTTCAGGCTAACATGTGGCCAGATAAAGTGACCAGAGGTGGTGTGGCGAGAGGCAGATGAAGGGCAGGAAAGAGGCCATGTGAGTACTGTCTAGGGACTGTAGTCTAGCCTGGGCAGATAGGGTTAGGGTCAGGTGAGCAGCTTCTGGAGCAACAGGCCCAGGTAATGATTCATGCCCTGCCACTCTTCCACCCAGCATGCAGCACGGGGGGGGGGGGGGGAGGAGGAGGGGGGAGAGGGCTGAAGACAAGGGCCAGTCATTCAGAGAATCCAGCACAGCATGGCCCCAGGGGCTGGGGAGGGGCCTCCGATTCCAGGCAAAAGGCTCCAAAAAGGCCAGGTTCCCTCTCACTGCCTAAACCTGTTCCCAAGTAAAGCCTGATAGGAGCTAGGCTCCAGGCTGAAAAGCCCACCTGACACTTCCAGCCAACCCACTACCAGAGAGAAGCCTGATTTGGGGGTCATAGATAGGGCAAACGGGGCGGGGGGGGGGAGTCACATTCGGTGGAAGTATTACACCTCAGGGTGCCTGCAAGTAATCTTTCCTTGCCCCCCGCCTGTTTTAGATCAGTGGTCACACCTACTCCCCAAAAGACACAAGGAGGATTTCCTTGGGGACAGCAAATGACAGGGAAGACCAAAGCCCAGACATCTGGACAGTGGAGAGACTCTTCGCCCTTCCCTCCAGCGCCTCTCCTTGGCCCTGCAACCCTGCTCCATGGCTCTAGTGGGGGTGGGGTGGGGTGCCTGGCCCCAGATGCCTCCTCTGGGTCTTTTCTGAGGCCACAAGCCCTGAGGGCAGCTGTTGCCTGCCATGCAGGCTGCACACTCCTCTTTCCACAGAGGGAGATAAGATCTACCGCCCCATCTCGGAAAGCCTCCAAAGGCAGATTAATTGGACAGCCCAACACGAATCGCATCGTTAAAACAACAGCTCGGGTTGTAAAGTTAAGTAGCTGGATTGTAATTGCTCTCCCAGCCAGAGGCCAGCAGCGCCCAGAGCATCCCCCTTTCCTTGCCCCCGAACGCTCTCTTCAGGGGAAACAAGAATCTCTTTTCCATTTGGGAGCTGGTCCAGTTGCCCTGGGCTCCTAGGTGGCCGTGCACCCAGAGGACTAGGGAAGGCGGACCCATTTCCCCTTCTGCAGCCACCAGGCTACAGAGGAGGAACCTTGTGGTGTCTTCCCACACAGCAAGAAGCCCCGCTGGGGTCACTGTGCCAATAAAGGAAAGGAAAAGAAAGGAGAGGCGAGAGTAGACTCTGGCCTCTAAAGACTCCCAGCTTGGACACTTGCCTCACTGTGTGACTTTTGGCAAGTGTCTCAACCTCTCTGTGAGCTTTGTTTCTTATCCCTCAGATGGGAATGCTAATGGTTGTAATGATGAAAGGAGATGGCGCTTGGAACGGGCTTGACGCAGTGCCTGGAACACAGTAAGCACTTTACAAATGACCTCTGCAGCTGTTGTAGAGGAGAACTCATGGCGAGGGTGAGCTCGTGCCAACCAGCCACTCACCTCTTGCCTAGGCAGATAGAGCTGCCTCCGGAGAGGAGGGAAGAGGAATGGGGCTCTGCAGACACAACTGCACACCTTGCAGTCACCGCCACCGTTGGAGAGCAGGACCTCGCCGCCGAGGCAAGGTTCCCCATGCAAAACTGGCTAACCCCTGGTGTATCTGAAAATCAGCTGAGACTTTAAAATAGGCAGGGTGTCCCAGAAAACCCAGGACACACATGCCATCAACTCCAGGTCTCAGCCACGGGAAAGCTTCCCCTCCCCTCGCCCCTGCACTATTTTAAGGCATGTCTCTCCCCCCCCCCCCACCATTCTCTTCCCTGACCAAATGAGATTCAATTAATTCAATTAAAGCAATTTTGGAAGTAGCTCCTGAAGGCTTTCAATGTGAGATAATTACGAGTAATTTGCTTCTGTGAAGAGGAAAAGGTTATGTGGGGTCTGGGGTGGGGAAGGAGGTAGCCCCCTCCTCACCAAATGCACCCAGATCTAGAAGGATTCCAACAAGGCAATCTTAGCTGCCCTCCCATTGGCCAAATTACTTGCAGGTGGGAAGAGGGAGAGTATGGTGGTAAGGGGGGGGGCTGGGGAAGACACTGAGTGACAGGCTGCCCCTCCTCCACCCCCAAATCCGTTGTGCCTGTGTGAGGTGGGGGTGGAGGAGGTGCTGTGCCTCCGACAACGTGTCTGCATAGCTGCAGCAGCTGATTACTCAGCCCCGGCCTCGCTGGAGCACGGATGCCCGGGCTTGCCTCTGGGATTGGATCCAGGGCCGATGGAATGCTATCCAGGTAGTTGAGGCCTGCGTAGACGGGAGGAGGGGGCAGCTTGGAGATCAAGGACTTCCCAAGAATTGATCAGGGATGCAGGTCAAGCTGGGGAGAAAGCCATGGAAGGTGGACGGTGGGTGACTTCCTGCTTTTGAGTCACTGATCTGCAGGCAGCCCTTCCTGTCCCCCAGCCTCTCCCCTCCAGGGATTTCTAGTTCTGCTTAGTGTCTAATCTCAATCCTTTCCATTGTCCTTGGTGGCAAATCTCCTCTCAGCTTTCTGTCCCCAGGGCCACCAAAGCGTCTTTCTTCCCAAAAAAAAACCTGCTACAGGTGTTCCCGCCTCTACCGCGGACCTGGGATAACCCTTTCCTTGCCAGGAGGAGGAGGAGGAAGAGGCTGCAGGCTGGGCTAGGAGGCTGGGTTGGGACCAAGAGTGGCCATGGGCTACAGGCCTCCAAAAGCTCCTCTCTCACCCTAGCATCTATGGTGCCCCTTTCCCTAGAAGCCCTTGTCCTAGGAGGTGAGAGTCACTGATCTGGAAGTGCCCTTTCTTGTCGTCCCCCCCCCCATCTCTCTCTTTGCTTTGCTCCTTCCCACAAGGGTTTCCTTCAACTTCTATTTCTTCCCACTCCAAGTGGCCCCCTTCTCTGTGCTTTAGAGGTGGGGCCAGGGAGAAATGCCTTCAGTGAGCCCTTGGTGACTGCTGCCTCTCCAGAGTGGACAAGCCCAGAGGGCCCCTCCACCTCCCCTTCCCTGGCCAGCTCAGGCCAAATAAAAAGGAGAAGTAAAAAGACCCTCCCAATCCCAGGGTTCAAAATACAAGGCCCCAGACAAACAGTTGTCAATAGGCAGACCCAGGGACCTACGCACAAGGATATCAGGAGCACACGCACAAGGATATCAGGAGCACACGGTTGCCCTGTGAAGATGCAGCCAGGGAAGCCCAGGAGACATGGGGGGTGGGGCAGAGGTGCGCGGAGACGCAGTGAATGAATGAATGAAGTGAGTGAATGAAGCGGTCCTGTAGCGGAACACAGACACGCGCAGAGAAGATGCACCTGTAACTGCCATGCTCACAGCGAGACGCTCAACACGGGGATGATCAAATGTGTATGTGCGTGTGTCTATATGTGCATTTGTCTGCATGTATGTGTGTGCATGCGTGTGTGTGTGTGTGTGTGGTGTGTAGGGAAGCAGGACTCTCTTCTCCTGCCCCCTTCTCTTTCCCTCTTGTTTCCCTGGCTCCTACTTTCTGGGACTATTTCCCTAGAGACTGCTGGAGAGGGAGACTTAATGGCCACAGAAACCCAATGATTTCATTAAGATTTGATTCTCTTTGCTCCCTGAAGCCTTGCGTGCTTCTTCTCTGAGCTCTGGCCAGAAGCGCTCCTGTCCCCAGCCCATCGCGGCACACAGTGTGGTTCCCAGACATACTATAGTCCCCCCCACACACACCATTGCCGCTCAAAGGTTAAAGGGGGAATTCCTCCTGGAGGTCTCCATGGACCCCTCTGATCTGCTGCCCCAACCCCGACAGCAGTTCCAGAAAAGAAGGGACCTGGGATCACAGGGGAGCAAAGAAGGCATTAGGCTTAAGCCAAGCACCCATTTCTGCTAGTGCTTGCTGCGTGACCAGGCCAAGTTACATATAGCCTCTCTGAGACTCTAGGGACTTCCCCCTAGTTAAGTGCCAGAGGTGTTAAAAACCAACACTTCTAGGGCTGGAGAGATGACTCAGTGCTTAAGGTACTTGTCTGCAAAGCCAAAGGACCCAGGTTCCATTCCCCAGGACCCACGTAAACCAGACGCACAAGGGGGCGCACACGTCTGGAGTTCATTTGCAGTGGCTGGAGGCCCTGGTGCGCCCATTCTCTCTACCTGCCTATTTCTCTACCTCTTTTTCTCTCTCAAATAAATGAATAAAAATAAAAGACTTTCAGAAAAGAAAAAAAACTTCCCACTTGGCGCTTCTAAAGGCAGACTAAAGTTTCTCCAAGAATAGGACTCAGCTTCGGCTCTCAGATTGGATGCATCCAGCAGCTCTTTCCAGCCTTATAGTTTGGCTGGTGTGGAGACCCTGAGACACAGCCCCACTGGCACCCTGGGGGGCATGTCTAGCCAGGCTGGAATGGAGAAAGGAGTGGGCTCCAGGCTTCCTTCAAACATTAGGCTCCCTGAGTCAGTGCCAGGCTTTGGCCTCAACATGGAGAGATGACTTCATTTCCAGGGGAAGGGGCCACTCTTCATACTCCACAGAACTGCTCTCCTTTCCCAGCCCAGCCTGAGCCCTTACTGAGACCTAAGGAAGACCTTCACCACTGCCCAAGAGGAGACGGTTTCAGTGGGGCCCCTCACCCCTACATTGCCCCTTGAGGCTGGTGACCTAAGAGGCAGGCCACTAACCATGTTGGGTGTGCTTCGCTTCACTTAGATCTCCTTCACTATGTAGATTTTGAGCATTAGCCCAATGGTGGGGACTCACGTACCTCCCACAGTCTGAGGTTGCCCCGAGAGCAGGGTACTGGCCTTCCCCTCTCCCTCACAAGGGGCTGCGCGCGCACTCCAGGCTCAGGGGCTCCTTCCTCTGCCTCCTCACCCCTCCCCCAGCCCTGATGGGCCCACTCCCTTTAGGGGAGGGCCTCAGCACGAGGGGGTCGGGCAGATGAGAGAGGGGGTGCTGGACGCCTGTGGTCCTCATCCTTCCCATCCTGCCAGGCCTACACAGCCAGTAGCCCACTCCTCTCTCTGGACTGAGAGTCTCTCTGGGTCCCTGCAAGCTAGGGCCTGCCACGGTCTCCTCCTCCCAGCCCTGGAGCTGCTGGGAATTCTTTGCTCCAACAGATCCTGGGGGAAGCCAGACTGCACGAGGCTGCTGACATGCCTCTGCCCAGCTCCTGTCACATTCCCCGAGCCCAGGGGGATCAGCTGGATCCACCCATGTGGCTTCGTCTTCTAACCCTGTGACCCCCATGGCTTTGCGTCACCTCTTCAAGGTCTCTGCCTCTCTCCCTCAACCCAGAATTCCACCCCTGGGACTACGCTGAGGCTCTAGGGCTCACCCCACTCCTGGCCTTTGACAGCCCCCTCTGAGAAATAAGAAACATCCTGCCTCTCTCCTGACGAAGTTGCTTCTTTTTCCCAGAGAGATTTCATGGGTTGGTTCTCTGGGACGCAGACACTGAGCTGAGAGGCCATGGGCAAGTCACCTGACCCCTCTGGGTCTTCATTGCCTCACCTATGCAGTGGGGCTGCCAAAGGCCTATCTACTAGACAACGGGGAGCATGCACCCTTGGAAGCTGTGAACCATAAAAGCCGTGTCAGGAGATACAGCGGCTTAGCTTTGCTGGGCCCACACCACTTTGGTCACTTTGGTACCCGAGTATCTCTCTCCACCACCTTCGACCCTTCTCCTCTGCATGGGGTGGTGCAGAGTACACTTTCACCCCAGGAACACAAAACAATAAAGAGACTGAAGCCGGTGTTCAAGTCCAATACTATGACCTTGAGTCTCACCTGGAAAATTAAGAGGATACCATGTGCCCTAAGGTTGCTATGAGGACTTGAGCTGGGGTGAAGCTCAGTAGTAGGGCACTTGCCTAGCATAAGAGGCCCTGAGTTCCATCTCCATCCCTAATTTAAAAAGAAAAGAAAAGAAAGAAAAGAGGGCTGGAGAGATGGCTTAGCGGTTAAGCGCTTGCCTGTGAAGCCCTAAGGACCCCAGTTCGAGGCTTGACTCCCCAGGACCCACGTTAGCCAGATGCACAAGGGGGCGCACACATCTGGAGTTCCTGAGGCCCTGGCGCGCCCATTCTCTCTCTCTCTCTCTCTGCCTCTTTATCTCTCTGTCTGTCGCTCTCGAATAAATAAATAAATAATAACAACAACAAAAAACCTTTAATCCCAGCACTTGGTAGGCAGAGGTAGGAGGATTGCCTAGAGAATTCCAGGCTACCTTGAGACTCCATAGTGAATTCTAGGTCAGCCTGAGCTAGTGTGAGACCCTACCTCAGAAAACCAAAAAAAAAAGAAAGAAAAGATTGAATGGAGAGATGGTTTAGCAGCCTTAAGGCACTTGCTAGCAAAGCCAAAGGACTCAGGTTCAATTCCTCTGTACCCATGTAAAGCCAGATTCACAAGGAGGTGTATGTATCTGGAGTTTATTTGCAGTGGCTGCTATAGGCCTCTCTCTCTCTCTCTCTCAGATAAATAAAATTAGAACAAAAAGTTGTAGCCAGGCGTAGTAGTGCACGCTTTTAATCCCAGCACTCAGGAGGCAGAGGTAGGAGGATAGTCATGAGTTTGAGGCCATCCTGAGACTCCATAGTGAATTCCAGCACAACCTAAGCTAGAATGAGACCCTACCTCAAAAAACCAAAACAAAACAAAAAAAAGTTGTGAGAGCTAAATGAATAAAAACACAAACCTGGGGCTGGTAGGTAAAGGTGCTTGCTTCAAACCTGCTGGCCCTGAATTCAGTTCCCAGCAGGCTGAGGTAGGAGGATCACCATGAGTTCAAGACCTGACTGGACTATAGAATGAGTTTCAGGTCAGCTTGGGCTAGGGTGAGACCCTGCTTTAAAAACCAAACAACAAAAAAGAGGCAGGAGAGGACAAATGCTGTGGGTTGTACTCTGACTTCCACAGACCTCTGTTGTGGTACACACGCCCCTGCACAGACGTAGGTTGAAATAAAAATTGCTGTTGTTAAACTGGGCATGGTGGCGCACGCCTTTAATCCCAGCACTGGGGAGGTAGAGGTAGGAGGATTGCCATGAGTTCGAGGCCACCCTGAGACTCCATAGTGAATTCCAGGTCAGCCTGGGCTAGAGTGAGACCCTACCTCGAAAACAAAAAAAAAAAAAAAAAAAATTGCTGTTGTTTGATGAGGGAGGAAGTTCCACAGGTGCCTAAAGGAAAAGATCTGACTGTTCTAGAACAGCACACTAGTTCCCCCAGGTCAAAGACCCCTGAGGAGACAAGGCCCTCCAGGGTCAGCCTGGAGCTTATCACTAACACTGAGGCAGAAATGCCCCTGAAATATTTTTTTGTATTTATTTGTTAGTTTATTTATTTATTTATTTATTTATTTATTTATTTATGAGAGAGAGAAAGGTAGAGAGAGAGACAGAGAGAGAATGGGCATGCCAGGACCTCCAGCCACTGCAAACGAACTCCAGATGCATGCGCCACCTTGTGCATCTGGCTTACATAGATCCTGGGGAATTGAGCCTTGAACCAGGGTCCTTAGGCTTCACAGGCAAGCACTTAACCTTTAAGCCATCTCTCCAGCCCTGAATTATTACTTTTTAAAAATATTTTTAAGGGCATAGTGGTTGAGCACTTGCCTGTGAAGCCTAAGGACCCCAGCTTGAGGCTCAATTCCCCAGGACCCACATAAGCCAGATGCACAAGATGGTACATGCATCTGGAGTTCGTTTGCAGTGGCTGGAGGCCTTGGCCATCACTCCAGCCCTGAATGCTTTAACTAATTCTATTTCTTATTTTGTTTGAAACAGGGTCTTCCTATGCAATCCTGGCTGACCCCAAACTCAATCCTCGTGCCTCAAACTTCTGAGTGCTGGGAATAGAGACATGCATCACTGTCAGCCCTTGACTTTATCATTTAGGAAAGATTTTGCTTCCTGTAGTCCCCGACCCCCTCCAACTAGCAAAAATAGCAGAAGCAAAAACTTAAAAAAAAAAACCTATTATTTGATTGGATATCTAAGAAAAACTCAAGAAACGCTGGCAAGTTAAAAACAAAAGGCTTCTGGGCTGGGCACATGGCTTGCACTTATTTGCTCGAAATCCTGCTGGCTCTGGTTCAATTCCCCAGTGCCCACGTGAAGCCAGAGGCAACAAGTGGTGCATGCATCTGCTCTTTATTTGCAGCAGCAAGAGATCCTGGCATGCCCCTCCATGCATGCAAATAAATAAAACTTTTTAAAAAAGAATAAAAGCTCCTAAGATTAAGAGAATTTTAATGCAGTGTCTGGATACAAAATAAATATAAAGGGCTGGAAGGATGACTCAGTGGTTAAAGGTACTAGGCTGCAAAGCCTGCTGGCCCAGGTTCAATTCCCCATTACCCATATGAAGCCAGATGCACAAAGTGGCACATGTGTTTGAAATTTGTTTACAGTGGCAAGAGGCCCTGGCATGCCCATATTCTCTCTCTTCTCTCTGTCTCTGCTCATAAATAAACAAAAATATATTAAAAATAAATAAATTGCTGGGCGTGGTGGTACACACCTTTAATCCCAGCACTTGGGAAGTAGAGGTAGGAGGATCACTGTGAGTTCAAGTCCACCCTGAGACTACATAGTAAATTCCAGGTCAGCCTGGGCTAGAGTGAGACCCTACCTCGAAAAACCAAATTAATGGCTGGAAGGATGGCTTAGCAGTTAAGGCGCTTGCCTGCAAAGCCAAAGGATCTCAGTTCAATTCCCCAGGACCTATCTAAACGAGATGCACAAGGAGGCACATGGATGTGGAGTTCATTTGCAGTGGCTGGAGGCTCTGGTGTGCCCATTCTCTCTCTCTTTTTCCCTCTTTCTCTGTCAAATAAATAAATATAAAATATTTAGAAAATAAATAAAAAACCAAAATAAAATAAGGAAACATCTTCTGACAGAAGAAGGAATTCTATAGAAGACCTTTCCTCACCTCATTGAGGCTGAGACTGTCCTAGGCCAACGGGAACACCAGATTCCTCATGGTTGATTTAATAAAAAACTGACAATAGGGTCTCCCCCCCCCCCCCAGGTAGAGTCTCAGTCTAGCCCAGGCTGACCTGGCACTCATTCTGTAGTCTCAGGCTGGCCTTGAACTCACAGTAATCCTCCATGCCCACCACGCGTTCCTAGCCCTTGATATGTGGGTATGCTGCCTTAGTTTCCTCAGCAACCCCGTCCAATAGAGATATGATTAGCTCCATGTTATAGGTGAGTGAAAGTAAGGTTCAGAGAGGGCAGGTGACTGACCTGAAGTCTCAGGTCTCTCACCTGTAAGATGGGATCATAATGGCACTCTCCTTGGCAGGTAGTTTTGGGGATCCCATGAGGCAGAGCCTGATGGGGGAGCTGTGTGCTGGGGTGCACAGTTAGTCCTTGGCTAGCGCATCTGCCCCGCCCTGACTTTGGGAGGATCTGTGTTCTCTTAGGCCGCGATTTCTTCTGCGTTCCTTCCTTCCAGTCTCCCTCTTGATCCCTTGGGCCATCTGACTTCTCCGCTGCCCCTACGGCCCCCTACTCCCTGGGCTGAGGGTTTTATCACCTCCTCCCCCTTTTCCATCATGGGTGATTCCTGAGCTCAGGGCATGCCTGACTGGCCCCAGGGGTGGGTGTGGGACTGTGTGCCACACGCGTTGCATGACGTGGCCCAGGCACCCTTGGTGCTCAGGGAAGGGCACGCCGCTGCTGCTGCTGCCGTTTGCCAGGTGCGAGGTGAACTGCCTGGGGGGGTGCCCCCTCCCCCGCTGCGGCAGCTAATCCTCCCGGGGGTGGAGACGGCAGCGCTTACTCAGCAGCCACCGCTGGTCCCGCTCCGATTCGCCCCCGGGAGACAGCCCAGGAATTCGATCCAAAGGCCCCACCTCCAGTCTGTCCCCCCCCCTCCCCGGTCGGCTTTTCTCTACTCTCCACCTGGGGCAGACCGCATCCCCTTCCTGAGTGTCCCCTGGGTCTCTGAGCGTACCAGGACTTTTCTGGGGCTCAACTGAACAGTATCTGCTCCCTCCGGTCAACTAGGAGGCTTTGGCCACACTGTTGGTCCAATTGAAGAGAAGCAATGGGTGCGTGGGGTGGGGATGGGTCCCAGCCCCTGAGACCAATCTACCTGTTACCTAGAGGAGCTCGTGGTTCTGCAAGGGTCTATCTAAGCCCCCATTCAATGGGCCCTGTCCGGATGTGGCCTGAGGCACGGAGGTTTCAGCGCTCAGAGCACTGCCTGTCCTCGGCTGTGTGACCTCAGGCAAGTTGCTTGGTCGTTCTGGGTCTGTTTCCTGATGATTGGAGTTGAAGGGATCTAGTGAGGAGCTGGCGAGGTTGCACAGGATGGTGGCTGGATACTGGGCTTTCTTCCTGTCATCCCACGGACGCCAACAGCCTAGCAAGTCATCACTGCCCACCCAGCCGCACAGCCCCTCTCGCATGGTACTAAGAGGGAGCCTGGTGTTTTGTGTGGTCATCCATGCGTCCTGCAGTTCCAGCCAGGGCCGGACACCTGCTAGCGTGGGTGGGGGTGGAGTGTCCAGGGGAGCCTGTTCAAGCCCCTGCCTTCCTTCTTGCTCTGCTTGAACTCTTTCCCGGCCTCTGCCACCAGGGATCTGAGTCTAAGAGGTGTCCCCGGGCCCCTTGCCTTCCATTCCAGCAGCCCTCCCCAGAGTGAACAAAACCAGCCAAGCCCACTCCTGTGCTGTGACCTGGGAGGAAGCACCAGGCGGGCTCTGCCCGAGAAGACCTAGCCACGAAAGGCCTCAACAGAATCCTAGGCTTGGTAGTGACAACCATGGCTGAGTGACCAGGGGAAATGACTGGGGCTGGAGACCCAGGTTGGAGTTCCCGGAGGACTTCTCAGTGAGAGCATGCGGGGGCCCCCCTTAGAAGAGCTTGCCTGGCCTGGCCTGGCCTGTGGCCTGGCCTGACTTCCTAGCCCTGTTGGCTCCCAGAGCTCCCAACCTGCCCCCCTCTGCCTTCAGTCCCACCAGAACCCCTTGCATGCCAGCCAGGCCAGATGCCAGCAGTCCTGCCCCCCCTTCCCCAAGGCTGAGGAAACTCATCTCCAAGCACTTTTTGGCTTCTAAGTCTCCCAGTCTCAGGCTGCTAGGTGCTGGTAAACAGCTTATTAAGGTGATTAACGCTGCAATTAAAGCTGGAAAAACAGAGGCCAGGGTGCTGGCGGCTGGTCCCCCTCCCCCAGCGCTCTCCCCTTCCCCTCAGATCCCCTCTGGGCTTAGTTGATGCAACTTTGCCAGCTTAGTCCTCACCTAGGGGCTGGGCAGTTGGGGTCCTCGCTCAGCTGCCCAGAATTCTCCTCCCCAGCCCCTTCAGTCACATGATGCCGAGGCCAGTCTGTGTGGTGGGGAGTAAGAGGTAGTAATGGTGGGGTGCCACAGGAGGGGAAGATGGAGGCTCCCAGTGCCTGGGACCTGTCGAGGGAGGGAAGGCCCTCCCTTGGGACAGGAGTAGCAACCGTTCTTCTCACCCACTTCCCTGCGAACTGTCTTCTTCCCAGAGAGGGATAAGGAGCTTCCTTCCCCAAGCTCAAGGTGTCAGGGCAGTTGCTCAACCAGCTGAGGTGGGAACAGCCAGCCGATGACCTTTCTAGGAGCCAGGAAAGATCCTGGAGCGGCAGAGCCCATGCCTGCAGTACTGGCCTGGTCTCACCCCAGGTCTTCTGCTTCTCCCAGAAGCCTGGCTCCTTTACACCCCGTGGCATCCCCTCTTTGCCTGTCCAGAGATTCCCTCATTGGAGGCATTCAATGCCCCACCTCTCATGGAGCCTTGAAAGCCTTCTTCCACTTCCACCAGCTGCCCTCAGACAGGCCAGCTGCCCCTCCTTCACTGCACCTTCGGACCCATAGTTTGCCTCCACAGGCCCTGCAGTTCTTAGCTCAGGGTCCGCGTTCCTTCCACAGGCTCTGGCCTTCTGTGCCTGCCACACAGATCAGTAAATCCAGGTTGATTTGTCCTACACCCCTTTTTTTTAAAAATTTTATTTATTTTTTCTTCTTGAGGTAGGGTCTCACTCTCGGCCTGCCTGACCTGGAATTCACTATGTAGTCTCAGGGTGGCCTCGAACTCATGGCAATCCTCCCACCTCTGCTCCCTGAGTGCTGGGATTAAAGGCATACATCACCACACACGGCTAATTTTTATTTCTTTAAAATATTTTATTTATTTTGGTTTTTCGAGGTAGGGTCTCACTCTAGCCCAGGCTGACCTGGAATTCACTATGTTGTCTCAGGGTGGCCTTGAACTCACAGCAATCATCCTACCTCTGCCTCCAGAGTGCTGGGATTAAAGGCGAGCGCCACCAGGCCCAGCTCAAATATTTTTATTTATTTATTTGAAAGAGAGAAGGAAGAGAGAGAATGGGCATGCCAGGGCCTTCAGCCACTGCAAATGAACTCCAGACACATGCGCCACCTTGTGCATCTGGCTTATGTGGGTCCTGGGGAATTGAACCTGGGTCCTTTGGCTTTGCAGGCAAGCACCTTAACCACTAAGCCATCTCCCCAGCCCTACTCGTCCCTTTTTGAATGCACCCAGCAGTGGGTCACCTAATAGGGCAAGTACAGCCAGGGTCTGAGTGTGAAGTGGGAAACTGGGGAGTTGAATTGTTCATAGCTACTTCCACTCACTAAGCAGTCTATTTCTCTACATGCTGGGGTCCTGGTGGAGTAATTTTTTTTTGTTGTTGTTATTTTTGTTTGTTTTTCAAGGTAAAGTCTCACTCTAGCTCAGGCTGACCTGGATTTCACTATGGGTGGCCTCGAACTCACGGTGATCCTCCTACCTCTGCCTCCCTGAGTGCTGGGATTAAAGGAGTGCGCCACCACACTGTGCTCTGGTTGAATAATTCTGATTTTCTCCCACGCCTGTCAGCTAGGAGGTGGGACCATCCCTATGTTACAGATGAGGAGACTGAAGTTTAGGAAAGTTAAATGACTTGGACAAGGTCACACGGCTAAGGAAGTCTTGGAGGCAGGTTTCAAAATTCAGGGCAGCTGACAGTGGTACATGCATTCCCCAGCACAGCATTAACTTTCTTAGGATCTGCCCAGAGGAAGAAGGCTGGCCCTCCTCTTCCAGTCTCTTCCCAAGGAAGAAGCTTCCAGCAGGGCTGGCCACATCAGACAGGTGGGTGGGGCTGCGGTGCTGGGCTCTGACTCTGCCAGCGCGTCTCATTCAACGGAGACAGAAAGTCCATCGTGAGCACTCTTCTCTGTTCAGACCTGGGTTCAAACCTCAGCATTGCCAATGATTTATTGTGCGACCCTGGCAGAGACTCAACTTTCTTTTTCTCTCTCTTTCCCTCCTTCCCCCACCTTCCTTCCTTCTTTTGTTTCGTTTGAGGCAGGGTCTCATTATGTAGCCCAGGCTATATTTGAATTCACTGTGTAGCTCAGGCTGGCCTTACATTCTCAAACGTCCTGTCTCAGCCTCCAGAGTGCTGAGATTACAAGACTGCACCATCATGCCCAGCTTCTCCCTCCTCCTCCTCTTCTTTCTCTTCTTTTGGGATATTGGGTACTGAACTCAGCCTCATACAGGCTATGCATATTTCATACATGCTAAGCATACTTCATACATGCCATGCTGGAGCCTCAGTTTTCTCATCTGAATAATGGGCATTATCCCACTCACCTGCCAACTTGTGGTGAGGATTACACACAAAGTGCCTGGCACAGAGTAAGAGTTTACCAAATACCACTTGTTACTAAGAATTGAACAACAGTGACCCCTCAGGGAAGATGGGTGTTTTCCTAGCCTGGCGCCCTTCTTTCTTCCCTGAAGGTGGTTAGGAGGCAATGGGTATATTCAAGAAGCACTTGACAGAAGGTGGATTCTGTAGCCCCACCCGGGCACACTGCCAGTATCCCCCCAAGCCCTTGTCCCCATAGGTCCCCTCACCAGGGCAGGTGAAGGGCAAGTATGCCAGCCTGGAGGTGAGGAGAGGAAGAAGGGGAGGTCAGGGGTGGGGCTGACCCTGTAGGAGGTCACCTGGGCAGTTAATCCAGCCTGACAGAGCCAGGATGAGCTGGGAGGAATTAGCTAGCTTACAACATCCTTTCATCCCCGTCGCCGCCCGCCTGCCCGCCCGCCCAGCCTCCCTCCTTCCTTCCTCTCTCTGCCCTTTTCTCCCCTCTCCCTCCCATTGCTGGCAGCCCAGCCCTAATAAAATGCAGTGTCTCCAGCGAGTCTGCCCGGCTGCCGCCTCGCTGCTCCTGCCTGCACGCAGCCCTCAAACCAAAAGCTCAGCTCAGCCCCGCCTGGCAGCTGCCAGCTTAACCCTTGCCAGCCCGCTCCTGGGCGCGTGGGCGCAGTCTCCTCCCCTGAGCCTGCCTGGGGTGTGGGGGCTGGTAAGGCCTGCTTTTAAGTGTCCTGTTTCTGTAGGGGCTGAGGGGGTAAGGTCCCAGCCTGCCAGGAGGCCTGGCCTCTGTGCTCTTGGGGCAGTGAACTAAGCCCCCTCTTGGAGCCCTAGGCTCCTGCCTTGCCATCCTTATTCTGCCTTGGCCTTACAGTTCCCCAGAGGGCCCATTTGATGGATGAACATACTGAGGCCTGAATGAGAGGTTCCAGGCTGAGCTCAGTCACCCTGGCTGCTAGGAAGTGATATTGATTTTCTAAGCAAGACCTTTGTGTGTGAGTGTGTGTGTGTGTGTGTGTAGCTGTGTGTTTGATGATGGGGGGACCTAAGTATGTTTGTACACTTGTGTGGTGGGGGGGCCTACATCTCTTGGGGAGTTATGGATTTGGTTCGTTCCATTTGTGTAACGCTTACCTGTCTCAGGTGCGTGTTTTTGCGTAAGGGATACCTGCACAAGTGACCATTAGCCTCAAATGAAATTTGAATGGATGTCACTGTGTGTCTCTCAGAGAGGTAAGCCACTGACACATGAATTCAGCTCCAGCCCTCCTCTGAGGAGTCTCGAGTTGGGAGCTGTAAGTAGTGCGCAACCACAGCGACAGTGACAGTGTCTAGAAGGTTCCGAGTCAGGGCTTCAGTTTTCCCATAAAGATAAACACACTTTACCCCCACCCCCACCCCATCTCTTCGCTTCCCTTGCCCAGCCTGGACCCCAGGAGCCTGGAGACCTACCAGCTGACGCAGAAGCTGTGTTCCCCCTGCCTGTGGCCCCACCCTCGCCCAAGCTGGGAGGGACAGACAGGAGGGTGAGGGGCTGGGAGTGCCTGGGCGTGGAGGCAGGGGGTTTACACGCGTGTGCAAGCATGTCTGTGTGTGAGCTCAAGATCAAAGAGCAGCCTCGAGATGACCTGGCAGCCGTGGTGGCAGTGGTGGAGGGCAGCTGGCTGACAGGGAACGCCAAGCAACAAGCCACCAAGCAGAGCGGAGTCAGGGAGGCCCCACGGCTTGATCACAGCGGGGGGGGGGGTGGCCACAGAGTCAGGAGCACCTGCCCCTCCCCAGTGCAGCTCCCCTAAAGTCCCTTTTTCCCCCTCCCCCCGACAGCCCCAGTGAGCCCTCTCCACCACTTTCCCCCAACTCCAAGGTCTCTGCCACCCCCCCCCCCCCCGCCTGCCACCAGCCTCCAGTTCAGAGAGTGATGTGGTTATTTTCTTTTTTTTTTTATTAACATTATATATAAAGACGGGTCCAGTAAGAAAGCAGAAATGAGAAGTTTGGGAGGGGTGGGGAGCTGGCTTCGTTCCTGTCTTCCCTGGGGTGGGATTTGGAAACCCACCGCGTCCTTCTAGCTCCTGCACCTCCCACAAAACCCAAATCCAGCCGGGAGCCCACATCCCTCTCTCTCTGCTCCCAACACACAGGGTGATGGGCCTGGGAGCAGCAGGGTCACATAAATAGGAAACCACAGAGGGAGGAGGCCGCTCCTCTTGGTTACTCTTTTACAAAAAAAATACATACTATATATATAACTACAGTCTTTTACCTCTCTTTTTCTTCGATGTTTTACCACATCAGGGGTGGAGGAAAGTTAGCTTTGGGGGGATGCCTGGGCCAGGGAGGGGCACTGGGACCAGCCTTCCAGGCAGCCAGCCCTCACCCCTAAGGCACTGAGTTCTAGTCCTCCTCTTCTCTCGCAGGCTCCTCACCCGCATTCTTCCGCAGAGTGGGAACGCTGTGTCTACAAGGCCGCCGGACAGGGGGTGCTTGGGGGTGTGTCTTGTCTGGTATAGCTCCTTTGGTGCCCAAAGTGCCAGCTTTACTGAGGGAGAGGAAGGAGTTGAGATGGGGGCAGGGCAGAGTGCAGCTGCCCACCGTGAAAGGGGGGGATTTGGTCCTAACTGTTAACAATGCCCTTTGATGTCCTATGTTTCAACATTTTTTTTTTAACCAGAGTTGTGCAAAAGTCCTGTACACGGAAGAACACGGAGGCTCCCCTTCTCCTCAAAGAGGGGGTAGAGACATGGCTCCTTCAGTTCTTCCCTAGAAGAAAGCCCCAGTACTTAAAGATTCCCTCCCTTGGGGGGAGGGGTTTCTTTGGTCTAACCCTCAAATCTTAAAAAAGAGGGCCTGAAGAGTCCCCTACCCCAAGTGTCAGCCATGGCACACTGCCTGGTATCACTGTGGCAGAAGGGCAGCTCAGGAGGAGGGTCACCCCAGGTGCTGAAGGGTAAATCAGTTCTGGCAGGTGCTGGGATCCACAGTGCCTGGCACCTCGGAGCAGACGCGGATGCTCCTGGTCTCCCCATCCCAGAGGTCCATAGAATGTCTGGGAAGCTGAACAGCAAGGAGCCATTTACAGCCAATCGGGGCTCCTGGCGCCCAGGACAAGTGCTGTCCCCGCCGGGGTGGCATGCCTCAACATCCCGAAGGTGCCCCATTCTAAGCAGGGGGAGGGAGGTTCAGGGCACATCCTTGGTCCATGTAATTTTCATCTGGAGGCTCTTGGGTCCCTGGAGAAAGGGGCAAGAGACAGGGAAAGGGGCCCTTTCCCCTGTGCCCCTCCGTGATGATTCCTGAGTGTCGCTAGGACAGGGCCCCTTTGGCCTGGTCCTGGGGTTCCTTCCTGGGGGTGCAGGTCAGGCAGGTGTTCAGTACACAGCTCCAGGATTGGGCGGGGGTCCTGGGGACGCGTGGTGGAGGGTGGCTGGCTGAGGCGGCTGCTGCTGTAAGTGGGGTCCACTGAGGTTCTGTGGGTGGTACCAGGAGTTGGTGGGGTCGTCCAGGTAGCTGGGGGAGGCACTGTACGGAAGTGGCGGGGGCAGCTGACTGCGGGTGGGGGCTGGGGTGGAGTGGGAGGACGTGTCCCATAGGGCTGGTGAGGGCGGCGAGTTGCAGGCCATGGAATCACTGTTGTTGGGACTGTGTTCCAGGGGCACCTCCCCGTTCTTGTAGAGCTTCTTGAACTTGGAGCGGCGGTTCTGGAACCAGATTTTCACCTGGACAGAAGAAAGGGTTAGTCTAGTTAGCCTCTCAGGGTGCCAAAGGGAAACCTTCCTGGGAGACCAGCCCAGAGGAGGCAAGGCCGGCACCCAAGGCCATCCGAAGATGTAAAGCAAAAAACCCAGGTGCCAGTATCTTGTGTTGGGACAATGGCTAGGAACATTCGACTACCTGGTCCAGGGTCTGTTCTGCCACTTACTAAGTGCGACCTTGGGCAAGTTGCTTAACCTTTCCTGGCCTCACCTTCCTGTCATTGCAAAATGGGGACAATGGTGGCACTAACACCTACCTTAAAGGGCCAAATAAGTTAGGACACAGGAAATACTTGGTACTGCCTGATGTTCAGCAAGCACTCAATGAAAGGCACCCCCAAGTACAAGGACATTGGCAGTTTACAGCGTTTTGCTCACATTAGATGTCCACAAACAGAAGCACAGGTACACAGAGACAAACACACACCCACACGCGCATTTCCGTGCTCCACAACATACTCACTCACACAGCCACCAGACACACACAGATACACCCAGATAAGTACCATAACACGATCACCCACATTCTCACTCAGGTGTGAAGGATTCTTGGGCTCATGCTTGGGGTGACCTGGGGACTCAGGAGCAGGTGAGCCATAATTCCCCAAATTTCCCTTGGGGTATCAACCCCCCCCCCTTGCTGCTCTCCACCCCATGACTGGTACAAACAATGAATCAGCTCCTCACCCGGTGACCCAGATTCCCAATGGACCAGGCCCCACGCAGCCCCAGCCGCAACCAAGTCCCGCCTGCCTGTCAACACCTGTAGGGAGGACATTTGTCCTCAGGCTGCTGGGGGCTTTAGGGACAAGCAGGGGGGGGGGGGGTTTCCCATGTTCCTTTGGTCAGGAACCTCTCTTGGCAGAGGTAAGGGAGAAGCGCGGCAGGAATGTGAGGTTTTGCCAGGAGCCCTCAGTTTTGTGCATTCATTTATTGGTGTGTCATCACAGGTGATGCCCTCCACCTGTATGCACAATGACCCTCGAGGGACCCACTCCTCCACTCCTTTATGTGTGCATCCTTGTATGCAAACATGCATGTACGCCCCCTACACGCACATGCCTAGCTGGGGAGAGAAATAACATGGACTCCTATGACGTTCAGAGCACATGGCGGACGGCCCTGGGAACTGGGGGTTCTGGGGTGAAAGAGAAGGTATCTCTCTCTGTGACAGACCAGACGTGCATAGTTGCACACACCTTTACACGTGGTGATGTAAACCTTTCTATGGAAGTTGAGATTTGGAGTCACTCTTCTCACAGGCAAGAGGCTCCTGCAGCCTGAGGGCCATTGAAAATGGCCAGCCAGGCTCAGCAGGACCTGGAGAATCCTGGGGTCCCGCATGCTACTATCTGCCCTCTGAGGTCTTTGATGGCGCAGTACCAACCTGTGTCTGAGTGAGGCCCAGCTGCGCAGCAAGCTCGGCCCGCTCTGGCAGTGCCAGGTATTGGGCCTTCTGGAAGCGACGCTGCAAGGCTGCTAGCTGGTAGCTGGAGTAGATCGTGCGTGGCTTTCGGACTTTCTTGGGTTTGCCATTCACCATCCGAACCTCAGCTTCAGGCTCCTCTTTCACCGACACTAGGGGGGGAATGCCACCGGTAAGGGTTGTCTTGGTCTGAGCCAATGGCCCCGGCGCCCTGTGCCCTCAGGGATCTTGCCCATGGCCTCTCCCTCCTGCCCACCGTGCGCCCACTCCCCACCGCACTTCCTGCCGCCCGCGCCCAGGGCCGGACCCGCGGCCGCCCACGACGCGGCGCTCCCAGCTCCGCGCCCGGGCCCCGGAGCACCGGCCCCGGCGCCAGCAACCGCCTGGGCGAGGACCGCGCGGCTTCGCTCATGACGCCTACCCCCGCTCGCCGCGCCTCGCCTCGCCTCGCCTCGCAGCCCCGAGGCTCCTGCCACCGCGGGCGTCCCCTAATGAGCCACCTGGCCAGCGGGCTTTCCTGCCCCTACTACTCACTGTAACTTCACAGTTAAAACAGTTTTAAGCAGTTCAGAAAAGTTGCAAGGATAGTAAGTCTGGCTTTCTTTCTTTCCTTCCATCCTTCCTTTCTTTCTTTCCTTCCTTCCTTCCTATTTTTCCTTCCTCTCTCTCTCTTTCCTTCCTTCTTTTTCTTTCTCTTTCTTTCTTTTTCTCTTCTCCCTCCTTCCTTCCCTCGGTTCCTTTTGTCCGTCCTTTCTTTCACTGTCTTTCCTATCTCATCTTTGCTGTGCACTTTTCTGTCTTCCTTTGAGCTTCTCTGCCCCTTGGCCTCTGGTGCCTTCGCTCCTGCCGCCTCGGTGGCTCTTTCTCCACGCGCCCCTCACTACACTGGGTCTCTCTCCAGCTCGCATTCCAAGGAGGGACCCCGGGGCGCCTCCAGTCTCCGCTGTCTCCCCCCTCCGCCTTGGTCACCGCCCGCCTGCCTTCCGGCTGCTCCCTGATCATCCCCAGCGCCCCCCCCACCCCGACTCCCTGGACCTTCCTTGGAGACCCAGGCGCAAGCCCCGCGCTGTCCTCTCCGGAACGCGACCGAGGGTGGCCGGTCCCCTCTGGAAGTCATGTAACCTCCCCCCCCCCCGCCCCCGACCTTTAACTCAAGGCCGTGCAAGTCCGACCCTGGAGGCTCCCCTACCCCTCCCTGCCCGAAGTTCCTTCCCGCGCCTCGGGTGCTCACCGGGGTCCGGGGCTGGCAGCGGCTGCTCGCGGTAGGCTCCGTACTGCCGGTAGGAGGCTCCGTACGCGTATTCCGACTTGGGCGAGTAGGCTCCGGTGCCCGCGAGCCCGTTGAGATTGAACTGGTGGTGGTAGGTATAAGGGTTCACCGTCTGGCCGTAGGGCTGACCCGAGTAGTAGTCGTGCTGGGGAGCGCTGTAGTAGCCCAGATCGGTGACCGAAGACTCGGGCAGGGTGGGCGAGTCCTTGGAGCCCGCATGGCAGCTGAGGGAGCTGGAGATGTCGGTGAGGATGCTGCTGAGCTTGCGATCGAAGGAGCCACTCATGCTGGCGGCCGCCGCGCCCGCCTCCGCCGGGCTGGCCGAGCGCACGAGCCGACCCTGACTCACCGGAGCGCGCCGCGCCGGGGAGGCCGAGGGAGCCGGGCCGGAGCGGGATGTGCGAGTGTTGTGTGTCCCGAGAGCGAGGGGGAGGGTCGAGCCGCGCCAGGAGGAGGGGGTGGCCCCGGGCACTCAGACCATCGCCGGCTGCCTGGCTTGGCTGCCTGGGTGTCGGAAAGCTGCCGCCGCCGCCGCCGCCGCGCGCCTCTCTGCGCGTCCCAAGCCACAGTCTAAATGCTGCCAGCTCCGCCCGGCCGGCCGGTTATAGACTCAATGTTGGAGTCGCAGAGGGAGGCTCCTGCAAGCTGATTGGCTGCAAGTCTTGCCTTCGAGGCAAAACACGCTCGCGCTCTCTCGCTGCCCCCCCATTCTTTGTTGTTAGCCAAAACGCAGACACAGACACACACACACACACACACACACACACACACACACGCACACACACTCCCTTCATTCCTCCTCTTATGCGCCAGACCCCCGATGGAAGTGTGTGTGTGTGTGTGTGCGCGTGTGTGTAAGGGGGGGGGAGGGTAAGTGCAGAGTCCCCAGGCTCTGCCAGTGTGTCTGTTTTCGTGGCTGGGGGTGGGCTTAGGTTCGATGACGAAGGAAGGGAATTTGCCCCATTGGGAGCTTGTGAAAGGAGGTGGTCCACCGTGTGTGTGTGTGTGTGTGTGTGTGTGTGTGTGTGTGTGTGTGTGTGTTATGCAAATGACAGGAGGACCAAGTGATAAGGACCCAGAGCCCATGGAAATATTCCCCCCCCATGGAAATATTTCAATATTGCTCTTCAAGTCCGAGGACATGCAAGAGACTTTCTAAGTTGAAGAAAACATTTTGAACATATTCATGTATCATCTTCGAGGCAATGAAGTCATGTAATGTAAAATCTTAAAAATTATGGAGGAAGGGTCTCACCGGGCAAAAGCAAGGTGGGCCTACAAGGCGTCATAATTTCATCCTGGAAGGCTCCTACGCCAGCATGACTGTGCGGATTTAGGGGTTGCTAGGGCAGATGGGAGTGACACTGAAGTTGCCCCCAAAACTACGTCTGCAGTTTGGGTGATGGCTGAGGCTGAATGGAGGACGCTGGGGACTTTTGGTCCCCACGAGGCTGGGTGGGACACAGGCTGGCTTTCAGTAGGGCTCTGCGTAGATTCTGTACAGCACAGGGCAATGCCGGGAAGAGCAGACCTTCTCAGAGATGAAATGTATGGGACGGGAGCACTTGCAAGGGGGGTTGAGGATTTTACATGTATGGTGTATGCAGGAGTATGTGTGAGAAAGTATGGCCGTGTGTGTGGGAGTCAGGTAATGGCAATACAGCGTTGTGAACCACTGTCAGCGTGTGGATGCTCAGATGCACATAGACCTCTTAGTAACTTTTAAATTTCTTTATTTATTTGAGAGAGAGGGAGGGAGAGAATGGGCATGCCAGGGCCTCTAGCCACTACAAACAAACTCCAGATACATGCGCCACCATGTGTATCTGGCTTAAGTGGGTTCTGGGGAGTCGGAACCTGAGTCCTTAGGTTTCGCAGGCAAATGCTTTAACCACTAAGCCATCTCTCTAGCCCGTTAGCAACTTAAAAAATATTTTATTTATTTGAGAAAGAGAGAGAAAAAATGGGCACACCAGGACAAACGAACTCCAGACAAATGTGCCACCTTGTACGTATGGATTACATAGATACTGGGGAATCAAACGTGGGTCCTTAGACTTTACAGGAAAGCGCCTCAACTGCTAAGCCATCTCTCCAGCCCCTTAGTAACTCTTAAATTCCTAAATAGCTGGGTTCCTTCCCATCACGAAGGCCGGCATGAAGAGGCTCTTGCTCCTGGGAACCCCTCACGAGCACTAGTCTTGTAGGGTCCACAAAGCCTAGCCCCTGGGTCATCCTAACTGTTCCCGGCGCCTAGTCCACTTATGGTCCCCCTCCCTTCTGCTCCCTGTGTGTCTTTGGGGGTAGAGATGATTCCCCATTTCACTTTCTAAATCCCTTCTCTTCTCTAGTCCCCTTGCCTTGCCTAGCCACGTCCAGAACACGCAGTGCCAGCACGCCACCTGCTGGTCACTCCTGGGTTCTGCATCCTCTCTAAACCCTTCACCTCGCCGGCCCCCCACCCCCGGGGGCAGGGGAGGGGTCTGCCACGGAGAGTGGAGCTGGGGGTGGGAGGGTGAGGGATGCCGTACGCCTTTCCAAAGTCGGACTCGGGGGCGGGCGGGCCGAACGTGGAAGGGCCTGGAGAGCTGCAGTTGACGGGGGAGAGGACGTCGGGCCCCGGGCACACGGCGACCAGACGCGGTGCCCGCCTGTCCTGGGCCGCCGCGTGGGAAAGATGGGGGCGGGGGCGGGCGAGGGGAGCGCTATCTGTCTGTCTATCTGCGCGTCCCCCCAGCGCCTATCGCCCGCCGCTGCGAGCCCGTGGCGGGGCGAGTTGCCACCCGCTCAGGATGCCCTCTGTTCTGCTGCCAAGAGGGCGCCCGGGGAGCCCGCGGCGGTTGGGGGCAGGAAGGGCACTGGGCGGCCGGTTCCCCTCCCAGGATGCCAGCGGAGGCGGCCGGCAGGGCCTGTTTTGGAGCCCCCAACTGTCTACAGGGAAGGACGAGTCCTGTCTCGGGGATCTCTTCATTCATTTCCTCATCCGAGGGGGACAAGCAACAGGTGACTGGAAGTAACTTCCAGTCTCTCTCTTCACCTCACCCTGACCCACCCGGGGCTCCCGAGGGAGGTGAGCGAGGGAGGAACCCCAGCGGAGGTGGTGGTAGGTTATTTTAGGGTAATTCCTAAGTTCCAGTTGTGCTCCATTCTGGAAATTCTAAGAAATTTTACAAATGGATTGAAATCGCAACATTAGCAGTTTAAGAGAAAAACAATTAAACAAAGGCCTGGTCATGTGTGGTCAGCACTGGTCCATGCTAGGGACTGCGTGTCCCATTCAGTAGCTGTCCTTCAAGTAGCCGGGATGGTCCTATGGAGATGTTTGTTGAGCGACTGAATGAGACAGACCAATTGCCTCGCTCTGTTTCTGGTGGAGGCCTGGGACAGGCCCAAAGGGGCACAAGAGTGGTCCCTGAGGGGCCTGGCATGCCAGGAGAAAGGGAGCCAGCCACCAACAGCTGGGTGGGAGAGAGAGAGCTGAAGGATGCAGTGCCACCCACTGGACCCCACCTGGACCAGCAGGATGATCACGTGTCCGTTGGCCAGAATCTTGCCTCTGGAAGAGAGGTGAAGCCGGGCAGCTGGCCACAGGTGAGGCACCCAGGAGGGAGAAAGAGCAGTGTCCAGCTGAGAAGAGGTGCCTGTTAAAGTGCACTGTTTCACGGAGGTCAGGTATCATGTCTGCTTAGCACGGGGCAGCCACTGCTCATAGAACCTGGCCGAGGGGAGGGACTCAGGAAGCCAGGAACCAGAGGACTTGCCTTGCTTTTTCCCTTGTTTGGGGAGCTGGCGCCATCTAGTGGTCAAGGTAAGGAGGACATGTTTAACTCTATTGGGAAAATATTGACGATTATTTTAGCTCTACCAGCAGCAGTAAACAGTCACTTTCACCACCGCCTCACTCCTTGGTTTCTGCCTCCCCTTCTGTCCACCCATCAATTCAGCCATTGATTTTTGCCCTTGGGTTTCTTTTTTTCTTTTCTTTCTTTCTTTTTTTTTTTTTTTTTTTTTGGTGTTTCTAGGTAGGGTCTCGCTCTAGCCTAGGCTGACCTGGAATTCACTATGTAGTCTCAGGGTGGCCTCGAATTCACAGCGATCCTCCCACCTCTGCCTCCCGAGTGCTGGTATTAAAAGTGTGCGCCACCACGCCCAGCTGTTGGGTTTCTAAAAAGTTCATTCCATCTTTGAGGATTCTTTCTGCTCTATCAGATCCTATCCTGGGTTCTGGAATGTGATAATCAAGACCTACACGATGTCATTTTCCATGCAGGCCAAGTTCCATGGAGGAAGTGGGTACATCAGCACCTAGTTTCACTGTGGTGTGATAGATGCTGTGATCGCAGCTCACTCTAAGGTGACCAAGTCCTTCACAGACAGGAGAATGTAGGGCCTAGAGAATGTGTGGGACTTGGCCTGGAAGGTTGGCATAAGGGGAAGGGATTCCCTGCTGCTACCAAAGCCATGAAAGGCTCTTGGAGCTGTCTGGAGTACAGTACAGAGAGGGTCAGGGTGGGGAGGCCCAGAGGAGAGACAGGGGCAGGGTCATGAACTCAGAACTCAGCCCTAGGGTCCCGGAGCAGGGGACATGTGCTTTATTCACAGGCTGCAGCTAACCACAGAAAGGGTCCAACCAAGCCAGGCCTGGTGGTGCACGCTTTTAATCCTAGCACGTGGGAGGCAGAGGTAGGGGGATCGCCATGAGTTCAAGGCCACCCTGAGACTACATAGGGAATTCCAAGTCGGCCTGGGCTGGAATGAGACCCTACCTAAAAAAAAAAAAAAAAAAAAAAAAAAAAAGTCCAACCAGGAGAGAAATATGTTGGGATTTTTATTCTTGACTCATCTCTGGGGATAGTGTAGGGTTGGGACACATAGTTGACAAGAGTCAAGGGTAAAGCGAAGGAGAGATATAGTCTTTCTTTAAAAAAACATTTCATTTATTTATTTGAGAGAGAAAGAGGCAGAGAAAGAGACACAGAGAGAACGTGGGCATGCCAGGACCTCCAGCCACTGCAAATGAGCTCCAGATGCACATGCCACCCTGTGCATCAGGCCTTACGCGGGTACTGGGGAATCGAACCTGGGTCCTTTGGCTTCAGAGACAAGTGCTTTAACTTCTAAGCCCCAAGATATAGTCTTGGTTAAAGTGGAGAGAATTATGTGAAGATCGGGGCCATGGGGCTTGGGATGGATTAGTTGTGAGTGGTGGGGAGATAGTAACGGGGTTTAGGTATCTGAGTGGAAGGTTGGAACTCTTCTTTGACAGACAGAAAGCAGAAAAAAGGGGGTTCAGGGAGAAAAGGATGCATGCAGTTTTGCTTTGACTTCTCATTGGAGGATAACGCATGATGAAAGATGAATTTCTGAAAATCAAATGAAGCTACGTGCTCAACACCCATGCTGAGCACCAGGCAGAAAAGCAACGCTTCTCTCTGCTATCCCCACTCAGAAGTCCTGAGGGCTGACCTCATCTTGACCTACTGCGATCAGATATGCAGATGAGAACTGGACACTTTTGTTTTGCCTGTGTGTATCTAATGTGGCGTGTGTGTATGTGTGCGTGTTTGCGCACGTGTATGTACTCTTGTGGTGCCCCAGGCTGTGGTGGCATGGGTAAGAGCACCAGCCTGCGGTGGCCAGAGCAGAATATTAGATGTCTCTCCCCATGGCTCTTTTTTTTGGTTTTTCGAGGTAGAGTCTTACTCCAGTCCAGGCTGACCTGGAATTCACTATGTAGTCCCAGGGTGGCCTCCAACTCACGGCGATCCTCCTACCTCTGCCTCCCGAGTGCTGGGATTAAAGGCGTGCGCCACCATGCCTGGCCCATCACTCTTCTTTTTTTTTTAATTTATTTTGAAAGACAGAGAGACAGGAAGAGAGAGAGGAGAGAGAGAGTGAGAATGGGCACGTCAGGGCTTTCAGCTGCTGCGAATGACCTCCAGATGTGTGCACCCCCAAGTGCACATGTGATATATTGCGTGTTTGTGCCACTGTGCATCTGGCTTACATGGGACCTGGAGATTCAAACATAAGTTTTTAGGCTTTGCAGGCAAGCACCATAACCACTAAGCCATCTCTCCAGCCCTCTCCATCACTCTTGCATTCATTCTTTTTTTTTTTTTTTTTTTGAGGCAAGCCCAACAGACTGGCCTTTTATTTTATTTTATTTTAAAATATATTTTATTTTATTCATTTATTTATTTGACAGAGAAAGAGAGAGAATGGGCGTGCCAGGGCCTCCAGCCACTGCAAACGAACTCCAGATGCATGCGTCCTGTTGTGCATCTGGCTAACGTGGGTCCTGGGGAATCGAACCTGGGTCCTTTGGCTTTGCAGGCAAGTGCCTTAACCACTAAGCCATCTCGCTAGCCCTATTTTATTTTATTTTTTTGTTCATTTTTATTTATTTATTTGAGAGTGACAGACACAGAGAGAAAGAGGCAGATAGAATGGGAGCGCCAGGGCCTCCAGCCACTGCAAACGAACTCCAGACATGTGTGCCCCTTGTGCATCTGGCTAACGTGGGTCCTGGGGAATCGAGCCTCGAACTGGGGTCCTTAGGCTTCACAGGCAAGTGCTTAACCACTAAGCCATCTCTCCAGCCCTATTTTATTTTTTTAATGCGAGAGAGTGGGAGTGAGAGAATTGGTGCATGAGGGCCACCAGCCACTGCAATGGAACTCCAGATGCATGTCTCCCCTTGGGCGCATGTGCAACCTTGCACTTGTGTCACCTTGTGCATCTGGCTTACGTGGGACCTGGAAAGTTGAACATGAGTCCTTAGGCTTCGCAGGCAAGTACCTTAACCACTAAGCCATCTCTCCAGCCCTTGCATCCATTCTTGTTTGAGCCAGAGTCTTTTAGCGGGGAGTTTTGAGGTAGGGTCTCTTTAAATTTATTTTGTTCTATGTATATTTGCCTTATTTTTCTAATTTAACTGTAAGTTTATTTTCAAAAAAAAAAAAAAAGAAAGAAAGCACCAAACCCCACAAAGCACCCCGTCATGGCAGGGATGAAATCAAACCTCACAGCTACAACCTTAAATATTAATGGTCTTAACTCACCCATCAAAAGACACAAGTTCACAGGGTGGATCAGAAAAATGGACCCTTCTATCTGCTGTCTTCAAGAAACCCACGTCACCACTAAAGACAGACACCTCCTCAGGGTGAAACGATGGAAAATGGTATTCCAAGCAAATGGAAATAAGAAACAAGCAGGTGTTGCTATATTAATATCGGATAATATCTAAGAAGTGGAACCAACCCAGGTGCCCGTGGATGACAAAGCTATGGTACATATACACAATGGAATTCTACTCAACAGTGAGAAACAGAAGATACAGTGAAATCTGTAGGACAGTGCATGGACTTAGAACAGACACTCAGCGAACACACACAATCACAGAAAGACAAATGCTGCATGTTCTTGAATTGCTGGCATATACTGGATACACAACTTGAGGCCCAGACAATAGGGATGGGAGGCTTTACGGGGAGGGGAGTAGGAGGGTGGGGAGGAATAAACTCAAAACTAAACCCCAAATGAGCTGGTACCATAGGAACCTTTTCCTCGAAGGGAGACCAAAGGATAGAATTCTCAACAGGTGAATGGGGGAACACCCAAAAAGAAGAGCCTGGAGAAGGGGGATGAAGCCTAACCCCAAGCTGTAACCCAGGCTGACCTGGAATTCGTTCTGTAGTCCCAGGCTGGTTTTGAGCTCTCGGGGATCCTCTTGGGCTGGAGTTCCTTACTGATGCTGGAGCTTGCTGATTTTCACAAGCCTGGGTGACTCACTGGCCTCTGCTCTGCCCTGCAGGACCGGAGTTACCACACCCAGCTATTTACGTGGGTTCTGGAGATTCAAATTCCAGTTTTTTCAGGCCCCTTAGGCCCTCATGTTTGCACAGGAAGTGCACTTAACCATTGAGCCATCATTCCAGCCCCCAGAATTACACTTTTTGTTGTTTTTTGAGGAAGGACCTCACTCTAGCCCAGGCTGACCTGGAATTCACTCTGTATTTTCAGTGTGGCCTCGAACTCATGGTGATCCTCCTACCTCTGCCTCCCGAGTGCTGGGATTAAAGGCATGCACCACCATGCCTGGCTTTTTAAAAATATATATTTTAATTTTTTTAGAGAGAGCAAGAGAAAGACAGAATTGGCACACCAAGGCCTCAGCCACTGAAATCGAACTCCAGATGCTTGCGCCACCTTGTGCGCATGTGGTACCTTGTGCTTGCCTCACCTTTGTGCGTCTGGCTTGCGCGGGATCTGGAGAGTTTAACATGGGTCCTTAGGCTTTGCAGCCAAGTGCCTTAACCACCAAGTCATATCTCTAGCCCAGAATTACACATTTCTAACTTAAAAATTTTTTTTGTTATTTTTATTTATTTATTTGAGAGTGACAGAGAAAGAGGCAGAGAGACAGAGAGAGAGAGACAGAGAGAGAGAATGGGCGTGCCAGGGCCTCCAGCCACTGCAAACGGACTCCAGACGCGTGTGCCCCTTGTGCATCTGACTTACGTGGGTCCTGGGGAATCGAGCCTCGAACCAGGGTCCTTAGGCTTCACAGGCAAACACCCATTTCTAACTTATATTAGTAGAAAGTATCCATTCTTGTTTGAGCCGGAGTCTCTTTTTTGTTGTGTTGTTTTTCAAGGTAGGGTCTCACTAGCCCAGGCTGACCTGGAATTCACTCTGTAGTCTTAGGGTAGCCTTGAACTCATGATGATTCTTTTACCTAGACGCGTGCACCGCATTGAATCTGGCTTTGATTGGGTGCTGGGGAGTTGAGCTCAGGCCAGCAAGTTTGCAAGCAAGTGCCTTTAACAGCTCAGCCATCTTTCTGACCCAGTACTCCGTCTGGCTCCTTTTACTCATAATTATGCTGTGGGATTTATCAATGTCCTAGGTGTGGTAATAAGTTGTTCGTTTTCATAACTGTGTTCCTGTCATGGAACACGTCACCATGCACTTATGTGCTTTACACATGATGGACGTGTGGGAAGCTTCCAGGTTGGGGTGACCCTGAGCAGTGCTATGAGGAACATTCTTGTACTTCACCTGTGTGGCGGTTTGATTCAGGAGACCCGCCATAATGCTAGGTTCCCAGCTGATGGAGATTTGCGAATTAACGCCTCCTGGAGGGAGTGTATTGTTGGGGGTGGGCTTATGAGTGTTACAGCCAGTTTCCCCGTGCCAATGTTTGGCACGCTGTCCTGTTGCTGTTGTCCACCTTATGTTGGCCAGGGGGTGATGTCCACCCTCTGCTCATGCTGTCGTTTCCCCCTGCCATCGTGGAGCTTCCCCTCAAGCCTGTAAGCCAAAATAAACCTCTTTTACCC
The DNA here is from genome assembly GCA_036346955.1 of Dipus sagitta. Classification (NCBI taxonomy): domain Eukaryota; kingdom Metazoa; phylum Chordata; class Mammalia; order Rodentia; family Dipodidae; genus Dipus; species Dipus sagitta. The sequence continues at coordinate 1,864,643 of CM070778.1, read as the reverse complement.
AGAAGCTGCTCTTGGTTGGGTGATTTCTACCAGCCATGCGAACCTGACTGCAACAACCTTTTTTTTTTTTTTTTTTTTTGAAAGAGGCTGGAAGAGACAGAGAGAGAGAGAATGGGTGTTCCAGGACCTTCAGCCTACTGCAAATGAACTCCAGATGTGTGCACCCCCTTGTGCACATGTGCGACCTTGCATGAGTGCGTCACTGTGCATCTGGCTATGTGGAACCTGGAGATTTGAACATGAGTTCTTAGGCCCTGCAGGCAAGCGCCTTAACTGCGGAGCCTAAGAACTCATGTTCAGCCCTCACCTGTCTTTTGGCACACGTGTGTTGTGTGCCCTAAGGTGGAATGGGGCACCTTCTGTTGTGCGTATGTGTGGCTTTAGAAGACCCTACTCAAGCAGTCCCCCAAAGGGGTGGTACTATTATCAGTTCAGTTGTGGCCCTGTCCAGTCCAGTCTTTGAGACATCTGAGAAGAGCTGTCCAGCAGTCGCCCGGGAGTTGCTTAAGGAGGAAGGAATAGTGAACTCAAGTGTGGACTTGTGGTCTGGCCGGGGCAGTGGTGATGTGGGAAGAGGGGGTCAAGGGGTTGTTTACAGCAGTGCTGGGGGTGAGTGGGAGGGGAGGAAGTGGGGGACAAGTGCGGGCAGATCACCCCTGCTGGCTGGGGAGGCAGGAGAGAGGGCGGGAGCTGGAGGGCGCTGGTGTGCCCGGAGCAGGGGTGTGAGTGTTTGAAATGGGAGCAAGCCCGTTTTGATGTCAGTTAGAGAGGGTAATGAAAAATGCTATCCCCGAGGAGGTAGGCGGGAGGGAAGGATCTGGAATCCCACCAAAGGGGTGATCTCTTCCGTTGAGCCAGGAAGGAAGATGAAATGATAAGAACTGGCTTTCAGCCTATGCCAGGAGCTGCCCTGCATGAGAACTCACCCCCCAACCTGAACCACCCTGGAGCTGGGCACTGTCATTTCTGCTTTTTGATGGAAGGAGGAGCTGAGGCATAGGGAGGAGAAATAAATGATGCCTTCAACATTTCAGTCCAGGCAGGGTCTCACTCTAGCACAGGTGAATCTAGAACTCAGTCTGTAACTTCAGGCACCTGGTCTTGAACTCAGAGATCCCTTCCTACCTCAGCCTCCCGAGGGCCGGGATCAAAGGCCTGCGCCACCATGTCCAGCACCTTTAAAGAATTATTTAGTCAACTTTGTTTTTAGTTTTGTGCTGTGCTTTATTTGAGACAGAGTCTCTTAACCCAACTCAGGCTACTATAGAAATCACCACCTTCCTGCCTCTACCTCCCAAGTGCTAGGGTTACAGGCAGGCACCAACACGCCCACTAGCCTGGGCAGTCTTTTCTCTTGTTTTGTTCTTAATTTTTTCAAGGTTGGGTCTCACTCTATAGACCCAGTCTGGCCTCAAATTTCAAGAGATCCGGGCTGGAGAGATGGCTTAGCGGTTAAGCGCTTGCCTGTGAAGCCTGAGGACCCCGGTTCGAGGCTCAATTCCCCAGGACCCACGTTAGCCAGATGCACAAGGGGGCGCACGCATCTGGAGTTCGTTTGCAGTGGCTGGAGGCCCTGGCACGCCCATTCTCTCTCTGTCTATATCTGCCTCTCTCTTTCTCTCTCTCTCACTCTCTCTCTCTGTCCATTGCTTTCAAATAAATAAATAAAAATAAAATAAAAAAAAAAGAAAAATTTCAAGAGATCCTCCTACCTCTGCTTCCTGAGTGCTGGATTAAAGGCACGCACCACCATGAAGACTTTAACCTGGGCAGTCTTAACTCACTGCATGGGGTAGGTAGGTGGACTTGTTGGTTAAAATGTAATTTGATAACCTGAGTACCGACCACATGGGTGTTTGCAACACCATCCCCCCTACTTTTGAAACATCTCAGGATAAACAACATTGTCTGAGCTATTTGGGGATGCCCCACGGGCACACCTGCAGGACAGGTGTGAAGGTAAGCTGAGGAGAGAACTGTGGGACCAGAGGCTTGGGGACAGTGAAGGACAGACAGGAAGTCGGAAGTCAGCCCGTTGTTGAGGAATCCAGGAAGGGGACGGACCAGAGGACGTGGGGAAATTTCTAGGAATGCCTGGTCATTCTCTGAGGTGGGAGACCGTGAGGTGGCAGGGATCTCAAAGGACAGGGTAGGATGGTCCTAGGATATGGGTTGTTCTCCAGGGGGGCTCTGGGGTCTCTGTGGTGGGTTGGTGGGCCGTGGGGTTGGTTGACCAGAGCAGAGGTCTGTTTAAGAAGAAGGGGAGGAGCAGATGTTCGCAGGCTTGTTCCAGTGTTTTCTGGGGAAGTGCAAGTTGAGCAGGGAAGGGAGGAACGAGGCCCATGAGAAGCTGAGAAACAGGGGCGCGTGAGGAGGGGAGAGTTCCAGGCTGGAGGGCATGAGGAGGTTAGAGGAGGCCATAAGGAGATGGTGCACATGGAGTAGAACCAGTAGAACCCAAATGCTGGTCATACCAAATGCTGGAGAAGGCTGGGGAGCCGCAGGAACTCGGAATGCAAAATGCCACAGGCAGATTCTTTCAGAGCCGAACAGCCATACAAACCATCCCATTGCACTCCTGCGTTGCTGTTTTGAGTTTAATGTTTTTTTGCATGTGTAGGTATGTATGCTCACATGTATGTATGTGGACATGTATGTGCAGGTGCATGTGGGTGCCAGAGGTTGATGTTGAATGTTTCCTTTTCTTGGTTTTTCAAGGTTGTGTCTCACTTCTCACTCTGGACCTGGAATTCACTGTGTCGTCTCAGGGTGGCCTCGAACTCCCGGTGATCCTCCTTCTTCTGCCTCCAGAGTGCTGGGATTAAAGACATGTGCCACCACACCCAGCTTGAATGTTTTCTTCAACCACCCTCCACCTTTTAAAACTTTTTATTTATTTATTTACTCATTCATTCATTCATTTATGAGAGAGAGAGAGAGAGAGAATATGGGAATGCTAGGGCCTCTTGCTGCTAGAACTCTAGAAGCATGGACATTTTGTTGTGGGGGAGGGGTTGAGATAGGATCTTGCTCCAGTCTAGGCAGACCTGGAACCCACTATGTAGTCTCAGGCTGTCCTCAAACTCACAGCGATCCTCCTACCTTGGCCTCCCAAGTGCTGGGATTAAAGGCGTGTGCCACCATGCCCAGCTCTGCATGGGCACTTTTTGAGTCTGGTTTTATATGGGTACTGGGAATTCAAACCCAGACCAGCAAGCTTTGCAATCAAGCGCCTTTAACTGCTGAGCCATCTCTCCAGCCCTCCACCATAGTTTTTGAGACAGGCTGTCTCACTGAACCTAGAACTCTGATCCAGTGAGACTAGCCAGCCAGTGAGCCCCAAGAATCCTCCCATCTCTGCCTCCCCAGAACTAGGATTATTGGCGCACACTATTTTTTATATGGGTGCTGGGGAGCTAAACTCACTTTACTGACTGAGCCATCTCCCCAGGCCCACACTCCTAGACTTTTATGCAAATGAGATGGAAACTTAAATCTATACAAAAACTTGCACAAGAATGTTTACAACAGCTTTATTGATAATTACCATGAACTAGAAACAACCCAAATGTGCCCAGTGGGTGAGTGGAGAAAACTGGTATACTCAAATAACAGAATGCCACTTCCAGATTGAAAAGCAATGAACCATCAAGGCTTAAGAGGACACGGAAGAAACTATTTTTTTTTTTTTTGCTTTTTTTTTTTTTTTTTTTGGTTTTTCGAGGTAGGGTTTTGCTGTAGCCCAGGCTGACCTGGAATTCACTATGTAGTCTCAGGGTGGCCTCGAACTCACTGCAGTCCTCCTACCTCTGCCTCCCGAGTATTGAGATGAAAGATGTGTGCCACCACGGCCGGCTTGGGTTTGGGTTTTTGAGATAGGATCTCAGTGTGTAGCTCAGCCTCCCTGGGACTCTTGATCCTCTTACTTCAGCCTCCCGAGAACTGGGATTACAGGTGTGCATCACTATGTCCAGCTCTTGACTCCAGTTCGGGGAGAGGGAGGGATACATGAGACATTTGAGTTTTGGAGCAGTGAAATTATTCTGTATACACTGTAGTGTCAGATTCCTAAAATTATGCATTTTTCAAAACCCAAAGAACGGTACAATGCAAGGAGTGGATTCTAATGTAAACCATGGGCTTCAGTGAATTGTAATGGGTACATTACCAATATTGGTACCTCAGTTGTAAGAACTGTATTATACTAAGACGAGATGATAATAACTGGGAAACGAGAGAGCAGCGATGAAAACTCCCTGTACCATGTCACATGTTCAATTTTTTTTTTTTTTTTTGAGGTAGGGTCTTGCTCTAGCCCAGGCTGACCTGGAATTCACTGTGTAGTCTCAGGGTGGCCTCGAACTCACAGCGATCCTCCTACCTCTGCCTCCCGAGTGCTGGGACTAAAGGCGTGCGCCACCACGCCCGGCAGACATGTTCAATTTACCTGTAAATCTAAAGCTGTTTCTAGAAAGAGTCTATTAACTTTTCTTAAAATTATTTTTATTTATTTATTTGCAAGCAGAGAGAGATAGAAGACACAGAGAATGGGTGTGCCAGGGCCTCTAGATGCTGCAAGAAACTCCAGACACATGCACCACTTTGTGCATCTGGCTTTATGTGGACATTGGGGAATCGAACCTGGCTCGTTAAGTCTTTGTAGGCAAGCACCTTAACCACTGAACCATCTCTCCAGCCTCAAGTCTATGAACTTTAAAAATATGAGGCACAGCCAAGTGTGGTAGTGCACACCTTTAATCCCAGCACTCAGGAGGTAGAGGTAGGAGGATCACCATGAGTTCCAGGCCACCTTGAGACTAAATAGTGAATTCCAGGTTAGCCTGGACTAGAGTGAGACCCTACCTTGAGAAACAGAACAAAAAAGAGAGAGACAGTCAGTTCAAACATTTACTGGGGAAGCTGGGCATGGTGCCACATGCCTTTAATCCCAGCACTTGGGAAGCAGAGGTAGGATTGCTGTGAGTTTGAGGCCACCCTGGTCACCTGGGCTAGAGTGAGAACTTACCTTGAAAACAAAAACAAAAACAAAAGAACGAAAAAGAAAAAGAAACCCCAAACCAAACATTTATTGGGGGTGCCTTCACAGGACCAATCCCAAACCATGATACAGGCCCCAGACTGCCCTTTCCCATCAGCCACCTGCTAAATACATGCACAAGGGTAGCTTTGTATCACGAACCTTCTGGCCTTTCTTTCCAAAGGTGCTTGATAAAGTTAAATGTATTGAGACATGGAATTGGTAAACTCGCACAGAACCATTTCCTTTCTGTGATCACTGACTTAGAACCTGTGGCCTTAAGCATGTTAAGAGCTGAGCCCCAGCCCACAAGAAACACTAATGCTAGTGTGTGTGTGTGTGTGTGTGTTTACTGGAGATTTTGAATCTAGCACCTAGTACATATTTTATAAGCACTGAACTAGATCTCCAGTAACCTTTATTTTTATTTTTCGAAATAGTGTCTCACTGTAGCCCAGGCTGACCTGGCACTCACAACAATCCTCCTACCTCAGCCTCCTGATGGCTGGGATTACAGGTGTATGCCACCATGCCCTGATCATATTTATTTATTTATTTTAGAATAAGCGTGCCAGGGCCTCCAGCTGCTGCAAACTAACTCCAAACATATGTGCCACCTCATGCATCTGGTTTACATGGGTCCTGGAGAATTGAACCTGGCTCCTTTGGCTTTGCAAGTAAGCGCCTTAACCGCTAAGCCATCCCTCCAGCCCCATATTTATTTTTTGTGACAGGTTCTCACTAAGTTGCCCAGGTGACCTTGAACTTTTTTGTTTGTTTTGCTTTTTGTTCTTCAAGGTAGGGTTTTATTGTAGCTCAGGCTGACCTGGAATTCACTACGTAGTCTCAGGGTGGCCTTGAACTCATGGCAATCCTCCTATCTCTGCTTCCAGAGTGCTGGGATTAAAGGTGTGCGCCACCGTGCCCGGCTTGAACTTTTTTTTGTTTTTTAATTATATTTACTTTTCTTTGTTCTTAAAAAAAATAATATTTTCACTTTTTAAAATTTATTTGCATGTGGTTATAAGTATGTTCACACCAGGGTCTCTTGCTGCTGTAAACAAATTCCAGACATTTGCGTCACTTTGTATCTGACTTTACGTGGGTGCTGAGAAATTGAACCTGGGCCAGCAAGTTTTGCAAGCAAGTGCCTTTAAGCACTGAACATCTCTCCAGCCCCTAACCTTGAACTTTTAAAAAGTACTTTCAAGGTATTTTGTTTATTTGAGAGAAAGAGGCAGATAGAGCAAGAGAGAGAAAATGTGTGCACCACAGCCTCTAGCCACTGCTAGAACTCCAGATGCATGTGCTACCTTGTGCATCTGGTTTTATGTGGGTACTTGTGAGTCGAATCTGGGTCCTTTGGCTTTGCCAGCAAGCTTCTTAATCACTAAGCCAACTTCCATCAATATAAACAATATAACATGAAGCCGGGTGTGGTGGCACACACCTTTAATCCCAGCACTATGGAGGCAGAGGTAGGAAGATCACTGTGAGTTCAAGGCCACCCTGAGACTATATAGTGAATTCCAGGTCAGCCTGAGCTAGAGTGAGACCCTGCCTCGCAAAACAAAACAAAACAAAACAAAACAACAACAACAAAAAACCAATATAACATGATTATAATCCCCTCCTACCACCTCCCTTTTCTTCTTCCCAAATCCCTCCTCCACTAAATCCCTTCTTTTTTCCAACTAGTTCCTCCTCCTCTCCTCTTCCTCCTCTTCTTTCTTTGAGGTAGGGTCTTGCTCTAGCCCAGGCTGACCTGGAATTCACTAAGTAGTCTCAGGCTGACCTTGAACCCACAGGGATCCTCCTACCTCTGCCTCCTGAGTGCTGGAATTAAAGGCGTGCGCCACCACACCAGGCCCTTTTCTGTTTTGATGTCATCATTTCCCCCCTTCTGTTATGCACGTCTTGTGTAGGTAGCATCAGCCATTGTTTGGTCATGAATATCAAGGCCACATTGTGTCTGGATGACGGCATTGTAAGCAGTCCTCCCTTCCTTTGGCTCCTACATCCTTTCCTCCACTGCTTCTAAGCCTTGCAGGCTGTGATAGAGATGCCTCGCTTGGTGCTGGAAGACTCCACTGTCACTACTTCTCAGCACTCTGAGGAGTGCTCAGTCTCCCTGGTGGTCAGCACCATCTGAAAAGAGAAGCTTCACTACCCACAAGCGAGAGCAGCATTAATACATGGACATAAATGTAAGTGTTTAGAGGGCCATTTGGTGGCCACAATAGATCCATTTAGCCAGACAACAGTAGTGGTTTCCCCTTATGTCCTTCCAGCCATAGGCTTTCAGTACCAGGCAGGAATTCCCTCCTGTGGAGTGGGCCTCAAGGCCAATCAAAGGGCACCTGGTTTCCCTGAAACTCTTGAACTGCTTTGTTTCCAATTCAGGTGCCCAGTGCTCTAAGTGACCCTGAGAACTGTAGTTGTGTATGTATATTTGTGTCTATATATTCATATATTTTTAAATTTATTATTATTTTGGTTTCTTGAGGTAGGGTCTCACTCTAGCTCAGGTTGACATGGAATTCACTGGGTAGTCTCAGGGTGGCCTCGAACTCACAGCGATCCTCCTACCTCTGCCTCCTGAGTGCTGGGATTAAAGGCGTGCGCCACCGTACCTGGTTACAGAAAGAATGGGTAGGTCAAGGTCTCTAGCTGCTGCAAATGGACTCCAGATATGTGCACCATTTTTGCATCTGGCTTTACATGGGTACTGAGGAATCGAACTCAGGTCCTTAGGCTTTGTAGGCAAGTGCCTTAACCACTGAACCATCTCTATAGCCTTCCGCCTTTTTTTTTTTTTTTTTTTTTTTTTTTTTTAGTGTTTAGAGGTAGGGTCTCACTCTAGTCTAGGCTGACCTGGAATTCAGTATATAGTCTCAGGGCCGGGCGTGGTGGCACACACCTTTAATTCTACCTTATTTTTTGAGACAAGGTCTCTCATTAACCTAGAGCTTCAACAGATCTGGCTATTCTAGCTAGCCAGTGAGTGTCGGGACCCCTGTCTCCACTTCCCCAGTGCTGGGATTACAGGTTTGTGCCACCATGCCCAGCATTTTCATGTGGATCCTTGGGATCTGAACTCAGGTCCTCATGCTTGTGTGGCTGGCACTTTACCCAACGAACATCAGCCCAAGAAACAAAGGGGAGCTCCACTCAGGGGGCACGCCATGATCCAGTCGCTGAAGACCATGGTATAGACCGCACCTCCGGCATGGTGTGGCGGCTCAGCCTGTGACCACAGCACTTCGGAGAAGGAGGCAGGAGGATAGCTGCAAGTCCCAGACCAGCCTGGGCTGCATAGCGAGTTCAAGGTCAGCCTGCTGTACATAGTGAGACCCTGTCAATCAACCAACCAATCAATAAAATCTTTTAAATATGTCTCATTATATTTATACCTTCCTTTAAAAAAAATTCTTATTTATTTATTTATCAGAGAGATTGAGAGAGAGAGAGAGAGAGAGAGAATGGGTGCACCAGTGCTTCCAGCCACTGCAAACTAATTCCAGACACAGGTGCCACCATGTGCGTCTGGCTTGTGTGGGTTCTGGGGAATTGAACATGAATCCTTAGGCTTTGCAGGCAAGTGCCTTAAACATTAAGCCAACTCTCTGGCCCTATGCTCTCTTTTTAAAAAAAAATATTTTATTTTTATTTACTTGAAAGAGAGAGAGAAAGAGAGAGAAAGAGAATGGGCACAGCAGGACTTCTAGCCACTGCAAATGAACTCCAGACGCATGCACCACCATGTGCATCTGGCTGACATGGGACCTGGAGAATTGAACCTGGGTCCTTTGGCTTTGCAGGAAAGTGCCTTAACTACTAACCCATCCCTCCAATCCTAGTCTCTCTCTCTTTTTAATTTTTATGACTTAAGTGGTTATTTATTGAGGTTTTTTTTTTTTTTTTGGAGAGAGGGTCTTATGTAGCCCAGGGCTGTAGCTGAGGATGACCTTGAAGTTCTGATCCTTCTGGCTCCACCTCTCAAGTGTTTGAACAGTAGGAATATGCTACATCGCCCAGTTTGTAAAGGGCTGGGGATTGAACCCAGGGCCTCGTGCATGCTAGGCAAGCACTCTATCTACTGAGCTACCTCCCCAATTCTCCTTTTTTAGAGCCTTAAGAATACACAATAGGGGACCGAAGAGATTGCTTAGTGGTTAAGGTGCTTGACAACAAAGCCAAAGGACCCAGGTTTGATTCCCCAATACCCATGTAAAGCCAGATACACAAGGTGGCACATGGACTTGGAGTTCATTTGCGGTGTCTAGAGGCTATGGCACTCCCATTCTTTCTCCTTCTCTCTCTCTTTCTGTCTACTTGCAAATACATAAATAAGTACTTTTTTAAAATAAGGAATACACAATAGGGCTGGGTAGATAGCTCAGTGGAATAACTCCTGTGAACTGGAGTTTGGATCCTCATCAGCCATGCAAGAATGCAGGGTGGGCACGACAGCCCACCTGTGATCCCAGCACTCAGGAGGCAGAGACATGGGATCGCCAGCGCAAGCTGGCTAGCTAGACTAGCTGAACTGGTGAGCTCTAGTTTCAAGTGACAGTCCCTGCCTCAGTAAATAAGGTGCAGAGCCATTGAAGAAGACACCCGACTTCAACCTCTGGCCTCCACACACATGCACGCACGTGTGCACCTACACACAAGTGTGACCACACATATGCACACGCACTACACACACAACAAAAACAGAATATAGGGATGGAGAGATGGCTTAGCAGGTTAAGGTGCTTGCCTGTGAAGCCTAAGAACTCACGTTCGAATCTCCAGGGCCCATGCAGCCATAGGTACAGTGATATAAACATGCAATGTTGTACATGCACCACAAGGGGGCACATGCATCTAAAGTTCATTTACAGTTGCTGAAGGTCCTGGTGTGCCCATTCTCTCTCTCTTTCTCTCTCTCTCAAAATTAAAGAGAGAGAGAGAGAGAAAGAGGGAGAGAGACAGAAAGAGAGAGATATATAGAGAGAACACACGATAATATAGCCTGCAGAATTTTAATGTTCAGTGAAGAGGTTTTTGTTTTGTCTTGTTTTTGAGACAGGATCTCATGACATAGCCTAGGCTGGCCTCAAATTTATGATACTCCTGTCTCAGCTTCCCAAGTGCTTTAAAAAAATTTAAATAGGGCTGGAGAGATGGCTTAGCGGTTAAGGTGTTTGCCTGCAAAGCAAAAGACCTTGGTTCAGTTCCCCAGGACCTGCATAAGCCAGATGCACAAAAGGGAGCATGCGTCTGGAGTTTGTTTGCAGTGGCTGGAGGCCCTGGCATGCCCATTCTCTCTCTCCCTCTCTCTGCCTCTTTCTCTCTCTCGAATAAATAATAAAAATAAAGTTTAAAAAATTAAAATAAGGTGGCAGAAAGAATGTAAGAGCCAAAGGAAGGGCAGGACTCCATACAACATGCTCCCTCCAGACACAAAATGGCCTGGATATCCATGGCCTCACAGTGCCTGACACTACCTGCATAAGACCATCATAAGAGGAGGAAAAGATCAAGACATCAAAAGTAAAAGAGAGACTGAATGAGATGGGGAGGGGGTATGATGGAGAGTGGAGTTTCAAAGGGGAAAGTGGGGGGAGGGAGGGTATTACCATGGGGTATTTTTTATAATCATGGAAGTTGTTAATAAAAAATTTTTTTAAGTTAAAAAAATTAAAATAGCTGCTTTGACAGACAATAAAAAGAAATTTTATAAAAATACTATTGTGTTTTTCTCACACATTATTTGCTTAATTGGATTCTAGTATTAATTAGTAACAATAGTCTCTTTTCCTACTATTTTGTTTAATTATCAGAAGAACAAATAATGGGGGCTGGAGAGATGGCTTAGCAGTTAAGTGTTTGCCTGTGAAACCTAAGGACCCCTGGTTCGAGGCTCGATTCCCCAGGACCCACGTTATCCAGATGCACAAGGGGGCGCACGGCGTCTGGAGTTCGTTTGCAGTGGCTGGAGGCCCTGGTGGACCCATTCTCTCCCTCTCTCTCTCTCTCGCTGCCTCTTTCTCTGTCTTGTCACTCTCAAATAAATAAATAAAAATGATAAACAAAAAATTTTTAAAAATTTAAAAAAAGAAAAACAAATAATGGGAGATATATAATTCCAAGTAAGCACTTAGGTTCACATTTTTACAGTAAAGTAATAAAATCTATTATATATTATTATACTTTGTAGCTTTTGTTTGGTATGACTGTGCCCCATATTGGTTCTCTAACAGGCTGATTACCTGAAAGTAAGGGAACTGGCTGCTTTCTGCAAACTGGGGCCAGGTGGACACATTGCAGTTTGGCGATGTCACCAGGTCTTAGCTGTCTGCTGTCCTTGCGTTCCCTCTCTCGGTACTGTAGGTTATGGTTTTCTCTCCCAGCAATCTCTTTTTATTCTTTATTTTTATTTGAGGTAGGGTCTCACTGTAGCCCAATCTGACCTGGAATTCACTATGCAATCTCAGGCTGCCCTTGAACTCACAGCCATCCTCCTACCTCTGTCTCCCAAGTGCTAGCATTAAAGGCATGCGCCACCATGTCCGGCTCCCCAAGCAATCTTGTGTTTTTTTTTGTTTTTTGTTTTTTTTTTAATATGGAATGCTTCACGAATTTGTGTGTCCTCCTTGGGCAGGGGCCACGCTGATCTTCTCTGTATGGTTCCAATTTTAGTATATATGCTGTGAAGGGAGCACTCCCCAAGCAATCTCACGGAGGCCACGGAGGCGCTTTCCCAAACATGGCTTTAAGATTATGTCTCCTTGGGCGCCTTTGGGTCACTCATGTTCTCAAGCCACTTGGGGTCTCCAAAGGCAGTGGCCAAGCATGGGTTCTGCGTTTAGCCCCAGTGTTGGGGAGCAACCCATGCTCAGTGAGCTGGAGAAGGTTCCACAGGAGGGACGGAGGGAGGGTCCTTCCCAGAAGAGAGCGGGCATGCTACGCAGTCAGTAGCTGCCCATTACCTCTTTGGCAGGGAGCCAAATGCTTTCTGCTAAATCATTTTTGGGCCAAGTCCCTGGAGCCAAACAAACACACATCCATTCTATCACTTACCATATTGTGTGGAAATGACCTCCTGATGTATCTCTCACTGGGCAGCAACTTTCTCAAGGACAGGGACCACATCTGCTTCCTACCCTGTGCTGGGCACCTCGCAATCATCCAGACACATGCTAGCTGCATAAGCTTGGCCCTGGCCGCCCTTCTCGCCTGACAGGCTCACATTCCCTGCGTCATCTCTCCACTCCACTTCATCTCTGCCTGCAGAGCTTAGCTCCACCAGACCTCTCCCCTGCCTTCCCACTGGCTGTGCTTCTGTCTCCCAGACATTCAACTCCACGTTCAGGCAATTTAATAATTTGAAGTCAGCCTGGAGAGATGGCTTAGCAGTCAAGGCACTTGCCTGCGAAGCCTAAGGAACCAGGTTCAATTCCCCAATACCTGCATAAGCCAGATGCACATAGTGGTGCATGTGTCTGGAGTTTGTTTGCAGTGGCTGGAGGCCTTGGCATACCCATTCTCTCTCTTTCCCTCTTCTTGTCTCTCTCAAATAAATAAATAAAATATTTTTAAAAATAACTTGAAGTCTTCATCCCAGAATGTTCTCCTCCTGCACGGTGGCCCTGTTGCTCATTCCGTTTAGTCAGTCAGTCCATTCCCAGGCCTGCCTCCCTGACCCCTCTCAGGTCCCCCCGTGAGTGCTTCTCCAGTGCAGGCTGAGAGTGGTAGGAACCAGGTCCCAGCTGGCTCAGGCCCAGACCAGTGACACTTGAGTTTTGTAGGCTTCAGGCATGGTGGCTCTGTCCAGGGCCTGTCTTGGAGCACAGGACTCCTTGCATCCAGTCGTCTTCTATGAACGGATATCATCCTCTTATCCTTGGAGATGACTCCCCCAAAAGCCCTCCATGATGCCCATCCCAAGCACCAGCCCTCTGTGCTCTCCTCTTCCCAGTCTCCTAGCCTCTTGCATGCTTGCGTTCATTCGTCTTAAAAAAGGAGGGATGGAAGCCGGGCGTGGTGGTGCATGCCTTTAATCCCAGCACTCGGGAGGCAGAGGTAGGAGGATCGTCGTGAGTTCGAGGCCACCCTGAGACTACATAGTGAATTCCAGGTCAGTCTGGGCTAGAGTGAGACCCTACCTCGAGAAACCAAAAAAAAAAAAAAAAAAAAAAGGAGGGATGGCTTAGTGGTTAAGACGCTTCCCTGCAAAGCTAAAGGACCCAGGTTTGATTCCCCAGGACCCACGTAAACCAGATCTACAAGGTGGCGCATGCATCAGGAGTTGGTTTGCCGAGATTGATGGCCCTGGCACACCAATTCTGTCTGTCTGTCTCTGTGTGTGTGTGTTTCTCAAATAAATAAATAAATAAAAATTGGAAAATGTTTTAATTTTTATTTATTTATTTGAGAAAGAGAAAGAGGGAGGGAGAGAGAAAGAATGAGCTTGCCAGGACCGCTAGCTGCTGCAAACAAACACCAGACACATGTACCACCTTGTGTATCTGGTTTATGTGGGTTCTGAGGAATTGTGCCTTAACCGCTAAGCCATCTCTCCGGCCCTCATTCATCTTTTTTAAATTTTATTTATATCTATTTATTTATTTGACAGAGAAAGAGGGAGAGAGAGTGAGAATGGGCACGCCAGGGCCTCCAGCCACTGCAAAAGAACTCCAGACGTGTGCGCCCTCTTGTGCATTTGGCTAACGTGGGTCCTGGGGAAATCGAACCTGGGTCCTTTGACTTTGCAGGCAAATGCCTTAGCCGCTAAGCCATCTCTCCAGCCCTCATTCATCTTTTTAGAGCATTTTATTTATGTATTTGAGAGAGAGAGAGACAGAGACAGAGAGAGAGAGAGAGAGAGAGAGAGGCGTGCCAGGGCCTCCAGCCACTGCAAACAAACTCCAGATGCATGCAGCACCTTGTGCATCTGGCTTATGGGTCCTGGGGAATCAAACCTGGGTCCTTTGGCTTTGCAGGCCGCTAAGCCATCCCTCCAGCCCTTATTTATCTTTGCAGAAGTACACGTGGCTAGCGCTCCACAGGAGCAAAGCTGGCTGTGGCGAGGCCTCTGCGGCCTTACAGGTGCCTCTACTTACCTATTTCTCCCTCCAGACCACAAGTGCCAAGAAGGCAGGAATGGGGCCCCCAGCATGTACTCCTCCATGGCTAAATGAATGAGCCTGCAGGCCGCGGGGGCCAGTGGCGGGGAGCTGGGGAACTTTACAAAGAGCCAGATAGAAAATATTTTGACCTCACAGGCCATACTGTCCTTGTCACCACAAGAAAGCAGCCTGGGGCAGCGCATAAATACAGCTGCATTTACAAAGGCAACGGGAAGCTTGTGGGCTGAAATTAGCCTCCGACCCTCAGCCCCCAGCTACAGGAATGAACATCCCCCACTCCAAGTGACGCCTGCTCAGCGGCCCTCCTGGCACTCCCTCGCCTGCCCCACCTCCGATCTCCCCAAGCATCTCATTCCTAGGACAGTGTCTGTCTCCTGCAGGTTCACAGCCACTTGACCAGATCTCACTTCCTTCACCCAGGCATGTTGGCACAGGCCTGTCATCCCAGCCCTCTGGAGATAGAAGCAGGGAGATCAGGTGTTCAAAGTCATCTTCTGAGTTTGAGGCCAGCCCAAGCTATAAAAAAAAAAAAAATCAACCAAATAAAAAATTTCACAGGCTGGAGAGATGGCTTAGCGGTCAACAGCATTTGCCTGCGAAGCCTAAGGAGCCTGGTTCAATTCCCCAGGACCCATGTAAGCCAGATGCACAAGGGGTGCACACATCTTGAGTTCATTTGCAGTGGCTAAAGGCCCTGGCATGCCCATTCTCTCTTTCTCTCTGTCTGCCTCTTCTTCTCTCTTTCTCTCAAATAAATAAATAAAAATATCTTTAAAAAGCACTTTAAAAAAATTCACCTTCTTAGGCAGGCTTCCTGCAGCCCTGTCACCTCTCATGGATGCCATGGTGAGTCCTGTGGACCAGGGAGGCAGTTGGAAGCACCAGGAGGCAGCCTAGGGCTGGCACTGGCCTTCTCCCCGGCACCCGTGGAAGCTTTGTGGGCAGAGCGCCTCAGCAGAGGCTCGAACAGGGAGAAGGAGCCACGTGGTCCCACCTGCACCTGCTACGGTCACACGCTGATCTTCCCAGGCCCCTTTGGAGGGCTTCCGAAACTCTTCGCCCTCAGTTCAAGTGGAGTTTTAGGAGCTGAGAAGATGGCTCAGAGGTTAAAGGCGCTTGCTCACAAAGCCTGCCAGCCTGAGATTCGATTTCCCAAGCCTCCCAAAACGTGATGCAAGTGACTACTGTTTATTTTTAGTGGCAAGAAGCCCTAGCATATGTGTGCATGTGCACACACACATACACAACATGCACACACATACAACATGTGCACACACACACACACACAACATGCAAACACATACAACATGCGCACACACACAACACACACACATATACAACATGCACACACACATGCAACATACACACACATATAACATGCACACACACACACAGCATGCACACACAACATGCGCACACACACAACATGCACACATATATACAACATGCACATACAACATGCACACACAACATGCACACACACATACATAATTTTTTAATATTTTATTTATTTGACAGAGAAAGAGGGAGAGAGAGAGAGAGAGAATGGACACACCAGGGCCTCCAGCCACTGTAAACGAACTCCAGATGTGTGCAGCCCCTTGTGCATTAGACGCGGGTACTGGGGAATCGAACCTGGGTCCTTAGGTATTGCAGGCAAACACCTTAACCACTAAGCCATCCCTCCAGCCCAGACGAATAATTTTTAAGTCGGATTCTGGGGTTGGAGAGATGGTTCAGGGGTTAAGTGAGCTTAATGTACAAGCATGAAGGCCTGAGGGGGCCTGAGACAGCCACAGTTACAATCTCTAGATCCTATGTAAACAGCTGGGCCTGTACCTTGAGTCTTTTCAGCCCCCTAAGCTCTAGAATTAGTAAAAACGCTGGGCGTGGTGGCGCACGCCTTTAATCCCAGCACTCGGGAGGCAGAGGTAGGAAGATCGCCGTGAGTTCGAGGCCACCCTGAGACTACATAGTAAATTCCAGGTCAGCCTGAGCTAGAGCGAGACCCTACCTCAGAAAACAAAACAAAACAACAACAACAACAAAAGAATTAGTAAAAACGTAGAAGAGACTAAAACTTAAAATATGGCCAGGTGAAAGAGCACTGGAGTGGAGCAGAGCACCCAATGCTCCACTCCAGCCACCACAGGCACGGAAGGGCCTCTGCCACAGGCAGGCCTATGGGGCAACAAAAGGGCACACACATGTGCACACACTGCGTGCACACACACACACACACACACACACAAAGTAAGTGGGGTTCTATGCCTAAGGGGAGAAGGGACGTCACAACAGACATCAGCGCCCTTACCACAAGCCCTCCCCACAGCCGGTACTCCTCTACAGACACAGAAAACACAGAGGCTCCATGTGTCCTGCAGCTGCCTCTGGGGGTTCAAGAGCCATACCAGGGGGAAGAGAGAGTGGGGTGACCTATGGGAAGAGAGGAGACATTTTGCCCCTTTACCAAACACAGGCATCCCAGAGGCATCCGCAGTCACACTGCTGAAGAAAATGAGGCCGAGAGAGGGGCAGGGACCTGCCTGGAGCCACACAGCAGGGCACTTTGTCACTGACCCTGTGGCCCACCATTCCGGCAAAGGGCAGAGTTGCTCTGGGATCTGGGTGTCCACCGGGGCTCCTGAAACCTGCCCTGTCTAGGGAGTGGAAATTAGGCCCAGGTTTTCTGCGGGTGAGTCAAGACGCAGCAGTGAAGGACCAGCTTGTCAACTGACTTTACAGATAGATTCAGAAGTTGGGGAGGAAACAGGAGGAGGCGAGCCGAGTTCTTTCCTGTCCCAGTGGGGGGGGGGGGGGGGAGCTCTACCATGCTCGCTCTGCCTGGGAAGTGAGAAGGAGGTAAACAAAGGCCAGAGTGCAGGTGGGCTCCAAGGAGCGACGGCGAGAGTGGAGTCTCTAACCTCAGAGGGTTAGAGAAGGGCTCAGTAGGTAAAGTACACTTACAAGCATGAGGACCTGAGTTCGATCCCCAGCACCCATGTAGAACGCTAGATGTGGTGATGCATGCCTATAATCCCAGTGCTAGGGAGGCAGAGATAGGGGGGGGGTCTCTGGGGTCTTGCTGGCTCTTGTCCAGCCAAATGGATAAGCTCTGGATCATGAGAGACCCTGTCTCAAAATACATATGGTGGCTGGAGAGATGGCTTAGCGGTTAAGGCATTTGTCTGCAAAGCCAAAGGATTCTAGTTCGATTCTCCAGGACCCACGTAAGCCAGAAAGCACAAAAGGGCACATGCATCTGGAGTTTGGTTACAGTGGCCGAAGGCCCTGGCGTGCCCTTTCTCTCCCTCTCTGCCTCTTTTTCTGTATCAAGTAAATAAATAAAATATTTTAAAAAAAAGGAATATGGGGGGACCTGAAAAGATGGCTCAGTGAAAGGCTTGGGGGTTCTATTCCCCAGGAACCACGTAAAGCTGGATGCAAAGTGGTGCTTGTGTGTCCCATGTGCACCCATTCACACTCACACACACACACACAATTAAAAACAAATGATGGGCTGAGAGATGGCTGAGCAGTTAAAGCCAGAGGACCCAGGTTCAATTCCCCAGGACCCACCTAAGGCAGATGACCCACATTCACCAGATGTACAGGTGGCGCATGTGTCTGGAGTTTGTTTGCAATGGCTGGAGGCCCTGGAGTACCCATTCTTTCTCACTCTATCTGCCTCTCTCTCTTTCTGTCTGTCTGTCTGTCTCTCTCTCTCAAATAATAAATAAGTAAAAATAAAGTATTAAGCCTGGCATGGTGGCACACACCTTTAATTCCTGCACTTGGGAGCAGAGGTAGGAGGATCATCATGAGTTCGAAGCCACCCTGAGACTACATAGTGAATTCCAGGTCAGCCTGGGTTACAGTGAGACCCTACTTTGAAAAACCAAAAAATAAAAAAAATTGAAAAAATGAGTATAGTGGAGATCGATTAAGGAAGATACTCCATTGACCTATGTCCTCCACATACACACTGGACTTACAGAGAGGAGAGAGAGAGAGAGAGAGAGAGAGAGAGAGAGAGAGAGAGAGAGAGAGAGAGAGAGAGAGAGAGAGATTGAGAGAGAGAGAAATCAGCCCTTCCTGATTACAGCCCAGTGTCCTGACCTGTGACCAAAGGTGAGTGAGGCTGGCCCTGATTGTGACTGCAGTTATCCCAGCCGCCACCAGGTGGCGGGCCTGCCCAGTTCTAAAGGACTAGCTGCTGGGAGTTGGGATGATTCGGTTGGATGATGGATTTGCTTATTCATCCTTTATTTATTTCTCACTCGTCATTCATTCATGATTTCTTCACGTTTGACTCTCTCCACATGTGCCAGCAGGCACGGTACTAGGCGTGGGGGCGCCTCTCCTCTTGTACTCAGCAGCCCCGCAGGCTATCCACAGCCAGACCCCTAATGGAGGCAGATGGCTGCGGACCAGGCTCGAAGCCGCACCGCCTGCTTCCTGGGCCGCTTCCTGCTGCAGCCACGTGGCCCGCTGCCCCTTGTCCTTCATTTTGTAACACGGCCAGCAGGCAGTGGGCCCTGAGCGAGGTTTGGATCTCTTCCCATCTCCGTCTCAGGTCGCCCACAGTGGGTCTCAGGTGTAGCCGCACAGCAGTCCCCGGGGCCGACCGAGGTTTTCTTCAGTTCTCTTCCTCCTCCAACCAAGCTCAACCTCAAACCGCCAGCCTCAGCCCGCCTGCTTCCTGAGGCTCCGTCCTGACCGCTTTGCGCAGCGTGTCCAGAGGATGAGCTCCTAGAGAGGAGGGCTGCGCCTGGGGTCCCGTCGCCTTTCCTCGAGCTCCACTCCGACCCCTCCCCGCGGGCTCACGGGCTTCTTGTGTGTTGGAAGCATCCACCCCTTTGGCTGCTGACAGGGCACCTTTCTTTCTCTCTTTCCTTTTTTCCTTCTTTTTAATTTTTATTTATTTGAGAGAAAGACAGAAAGAGAGAGAATGGGAGCTCCAGGGCCTCCAGCCACTGAAAACAAGCTCCAGGCGCATGCACCCACTTGTGCATCTGGCTTATGTAGGTCCTGGGGAATGGAACCAGGGTCTTTTGGCTTTGCAGGCGAAAGCCTTAACCAGCCCTCCTCCTCCTTCTTTTTTTTTTTTTTTTTTGGTTTTCGAGATAGGGTCTCACTCTAGCCCAGGCTGACCTGGAATTCACTATGGAGTCTCAGGGTGGCCTTGAACTCACAGCCATCCTCCTACCTCTGCCTCCTGCGTGCACCACCACGCCTGGCTGTGTGAAATAAATACTTTAAAAAAAAAAGGAGGAGCTGGGCATGGTGATGCACACCTTTAATCCCAGCACTCGGGAGGCAGAGGTAGGAGGATTGCTGTGAGTTCAAGGCCAGCCTGAGACTACATAGTGAATTCCAGGTCAGCCTGGGCTAGAGCAAGACCCTACCTTGAAAAATCAACCAAAACCTTATTCATTTACTTATGAGCTGAGAGACAGAAGAAGAGAGAGAGTATGGGTGTGCCAGGGCCTCTGCATGTGCTACTTTGCGCATCTGGCTTTATGTGGGGACTGGGAAATGAAGCCTGGGCCCGGATCAGCTTTGCAAGCAAGTGCCTTTAACCGATGAGCCGCCGTCTCTTTAGCCCCACACGATTCCCTTCTGAGAACAGCCTTCGGAGGACAGGTGCTTCAGAGCCTGACACCGGTGGTCCCCACGGACATGGACTTCCTCACTCAGTGAAGGTGATTGCATGCAGTTATGCAAAGACGAGACCACAAGAGCCACGGGCAAGGCAAGACAAGCTGAAGAGCTCACAGCACATGCGAAGCTAGAGGAGCACGGGCCCATCGCGGTGAGGGTGCCTCCCTAAGACCTCTCGGGGTGCAACCTCGGTCCTCACTCTTTGAACAGGGTTACCCCGAGGCATCCATGCCCAGAAGCTGTGAACACTCAGGAAGAGTGCGGGCCACCACCCAGCCTTGCATCCCTTCTCCCATCTCGGCTTCCCTGCGATGGGACCCCTTCCCTCAGCCAGGCCCCAGGCCTTCTGACTCACAGTATAGCTCAGCTGTAAGGCATCTGGCCATGCCCATAGCCTTGGCATCTGGCCTGCTTGCTGAACATGAAGGGCACCCTCCTGGGACCTTGCTAGCAGCCCTTCCATGAGGGTTCTGTTCACGGAACCCACCCCACTCTTCAGAACTTCTCATCTGAGAAGTGGGGTGGGGGGCGGGGGGGTGGCCCAGGCCCGCGCTGCTGTATGCCAGGTGGAGTGGGAGTCCCGATCTTATCAGCTCATCACATTCCAAGCATTCCCAGGGGGCAGAGTGGGGGAAGGCAGTCCCAGCGAGCGAGCGAGCGAGCGGAAGAATGCCTCTGACTTCAATATCCTGGGTCTGTTTGCTCCCTCCCGGCCCCCTCCCCCTCGCCTCCCCGCCAGGCTCCCTCCGCTGCGGTCTTACCCTATGTTCTAGCTGCTCGCGCTCAGCCGGCTTGCTTTTCCTGCGCCGTTCTTCCCTCCCTTCCATTTTCTCCCCAGTTTTTCAGCCATCTTCTTCCTGCTACCCCCAGACTTTGTGGTGAGAGCCTGAGAGACAGATGTGTTCTGAGTTCTATGTGTCCCTACCTGGCCAGGGCTCCTCCCATTCCTGGGACCCCCCGGGTTCTAGGGTCCCAGTCTGCCCTCTAAGCCCCTCCACAAGACTGAAGTCTGGCTCTCTAACTACCCAGATTTATCCCCAAAGCCTCCTTCCACGGGTTAAATTTGAGGTCAGCCCCCTATTTCCCACCCACACCCCAGGCCCCCTGTGTGCAGGGTGAGGTCTGGTACTCCGACAAAGTTGTCCTGGGCCTAGAACAATCACATATATGGCTCTTGGCCTCTGGCCACATCTGGAATCCTGACCACAGTGCAGTGGCTGAAGGCAGGGACCCCAGAGCATGAATTCTAGGTTTGGTTCTGCTCCTAGCTTGCTGAGTGACCCCGGGCTATTTGCTGTCCTGCTCTGAGCCTCAGCATCTCTGAGCAACGACAGGATGGATTGGTGGTTCCCATACTCCAGAGCCAACGGGGCACACCCAGCAATCCTGGCCTAGGCCAGAGTTTTGACCACCTTTTTCTTTTATCTTGTTTTGTTTTCAAAATAAATTTTATTTATTTATTTTCAAGGAGAGGGAGAGAGAGAAGCCACTAGAAGCAGCAGAGCCTCCTGCCACTGCCAGTGAACTCCGGATGCCTCGTGTCACTTGCGGTGGCTTCACGTGCGTGTGCCACCACCCCCAGCTATGCTTTTCTTTTTAGTATTTTATTTTTATTTATTTGTTAGAGAGAAAGAGGGAGAGAGAGTGTGTTGCAGTCAGGTTTGCATTGCTGGTAGAAATTGCCCAACCAAGAGCAGCTTGTGGGAAAAAGAGGCTTTGTTTTGGCTTACAGGCTTGAGGGGAAGCTCCACAATGGCAGGGGGAAACGATGGCATGAGCAGAGGGTGGACATCACCCCCTGGCCAACATAAGGTGGGCAATAGCAACAGGAGAGTATGCCAAACACTGGCTTGGAGAAACTGGCTATAATACCCATAAGCCTGCCCCCAACAATACACCACCTCCAGGAGGCTTTAATTTCCAGTTGCCATCAACTGGGGACCTAGCAGCCACAGCACCTAAGTTTATGCGGGACACCTGAACCAAACCACCACATTCCACCCCTGGCCCCCATAAACTGATAGTCATACGTGATATAAAATTCAATGCATTCATCCAGCTTTAAAAGTCCCCATAGTTTTTTATCAATTCCAACAATGCTTATACATCCCCATAGTCAAGGTCTTTTAACTGAGCCATAATACCAAAAAATAACCTCAAAAAAAAAAAAAAAAAAGAAAACCACACATAGTGGCACAGAATAAACACACTGCAAAAGATGGCATTGGGCATAGCAAAGAATTACTCAAGCAATACATGATTTAAATAGGTCAAACAACAAACTCTGTAGCTCCAAGTCCAACAACTCTAGCAAGTGACAAGTCTCCAAGTCCAATAATTCTAAGCAGCAACAAGTCTGTGGAGTTCCAATTCCACCCCTCCAGCTGGGCTACTCACAGTCCTGGAAAACTTCATCAGGGCCAGCAGCTCTCCTTAGCAGCCATCTCGTGGTCCCAGCATCTCCACTGGGTCTCCACTGCAACCCATGGTTCATCCTCATGGCCCCATGGGGGTCTCTATGCAGGCATCCAGCAAACCTGCTTCACACTGCCCATGGCCATTTCCAAAACACAAGACCGTGTTGCAAACTCAATGACCATTTCTTATACTCCATAATACCAGGTAGGGTGCCAATTTGTTAATCCAGGGGCAAAATAAAGCAAACTTTGAAGAACAGGACACTTCCTTGAGCACTCAGGCCCCTTCAAAAGAGTCTACAATCTTCCTGTTGCCCCAGTGCAGGTCAGCTAGCCCAATCTCAAAGGTTGTAATCTCTCAATTGCAGCTGAATGGGCAGCAGTTCACCCAAAGATTTTTCTTTCTGTGCCATATCCCTCTGCTTACACCAGTTCATTTCTACACAAAGCAACCCTGCACAACTTCTCAGGACATGGGTATAACAAGCTTCTTACACAAACTGCTAGCCCAGTCCAAGCAAAGCTCTTCTCACCCTCATAAGGCAAACCTCACAGTCCATAGTTCTTACTGCATTCAGGTCTTTCAACTCTGACCAGAACAGTTCATCAAGCTGTACTTACAGCACTGCAAAGCATCTCTTAGGCCAAGGTTTCAAACCCTTCCACATTCCTCTTGAAAATCAGCTCCAAAAGGCCAAAGCCACACAGTCAGGTGTCTAGCAGCAACCCCACTCCTCAGTACCACTTTCCTGTTGCAGTCTGGTTCACATTGCTGGTAGAAATCACCCAACCAACAGCAGCTTGTGGGAAAAAGAGGTTTATTTTGGCTTACAGGCTCGAGGGGAAGCTCCACGATGGCAGGGGAAACAATGGCATGAGCAGAGGGTAGACATCAACCCCTGGCCAACATAAGGTGGAAAACAGGAACAAGAGAGTGTGCCAAACACTGGCTTGGGGAAACTGGCTATAATACCCATAAGCCTGCCCCCAACAATATACCACCTCCAGGAGCTATAATTTCCAGTTGCCATCAGCTGGGGACCTAGCATCCAGAACATCTAAGTTTATGGCAGGACACCTGAATCAAACTACCACAGAGAGAGAGAGAGAGAGAGTCTAGGCTTACCAGGGCCTCCAGCCACTGCAAACGAACTCCAGATGTGTGCGTCCACTTGTGCATCTGGCTTACGTGGGTCCTGGGGAATCGAACCTGAGTCTTTTGACTTTGCAAGTGAGTGCCTTGTTGCAGTGCTTCATTATCCAGGCTTCAGACCCAACAAGTGGATCTGTGAAGAGAAACTAAAATGTATACATACCTCACACATATACACTATATATTATATACACACACACCACACACCATATACATCACACTCTATCAAATACACACTACATCATATACATGCCAAAGTGTGATGTATATATATATACACAACACACGCCAAATACATCACACTTTATCATATACACACATGCCACACATACACACCACACACATACACACTGTATATTATATACACACAAAACACACACCATATATATCACACCCCATACATATACTATATCATACATACACACTACATATATATTACACACATTGCACTATGCACACAACACTCATGAGGCACATCACACTCTCTATAGTATACAACACATCATATACACACATACCACATGTACACACCACACACCCACACCTCACAACACACAGCACATCATATGTACACACCCCACACCATACAACAGACACATAGAGCAACACATCAGCAGGCATGGTGGCACACGCCTTTAATCCTGGCACTCCAGAGGTAGAAGTAGGAGGATTGCTGTGAGTTTAAGGCCAGCCTGGGACTACTGAGTGAGTACCAGGTCAGCGTAGGCCAGAGTGAGACCCTACCTCAAAAAAACTACCCCCCCCAAGCGCCACATCATATACATGCACACATATACACAATTCACAACACACATACATACCACATATATGCACATACCACACATACACAACAATATCCAACACATCACATGCACCATGTCACTTACATACTACACACACCACAACACATCATATACACATCCCACACACACATTACACTTATACATATACCACATGCATAACAAATATATACACCTCACACACACTACACCACACATTCATACTACTTATACATACATGCATATGACACACGCCACATAGCCACACTACACACACACCAAACACACTACAAGCAAAAACACATGTATCATGCTGGAGAGCTGGCTCAGCAGTTAAAGGCACTTGCTTGCAAAGCCTGATGGCCTGGGGTTGATTCCTCAGTTCCCACAGAAAGCCAGATGCACTAAGTGACACATGTGTCTGGCATTCACTTGCAGTGGCACAAGGTCCTGGCATGGTCATACTCACTCTCTTTCTGACTGCTTCTTTCTCTCTAAAATAAATAAATGAAATATTACTTAAAAAAATATATATATATATATCACCAGGCATGGTGGCAAACACCTTTAATCTCAGCACTTGGGAGGCAGAGTTACGAGGATCACCATGAATTCAAGGCTGCCCTGAGACTACATAGTGAATTCCAGGTCAGCCTGGACTAGAGTGAAACTCTACCTCAAACAAACAAACAAACAAACAAAAACATATATCATCTGGGCATGGCAGCACACGCTTTAATCCCAGCACGTGGGAGGCAGAGGAAGGAGATCACCATGAGTTTGAAGTCAGCCTGAGACTACATAGTAAACTCCAGGTCAGCCTGGGCTAGAGTGAGACCCTACCTCGAAAAAACTCAAAAAACAAAACAAAAACAAAGAACACACATACCACAAACACACTTTACCCACATACATAATATGCTGCCAGACTCAGTGGTGACATGTTAGAAGCTCTCCTGCTAAGATCAGGAGCCCGACAAAGATTCCACTGTCACCACTTCTGTTCATCACTTCACTAGAGGCCTCAAACAGCATAAGAAGACATAAAATTCACAGGAATTTACTCGAATGGCATAAACTGCCTGCCAGCCCCAGTACCCACGTAAAGCCAGATGCACAAAGTGGCACATGGGGTCTGGAGTTGGTGGGCAGCGGGCAAGAGGTCATGATGAGCTCTCGCTCTCTCTCTCTCCCTCCCTCTTTGAAAAAAAATTATTTTTGTTTGTTTGTTTTTTTGAGGTAGGGTCTTGGGTCTTGCTGTAGCCAAGGCTGGCATGGAATTCACTATGCAGTCTCAGGGTGGCCTTGAACTCATGGAAATCCACCTACCTCTGCCTCCCCAGTGCTGGAATTAAAGGTGTGTGCCACTACGCCCGGCTAAATAAAGTATTTAAAAAAAAAGAGTCAAGAAAGAATGAGTGTCCATCGCGATCACATGAATAAACAACCACCATCCACCAGCACGCCAGGAGGCACAAGCTGTAGATAACTTATTTATGCCAATGAATAATGACACTGAAAATGTGTCCAGTTATATCAGAAATACCAGACACATGAATGAACTTATCAACTGTCCCTGCCTGAAAACCCCTTACCTGGGACTATGAAAGGAGGAGCACCCAAGATTGAATCACGTCAGGCGTCTAGTCACTCGTCACAACCCTCACCTAGGAAATCCTCCACAGCGGGACTCCTGCCTGTGTCCCGAGATTTCAGTTTGAGCCCCATTTCTCCAGCCTGTGACACTCATCCCGCTTAAACTGATGCTGTAATGGCCTGTGTCACGCAGACCAGCAAGAGCTCTGCACATGGGCAGCTCTGGGCCTGCCATTTGTAAGATTTCTTGTCTGGTCCCCTCTAGACCTTTTCTTGTACCCGCGTTGATTCCCAAGGATGCGCGTAAAGACAGAGGCACAAAGTGGTGCATGCATATGGAGTTCGTTTGCAGTGGCAGGAGGTCCTGGCCCGTCCATACTTACTCTCTCTCTGTCTCTGTCTCTCTGTCACACACACAAATAAATAAATAAGTAAAAAAATTTTTTTAAATAAAGAAAGTGAAAGTGGGTGCACAGACAGTAGATGAAGCTTAGCTTAGTTGGCAGGGTGTCTGCCTAGCATGCACAAAGCCCCAGGTGCGGACTCCAGCACCCACAAACCAGGAATTGTAGCACACATCTGTAATTCTAGCACTTTGGATGTGGGGACAGAAGGATCAAAATTCAAAGCCATCCTCCTCAGTTAGACAGCATGACATGCTGTCTCAAAAAAAAAAAAAAAAAAAAAAAGAAGAAGAAGAAGAGCTGGGTGTGGTGGCACACACCTTTAACCCCAGCACTCAGGAGACAGAGGTAGGAGGATTGCCATGAGTTTGAGGCCATCCTGAGACTACATAGTGAATTCCAGGTCAGCCTGGGCTAGAGTGAGACCCTACCTCAAAAAACAAAAAGAAATAAAATAAAATTATTTGTTTATTTATTAATTTATTTGAAAGAGAGAAAGAGGTGGAGAGAGAGAGAGAGAATGGGTGCCCCAGGGCCTCTAGCCACTGCAAATGAACTCCAGATGAATGCGCCACCTTGTGCATCTGGCTTTACGTGGGTTCTGGGGAATCGAACTTGGGTTGTTAGGTTTTGCAGGCAAGCACCTTAACTGCTGAGCCATCTATCCAGCCCTGGGGATAGAAAAAAAAAATGTGTCCAGAACATGCAAAAAACTCTTATAGATCAATAAGAATGACACAGACAAATCAACAGAAGTGGACAGGAGATTTGAATGGGGGACATCACAAACAAGGCTTTCCAAATGCCCTGTCCTTGTATGGGAACGTGTTCAATATTGTCACCAGGGAATGTAAAACCTCAATGACCTAACGTGAAAAGAACCAATGCTACCAAATATTGGCAGGACAGGAAGCAATTAGCATTCTTGTGCCCAGCGGTAGAAACGGGATTGGCATACCACTTTGAAAAGCTTATGACAACATCAACTAGAGCAGAACATTTGCGGTTCTCTATGGCCCAGCAGTTCCACTTCTGGGCATGTAGCCAACAGAAAATCACCAATGATACTCTGGAAGACACGTACAGGAATGTTTCACCGTGACACTGTTATCAATAGTCAAAACTGAAAAACAGCAATAAGCAAAGAAAGCCCAGATGCCCAGCACCTGTGACTACTTACGTGGTGGCGTATTCCCGTGATGGCCTACTGTATGGCTGTGCAAAGGAAGTGCAACTACCAGAGGCAACCTGAATCACAACTGTGTTGACAGAAACTTCAAAGCAGGCATCACTAATCAATGCTGGTAGAATTGAGGAGGGTAGTTACTATGGTGGTCTGATTCAGGTGTCTCCCATAAACTTATGTGTTCTGAGGGCTTGATCCCAAGCTGATGACAGTTTGGGAATTGGAACCTTGCTGGAGGAGGTGTGTTATTGGGGGCGGGCTTAGGGGTGTTATAGCCAGCTTCCCCCTTGTCAGTGTTCAGCACACTCTCCTGCTGCTATTGTCTACCTGATGTTGACCAGGAGGTTATGTCCACCCTCTGTTCAAGCCACATTTTCCCCTCCCATCATGGTGCTTTGCCTCTAGTCTGTAATCAGAATAAACTCTTTCCTCCTACAAGCTGCTTTTGCTCAGGTGCTTTCTGGCAAGTAACAGGAAGGTAACCAGAACGTTAAAATTGGTACCAGAAGTGGGGTCATTACTGCTACAAACCTGACTGTTTGGCTTATGGTCTTTTGCAACTGATTTGCAGGAGGAATGTGGAAGGATTTGAAACCTCTGTCTAAGAGATCCCTTGCAGTGCTCTATGTAGAGCTTGATGAACTATTCTGGTCAGACTTGAAAGACCTAAATGTGATATGAAGCACGGACTATGAGGTTTGGTTTATGAAGGGAAGAAAGAGCTTGATTGGACTAGGCTAGAAGCAGTCTATGTGTGAGATTTATTGTGTTCTGCCTGCCTGTGTCCTGAGAACTTACACAGGGTTGCTTTGCGTAGAAATGGACTGGTATGAGCAGATAAATATGGCACAGAAAGAAATGGAAAAAAAATTCTGTTTCTTTTTTGAGGTAGGGTCTCACTGTAGCTCAGGCTGACCTGGGATTCACTATGTAGTCTCAGGGTGGCCTCGAACTCACAGTGATCCTCCTACCTCTGCCTCCCGAGTGCTGGGATTAAAGGTGTGTGCCACCATGCCCAGCAAAATGAAAAATTTTACACTGAAACTGCTGCCTATTCACCTGCAATTGTTTGGGAGATTACAACTATTGAGATCAGGCCAGTTGGTCTACACTGAGACAGCAGTTAGAATACAGATCTTTTGAAAGGAGGGGGCCTAGTCTTCAAAGTCAGCTTTATTTCCCACTGAATTAACAAATTGGGTAGCCCACCTGGTACTGCGGTGTGTAAAAAGTGCAGGAAGAGAAGGTCATTGAATTTGCAACATGGTTTTTGGTTTTTGGAAATGGTCATGGGCAATATGCAGCAGGACTGTGTGTGGAGACCTGATGGAACCATTGGGATGAATTGTGGATTGCAGTAGAGACTCTAGGACTTTTTGAAATGCCGGGACTGTGAGACAGCCACCAAGAGGAGCTGCTGGCCTTGGACGGACTGTTCCCCAGGCTGTGAACAGTCAAGCTAGAGGAGTGGGACTAGAACTCTAGAGACTTGTCACTGGTTCAAGGTGTTGGGCTTTGGGCTACAGAATTTTATGTTTATCCTGTTTGTTTTAGATCTTGTATGAATTCATTCTTTCCTTGCTATGCCCAGTGCTATCTTTTGCAGCATGAGTGTCTATTCTGTGACAGTATGTTTTTTGGTTTTATAGACTAACAAGAAATCTTGGACTATGGGATTTTGTTTGTTTATTTGTTTGTTTGAGGTACGGTCTCACTCTAGCTCAGGCTGACCTGGAATTCACTCTGTAGTCTCAGGGTAGCCTTGAACTCAGAGCTATCCTCTTACCTCTGCCTCCTGAGTGCTGGGATTAAAGGCGTGCACCACCATGCCCTATTAACTATGGGAATTTAAAAAAATTAATTTATTTTTTATTGACAACTTCCATGATTGTAAACAATATCCCATGGTAATTCCCTCCCCCCACTTTCGCGTTTGAAACTCCACTCTCCATCATATCCCCTCCTCTCCTCAATCAGTCTCTCTTTTATTTTGATGTCATCATCTTTTCCTCCTATTATGATGGTCTTGTGTAGGTAGTGTCAGGCACTGTGAGGTCATGGATATCCAGGCCATTTTGTGTCTGGAGGAGCACATTGTAAGGAGTCCTACCCTTCCTTTGGCTCTTACATTCTTTCCCCCACCTCTTCTGCAATGGACCCTGAGCCTTGGAAGGTGTGATAAAGATATTGCAGTGCTAAGCACTCCTCTGTCACTTCTTCCCAGCACCACGATGCCTTCTCAGTCATTCCAAGGTCACTGCCATCTGAAAAGAGAAGCTTCTCTAACTAAAAGTGAGAGTAGCACTAATATATGGGTATGAACATTAAGAGAAGTGCTTACTGGGCAGTTTGATGAGCATAGTATATACATTTAGCCAGACAGCAGCAGACATTACACCCCTAGAGCTCATGACTACCCCTGTTGTAGGTTTTCAGTATCAGGGATATATTCCCTCCCATGGAGCGGGCCTCCAGTCCAATTAGAGGGCAGTTGGTTTCCCCCATAACAGATGTGTCACTATTGCACCCATTGGCTCATTTGGCCTGGCTGGCCAAATCTAAGGCTTGCAGTGTCCACTGTTGAGTATCTTCACTGGTGATTTCTCTTTCTCCCATTGAATTGCATGCAGAATGGCTTCTTCCAGCTTTCTGTCAGCTGGTCTACACAGAGGAGGTTTTCAGCTCAGTTCCAGCAGGATTTCTCAGTGGCCTTGCAGCCCCAGTATGTGGAGTCTTCAGCAATAGGGTCTTACCATCTATTCCTGGTGGGAAAACAAGGGCCTTGGCAATGGCCTGTAATGTTTTTGTGGCATCAGGGACCTCCCTGGGCAACAACTCACTGGAATGTATTCCATCCCTGGCACTGAAAATTTTCTAGTAACAATCCATGGCTCCTGAGTGTTCCATTGTCCAAAAAAGTAGGTTTCCATATGATTTATTTGTAACCTCAGATTTTGATTAGCCCTCCTTTCAGCTTTCCTTTACTCAATCTCTTCCCCTGACCTCACTAGGCCTTTTCACCCCCATTAATCTATTCCTGTACTTACATATATACAATGCCAACCTATCAAGTCCCCCTGTCCCTTCCTTTCTATTCCCTTTATATCTCCTTTCTAGCTTACTGGCCTCTGCTACTGAGTTTTCTTCCTACTCACACAGAAGTCCAATCATGTGTAGCTAGCATCCGCATACTACTATGGGGACTTTTAAGGTTGGACTGAATGCATTACATTTTATATCATGGATGGTTATCAGTTTATAGGTGCCAGGGGTAGAATGTGGTGGTTTGGATTAGGTGTGCCCAATAAACTTATGTGTTCTGAATGTTTGATCCTTAGCTGGTGGCAATTTGGGAACTGGAGCTTCCTGGAGGCAGTGTATTGTTGGGGGTGGGATTATGGGTGTTATAACCAGCTTCCCCTTGTCAGTGTTTGGCACACTCTCCTGCTGCTGTCCACCTGATGTTGGCCAGGGGGTGATGCCCACCCTCTGCTCATGCCATCGCTTTCCCCTGTCATGATGGAGCTTCCCCTTGAGTCTGTAAGCCAAAATAAACCCTTTCCTCCCACAAGCTGCTCTTGGTCGGGTGCTTTGTGGCAACAAGAAGTGACCGCAGAAGTGAACGCAACAGCGGCCTTCACGAAGGTAGAGATTATCAGGTGATAGGAGGCTTAGAGGACGCTAAAACTATTTTATTTCTTGACTTGAGTTCATTTTGTTTTGTTTTTTTCAAAGTAGGGTCTCACTCTAGCCCAGGCTGACCTGGAATTCACTATGTAGTCTCAGGCTTGCCTCAAACTCACAGCAATCTTCCTACCTCTGCCTCCCGAGTGCTGAGATTAAAGGTGTGCGCCACCACGCCCCGACTGACCTGAGTTATGAATACTCATGTGTGATCATTTTGTGAAACTTCATTCACTGTTCTGGTTTATGTTA
Source organism: Dipus sagitta (assembly GCA_036346955.1). Taxonomy (NCBI): domain Eukaryota; kingdom Metazoa; phylum Chordata; class Mammalia; order Rodentia; family Dipodidae; genus Dipus; species Dipus sagitta. Next base: position 1,833,330 of record CM070778.1, on the reverse strand, counting down.
TACCTCAACAAAACGTTTAAAATAGAAGAAAAAACACACAATATAAACCAGTGGCCCAGAGAGACTTATTACCCTGTCCAGAGTCACACAACTCTGAGATGGGAAATTATAAGTCCCCAGGTTCTTATTTCTGTTTTAAAAATATTCTATTTATTTGAGAGGGAGAGAGAGAAGAGAGAGGGAGAATATGGGCTCACCAGGGCCTGTTGCCACTGCATATGAACCACTTTGTGCATCTAGCTTTATGTGAGTAGTGGGGAATTAAACCTGGGCTGTTAGGCTTTGCAAGCAAGTGCTTTTATCCACTGTGCCATCTCTCCAGCCCCTTGGGTTCTCATTTCTGCTGTGTTCCTCTCTCTGTAAGGCTCTAGGCAGGTCACTTTCCCATGGCCCTATCTGTGTAGAGTGAGAAGGGAAAGAAAAAAAAACACACACACACACACAGGCACATTTGCTGTGGTAAAAGCCAGCGGCACAATTTCTCCGAGGGAGATAGCTCAGTTGGGAAACACCTCACTGGCCTTTCATTGGAAGAGAGTGTGAGACAGGCAGGTCAAGCCAATAGGCTGGGAGATCTGCGGCTTCCAGAGAACACCTGCCACAGACCTTGGAGACAGACGTGGAGAGAGAGGGAAACCCAGAAAAGTACCGAGGCTGGGCGGCAGTGAGGCTGCTGGAGTCTGCTATGGGGCCCCGGGGGGGGGGGGGGGAAAGCTGCTCCTCCCTCCCCCTCCTCACCTCCTCCCCGCCTGCTAGTCAGGAATGACAGCTGCCCTCACTGCCTTGGGTGATGAAACCCAGCGTTTCAGGAGAATTAAAAGGCAGGGGCCCGCATTCCACACCTGGCCTGCCAGAGTTCAGAGCCATCAGGTGACTCAAGTCAGGTGAGAGGCAGACAAGCTTTGGCCAAAGAAGAGAAAGCGGGAGAGTCATTGGATGGAAGGGCTCTGACTCCTTTCCTACAAAAGCAAGGGGTCAGTGCAAGCCCCAGTCCCCAAGGAGAGTCAGCTGGCCCTGAGCAGTGAGGAAACAACTAAGTCAGCAAGTCAGTGGGCAACCTGGGGTAGCTGATACGGAAGCCAGTGAGGTGAGCAAGGGAGAAGGATTGGTATCTGCTGGATTCTAACATTTAAACATTATTTTTATTGGAGAGAGAGGAGAAATAGAGAATTGGCACTCCAGAGCCTCAGCCACTGCAATCGAACTCCAGTCGCTTGCGCCACCTAGTGGGCATGTGCAACCTTGCACTTGCCTCACCTTTGTGTGTCTGGCTAACGTGGGATCTGGAGAGTCAAACATGGGTCCTTAATCACTAAGCTATCTCTCCAGCCCAGATTCTAACATTTCTGTCCCCTGGGGACCTCAGCTCTCACAGCAGAGATACCAACATAACAGAGGACCTTTAAGCTATAATCAGGAAAAGCATGGGTACTTCTCCACTGAGGGGCATGTGACTGAGAGGTCACAAAGTGGGGGACTCAGTACCAGAGCCCCACGTGGACCGGCAGCAGCCATGAGTGCCCACTGCTCACCTGTGGTCAGGAGCTTCCAGTCGGTGTGAGGTGAGGGGCTGCAGGGATGGACATAACCTCTAGGGAGATAGGGCCTCTTCAAGAACCATCTCCAGGGCTGGAGAGATGGCTTAGCGGTTAAGCGCTTGCCTGTGAAGCCTAAGGACCCCGGTTCGAGGCTCGATTCCCCAGGACCCACGTTAGCCAGATGCACAAGGGGGCGCATGCGTCTGGAGTTTGTTTGCAGTGGCTGGAAGCCCTGGCGCGCCCATTCTCTCTCTCTGTCTCTATCTGCCTCTTTCTCTCTCTGTCATTCTCAAATAAATAAATAAATAAATAAACAAAAAAATTTAAAAAAAAAAGAACCATCTCCAAATGTCACTTCTTCCAAGTACCCTCATGGGAGACGCTATCCCACCCCCATTCTACGTTCTCAACTACGCAGAACACACCAGGGCACTTCAGTAGGGGTGTCTCCCCATCTAGTGATGACTGTCATGGCAGATGAGGATGAGCTCAGGGTCTCCTCTCAGGTACCAGCCAGGGCTTTGTGCAGGGCAGTTGCTCACTGTCACTTGGGGGGGGGGGCGGGGAGAATGCAGGGGTGAATCCAAGGCCTTCTGTATGCTTGTGCAACCCTGAGCCCCTCCACCAGGACTTTCTAAGTAACAAGGATGTTACAGAAACCGGGGTAGCAGAAGGAGTGCTTGGGACTGGAAAAGGGGGCTCAGTTCTCCTATGACTGCCATATCTGTCACCCTGAGCGCAGAGTGAGCCTGTTCTTGCTGCTCTGTTTCAGGCGTGGAAAGACCAGCCAGCCGTCTCTCCTCTCGCCTGGGCAGGAGTTGGGAACGTTCCACCTCCAGCTCTCACCTTCCCCGTGTCTGGTTGCAGCCACCACCCAGGCTTCAGAGAGCAGAGCCAGGGGGTCTGGGGCTCTTCCCTGGACAGTCCAGGAGGCAGAAGAAGGCTCCAGGCACTGTATTGAGTTTTACTCTGAACTAAGTAGAAGGTACCAGATCCACCTCCACCTCCCTTGACGAGTATAGCAATCATTGAAAGGCTTGTTCCACTTATTTTAGTTTATTTTCATTTACTTATTTGAGAGTGACAGAGAGAGAGAGAGAGAGAGGGAGGGAGGGAGGGAGAATGGTCGCTTCAGGGTCTCCAGCCACTGCAAACAAACTCCAGATGCATGCGCCACCTTGTGCTTATGTGGGTCCTGGAGAATACAGCCTCAAATTGGGGTCCTTAGGCTTCACAGGCAAGCGCTTAACCACTAAGCCCTCTCTCCCGCCCCCTTTAAAATGTATTTATGAGCATATACGTGCCATGGAGGAGATCAAAGAGGAACCTCAGGGTGTCTGTCCTCCACCTTCTATGAGACAGGATCTCTTAACCACTGCAAACAAACACCAGACTAGCTGGCCCCCAGCTTTAGATTCTCCTGGCCCCACCTCCCATTGTCATAGGCTCAGCCTCCCATTATTGTGATCTCCGACACACAGGCCCTTTGCATCTGTTTTATACGGGTGCTGGGTATCAAATCCTAGGCAGCAGCAAGCGTTTTTAACAGCTGAGAAATCTCCCCAACCCCTGTTATTATTTATTTAAAAAATAGTTATTTACCTCATCATATGTAGATTCTAACTTTTTTGTTTTGTTTTGTTTTGTTTTTTGGTGTTTCAAGGTAGGGTCTCACTCTACCCTAGGCTGACCTGGAATTCACTATGCAGTCTCAGGGTGCCCTCGAACTCACAGCAAACCTCCTACCTCTGCCTCCCCAGTGCTGGGATTAAAGGCGTGCGCTACCACACTCAGATGGGTTCTAACTTTTAATGTTTGTATGTATGCAAGTAAGGGCATGTGAGGATGAATATGAGTTGTGATTCCCGACAGGCAGCCACAAGAGCAAGAGAGGTGAAGAGAAGGGGGAGGACAAAAGGGAATGTACAGTGTGAACTCAGAAAGGAAGCTAAGGTGGTGAGCGCAAGGGAGAAGGGTGAAAGGGAAAAATTGGTATGAAAACATCATAATAAAAAAAATGAAAACCTAATTCTTTGTAAATGAATTTAAAAAGTAAAAGTAAAAAATATTTATTTTGGGGGGGTTTCAAGATAGAGTTTCGCTGTCATAAATACTCACTTATGAGAGCCGGGCGTGGTGGCGCACGCCTTTAATCCCAGCACTCGGGAGGCAGAGGTAGGAGGATCGCCGTGAGTTCGAGGCCACCCTGAGACTCCATAGTGAATTCCAGGTCAGCCTGGGCTAGAGTGAAACCCTACCTCGAAAAACCAAAAAAAAAAAAAAAAAAAAAAAAAAAAAAAATACTCACTTATTATTCATTTTTTAAAATTTAGTTTTTATGAGAGAGAGAGAGAATTGGCATGTCAGAGCCTCTAGACTCTGCTATCAAACTATAGACATGTGCGCCACCTTGTGCATCTGGCTTATGTGGAATCTGGGGAATTTGAACCTAGGTCCTTAGGCTTCATAGGCAAGCACCTTAACTGCAAGCCATCTCTCCAGCCCTATTACTCATTTTTTAAAATCTCTTGTCTCCCTGGCTGACCTTGAACTCACTATGTAGCCAGGCTGGGCTTGACCGCTCATAAAAAAAAATTCTTTTGGGCTTAGCAGTTAAGGCGTTTGCCTGCAAAGCCAAGGGACCCAGGTTTGATTCCCCAGGACCCACATAAGCCAGATGCACAAGGAGGCCCATTCTCTCTCTGTCTGTCTCTCTTCTATTTTGCTCTCCCTCTCTCTGCTTGCAAATAAATAAATACAATTTAAAAAATAATCATTAAAAAATTGGGGGGGTTGGGGATTTAGCTCAGTGGATGAGCGCTTGCCTAGCAAGCGCAAGGCCCTGGGTTCGGTCCTCAGCACCGAAAAAAAAAAAAAATTGGTACATACATGTTTGCAGTGGCTCAAGGCCCTGGTGCACCCATTCTCTCTCTCTACTCGCCTCTCGTTCTCTTTCAAATAAATAATGAAATAGTTTTTATTTTTAAAATATTACTTTAATTATTTATTTATTTGTTTGAGATAGCGTGATAGAAGAAGAAGCAAGGAGAGAGAGAGAGAGAATAGATGTGCCAGGGCCTCTAGCCATTGCAAACTCCAGACACATGACCCACCTTGTGCATCTGGCTGATGTGGATACAAATCAAACCTGGGTCCTTAGGTTTCATAAGGAAACATCTTAACCACTAAACCATTTCTCCATTTCTATATACATAGACTCCATGTATGTATGTATTTGAAAAATGAAGGGGACTCCCTCAAGAAAGATGGGGACAATTTCCCATGTCCTCAGGGCTTTATGGGGATAAAGGAGCAGGTGGTTTCCTAGTCAGGAGAGTCTTCCTTGAGACTCAGGGCTAGCTGCTTACACTATACCAAAGAGCAGAGATGCTCCTGTCTCCACCCAAAACACACCCCCCCATCCTGAAAAGGACAGAGGAGCTGAGAGGGTCTGGGCCCTCTACACACCAAAAGAATCAATGGCCACTTCTGACCTGTTTCCTCTTTCCAGACCTCTTTTGGGTGGGTGGCACCTAGATTCCTGTCCCAGCCTGTCTGTGCAGGTGTGAGAGATGAGAGAAGGACGCTGAGGCGAAGGGAGACAGGAAGAGGGGGTAGAAGCAGGTCATGGGATCAGAAGGGGGTGCGGCAAGAGGGAAGGCTGAGTCAGGCCTGGCCGCACACCCCTTAGGTCTCAGCACTTGGGACGCTGAGGTGGGAAGATCCCTGTCAGTTTGAGGCCACCCTGAGACTACAGAGTGAATTCTAGCTCAGCCTGGACTAGAGCCAGACTCTACCTCCAGAAAAGAAGAAGAAAGAAGAAGAAGAAGAGAAGAGGAGGAGGAGGAAGAAGAAGAAGGAGGAGGAGGAGGAGAAAAAGAAAAGAAAAAAGAAAAAAATTAAAGAGAGATCCAGGAAGCAGCCTTGGGCAGGGGCCTGAGGGATGGACCAAATGCCCAGGTCAGTGTGGATTGGAGGAGGAGAGCAGCACTGAACCTTCTGCAACACACAGAAATTGTGCTCGAACTTTCCGGACACTGCCTCAGCCTCTTAGTGCCAGCAGGTGGTTCTGGGTGTGTCTCAGGACTGCCATGCCATGGGTGACGTGACCCTGTGCCCTGGGAAGTGAGTGGCCCTTGTCAGGACCGCTGTGCCCCGGACAACATCCCCACCCCTGTCAAACTCCTTGATTATTTTTTCCTGTCGTTCTGCCACCAGAGACTGCCTCCCGCCCAGGATGTGAGGCAGGCAGCAGCTTGTCTGACCCCACCAGGGCCTGAGGGTGTCCCCTCTTGGGGGCTGGGTAACGTGAGCTAGGGAGTGAGTGACACTGTTCCCCACCCACATTCCGGGGAGCCCTCCTCCAGGTCCCAGCTCCCCCACTCTCCCAGGGCTGGAACCTTGGGATGCGGCCAGATTCCTTCGAGGCGGGTGGGCTGCAGAAGCTACTGTTCGGAGTGTCCCCACCCCCTCCCAAGCTCCCACCTCTTGCTACCCCCTCTCTTCATCCAGGGCCTGCTTGAGACAAGAGTAATGGACACAGTGCAGGGCCTGACCCGAGGGCCTTGGCTGCAGGCCCAGCTCTGGGAACGCTGTCCGTAAATATTTGGGGAGTGAATAATGCCCGCCCCTCCTCCCCGCGGCCAATTTTTTTTTTTTTCCCTGCAGCCAGAAGCCCTCCTTGGGGAAAGAGGTCTGTTGTGGCCGTCCCTCTTGTCTCTGAGCTGAGAGAGCATCAAGGAACTGGGGGCCCACACTGTTGGGCCCTCTACATGACCCAGTTAGGCTACAGACAAGAGCCCCAGTGAAAGTTCCATCTTAGCCATCCCCCTGCCTCTAGATTGGCTGGAGATCCCAAGCCTTCTCCCTTGAACCCAAAATTCCTTTCTATGGATGGTCTCCCTGAAGTCAAGCGTCCACCCTTCCAGGAGTTCTAACTTGGTGCTTGGAGAGAAACGAACCCCAATTGCCCTTTGGGTAATGAACTGTGGTTCTTATTCTGTTCTACTGTGCCCACTCCTGGAGAAGTATTTGCCCACTGCCACCTCCCTGCAAGGGCCTGAGTGGATGCCCTTAAGCTACTTGAGGTACCCCTGTGTGTCCCAACAGGAACTTGGAGAGGGGCGCAGCCCTCAGCCTGCCTTGACTTTCTTCCTTTGGCCTTAGATGAAATCTACAAGGCTATCTTTGTGGGGTGTGTGTGTGTGTGTGTAGGCACGTGTTTATCATGACACATGTGTGGAGGTCCAAGGACAGCTCTGAATGTCGGTCCTCTCGTTCTGCCTTGTTGGAGGCAAGGTCTCTTGTTCCCTTCTGTGTTCTTCAGGGCAATCCTGCCTCCACTTCCCTCGTCACTTCCGGCTTGCTCTGGGAATCCCAAGTCAGGTTCTCAGGCCTGCAGGGCAAGTGCTTTCTCTTCGGCCGAGCCTTCTCCCCAGACCGAGGACGTCTTCTGAAGGAACTCTTGCAACACTTACCATGCCAGAAAGTTGAGAATTGGTTGGAGAAAAGCTCCAGCCACCTTCTACACAAAGGTTCCGAAGAAGCCTGTGTGGAGGAGCGGCGGGGGTGGGGGGTGTCCCTGGATAAACTCTTAGGGTCCTAACAGAGGCTGTGCATAGAGGGTTTGGCTAGCGGGCGACAGGAGGGGCGGAGGTGATCATGCTGTGCTTCTCCGACTCAGCTCCCTGTACATACAATGCCAGCCCGTGCCAGATGCCAGGAGACCTCCTTGTGTCACAGTGCACAGATTTGAGCCAGGCGTGGAACTACAGGCCTGTAATCCCTTCACTCGGGAGGCGGATGAGTGCAAGGCCAGCCTGGATCACATAGTGAGACCCTATCTCATTATCGACATATGGTAAATTCTATTTATTTATTTATGAGGGAGTAAAAGAAGCAGATAGAGAGACAGAGAGGGAGAGAACAAGAAAGAATAGGCACGCCAGGGCCTCTAGCCACTGCAAATGGACTCCAGACACATGTGCCATTGTGTGCATCTAATGACCCCTGTTAGCCTCCCCAGTACCCACGTCAAGCCAGATGCACAGAGTGGCGCATGCATCTGGAGTTCATTTGCAGTGGACAGAGGCCCTGATGCGCCCATTCTCTCTTTTCTGTCTCTCTCTCTCTCTCCCTCGCTTGCTCTCGCTCTCAGTCTCTCTTCTCTTTGATTGCAAATAAATAACTAAATAAACAACAAAAATTGGAAACAATGGAGACAATATCCAGGCATAGTGGCCTGTGTGTAGCTCCTGCACTTGGAAGGCTGAGACAGGAAAATCACTCAGCCCAGGAGTGTGAGACTGAGTTAGATAATGTAGTGAGACCCCCATCTCAAATACATGCTAACCATGACAATCAAGACATAAAAGGACACTTCCCTTCCCCAAGTTTCCTTAGCTCTGCTCTAGGAGAGCTATGCTGGGGAGAATGGGCTTCACTAGACAAGACCCACTGACCCTGATCCGTCCAACCTGCTCACACCACCGGTTGCCTCTGTTCTCCGGGCCCCCAGTCCTCCTTCTCGCGCCCATTAGTTTTGCCAGGCAGGTGCCCATTCCACTTCCAGGAAGAAAAAGATAAACACAGCTGACCCAGACCCAGGGGCCCCTGACATCCTCTCCGGAAGCCACCGAGCAGCCAGAGCTCCAGTCTGGCTCAGAGAGGGTCTGGAGTTCCGGGAACTTGAGTTAGGGATTGGGAGGGGAGGAGAGCAGAATCTCCCCTTCCTGGAGCCGGGGGTAGAGTGGCCCTCTCCTCCAAGGCTATGGTCTAGCGTCTAGACCCTCACCTCCCCTGCTTGTGCCGTGTCCCTGGTGGGTATTAGGTGGTGCTTGGCTGTGGTTTGATCTCACTTCCCTGATGACTGAAGATGCTGAGCATCTTTTGTGTCCATACTGGTCTTTGTGTGTCTCTTTTGAAGAAACATCTATTCAGATACTTTTCATCATCAGCATCATCATCATCATTATTATTATTATTATTATTGGTTTTTTGAGGTAGGGTCTCACTCGCTAGCCTCAGCTGACCTGGAATTCACTATGTAGTCTCAGGGTGGCCTCGAACTCACAGTGATCCTCCTACCTCTGCCTCCCGAGTGCTGGGATTAAGCCTGTGCACCGACCACGCCTGGTTTATTCACATGCTTTTGAACCATCTCGCTGGCACTAGGCCACAGGCTGTCCTCCCCACTTCCGTTCCCTTCCCACAGCCTGACTTCTCCCTCTTGCTTAAACCTCCAGTGGCTCTGCGTTGCTCGCAGCCGAGCTTTCGCTGACTCTTTTCTGTGGAAGCATCTCCTGAGGTGGCAAGAGAGGCTCCTTTGAAGATGGTTCCACAGTTAAGCCGTGGTCAAAGTTTGGGGAAATGCTGTGTGCTGTAATCTCCGGGAGTGTTCTGATGTATGTTAGCACGGGCCAGGCTTGGAGAAGTCCTGAAGCAGTCCCCCTTTTTAAAATTGTATTTCTTTTTTTTTTTCCGAGGTAGGGTCTCACTCTAGCCCAGGCTGACCTGGAATTCACTATGTAGTCTCAGGGTGTCCTTGAACTCACTGCAATCCTCCTACCTCTGCCTCCTGAGTGCTGGGATTAAAGGCATGCGCCACCACGCCTGGCACTAAAATTGTATTTCTTGGTCTGGAAAGATGGCTCAGTGGTTAAGGCGCTTGCCTGCAAAGCCTGACAACCCCAGTTCGATTCCCTAGTACACATGTAAAGCCAGATGCACAAAGTGGCACATGCATCTGGAGTTTGTGTGCAGCGGCTGGAGGCCCATTCTCTCTGTGTGTCTCTCCTCTATCTCTCTCTACAGTAACTAAATAAAATATTCTAAAAAATCAAATAAAATGGCATTTTTCAAACTCAGTGCAGTGGCTCACACCTATAATCCCAGCGCTCAGGAGGCCGAGGTAGGAGAATAGTTGTGAATTTTAGGCCAGCCTGGGCTGCAGAGCAAGTTCCAGGTCAGCTTGGTAATAAATGCAAAGGCCACCCTTGTGTTTTCTTTCTATTTTTATTTATTTAATTGAGAGAGAGAGAGAGAGAATGGGCATGCCAGGGTCTTTAGCCGCTGCAAACAAATTCCAGATATATGCGCTTTGCAGGCAAGCTGAGCCATCTCTCCAGCCCTAAATAAATTTTTTAAAAATTGTGACTGGAGAGATGGCTTAGTGGTTCAGAGCTTGCTTGTGAAACCTAAGGACCCCAGTTCGAGGCTCAACTTCCCAGTACCCACGTAAGCCAGATGCACAAGGTGGCGCATGCATTTGGAGTTCATTTGCAGTGGCTGGAGACCCTGATGCGTGCATTCTCTCTCTCTCTCTCTCTCTCTCTCTCTCTCTCTCTGCCTCTTTCTCTCTCTGTCGCTCTCAAATAAATAAATAAAAATAAACAACAAAAAATTTTAAATTAAAAGAAGCTTTAAATTTTTGTTTTATTTATGTGCATGTGTGTGCACACACTTGCATGCCAGGGTCTCTTGCTGCTACAAGTGTATGTTCTCCCCACTTTATGTGGATGGCTGGGTAATTGAAGCTGGGTCAGCTGACTTTGTTCATTATAAGCAAGCACCTCTAATAGCTAAGACATCTCCTCAATCCCACGAGCTGTTTGGGTTTTTCTAGGGTCTTTCCCCCCCCCCCCCCCCGAGGTAGGGTCTTGCTCTAGCTCAAGCTGACCTGGAAATCACTATGTAGTCTCAGGGTGGCCTCGCACTCACAGCGATCCTACCTCTGCCTCCCAAGTGCTGGGATTAAAGGGGTGTGCCACCACGCCCGGCTGGCTTTTTTTTTTTTTTTTTTTTACTTTTTTTGGGGGGGTTTGGTTTTTCAAGGTAGGGTCTTGCTCTAGCCCGGGCTGACCTGGAATTCACTCTGTAGTCTCAGGGTGGCCTCGAACTCATGGCAACCCTACTTCAGCCTCCCAAGTGCTGGGGTTAAAGGTGTACACCACCATACCTGGCTCCAAATATTTTATTTATTTACTTACTTATTTGGCAGAGAGACAGAGAGAGAAAGAGAACGGGCATGTCAGGGCTTCTAGCCACTGCAAACAAGCTCCAGATGCATGCACCACTTTCTGCATCTGGTTTTATGTGGGTCCTGATGAATAGAACCAGGCTTTCAGGCAAGTACCTTAACACTGAACCATCTCTCCAGCCCAGATCTTTTTTAAATACTTTATTTTAATTTATTTATTCAAGAGAGGGAAAGAGGAGACAGAGAGAGAGAGAGAGAGAGAGAGAGAAAGAGAGAGAGAATGGGTACACCAGGGCTTCCAGCCACTGCAAACGAACTCCAGATGCGTGCACCACGTTGTGCATCTGGTGTCCTTTGGTTTTGCAGGCAAGCACCTTAACTGCTAAGCCATCTCTCCAGCCCTGTTTTGTTTTTGTTGTTGTTGTTGTTGTTTGTTTTTGTTTTTGTTTTTTTTTTTGTTTTTGTTTTTTAAGTTTTTCAAGGTAGGGTCTCAGTCTAGCTCAGGCTGACCTGGAATTCACTATGTAGTCTCAGGGTGGCCTCGAACTCTCGGCAATCCTCCTACCTCTGCCTCCCTAGTGCTGGGATTAAAGGTGTGCACCACCACACCCTGTTCAGCCCTTTTTTTATATACTTTATTTTTATTTATTTATTTGAGAGAGGGAAAGAGGTAACCAGATTTTTTATAAACATTTTACTATTTATTTATTTGAGAGGGAAAGAGGCAGAGAGAAAGAGAGAGAGAGAGAACTGGCACACCAGGGCCTCCAGCCACTGAAAACAAACTCCAGATGCTTTGGGCACACTTTGGGCATCTGGCTTACTTGGGTCCTGGGCAATCAAATCTGAGTCCTTTAGCTTTGCAGACAGGTGCCTTAACTGCTAAGCCATCTCTCCAGCCTGTATATATATTAAAAAAGCAAACAAACAAACAAATTTGGGGCCAGGCATGGTGGTGCACACCTTTACTCCCAGCACTCGGGAGGCAGAGGTAGGAGGATTGCCAAGAGTTCGAGGCCACCCTGAAACTACATAGTGAATTCCAGGTCAGCCTGAGCTAGATAGAGTAAGACTCTACCTCAGAAAAAAAAGAAAAAGAAGAAATTTGGGGGCTGGAGAGATGGCTTAGCAGTAAGGCACTTGCCTGAGAAGCCCAAAGACCCAGGTTTGATTCCCCAGGACCTACGTAAGCCAGATGCACAAGATGGTGCATGTGTCTGGAGTTCGTTTGCAGTGGTTAGAGACCCTGGCATGCCCAATCTTTCTTTATCTGCTTATTTCTTTTTCTTTCTCTCCCTCTCAAATAAATAAAATATTCTAAAAAATATATTTCCCAGCGTGGTAGCACACACCTTTAATCCCAGCACTCAGGAGACAGAGGTAGGAGAATCACTGTGAGTTCAAGGCCAGCCTGAGACTACATAGTGAATTTCAGGTTAGCCTGGGCTAGAGTGAGACCCTACCTTGAAAAGAAAGAAAGAAAGAAAGAAAGAAAGAAAGAAAGAAAGAAAGAAGAAATTTTATATCTTTTAGTTGTCGCCCCAACCCGGTCCCCTCATTTCTCCACTCTCAACCCTAAGCAATTACTAATCTACTTTCTGCTTTCTGCTTCCTCCTCTCAATAGCTCATACGAGTGTGCGCTAGCATATGTGGCCTTTGGTGACTGGCTTCAACATCTTTCCAAGGTTCATCTATACAGTAATGCATCAGAGCCACATGCCTTATTGGCAAATAAAATTCCATGTGTGGGTGAGCCCTATGTGTATCCATTCATCAGTCGATGGATGCTTGAGTTGTTTCCATATCTTGGCTATTATGAATAATGCTGTTATGAATATTCATGTAGAAAACTTTGTGTGGACATGTTCTCATTTTTCTTGGGTATAAACATACAAATAGAATGGCTAGGTCAAATGATAACTCTGGGCTGGAGAGATGGCTTAGTGGTTAAGGCACTTGCTGGCAAAGCCAAAGGACACAGGTTTGATTCCCCAATACCCACGTAAAGCTGGATGCACAAGGTGGCACATGGCATCTAGAGTTTGTAGGGGTTAGAGGCTCTGGCATAGCCATTCTCTCTCTTTCTTTCTCTCTCTCAAATAAATAACTAAAATATTTAAGGGCCAGAGAAATGTCTTCGTGGTTAAGATGCTTGCCTGTGAAGCCTAATGACCCAGGTTCAATTCCCCAGTACCCACATAAAAGCCAGATGCACATGGTGGCACATGTGTCTGATTCCATTTGTTACCTGCCTTTTAGGTTCCAGGTGTCCTCATGACTGTAAGGGGCATCACGTTGTAGTTTTGATTTGAATTTACCTGATGACATCTTTCCATGTGCTTACTGACCATTTCTCTGTCTTCTTGGAAGATTTATTCAGATCTGTTGCCTATTTTTAAAAATCTTTATTTATTTGCAAGGAGATGGGGGAAAGAAAGAGAGAAGGAGCGAATGAGCACACTAGGGTCTCTTGCCACTGCAAACAAACTCCAGATGCATGCACCACTTTGTGCATCTGGCTTTATGTGGGTTCTAGGGAATCAACCCAGGCAGTCAGGTTTTGCAATCAAGAGCCTTTAACTGCTGAGCCATCTCCCAAACTCATGCTACCTGTTTTAAAGTTAGGTTATTTTGCATTTTTATTGTTGAATTGTGCTTTTTTTTATAAATTCTAGATGCAAATCTCTTATGAGATGTGTGACACAAGTATTTTTATTTTTATTCCATAAAATATTTTTCTTGGTAGTACCCTTCAAAGCACAAAAGTATTCAAGTTTGGGGCTGGAGAGATGGCTCAGCAGTTAAAGCATTTGCCTTCAAAGTCTAAGTACTTGGGTTCAACTCCCTAGTACCCACGTAAAGCCAGATGCACAAAGCGGCACATGTATCTAGAGTTTGATTTCAGCAGCTGGAGGCCCTGGCACACCCGTTCTCTCTCTGTCTCTCACTATCTCTTTATCTGCTTGCAAATAAATAAATAAACAAAAAATTATCAAAGTATTAAAGTTTGACTTTTTCCTCTTTCTATTTTTTTTTTTTTGTTTTTGTTTTTCTTTTTTGTTTTTGTTTTTTGTTTTTCGAAGTAGGGTCTCACTCTAGTCCAGGCTGACCTGGAATTCACTACGTAGTCTCAGGGAGGCTTCGAACACTCTGCGATCCTCTTACCTCTGCCTCCCGAGTGCTGGGATTAAAGGCGTGCGCCACCATGCCTGGCTGAATTTTGACTTTTTTTTTGAGATGTCTTGATACGTAACCAGGTTGGCCTCAAACAAGAGTTCCTCTTGGGCTAGGGTGATGGCTCAGCAGTTAAAGGTGCTTGCTTGCAAAGCCTATCTGCCCAGGATTCAATTTCATAGCAACCTGTAAAGCCAGATGAAAAAAAAAAAAAAAAAAACAAAGCGGTGCATATGTCTGGCAGCCTTTGCAGCAGCAATTATAGCAGTTACTTTCCATTGCTGAGACAAGACATCTGACCAGAAGAAGCTTGTGGAAGGAGAGGGCTTATTTCTGGCTCAGAGCTTCAAGGGGAAGTTGCATCCCGGCAGGGGAAAGTATGGCAGGGGCAGATACCCAGGCATCACATCTCTACAGTAGCAAGGAGGAAGGGCAGACACAGAGCTCAGTGGGGCAAGTGGGGTTGGGCTATCACATCCCAAGGTCCCACCCCCGTGACACACCTCCTCCAGCAAGGTTCCACCTCCTAAAGGTTCCACCAGCTGGGGATTAAGTATTGGGCTTAATCCCAAACACAAGAGGCTAAGGGGGACATTTTAAATTCAACTTATCACATATTTTATGAACTTATTCATTATTTATTTTGCCATACTGGTGATGGAACCCAGTGCTTTGCGCATGGTAAGCAAGCACGCTACCGCTAAAGTACACCACCATCTTGAATTTTGATGAATTCAATTTAGCTATTGTTGGTTTTTTGTTTGTTTTTTTGTTTGTTTGTTTTGTTTTTTGAGGTAGGGTCTCACTCTAGCCCAGGCTGACCGGGAATTCACTATGTAGTCTCAGGGTGGCCTCGAACTCACAGAGATCCTCCCACCTCTGCCTCCCAAGTGCTGGGATTAAAGGCCTGCGCCACCACGCCTGGCAGAATCTCTGTTCTTAACACAACTCTGCTCTATCAACTTTGCTATCTCCACAACTCTGCTCACCACCTCATTTATACCAAAACATATTTTCTGTGCTCCACTGTGTATTTCACTGAAATAACAAGTTAGTCAGTGAGTAAAAGAATACCCCTGCATTGTCGGGGCTGGAAGGGACTCAAGTGGTGGGGTGTGTTCCAAGATAACAACTTGATTTGATAAATTTGAGACTTTGTGATTAATCCAGGGGTCACCAGGTGGCACGGGACCATGTCTGGACCCCAGCTCTCCATAGCCTGCTTGGCATTTTCCACCCCGAGCTGCTGCTCCGTGGGGCAACACACATTTATTACACGCAGTGTGAGCACTTCTGAGGCACACAGGATCCTGGGGCCCTGCCCTGTGTCTCTCCAGTGGGCCTGGGAAAGGAGACTAGGCCTGGCAGAGCTGCCGAACCCATCCCACCCCTCACCCCCCATGCAGGGCCATCCCTGGCTCCAGCCCAGCTTTCTCTGTTCCCTTAGCAGGAGCTCAGGGACTGGGAGGCAGCCGGCAGCCAGGGGCACAGGGCGGGCCGGGAGGAAGGGCCCAGGGTCCGGGTCATTTCCTGGCACCCTTGTTTGCCGCGTGCCCCTGACTTCTGGTGGCTGTTTCCGCCCCGCCTACAGCCTCCCTGCCTGTGTGGGCAGCTGGCCTGAGACTGGCATCCTTCCACTATCCTCAGCCTCGGCTAGCTTTTTTAGGGTGATCCTGAGAGCCAAGCAGACCACCCCCCCCTTGGAGAGTAGGAGCTTGGACACTCAGTTGACCCAGTCAAGACCTCAGCTTCCTTTTCTGGAATAGGGCTCAACATGACTGACCTCGCAGGCTTGTTATAACTAATAAACGATGCCCATAGACGCTCGAAGACCTGACACAGTGAGACCCTCCCCCTCACTAAACTAAAAGCTGCCATCCTTTTTAAATTTTTTTTTATTATTATTTACTTATTGCCATCCCTTTTCTCAGTCAACCCTTCCCTGTTTTTTTTTCCCCCCCTCTGCCAGGAAGTCTCCTAGGATGCCCACTTCCCTCACACTCCCTTGTACCCATGCTGGGGTCTCATGTGAAGCACGGGGACTAGCTTTATGGTCTCCTCTGTGATTGGGTATCTCTTGCAGATGCCAATGTCCCCACTGGCTCTTGAGTGTCCTAGAGTCACGTCCTACAGTGAGGGCACTTGAGGGGATCTGCAGGGAGAGTGGCCCAATTTTTCACAGGACAGAGAAGGTTCAGTCTGAGGCACATTGTTGATTTCCATCCTGGCAGAGCACTGTAGCTAGCTAGGGGTACTGACAGGATGGTGGAAGAGAGGGTCTGAGTTGGCTCCTCTGGAAGTCAGGGCTCCTGGAGGCAAGACCACCACTGCCGCTCCCACCCACACCGTTGCAACCACCATCCCAACGAAAGTACCATTATGTAGAGACTACTTCATGGGAGGCACTGTGTAATTATCACACCCTCCACAGTGAATCTATGACTGAGTTTACAATTATTAGGACCATTTGAGGGCTGGAGAGACAGCCTAGCAGTTAAGTCGCTTGCCTACAAAGCCAAAGGGCCCAGGTTCAGTTCCCCAGGACCCAGGTAAGCCAGGTGCACAAGATGGCACATGCGTCTGGAGTTCGTTTGCAGTGGCTGGATGCCCTGGTGTGCCCATTCTCTCTCTTCCTCTCTCTCCCTCTTTCTCAAATAAATAAATCATAATCAATAACTAAAAAAGACCATTTGAGGGCTGGAGAGATGGCTTAGCAGTTAAGCGCTTGCCTGTGGAGCCTAAGGACCACGGTTCAAGGCTCGATTCCCCAGGACCCATGTTAACCAGATGCACAAGGGGACGCACGCATCTGGAGTTCATTTGCAGTGGCTGGAGGCCCTGGCGCGCCCATTCTCTTCCTCTATCTCTCTCTATCTATCTGCCTCTTTCTCTGTCTGTCACTTTCAAATAAATAAATAAAAATAAACAAAATAATTTTTAAAAAGACCATTTGATCCAGGCGTGGTGGCGCACGCCTTTAATCCCAGTACTCGGGAGGCAGAGGTAAGGAGGATCGCCGTGAGTTCGAGGCCACCCTGAGACTCCATAGTGAATTCCAGGTCAGCCTGGGCTAGAGTGAGATCCTACCTTGAAAAACCAAAAAAAAAAGACCATTTGACAGATAGGCAAAATGAGGCGCAGACAGCATAAGCACCATGCCTCAAGCTAGTAGGTGACCAAATATGGCAAATGTACTTGAGGGAGAGAAACGGGGTAACACTGGACGGCACACAGCTATGGGTGCTTAGGAAGCGCAGGGGTTTCTGCTGTCAGTGAAGGAAGGGGAATAGTTGTGGCAAGAGAGCGTGGGGGGCTTGTAGGCAGAGGGAGCAGCTGAGAGGGAGCCTCGGGAAAGAGGGAAACAGACATGGCGGCCGGAAGAGCCCCCCGGCAGGCTGCACAGCCGGGACAGGAGTCTGGTGGAGAGCCAGCAGGGGATCGTACATGGTGTGACCCCCAGAGGGCCTGGGACTCCTTGCTGGCGAGCCTGGCTTAGGGCTTGCTCTGTAAGACATCAAGGCTGGGATTGAAGGAAACAGGATGATCTCCCAGAGCCCGGTGACAACTGTCTTCAAGGGAAGGAAAGGCACTATGTACTGGGCCGGATGCCAGGGGCTTCCCCGGTCTGACCTCAATCTTACACAGTCCTGAGAGCCAGGCAGAGTTGTGGCTTCTTTGCCAAGAAACTGATGCTCAAGCCGGGCATGGTGGCGCACGCCTTTAATCCGAGCTCTCTCTGAAGGCAGAGGTAGGAGGATCGCTGTGAGTTCAAGGCCAGCCTGAGACTACATAGTGAATTCCAGGTCAGCCTGGGCTAGAGTGAAACCCTACCTCAAAAAACCAAAAAAAAAAAAAAAAAAAAAAAAAGAAAGAAAGAAAGAAAAAGAAACTGATGCTCAAGATGGGTTTCAGAAGCTAATGTGCACTGGGGTGAGGGTCTCCCCTTTGCACACTGATGAGGAATGTGGGTCTGGACAGGAAAGCTGGCTATCATGCAGTAAATGAAGTGGGGGTCCTGGGGCTCCAATCAGGGTCACCACGAGAGCTACAACAATGGGCTGGGGAGAAGCCAGGGCAGGGCTGAGGCGCAGGAGGTGAAAGGCGGGCAGGAGTTGGTACCCAGTGGGGCTACTTTGGTTGAGCATCCTGCGGCCCACTCTGACCACATGGAGCCAAGCCAGCATGGCCCCGTCCGCATCCCCGGGGAAAGGGCTCTAAGAATGCTGTCCACTGGTAGGTTGGGCAGGACCCTCCGGAGGCTCTGGGTTCCCCATCTCCATCCCTGTCCTGGGTCCTAGGTTGCCGGCTTGCATCTCTGCCTAGGAACTCCTAGGGGGGTCCCACCAATTCACCATCCAACCTTGCTGCTGTCCTGACCCTGTGTCCCACATCCCACCAGCTCCGGCCCACACCTCTCTCTAAATATCTCTGAAGGGCACCCACAGCTCTCTATAGCCCGTCACCTTGTCTCACCTCCACCTGTGCATCAGCCTTCCTTCCACAGGGTCTCCTTGACGCCCAGCCTGTCAGCTCCCTTCAGGTGCAGGCCAACATGCTGACACCCCCACTCTGGGACTAAGCACCTGCGTCCTCCTGAACACCACCCATTGGGGGCAGCTGTGCTTATGATTTCTGCCCCACTACCCTGCCCCTCAGTCTCACTGACCCCTCATCTCTTCCACCGAGTCTGCCACTCCAGCCCCTGTCCCTTCTGGGTAGTAGAGGCAGGCTGCGCCTTGCTTGACTCGGTCAATGAACTGCACCTCAGGGATGCCACCCTGAGCAGTTTGGCCATTTGAAGGAGTCCCCAAGCCTCGTCTGGACCTCCCGCTAGGGTCCAGGGAAAGGTGGAGAAGGGGGCCTCAGAGGGAAAAGTCTTTCATCAAGGTCTTCAGAGCCCCTGCCCTGCCCTGAAGGGCCTCACTAAACCTTTTCTTGTCTCTGCCCTCCCCTCTCCCCCCTTCACAGTGGCCTGACTCATCTATGCCCTGGGCGCATCTTGGGCAATTTTGTCAACATCCTGTGCCCTCCTTGCCTGGGAGCAGTAGAGCCACCCTGCCAGGTAGGGCTCTCTGTCTCTCAATAGGAAACCTCCAGAGGCCAGGCCTTCTCCCATCCTGTTCCAGCAGTCCTGCTAGGAGGATTGTGAGGAGGGCTGAGTTGCCACAGCCCCTTAGTTCCAGCTCCTTAAGGGGCCCAAATTGCTTGCCTTGTTTGAGACTCCTGGGGGTGGCTTTGTGCCCCTCTTCCTCACAGTCAGCTCTGTGATGGTGGCCTCTTCAGTTTTGTTCCAACTCACAAGATTTAGGCCAGTGGCTTGTGTCTGCTGCCCTTCTGTGGGTCACAGGTTGGGCCAAGGGGTGAGGGGCAGGAGCAGGCATCCACCTGTGTTGCTCAGGGCCTAGGTTGTCCAAAGCAGGCCAGGAGGAGGAAGTGAGTCAGTGGGCACAGCGACTCACGCCTCAGAATTGTGACTTTCCTTTTCAACCCGCTGAGCCAAGACGTTTGTCCCAACAGGATCCCGGGGTGGGGGAGGGAGGGACAGGAGCCAGAGTTGTTAAAGAGACAGAGCTGGCCTCTTGCTCCATTCCACTGGGCTCCTCATTCAGGGTTATAAGAGCTCGTTGCTGATAGAAGTCAGCTGGACAAGCAGAAGGTTGAAGACCTGCTGAGAGCTGGAGAGATGGCTCAGCGATTGGTTAAGGCGCTTGCTTGCAATGCCTAAGGACCTGGGTTCGATTGCCCAGTATTCATGTAAGGCCAGATGCACAAGGTGGTACATGTGTCTGGAGTTCGTTTGCAGTGGCTAGAGGCCCTGGTGTGCCTGTTCTCTCTCTTCCTCCTTCTCTCAAATAAACGAATAAATATTTTAAAATATATATTTAAAGAAAAAGACCTGCTGAGTGTCAGGAACTTTCACAAGCTGGGAAATACAGGTATTGTCATAATGTGAAGTGTGACAGCGGCCACTAGGGTATGAGTGACTGGGCCCTGTTCTGCTGCTTTGACAAACCTGTGTGTTTGGTATCTTTTTACAATATTTTATTGATTGATTTGAAAGAAAGAGACAAAGGCTGGAGAAATGGCTTAGTGGTTAAGGCGCTTGCCTGCAAGCCAAAGGACCCAGGTTTGACTCCCCAGGACCCACGTAAGCCATATACACAAGGGGCGCACACATCTGGAGTTTGTTAGCAGTGGCTGGAGGCCCTGGCACACTCATTCTCTCTCTCTCCCTCCCCCTGCTTATTTATCACTCTCTCAAATAAATAAAGAAAAATAAAATATTAAGAAAGAAAGGAAGGAAGGAAGGAAGGAAGGAAGGAAGGAAGGAAGGAAGAAAGAAAAAGACAAGAGAAGGAGAGAGAGAGGAAGAGGCAGATAGAGAAAAAACGGACATGCTAGGGCCTTTGTTCATTGCAAGTGAACTCCAGATGCATGGACCACCTTGTGCATCTGGCTTATGTGGGTACTACAGAATTGAACCTGGGTCCTTAGGCTTCACAGGCAAGTACCTTAACCGCTCAGCCATGTCTCCAGCCCCGAGTTTGGAATCTTTATGCCTAATATATAGATGAAGAAACTGAGGCTAAGGGAGCTGAGACTTACTGAAGATAGCAGTCCCACTAGTAGATACTCACACTGCAAGCTCAGACTTGCAGTCAGTGAGGTCCAGGAGATTAAGTGTGTGTGTGACTATGCGCTTGTACAGATGCATGTCGGCGTGCTGCTCATGGGAGTGAGGGAAGGCTTTGCTAAGAAAGTGGACACTCCTGAGAGATAAAGGACATTCTAAGCAGAGTGGCCAGTATGGGCAAAGGTTGGTGGTGTGGACTGGCCTGCTGTGTTTATGGAATGCCCCTGGGAGTAGGGTGAGACACAGGGACAGACTGGGACAGGAGGAGAAAAGGAGAAGCAGGCTCTGGAGTGAGGGGAAGCTACAGAGTCCAAGGAACCCCGAGCCACCAGGTGGAGCTGAAGCCTGGGGCAGCTCTGTGGGTGTCATCAGCACGTAGAACAGTAGGAGAGATGGCTGAGCAGTTAAGGCACTTGCCTGTGAAGCCTGTTGACCCAGGTTCAACTCCCCAGAACACATGTTAGCCAGGTGCACAAGGTGACGCATGTGCACAAGGCCAATTGAGGTGGCTGAAGGCTCTGGTACGCCAATTCTCTTTCTCTCTCTCATAAACAAATAATATTTTTAATTAATTAACTTATTTATTTATTTATTTATGAAAGCAAGAGAGAGAATGGGTGTGCCAGGGCCTCTAGCCACTGCAAATGAACTCCAGATGCATGTGTCACCTTGTGCATCTGGCTTATGTGGGTCCTGGGGAATCGAACTGAGGTCCTTTGGCTTTGCAGGCAAACGCCTTGACAGCTAAGCTATCTCCCAGCCCCCAACAAATAATATTTAAAAAAATACAACAGTAGGACACATGGGCCACAAGGGCGTGGGCTGAAGTGTCCTGCGTGGGGATAATGATGAGAGGGATGGGGGAAGACAGTCAGGGAAAGGCCGGGAGAGGAGGGCTTTGAATGAAACAGAGGTCAACCTCAATAGGACATGGCTGCCACCCTAGAGAGACCAAGGCAAAAGACTAAAGCCACCACAGACTTTGCCCCACTGAGGAGGCTGGAGGCCAAGGGGAAAGGCTCTGAGCGATGGAGGTGCTGAAGCCAGGACGGGGAGTCTCCGGAGAGAACAGATGGGTGACTCCAAGGCTAAGCTGTGGCACTTGGAAGAACAGAGGGTGCCCGAAGGCCTGAGGACCAGGGGGCGGTGGAGGGGCAGCAGGAGGCAAGAGGAAGCCTGGTTCCCACAGGGGATCAGCAGGGGTTTGCGGAGGCGGGGAGAGGACGCAGTGGGTGAGGGTGATGGGAAGGTGAACAGGGGCGTGCAAGGGTGAGGACCTGAATTCACATCTCCACGTGAAGCCGGATGCTGTAGCGCTAGTGTCTGTAATCCCAGGCAGGCAAGAAGGGAGGCAGAGACAGGAGGATTTCCCTGAAGCTCAAAAGCCAGGGAGCCTGGAGTATGCAGCAACAAAAACCAGAACCCCTGCCTCAAACAAGGTGGAAGTGAAGGAGGGCCATAGGAGGTTGTCTTCTCGTCTCACACTTATGCCTTGGCATGTGCATGCCCACACTTATCATGCACACTACACACACACACAAAGATTTTTTTAAAAAATCTTTGGTACGTGCCTTTGATCCCAGCACTCTGGAGGCAGAGGTAGGAGGACTGCCTGAGAGTTCGAGGCCACCCTGAGACTACATAGTAGTGAATTCCAGGTCAGCCTGGGCTAAAAAAAAAAAAAAAGGAATGGAGGGAGGGAGGGAGGAAAAGAGAGAGAGACTGAGAGGGAAGATAATGGAATAACTTTTACCTAAATATCAGGAAGACAGAATTTCCCACTTTGGTGGTGTTGGGTTGTTTGTTTTTAATATGCTGGGGATGGAACTCAGGATCACATGCGTACTGGGCAAGCCCCCTACCACCTAGCTGCTGGCCCAGCTCTTATTTTTTTGTTTTTGTTTTAGTGGGATAAGTTCTTGCTATGTACCCAGACTGGCCTTAAACTTGCTATTTATCCCCGGGTGACTTCAAATTCACAGTTCTCCTGCCTCTGACCCTCAGGTATTGGGATTACAGACATGCATCTCCACACCTAATAGTATCTTAGTATTTATTTCTTTTTAAAAATATATATATATATTATTTATTTGTTTGTTTGTTTGTTTGTTTTTTTGGTTTTTGTTTCGTTTTGTTTGGTTTTTGTTTTTGGTTTTTCAAGGTAGGGTCTCACTACCTCAGGCTGACCTGAAATTCACTATGTAGTCTCAGGGTGGCCTCGAGCTCATGACGATCCTCCTACCTCTGCCTCTCGAGTGCTGGGATTAAAGGCGTGCGCCACCGCACCCGGCTTTATATTATTTATTTATTTATTATTAGGGAGAGAGAGAATTGGCACGCCAGGGCCTCTAGCCACTGCAAAAGAACTCCAGAAGCATGCACCCCCTTGTGCATCTGGCTTATGTAGGTACTAGGGAATCGAACCTGGGTCTTTAGGCTTCACAGGCAAGTGCCTTAACCACTAAGCCATCTCTCCAGCCCCTATTTCTACCTGAAAAAAAAAAAAGAATTGTTTCTTCTGGTTATGTGCCAGTGTTGCATGGCAGTGACAAACCTTTGTGAGAAATGAGTTAAAGGAGGAAGGGCTTGTTCTGCTCACAGTTTCGGAACTTGCTCTCCGTGGTCTCAGCTCCACTGCTCCTGGGCTGGGATGAACGGCACGTAGGGGGTACATGGCTCAACAAAGCTACTCCCTTCATAGTGGACAGGAAGCCGAGAGACAGGAAGGGTGCCAGGGCCAGACACAGCCCCCAAGGCCCCGTGATGTACTTCCTCCGGCTGGGCTCCACCTCTCAAAGTTTCCACTGTCTTCTCAAATAGCACCATGTGGCCAGGTGTGGTGGCGCATGCCTTTAATCCCAGCACTCGCACTTGGGAGGCAGAGGTAGGAGAATTGCTGTGAGTTTGTCAGCATGAGACTACACAGTGAATTCCAGGTCAGTCTGGAGTAGAGTGAGACCCTACCTTGAAAAAACAAACAGACAAAAATAACACCATGAGCTGGGGACCCAGCCCTTCAACACACGAGCCCTTGAGAGTCAGTTTGTATTCAAGCCATAATATCCCTACATTCATGAGTATCCCACCAGAAAGAAGGTAACAAACTAAGCAACTGGTCAGCCATGATGACCTTGACCGATCATAGAGCAGGACCATGCTAGTTAGCCACACAGATTGCCCAGACCTGGAGTATGTGCAGCCTGTGAGCTACATGTCACCATCACCCCTCAGGGCCTTACTGACTTCACCCATTATCCCAATTACAGCCGGTGACAGAAGGACAAACATAGACCCACAAGTTTCTCACACCCTGTGCCTGAGGAAAGGACACAACTGTGGAGCCAACTGTGGAGCCCTGGTGGTGGCACCCGTCACATCGGAGCGGTGCCCACACCTGTTGCACGTTGGCCGTCTCAGTGTTTTCAACTGTAAACTGGGAGACCCGTCCGCCTCACAGAGTTTTCGGAGGGTATCCCACATAAAGCGCCAAGGCTCAGTAGCTGTTCGTTAAATGTCGGTGCCCCTCTGTTGCAGTTACCTTCTTGTTGCTGAGACCAACCAAAAAAGCTGGTGGCAGGGCAGTTTTTATCTTGGCTGACAGTCTCAAGGGGAAGCTTCATGATGCCAGGGTAAAGTGTGGCATGAGCAGAGGCTGAATGTCACTCCTGCCTCAGCAGGTGGACAACGGCAGCAGGAGAACGAGCCGAGCTCTAGCAAGGAGAGTGGCTACAATAGCCTTAAGCCCAACCCCGACAGCACACCTCCTCCAGCAAGGAGCCACCTCCCAAATCGTCACCAGCTGGGGACCAAAGCATTCAAAACCCATACATGGGGCTGGGGCTGGAGAGATGGCTCAGCAGTTAAGGCGCTTGCCTGCACAGCCTAACTCCCTATGTTCGATTCCCCAGTTCCCATGTAAAGCCAGATGCACAGAATGGCACAAGCATCTGGAGTCCATTTGCAGCAGCTGGAGGCCCTGGCGCACCCATTCTCTCTGCCTGTCTCTCTTCTTTCTCTCTCTGCTTGTAATAACTAAATAAATATTAAAAAAAAAAAACCACTTACAAGAGTTTATGGAGGACATCGGATTCAAACCACCATCCCTTCCCACATGCATAAAAGACTCAGAATGCCTAGGGGACCGTTCCTACAGACCTCTGTCCTCGTCAACATTCATGTAGTGATTCTTCATCCTGGCGAAGTGATGAAGGCCTAACCTGCCCAGCTTTCCTACCTGACAACACAGCCCAGCCACAGCCGAGGAGAGTAACTCAGCTGGCTCTGTCCACCATGTGGACCCATGCTCGGCTTACCCCTCTCAAAGGGGCCGCATTGACTTTAAAGAATGCTACAGAGCTGGGGTCGTGGTGGCGCACGCCTTTAATCCGAGGCAGAGGTAGGAGAATCAGATTGCTGTGAGTTCAAGGCCACCCTGAGACTACATAGTGAATTCCAGGTCAGCCTGGACTAGAGTGAGACCCTACCTCAAAAAAAAAAAAAAAAAAAAAAAGAATGCTACAGAGCCCACCAGAGTCAGAGCCAGCCAAGAGGGAAGGGACCGGGGGCAGTAGGAGGTGACCCTGGCAAAGACTGGAGTAGGTGGGGGTAGTTGGCTGGCACGTAAATTCCTTGATATCTTGGGGCCAATTCACTACCCCCTCCATATAGGTCATGGTCCATTCATGTTCGGAAACCCTCTTCTCTTTCCTTCCCTGACCCCAACAACCCCACCACACCCATCCTTGAAGTCCAAGTTAAGTCAGCTCCAAGTCTTTCTCTCTCCCTCCGTCTCTGCCCCTGCTCAGTTGGCCTCACCCTTTGTTCCACTCTTTTTTTTGTTGTTGTTGTTTATTTGAGATGGAGTCTCCCTGTTTAGTCCAGGCAGGTCTAGAATTCACTCTGTAGTTAGAGGCAGGCCTCTAACTTGTGATCTTCCTGTCTCAGCTTCCCAAATGATGGGACCAGGGGCATTCACCACCACACCCAGTTTCTATGGCCCCGATTATTACAGCAGTCCCTGGCCCCTCTATGCCTGTCCTGACATGTCACCTTTATGCTGTAGCCAAAACATTGTTTCTAACAGGTTCCTTTGCCCTACAAGCACCAACCCTATAGCATAAGGCACCATGGATTTAGCCTGGTTAAATCTGAGTTTCTAGAATATGAGGTCGGGGTGCGATGCTAGCTTCCTGGAAGAGGCCTTTGTAAGGGTTAAGGACTCTGATCCAACAGCCTTCACTCACCTTTGACGCCGCTAGAGGGGCTCAGCTCTGTGTTGATGCAGAAGGGATTCAGTCTTGAGGCTGAGGGACTTGGGAGGCCCAGAAGGCTCTGGGGCCAGGCTGCAACTGGGTCACTGGAAAAGGAAATCTGATAGACCATTCATGCTCAGCCACTCCTCCCTCCTTCTTTCCCTCCCTCCCTCCCTCCCTCCCTCCCTTACTCTCCCTCCCCAGTTTTCTGCATCTCCAATCAAACCAGAGAGCGACTTGAGTCCTGGTAGATAATAGTGGAGACTTGGTCCACGTAGCCCAACAGATAGGAAGAGCCTTGAGCCACATTGGATGCTGATGGAGAAAAAGAAGGGGTTTTCTCCAGCCCTATTATCCCATAAATGGGACGCGGAGGCTGGCAGCAGGAAGGTAACTTTGCCAAGGTGAGAAGGCTGGCGAGCCTGCGCTCACTGCAAGCAGCAGGCCATGACACGCCCGCCCGTGTCCTTGTTTCCGCAGCTGCCTGGAGCTGTGGGGACACACGGGGCGAACGCAGCCAGCCCCCCACGAGCTAACGGAAGACGCCTTTATAGGATATTGACATTGTCACTGTTCCAGCTTGGAAAACTGCAACCCCCCCCCCAAAGCCAGACCGCCCTGAATTCTGTCTTTCTTTCCTCTTGGGGCTCCCCATCCCAGTCCTGTTTCTCCTTCTTGTCCTCCTCCTCCCTGAAACCTTGACTCCTCCACCCCGATAAAGCACACAGCTTGCATGTTGTGGTTACCTGAAGAGGCCGAGGGACCCCCATGCAAGATTTCACTGGAAGGCCGGGCATGGTGGTGCACTTCTTTAGTCCCAGCACCTGGGAGGCAGAGGTAGGAGGATCGCTGTGAGTTCAAGGCCACCCTGAGCTACCTGAGTGAATTCCAGGTCAGCCTGGGCTAGAGTGAGACCCTACCTCAAAAAAATAGAAAAAAAAAAAAAAAAGAGAGAGAGAGAGAGATTTTATCGGAAGCAAGTGCCTTTAACCACTGAGCCATCTCCCCAGCCCTTTCAGGTTTCATTGGAACATCAAGGTGAATGACACCATGCACACACCAAGAAGGTATTATGAAAAGATTTGCTATTTACAAAATGGCAGTCTCTAAGGACAACAGTTCCCAAATGTCTTGAGAACAGAAAGAGGAAGACTGACCTATGTGTCTACTGTGGTTGGGGCCCAGTGTGCTCCCTCAGATGCTGAAGGAAGTGGCCCCAAGCTTTCTTAACAGTTTGTCCAGGTGTAGGCCAGTAGGGAAGAGGGTGGAGTGAGCTTAAAGGCTGTCCACAGACATTAAAAACTTGGCTGTGACTTCTCATTTCACACCTACCCTGCCCTGCGTTTCTAGGTGGGTCCCTTCTCCATGGGGAGAGTCGACAGATTGAAAAGTTGACACTCTAAAGTCAGTTGCTGGGATGAGGTGTCTCCCTGTGAACGATAATGTCACTGGAAACAAATTTCAGCCCCGAAGCATGAACTTGCAAGTTTGCTTCTCCAGCTCTCCAGCCCAGACCCTCCCAGTCCATAGCTCCCTCCAGTGGAGCCCATCTCTCCCTCAGGTCTGTCGGACACTCCCCACATTCCTCAGCTCAGTCCTCCCTCTAGCAGCCATCCACATCTGCTCCCACATTCCCTTTGAACACTCCCCTAGACTGGAAACGCCATACCTCATCCCTTTCCTGCTCCCGGATCGGACATGCTGCTCATTCCTGTTCAGGATGGCCAAAGAGATAAGACCTGGCACACAGCCCGTTTCTCATCACACGACTTAAAGCTATTTTGGGAAAGATCCCTTTCTACGCTGAGTCCGCACCCCGGATCCTTGCATTCCTGGCCCCTGGCTGTCTCCCCTTCTCCAGGAACAAGCTTGAGGGTCACACGAGTCAGCCAGGAGGACAAAAGTAACTGCTCAACTTCTGTCCACCTTCCAGTTCCCTGACTCCCAGATATCTTCTAAGCCCTGGGTGGCTCCGAACCACAAGGCAGAACCAGGAGAGAGGCTGGATGGCTTTGGGAGTCACAGCCTAGAAACTAACACTGTCTTGAGGGCAGTCAGGGACAAGTGTCCTCTCCCCAAATGCCACCAAGAAAGCTGTTATCACAGCTGTTTTGTTTAGACACGTCTGGTTGTCTGAAGAACATCTGCCTGAAATTTGTCTCTTAAAGACACAGCTGTGGTCAGTGGTTCTGCTTCCTCCCTTAAGTTGAAAGGCCTTGAACATTCTGGTACTCCCTCCCCGAAAAAGGCCTTGAACATCCTGGTACCCAAACTTCATTCCCTCATCAGACAAATGAAGATGACAACCTGACCTCACAAGAGGTGAAATGAGTCCATACTCAAAATGATTTGGGCTGGGGACCCCTCCCAGGCCTTGATTCTATTCTGTTTGTTTGTTTGTTTTTGCTTTTTTGAGCCAGCAGTCTATCCCAGGCTGACCTGGAACTCACTCTATAGCCCAAGCCAGCCTCAAATTCATGGTGATCTTCCTACCTCAGCCTCCCAAGTGCTGGGCTGAAAGGTGTGGGCTACCAAGGCCCAGTTGATTCTATTCTTTCTTTCTTTGTTTCTTTTTTTTTTTTTTTTTTTTTTTTTTTTTTTTTTGAGGTAGGGTCTCACTCTAGCCCAGGCTGACCTGGAGTTCACTATGTAGTCTCAGGGTGGCCTCGAACTCACAGCGATCCTCCTACCTCTGCCTCTCAAGTGCTGGGATTAAAGGCATACACCACCACACCCAGCTTTATTTTTTTCTTTTTTCTTTTTTCTTTTTTTTCCCCCTTAGGTAAGGGTCTCACTCTAGCCCAGGCTCACCTGGAACTCACTGTGTAGTTCCAGGCTGGCCTTGAATTCACAGTGATCCTCCTACCTCAGCCTCCTGAGTGCTGGGATTAAATGCATGTGCCACTATGCCCAACCTCTATTCTTGGAAAAAAACAAACAAACAAACAAACTATAAAAACAAAAAAAATATTTATTTATTTAAGAGAGAGAGAGAGAAAGAGGCAGATAGAGAAAGAATGTGTGCACCAGGGCCTCTAGTCACTGCAAACGAACTCTAGACACATGTGTCACCTTGTGCATCTGGCTTACATGTGTCCTGGGGAATAGAACCTGGGTCCTTAGGCTTCACAGGCAAGCACCTTAACCACTAAGCCATCTCTCAAGCCATGATTCTATTCTTTCCTTTTAAATATTTTATGTTTTAAATTTGAGAGAGAGAGAGAGAGAAGCAGGAGAGAGAATGGGCATGCCAGGGCCTTCAGCTGCTGCAAATGAACTCCAGACACATACACCACCTTGTGCATCTGGCCTATGTGGGTCCTGGGTAATCGAACCTTAACTGCTAAGCCATCTCTCCAGCCCTTTAAAAAAAAATTCGGGGCTGGAGAGATGGCTTGGCAGTTAAGGCATTTGCCTGTGAAGCCAAAGGACCTGGGTTCAATTCCCCAGGACCCACGTGAACCAACTGCACAAGGGGCACATGTGACTGGAGTTCATTTGCAGTGGCTACAGGCTCTGGAGGGCCCATTCTCTCTCTGTCTGTCTCTCTTCTCTCTCTTTGCTTGCAAATAAATAAATAAAAATGTTAAAAAATATTTTAAATTTTTCATTTTTTATTCTATTCTTTGAAAAATTTAGTTATTTATTTGAGAGAGAGAGAGAAAGAGAAAGAGAGAGAGAGGGTATGCAAGGACCTTCAGCCACTGCAAACGAACTCCAGATGTGTGTGCCCCCTTTTGTGTATATGTGACATTGTGCACTTGCTTCACTGTGTGCCTGGCATACATGGGACTTGGAGATCTGAACATGAGTTCTTAGGCTTCACAGGCAAGCGTTGATCACTAAGCCATCTCTCCAGCCCTTGGTTCTATTCTTGATCTCTTCCTCACGATACTGGATTAAGGTCTGGGATGCTTACTGCTCAAAAGCCATTATTTGGAGCTGACCTGGACTACGTAGTGAAACCCAGCCTCCACAAAAGCATCCATACCTTGGAATATGGTGGGATTATTGACCTCAAAGCTCCATCAGATGGGGGTGGCAGGCAAGCTACATGCATGAACCTCCTGTTTTGTTTTTTGTTTTTTGTTTTTTTCTCTCCCTCTGGCCAGAACATTGCAATCCGCTTGATCTCCTGGGACTAGTTCCTGCGTTTTCTTAAAATAGACACGTTACTTTTCCCGCAACAGGGTACATGCTTTGCCCTGGTGATGTGCAGTGTGGAAGAGAAAGGAGAGGCGTTACAAAGTCACTGAATCTCCCAGGTTTGATAAAGCTACAGGAGGGTTATTTATAGAATAAAACTCCATTGTGCATATGTACCACACCTTCGTTATCCATTTATCAGTTGATGGGCATCGAAGCTTGTTTCATTTCCTAGCTATTGTGAATATAGCAGCCATAAATATGGGTGAGCAAGTATCTCTACAATACTGAATAAAGTCCTTATTGCATATGCCAAGGAATGGTATAGCTGGGTCATATGGCAATATGGCAAATCTATTTTTAGCAGTCTCAGGAACCTATAGGAGGACTATTTAGCAGTTACCACTTCACCCTTTTAGGTGGGGCTTCTCTTTAGAGTTTAGTTTGCCATCAAAAGAAGAGGCCATGTCACCTTAATTCTTTTTTTTTTTTTTTTTTTTTTTTTTTTTTTTTTGAGCCAGGGTCTCACTCTAACTCAGACTAACCTGGAACAACTCACTACCACTCTGTAGTCCAGGCTGGCCTTGAGCTCACAGTGATCCTCCCACCTCAGTGTTATACGAGTGCTCATCATTAGCACAAGTGGTTAAGAAAGGCTCTGGGGTCAGATGATACAGTATTGGAATCCTAGCTGTGTGGTCTTAGCCAGGTTGCTTAAGCTCCCTAAACCTCAGTTTTCTTATCTTAAAGCAGAGATAACACCTCAGTGATTGATGTGAGGATTTTCACTTGATAATATTTGCAGAAAATGCTTTCTAGCAGTTCACCTCTCTCTCCCGACCCCCATTTTTTTTCTGTTTTTTCAAGGTAGGGTTTCACTATAGCCCAGGCTGAGCAGGAAGTCACTGTGTAGTCTTAGGCTGCCCTCAAACTCATAGTGATCCTCCTACCTCTGCTGGGATTAAAGGCGTGCACCACCACACCTGACTTTCACTTCTTTTTTTTTTTTAATTACTTTTCTTGCCGGGTGTGGTGGCGCACACCTTTAATCCCAGCACTCGGGAGGCAGAGGTAGGAGGATCGCCGTGAGTTTGAGGCCACCCTGAGACTCCATAGTGAATTCCAGGTCAGCCTGGGCTAGAGTGAGACCCTACCTCAAAAAAAAAAAAAATTACTTTTCTTGGTGTGCGTGTATGTTCATATGTGTGAGTGTAGGCGCCACATGTGTGGAGGTCAGAGGGCAACTTTCACTTGCCAGTCCTTGCCTCGAATCTCATCTGAGGCAGGGACTCTTGCTCTCATTGTTGTTCATTGCTGCGTTCACAAGGCCAGCAAGCCCATGAGCTTCTGGGCCATTTTCCCATGTCTGCTCCTGTCTCTCCTTCAGTGTGCTGGGGTCACAGAAGCCTGCTACAGCTTCCAGCTTTTATGCAGGGTCTGGGAATACGCACTCGGGCACTCCAGTTTGAGCAGGAAACGCTTTATTGACTGAGCCATCTCCCCAGCCCTCTCTTCCCCCTGCGTTCTTGGGACTCCAGACTCACCTACATCCCCAATACGCATGTGCCAAGGGTGGCTTCTGCGGGGGCAAAAAATTAAAATCCACCCCTGGCAGGAAGAGCTGCTGCCCCTGCTGCCCCAGGGGCTGTGTTAGGTGTGCCCAAGGTTGCACATGCAAAGGAGAACTGAACAAATGCAGCAGCTGTGTGTGATGTAGGGACAGCCTTGCACAAGTAAGGCCACATGTAAAGTGATCGGCCCGTACACACCTGGATTTATTTCACATACAACTCTAATCCTTGCTACATTCCTTTTTAAAATTTTTAAAAATTAATTAATTAATTAATTAATTTGACAGAGAAAGAGGGGGAGAGAGAGAGAGAATCGGCCCTCCAGGGCCTCCAGCCACTGCAAACGAACTCCAGACACGTGGCCCCACTTGTGCATCTGGCCAAAGTGGGTCCTGGAGAATTTAACCTGGATTCTTTGGCTTTGCAGGAAAACGCCTTAATCGCTAAGCCATCCCTACATTCCCTTTTCTTTGAAATATATATGTGACTGAAGATAAAAGTTGTTGGCCAGGGGCTGGAGAGATGGCTCAGCAGTTAAAGCACTTGCCTGTGAAGCCCAAGGACCCATGTTCGACTCCCCAGATCCCACACAAGCCAGATGTACAAGGAGATGCATGCGCAAAGTCGCACATGTGCACAAGGTAGTGCATGTGTCTGGAGTTCGATTACAGTGGCTGGAGGCCCTGGCACACCAATTCATTCTCTCTCTCTCTCTTGCTCTCATTCTCCTCACTCTCTCTCATTTAAAAGAAAAAGAACAAGAAAAAAGAAAAAAGAAAAAAAAAAAAAAAGGCCTGGCTGGGTGTGGTGGTGCATGCCTTTAATCCCAGCATTTGGGAGGCAGAGGTAGGAGGATCGAGGTAAGTTCAAAGCCACCCTGAAACTACATAGTGAATTCCAGGTCAGCCTGGGCTAGAGCAAGACTCTAACCGGAAAAACTTAAAAAAAAAAAAGTTGTTGACAATTTAAAGAAGTAACTATGAAGCCGTTAGCATACTTCTTGCTCATATGTGTGCTTAATACATGGCTTAGCGGTTAAGCGCTTGCCTGTGAAGCCTAAGGACCCCAGTTCCAGGCTTGATTCCCCAGGACCCACGTTAGCCAGATGCACAAGGGACGCAAGCGTCTGGAGTTCATCTGCAGTGGCTGGAGGCCCTGGCATGCCCATTCTCTCTATCTGCCTCTTTCTCTGTCTGTCGCTCTCAAATAAATAAATAAAAGTAAACAAAATAAATTTATTAAAAAAATTATTATAAGAACACATGGGCAAGTCAGGCATGGTGGCACACATCTGTAGTCCCAGTACTCAGGAGGCTGAGGTAGGAGAATTTCTGTGAGTTTGAGGCCAGCCTGGGTCTACAGAGTGAATTCCAGGTCAGCCTCTGCTAGAATGAGACCCTGCCTCAAAAAGACAAAAACAAATAAGCACACAAGCTGGGAAGATGGCCCAGTGGCTAAAGACACTTGCAAAGACTGCCAGCCTGGGTTCCATTCCCCAGCACGCACATAAAGCCAGATTCACAAAGTGGTACATGTGTCTGGAGTTCATTTATAGAGGCAAGAGGCCCTGGCATGCTGATTCTCTTAAATAACTTAATAATAATTTAAATAAAAAAATTTTAAAGAAATACATAGAAAAAATACTCAGAAAAAAAAATTTTTGTGTCACAATCATAAAGAATATGTGAGTTAGACTCAAGAAAGTACACAGTGACCTCTTGAAGTTTCCTTTCAGTCTGATTCTCTCTGTGGACAGTGAGATCGCTGGTCCTGGCCCAGCGGTTTCCATCTGACACTAACTACTACTACACATCTCTGGGGACTGAGGACCCACCCAATCTCCTCTCGGCCCAAGTCTAGGTGGGAGGAAGTGCAACTCTGTTTGACTGTGTCCTGAAGGCAAGAGTGGGCGAGACACCGTTGCAGTCTGGGTCAGGTTCTCTATCAACACCGTGGGCCAGACAGTTCTCCCTCCATCTCAGAAGGCACAGCCCTTAGAGACTAATGTCCTTTTCCTAATTACAATCAGCGGGACAGATGGTTATTACCACGGTCAAATATCTGCCTGGCTTTGCGGAGGAGGCCGGTTCTAGCTGGCATCAGAATGAGTAGGGGCTTGTGGGCCAGAGGAAGACGTATTCACGAAGACACTGGAGGGACTGGGTACGAGGAAGAGAAAACATCCAGAGACCGCCAGCCACCTGCCAGGGACTCACAGCTCAGCGGGAGCCAGCACTGCAGGCAACCGGGTGCGGATGTCGCTTCCTCCCCCATGAGCCAACGCCTTGTCTGTCCAGCGGGGACGCCCGCCGGTGGCCGCGCCCGGGACTCAGCAAAGCGACCGGACAAATCCCACCCTACTCCCCCCCATCCCCCGCGCCCCGGCCCCGCCCGTCCGATCCATCTTGCTAGGGAGCCGACGCTGCCTGGGAGAAGCCGGGAGGGGAAAAAACCCAGGCCGTGGGAGCGAGCTCCGGACAGGTGTCCGAGGGAGAGGGGCGGAGTCGGGGTGGGAAGGATGAGAAGGGAGGGGCGGTGCTGCGCCTTTAAGAGGCGGCGGCCGAGCCGGGGACCTTTTCTCTTTCCCCGGAAGGAAAGCGGAGCCCGGGCTGGGCGCGCAAGGTGGGGAGGTGCGGGGCTGGGCGGCGAGGAGGCGGGGCGCGCGCGCGGAGCACCGCTCCCTCCGTCCCTCCGTCCCTCCCTCCCGTCCAGCTTGCAGTCTCCCGGGTCTGCCTTCCCCGATCCGCCGCCTCGCCTGGATCGAAGTCGTTAGCACCTCCAAGTGTGGGGGCGCGGCCGGGACCATCTGGGGGTCCGGGTGCCCTGGGTAGGCGACAGTGATCCGGTGGCGTAACGTGTAGGAAGAACAGACCCACGGACCTTGAGCGAGGGGTCGGAGCGCGCCTAGCCGGAGCGGACGTGAAACTGACCGAGGCCGGGACGTGAAACTGATCAGCGCAGCAGGCGCAGCGGCGCGGGGCAGCTCGGCGGGCTCGAGTGTCCGGTGGCGGCGCCGGGAGCAGGTGAACAAGGTCCTCTGTCCCCGGCGCGGCGCCCTCTCGTGCCCCGGCCCGGCCTGGCCCCGGCTCACGCCCCTGAGCCATGGGCCCCGGCCGGCTGCGAGCGCCCCGCGCCCCGCGCCCGATGCTCTGCGCGCTCGCCTTGATGGTGGCGGCGGGCGGACGCATCGCCTTCGCCTTCAACCTGGACACCCGATTCCTGGTGGTGAAGGAGGCTGGCAACCCGGGCAGCCTCTTCGGCTACTCGGTCGCCCTCCATCGGCAGACGGAGCGGCAGCAGCGCTACCTGTAAGTCGGGCTGGCGGGGGTGGGGTAGGGTGGGGTGGAGAAGACAGTGTGGGTTCGGGTGCGGATCCCCGTGCTGGGTCGGAACCCTGGGCTGGCTGCTGCCGCTGCTGGCCTCGGTGATCCAGGGTTAAGGGGGCGGGTACCCCGGCAGCCTTCTCTGACTGTGTGGCTTGGCGGGAAGTGGGGCATGGGGGGCCGTAATCATCGGCAAGTGCTGACCTGGCCAGAACCTGTCTAGACGCCGCCGCTGCACGCTTTAGACCTCTCCTGCGAGCGGATGTAGGGTCTCCGTTGCTTGTGAACTCGGCACCTAGCATTAGCTTATCCTCGGGCTTGGAACTGGGAAACACTGCAAGATAAGCACCTACGGCCCCTCTTTCCCTCTGCTTGGGGAGAACCCGCGAACATGCACTTAAGCCCCCTTACACCTCTCATTTAGTTTGTGGTCACAGCAACCACGCCCTCTGCAGAGCCAGGGCTGGACGGCTTCTCGAGGACTTGGCATTGCGGAGTGAGGCGATGGGGAGTCTGGGCGTTTGGAGCTGTCCAGAGGATCCTTCTGACCCCTAGAGGAGGGGACCTGAGAACTCAGAGTAGGCGCTATCCCATGCTCCCGAGCCCGGAGCCCACCCTGAAGCAGTCCTGCGCTTCCCCCAGACATCTTCCCCGCATTCCACAGATTCATGTTGAATCGGCAGCTCTGAGTGTGTTTGTTTTGGTTTGAAGTGGGAAATGGTGTTTTTCTCTTTCTTCTGTTCTCTCCTTCGCAAACTGCTGCCAGGAGGAGCCCCTGAAAGCTGGGCGGAGGGGAGGAGGGAGGGAGGAGGTTACATCCAGCCGCCTGCCCCTCCCCATGTGCACCCATGCCCTAAGGCCTGTGTCCAGGTGTCTGAGGGCTCTCTGCATGGGTTCAATGTGCTGACATTGGCAGGTGGGAGAAGAGGGTGGCTGGAGGAAGTAAGGCTGACCTGGGATGGATCAGTGGTTAGGACAGATCAAACAGACCCCTTCTACCTCTTTGGGCTGGGTGACATGCCTGCCATCTGCACCTTCCTGGTCTCTGACCCCACGGAAGGCCTGGTCACAGTTAAGCGTGCGTAGAAACCTCTCCCTTTTCTGACTGGACTGCAGAAACTTGAGGACGTGTGGAATGTTCAAAGTCCAAACTCATTTCAGCTTTGGCCTCTGTCCATTCTACTCACCTGTACTTGGTCTCCACCCCATCTGGCTCCTACAGAAGATAGGGCGACACACCCTTCTGAGGCCCTTCGTGACCATGGGTGCAGGTTGCTCCAGCAATGCTGTACCCCAGAAGTCATTTTTTTTTTCCAGACGTTTCAATGCTGAAATCTGAGCTAACAGTGAAAAGAGATCAGGCTGGGAAGAAAGAGTAAAATTCTGCAACTCTTCCCCTGCTGCTGTGTGACTTTTAAGTAAGATACTTCCCTTTGCGGGGGGCAGTCCCTCCACTCCCTGCCTCCTCACCTCCAAGAAGATCTATAGGTCCCTTCCTACCTCTGCTGGAGCGTGCCAGGCACCTTGGCATTGTAGAGAGACAGGAGGCTCAAGGCTCAGTGTCCCATTGCTGGTGCCCTGCCTTGGCTGTGTCGCTGACACTTGAGCCTTAGTGTCCTCATGTGTGGTGCTTTCATGAGATAGTGTGTGCCCACTTCTCTAAGGGGTACTTGAAGGCTCTGGGGGCTGAGGCCAGGGTATGGATGTACATCCTTTGCCCAAGGGCCCTGCCCATGATGGCTGAGAGAGGAGTTCACCTTTCCTCCCCAGGCAGTTAGGTGCCAAAGCCAGTGACTCTCTGAGAGGCCGGGAGTTCTGGTGTTCTCCGTGCTGCCCGAGGCTGCTTCTGTATCTTAGCTCATCTCCTCATCTTGCTGAGCTCAGCCCTTAGGACTTTTGGGAGAGCCAGCTGGGCTTCACTGCAGCCAGCTGTGTAGTCAGATGTGAACAGCTGCCCGCGTTTTCCAGAGAACTGCTTTGTCAAACGTCAGCGTCAGGTCCTCTTAGTGTCAGAGTCCCTTGGGAAGAGCAGGGTGATCCGTAGTCCATACAGGCCCCTCGTCTGGGGTTCGCAGGAGATTTTCAGGATGCGCCAGGGACCCCTGAGATTATATGCGAAACCGTGTGTTGGTACCTTGTCCCGGAGGCAAGAGGAGGGGAAGAGCATGGCATTTTTGTTCTCCAAGAAGGCTTTGTCTCAGAAGTGACTAAAAACCCAGGGTGGACCCTCTTTGCTACCCTACCACCCTCATGTCCAGGCTGACGCCTCTCTCACAACTCAGGCCCCAAGCGCTCAGACTCTGGTAGTGAGGATCCAGGCAGACCTTCACTTGGGACCTTGGTAAGATGTAGGAGGGCTCTTGGGAAGGAAAGAGGCCATTCCTCTAGTAGGTTGTTACTACGTCCCTGCACCTGCTCCGGCCTGATCTCATGGGCTGGTGTGCAGGGGAGATCCCTCTGGAGCCCCCCCCCCTCCTTTCACCCTTGACTGGAAAAGAGAGTGAGAAGCCTGGTGAGGGAGTGGCTGCAGCTCCTGGAAATGAGGTCATGACTGAAGTAGGCTGGGGCCTAGCTTACCTGCCATGCCCTCCTGAAACATGCTCCCTGGGCAGGGTGGTGCCTGGCAGCCTCCGTGGCTCGTGCCAGCAGAAATGGCACAGCAGTTGTGGCTGCAGGCGCAAGGTCTGCACATGCTGTAACCGTTCCTGCTGGCTCTGTGCAATGACTGGTCTAGGCCAAGGGGCTTTAAAGTGGGCACAGGCGGAGGAGGGCTGATCTTGCAGAAAAGGCAGCAGCAACGGGGGCTTTGTGGCTGGCAGGGTGGCACGTACCTGTCATCTCAACATTCAGAGAGGGAGGCAGGGGACAGTTGGCAGTTCAAGGATAGCCTGGACTACATAGTAAGACCTTGTCTCAAAAACAGGGGATGGGAGCCGAGCATGGTGGTGCATGTTTTTAATCCCAGCACTCAGGAGGCAGAGGTAGGAGGATCACTTGTGAGTTTGAGGCCGCCCTGAGATTACATAGTTAATTCCAGGTCAGCCTGGACCAGAGTGAGCCCCTACTCGAAAAACTAAAAATACCCAAAAACCGGGGGGTGGGGAGCTTGGTCAGAGCTTAACAAAGGAGGAAAGAAGAAGGAAGATGTCCATTGTAGTGAGAGGAACTG
Source organism: Dipus sagitta (assembly GCA_036346955.1). NCBI lineage: Eukaryota > Metazoa > Chordata > Mammalia > Rodentia > Dipodidae > Dipus > Dipus sagitta. The sequence continues at coordinate 1,795,545 of CM070778.1, read as the reverse complement.
AGGTTAGCTGACACAAAGCATGCTGTAAGGAGTCAAATATGGAATACCTACCAAAGAGCCAGTACAGGAGAAGAAATGAGAAAAATAGCCTTGCTCTTTTTCACCCTAGGCCTCATCAAGGTCTCTTTCTCCTGCCCTTCTTATTCTTTCACTCCCTCCAGCTTGTTGCTCTGGTTCTATGGCTGAGTCACCCCGGGGGGAGGGGGCTGGGTGGGCAGCGTGAGGAGGAGTCGGGGAGGATGGTGAGGGTTGTAGTTTCAGCCGCCATGAGAGAGAGCCTCTGGGGAGGTGGCTAAATCAGGCAGCAGGGCTGGCACAGAGCTGGGATTCAGGAATCCAAGAACTGACCTCCCCCTACTCAGACTGGGGCAGATCCCATTCCCTCCAGCTTCCTGGCCTGGTGTTGGATAGGAACAGTGGCAGTTAAAGATCCCAGGAGGAAGGCCATGGGGACTCATGGCCTAAGTATTAGGTCCTCTAACCCGCTTTGAAATCTTCCCATGGGAACTACCCCACACCTCCCTGGGATAAATGAAGCCTGGGAATTTGAAGCATATAGATTTTTCTTTGAGTATCACCCTGCCCCGAATCCCAGGGGTCCCTTCCTCCTGGGTTGAGCCAGCTTGGTGCCCTAAACTCTCCTGGGTCCCATTCCCCAGCCTTCTATTCTACTACTTTCTGTTCCATTTTAACATTAGCTTTGAACTTCCTGGGAGGAACAGAGGCGTGGAGTGCTGGGGCTGGGTGAGGAAGGGCCCCACTCCCTTTACTTGGAGCTCAGCGGCTCCCCAGAGGCCAGGAGGAGCTTTCTGACTAAGCCAAATGAAAGGGTAAGGAGGCAGCTCTTGATCTGCCATTTCACCCATCCCCCTACCTCCAGAGGTGTTCTCAGCTTCCCCCAGCCCAGGAGAAGGGAAGTCCCATCTCTGTCTTCAGAGTTCTAGCCAGGGTTCCTTCTGTCTTCTCTCTGCCTTCTAACTGTGGCTGGGAGATGGGTTTAGTGGTGGCCTGGGAGGGGCCAGCTTTTGGTCTCTGATCTGCACTCAACAGCAGGTAGTAAACAAAGATGTTTATTTGCATAACAATTTGCATTTCAATTTGCATACCACTAAAGACAGCCCACTCTTGGAATTCTCTAGCACTCCCCCCCCCAAAAAAAAACACACACACAGACATGCGCACAGACACCTGGATGGCTGGGAGGAAGCTGGACCCTACCTTCTGAACAGGCCTTTCCCCATCTGCGCATAGGCTTCTGGCTGTAGACCCACTGCATCCTGGGCAGGAAGCCAGAGGGCCTTAATGGGCCTCTAAGCAGGCCAAGTAGAAGCTAAAAATACTCCCAGGGGGTGTGGGGGAGCTCCCAGTGGAATCTCTGGGGAGGGAGGGACCTGGGATGTGGACCTAGGATTAGGGAATTGGCCCTGTCCCCGACCCATCTGTGGGCACAAGTGTAGCTCATGGTAAGAATGGGAGAGTGGAGGTAGTGTGGAGACTTATTCCAATCCAGGCACCATTCATGCTTGGCACTGCTTTCTCAACACCTCAGGAAGCTAAGGGGAGGAACCCTTCAGACATTCCTAGCAGAGATGGAGCCAGGAGACATGGAGATCCCACTCCTCAGACCCTTCCTGATAGATAGCTTGAGCAGGGCAGCTGCAGCCATGAGATCCCCTTTCACCCACCAAAACCCATTCAGGGTCATTCTACAAGGACCCCTGTCCCTCACCTCCAGCCCTTTCTGAATTTCATCTGTAGATTAGCTGTCAGCAACCCCCGCCCATCCCCACAGACTGCCTGGGGTCCTTAGACCACAGAAGTCCTACCTAGGTTCCACTCCAGGTTCTCTAACCTGGCAGGATCGGAATTTCTGAATCCCTGGAGGGAGTCTGGGCCAGGCTAGGGCCAATCGTGGTGCCATAGGAAATCAGGGCAGCAGTATCCAAGCCAGCCATGGCTTTGTAGGCAGAAAGCCCTTTTGCAGAAACCCTGAAGTTGGCAGGACAGTGGCTGTTCCCATTTCACAGAAGAGGCACCCAGGATCCATAGAAAGGAAAATGGCCCTTCGACACAGAACACTAGCTCCCAGGCTGAGATGTTTCTTTCCCACGGACCCTGGCTTCCTTCTCTCATCTGTCAGGCATGTCAGGGGGCGGATGTCCATGGGTGGTCAGGCGGTAGACTCTGGAGGCCCCCTCCTAAGCCTGGACAGAAGGTGACTAACAGCCTGGCTGCCATATCTGTCCCCTGAAATCTACCCTGGGGTGTTCATACCGCTACTCTGCTTGGGGAAGCTTCCCCTCTGCTCCCAAGAACACTTCCCCAGGGCGAGGTCTGGCAGCAAATGTGAGGTACAGGCTGACGTCCCTCCTCCTTCCTAGCATCCCCCAGGCAGTGCATTCCTGACTGTAGTAGACTAGGCATCCCAGGCCTCAGCATGCCCAGGCCCTGCCCTACCCACTCCCTGCCGCCTTCGCTCTGAGGTCCCAGGCTGGGCTGTAGGCACAGCCGTTGCTCAGCGCTTCCAGACTGGCAGAAGGCCCGGAGCCAAGTCCTGAGTTGGGAGCTTCAGGGCCATAGTGTTGCTTGAGCTAAAGAGAGGGACACCTGGAAGGTGCTGCCACCCACGAGGCTGGAACTGTCGGGAAATGGGATGGGAGTGCTTGTGAATCCTGGAAGAACAGAGAAGCTGTGGGGGGGGGGGTTCATGATATGGGAGTAGAACTGAGTTCTAAGGGTGGCCCAGAGTTCATCCAGATAGCCTGTGATGGGCTGAGGAACTTTTTTTCAAGACTGTCCTTAGATGTAGTATTTCAGGGCTGATCCTCTGTCCCAGTGAGGGGGGATTAATTAGGTAGCCAGTCAGGAGAGAGGGCCCAAAGAGGGAACACTGCACCGGCCTGTCTGCTTCAGCAGAGCCAGAATTCAGCGTCTGATCCAGTCTATGCAGTCTGGTTTTGCCCCCTGGTCCTGAAGCAAGCCCCTGAGCCCAGACCAATCAGCACTCTTTCTCTGTCTCTCTGACTCTCCTGAGCCTGAGGGTGAGCCCACTAGATTATAAATGTGCTTAGCAGGTGGGCAAGCTCTCTTTTTGTCTTTCCTCCTCTCCTGAACTTCCAGGTCCCTGGTATGGTAAGACCCCCCCCCCCCATTTTGGCTCTGCTGGGCTGAGATGGGGTGGCGCTACTCCCATGTGGGTGCTCTACCCTTCCCCCCCCCACATGGCAGGAGCTCTCTGTACTTTTCTTCTCCTAATCAAATTAAATCTCTCTACGTCTTACCCTCTGGTCTATGGATTTGATTCTTTAAATTCATAAGGTTCTGGGGATACCCTAAATTTATTGGTCTGTTGGCATTGGCAAGGAGCCCCAAAACTCCCATAACGCCTCTACCTTCCAGTCACTCCTCTGGTGTGGGATGGATTGCCAGCCAGGGTCCTAGCGTCCTTGGGAACTGTTGGTAGTGGTGTTCACAAAGACCGATTCTGGGGACAAGGTGATCGTCCTCGCCCACTCCCACCCGCTAGAACTCTGCTCCTGGCCCACACTGTACTAAGAGGCAGGTACTCAGCCTCATCCCATACCTTGTGTACTTGTGCCATGGTAGGGATGGGGGAATGTGGCCACCACTCAGGTCATTTAGAGGCCCAGGCCTCCTAGAGCTAAGTGCTCAATGGCTTCAAGAGAAAAGATAGAGGCTTTCAACAACATACTCACACCCTCAAGATTCTCTCCTCTGCCCTCCCTTCTGTCCTCCAAGACTGGAGGCCCTCCATCTTGCTGTTTTCCCATCAGAGACCAAACAGCTCCTTCAGAAACCCAGATCTGTCCACAGCATTGCTTTGCCTAAAGTTCCTCTGTGGCTCATTCTAGAGCCTCGCTCCCCTCCCCTGGTGTTCCTGCCCCCATATTCTTCCTGGGCTCCAGCTGTAAGGAGGGGTTGGTCTCTGAATCACCTGCTGACTTGTGCTTCCTGGCCCTTGAACGTGCTGTACTTTTGTCTACAATGTCCTTCCTCCCCCTTCTTCGTCAGTCATTGTCCTCAAAGTCAGGCCTGGGGCACTTTGTGCACAGCCCTCCCTACTTTCCTCATAAGATGCTTACTAAGCTTGTGTTTTCTGGCCTGCCTCCCCCTGCTCTGGATTGTCCGGGAGGGTGTGGACTGAGGTCCATTCATGTCTCAGCCCCAGAGCATGCATGGGTTTGGTGCTCAGTAAGTGAGCGTTCAATTGGAAGTTGGCTGGAAGGAAACTCAGAAAATCTGAGCCTGGCCAACCTGCTTCTCTTCCCCAGGCTTCTGGCCGGTGCTCCCCGGGATGTCGCTGTGCCTGATGGCCACACCAACCGGACTGGGGCTGTGTACCTGTGCCCCCTCACGGCCCAAAAAGACGACTGTGAAAGGATGGACATCTCGGAGAAAAGTGAGAGGGGGCTGGGGAGCAGGGCTCAGTCCGGAGCTTGGCAGAAGCCCAGAGAGAATGACCTAGAGCAGGCTTGCTAGCTGAGTGTGCTGGTACACATTCCTGTAACCCCAGAACTCCAGAGGCAGAGGCAGGAGGATTGTGAGATTAAGACCAGCTGGGGCTACACAGTAAGTTCCAGGCTTGCCTGAATTACATAGAAAGACCCTGGCTTAAAAAAATAAATGCTGGCCGGGCGTGGTGGCACACGTCTTTAATCCTGGCACTTGGGAGACAGAGGTAGGAGGATCACCATGAGTTCGAGGCCACCCTGAGACGACATAGTGAATTCCAGGTCAGCCTGGGCTAGAGTGCGAAACCCTACCTCAAAACAAACAAAAACCTGTTACTTACTTCTTGCCTGGCTGGGGAGTCTGGGAAGAACAGGCCACCTGGAGTAGAATGCAAAGCAATAAAAAGCAGGAGATGGGAGGAGGGAGGGTGGGAGGACTACCCTGTGAAGGCTTTGGATGTTGAAATGTGGGGGTGAGGGACCCTAGCTCATGAGTCCTCCCATGCCCTCAGGTGACCCTGATCATCACATTATTGAGGACATGTGGCTTGGAGTGACTGTGGCCAGCCAGGGCCCTGCAGGCAGAGTCCTGGTAAGTAGACACTTGCTGTAATCGACCCCCATGGGGAAGACAGCAGAGCGTGGCAGGGAGTCTTCTGTGTGTGCGTGTGCTGGGGCCTTCACACATGTCCTTTCCTGTGGCCACATGTCTCCACAGGCTGCCTGTATGTCCCTTGTTCCCGGCATTCCCGGGGAGGAGCTTCTTTGGCACTCTACCAATGCTGGGCATGGTGTGGGTCCTATGTGACCCTCACGGGCACTCACCATTTGTGGGAAAGAGCAGAGGGAACTTAGGAGGGGGAAAGGGCAGAGAGGGCCCCGGGCGGCTGGGCGCTGGCTGCTGCTTCTTCCTGGGAGGCTGGCTGCCGGAAGAGGCATAGCCCTGCTGACCCTGGCTTACCCACTTCTGGTTTGGGGGCCACTCCCTGCTGCCCGCTGTCACCTTCTGCAGACGTTCTTCAGTGCCAGCCCTGAGGGAGTGTTTTAACTTTATATATATATATATATATATATATATATATATATATATATTTAATTAACAACTTCCATGATTATAAACAATATTCCATGGTAATGCCCTCCCTCCCCACACTTTCCCCTTTGAAACTCCACTCTCCATCATATCCCCTCCTCTCCTCAATCAGTCTCTCTTTTATTTTGATGTCATCATCTTTTCCTCCTATTATGATGGTCTTGTGTAGGTAGTGCCAGGCACTGTGAGGTCATGGATATCCAGGCCATTTTGTGTTTAGGGGGAGCACATTGCAAGGAGTCCTACCCTTCCTTTGGCTCTTACATTCTTTCCACCACCTCTTCCGCAATGGACCCTGAGCCTTGGAAGGTGTGATAGAGATATTTCAGTGCTGAGCACTCCTGTCACTTCTTCCCAGCACCATGATGCCTTCTGAGTCATCCCAAGGTCACTGCCATCTGAAAAGAGAAGGTTCTCTACCAAAAGTGAGAATAGCATTAATATATAGGTATGAACATTAAGAGAAGTTCTTACTGGCAGTTTGATGAGCATAGTATATACATTATACATTATATAGCCAGACAGCAGCAGATATTGGGATGTTTTAACTTTTGATGAGCTTTGGCAAATAATATAAACTCTCAGTTAACACCCATGAAACAGATCATTTTTACATCTCTGCAGAAAGCTCTCTTGCATCAACTCCCAATCAGTAATTACTCACGTAACCAGAAACACTGTCATTTGTCACCTTTGAACACTGTTGTAGGTTCCAGGTTGGCATCCTGACACAAAACACCTTTCTTCATTCCCTGTTGTGTTCAGGTGTAAGTCTAGTGATTTTAGACGCTGGATCCTTAGCAATTAGCTACTCACCTGCCCATTCATTCACTCAGCAAATATTTAGTTAACACCTACTGTGAACCAAGCACTATGCTGGCATCAGAAACTTAGCAATGCCTAAGGACAGGCTCATGTGACATGCTGGTAGCACTCAGAGCTCAGAAGGGACAGAGAAAGCAAATAAACAAGACCTGTTTCTAGAATTTGTCTGGCCACAGACATCTCTTTTTTCTTGTTTTGTTTTGGCGGTGCTGGGGACTGAACCCAAGTTCTTGCATACTTGCAGTGTTCCCAAAGCCATGTGTAGGGTCTCACCTTTGTGAGGCAGCCCAGTGTGGTGCATAAGAGATCAGGCTTTGGAGTCAATCAGCCTTAATTTTAATGCTTTTGCATTCTTTTTTTTTCTGTCTGGATGTGAAGTCTTGGGCAGGTTACATTTGTGGTTTTTTTTTTTTTTTTTTAATCCAAAATGGGTAAAAAGAACATCCCTATACCAAAGTGTTGGTGAGCAGGATTAAAAGAGTTAATGTGGGGAAAGCTTGGACTTGTGTTTGGCATATAGTAAGCGCTCATATTGATGGTGTTATTATTACTATTTTAAAAAGGTCTTTTCGAGCCGGGCGTGGTGGTGCACGCCTTTAATCCCAGCACTCGGGAGGCAGAGGTAGGAGGATCGCTGTGAGTTTGAGGCTAGTCTGAGACTACATAGTGAATTCCAGGTCATCCTGGGCTACAGTGAGACCCTACCTTGAAAAACAAAAAGAGAGAGAGAGAGAGAGAGAGACAAGGCCATCTGGGGATGAGAGAAGCAAGTTTCCCAATCACTCTAGAAGTAGTTCCTTTTATAGCCAGGAACCTAAGCCCCACGTTACCTCATTTTCCCCCTCTTCCTTTCATCTCCAAGCTGTTCTCAAATTCATATCTCCTGGCACCTCCAAATCTGCTCCTGACCTTTAATTCCCAAATGCTGGAAAGGGGATACAGGCTTAAGCATCCCAGTGGGGTGAGAAAAAAACCAGGAGTCCCCCCTCGGCCCCTGTCCTGCAAAACCAGTGGTGCCCAGGGACAGGGAGACAGCTTGCCATGAGTCTCTGCTCTTGGCTGAGGCTATGTGTGCTGGGTGATTCCCCAGGTCTGTGCCCACCGCTACACCCAGGTGCTGTGGTCAGGGCTGGAGGACCAGCGGCGCATGGTGGGCAAGTGCTACGTGCGGGGCAACGACCTGGAGCTGGACCCCAGTGATGACTGGCAGACCTATCACAATGAGATGTGCAACAGTAACACCGACTACCTGGAGACTGGCATGTGCCAGCTGGGCACAAGTGGCGGTTTCACCCAGAACACTGTGTACTTCGGTGCCCCTGGTGCCTACAATTGGAAAGGTGGGGACCCCGAGGGAAAGAGGAGTAGAGACCATCCACCCTCAGTTAGCCACTGGAAGCACCAGTTCAGACTATCCATCCAGATGAGGGTGTAGCAGAGACAGGCCTCCTGAGTCAACAGAACCAACCACTGTGACCTTTGCCAAGTGAGAGTGGCTTTTACATCACATCACCGTGTGCTAGAGGGTTCACACACATCGGCTTAAGTAATCCCAAAATGCTCCTTTAAAAAATATTTTTATTTATGAGAGAGAGCGAGAATGGGTGTACCAGGGCCTCTAGCCACTACAAACGACTCCAGATGCACGCACCACCATGTGCATCTGGCTTACGTGGGTTCTGGAGAGTCAAACTTGGGTCCTTAGGCTTTGCAGGCAAGCGCTGTAGCCACTAAGCCGTTTTTCCAGCCCCTAAAGTGCTCCTTTTTAAATTACTTGTTTTGAAACAGGGTCTCACACTGGAAACTCACTATGTGGCCCACAGCCCAAGGCTGTCCTTGAATTTGTGGCAATCCCCCTGTTTCTACCTAAGTGCTGGGATTACAGATGTGTTCCTGGCATTCCTAAAATAGTCCTGTGAGACAAATCTTAACATACTCATTGTACGTGATGAAAAACTAAGTCTTAGACAGGGAAATTGCCCAAGGCCAACAATAAGTTACAAAACCTAGATTGGAATGCAGGTCCATCTGACTGGAGCTTTACTTCTGGGAACACACAATATGCTTCTAAAACAACTCTAAATAATACATTAGGATTTGGTACAATCAAGACTAGAAGTGGGGCTGGACAGATGGCTTATCAGTTAAGGCACCTGCCTGCGAAGCCTAAGGACCCATGTTCAGCTCTCCAGATCCTACTTTTTTTAATTAATTTTTTTTTTTTTTTTTTTTTTTGGTTTTTCGAGGTAGGGTCTCACTCTAGCCCAGGCTGACCTGGAATTCACTATGGAGTCTCAGGGTGGCCTTGAACTCATGGCGATCCTCCTACCTCTGCCTCCCGAGTGGTGGGATTAAAGGCGTGCACCACCATGCCCGGCCAGATCCTACTTTAGCCAGATGCACAAAGGTGAGGCAAAGCACAAGGTCACAGATGCCCACCAGGTGGCGCAAGCATTGGGAGTTTGATTTCAGTGGATGAGGCCCTGGTACTCCAATTCTCTCTCTCCCTCCCCCCCACAAAATAAAAATTAATTTTTTTAAAAAAAGTAGAAGTGGGGCTTAAGAGATGGCTTAGTGGTAAGGCACTTGCCTGTGAAGCCTAAGGACCCATGTTAAACTACCCAGGTCCCACATAAGTCAGATGCGTAAGGTGACACAGGCGTGCAAGGTTGCACATGAGTCCAATTACAATGGTTGGAGGCTCTGGTGGGCCAATTTTCTCTCTCTCTCTCTTTCTTTTGCTCTCTTGCATTAAAAAAGGGGGGATCCAGTCTGCTAGGCTTGCCTCAAAAAAAAAAGAGTAGAAGTGGGAGCTGGAGATAGCTCATTGTTTAAAGATATTTGCTTGCACAGCCTGACGGCCTGGGTTCAAATCCCCAGTACCGATGTAAAGCTGGAGTTCATTTGCAATGGCAAGAGGCCCTGATGTGTCCATATTCTCTCCCCATCTCTCTCTCAGCTTGCAAGTAAATAAAATTAAAGCAAAAAAGAGTAGAAGTGGATGGTCCTGGAGGCATGGACTTGCAATCCCAGTTACTTGGGAGGCTGATTAAGGAGAATCGTGTGTTCAAGACCTGCCTGGGCAACTTTGAGACCTTGTATCAAAATTAAAGGCAAGGTCTGCGGGGCACAGTGATGCACACCTTTAATACCAGCCCTTGGGAGGCAGAGGTAGGAGGATCACTGTGAGTTCGAGGCCATCCTGAGACTACATAGTGAATTCCAGGTTAGCCTGGGTTAAAGTGAGACTCTACCTTGAAAAATAAAAAACAACAACAAAAGCAAGGTCTGACACATGCTCCTGGGCTGGAGCAAGACTAAGAGTGGCTAAGAGTGGCAAGGCTGGTGTCTAATACCCAGAAGCCTGAGGGCAGAGTCCTAGCTGTGCTCTGTGGCCACTTCCCAGGGGACTCAGCAATACCTTTGCTTCCCTGAGCCTGACTTTTCTGATCTGCTCAGTGAGAGCCATCAGAGGTGTCAGAAGAAATGAGTGATGGATGAATGGCAGTTTTCCCAAATTTTAATTTTCTTGAGGCAAGCCCAATAGACTGCCTTTTTTTATGGGGGGGGGGAGGGAGGGATAGAGAATTGGGGCGCCAGGGCCTCCAGCCACTGCAGTCAAACTCCAGATGTGTGTGCCTGCCCCCTTGTGTGCATGTGCAACCTTGCACACTTGTCATTGTGTGTCTGGCTTATGTGGGACATGGAGAATTGAACATGAGTCCTTAGGCTTCACAGGCAAGTGCCTTAACTGCTAAGCCATGTCTCCAGCCCATCACAATTAAAAAAAAAAAATTGGGGCTGGAGAGATGGCTTAGTGGTTAAGGCATTTGCCTGTGAAGCCAAAGGACCCAGGTTCAATTCTCCAGGACCCATGTAAGCCAGATGCACAAGGGCACATGTGTCTGGAGTTCATTTGCAGTGGCTAGAGGCCCTGGTGTACCCATTCTCTCTCTCTCTCTCTGCTTGCAAATAAATAAATAAAATTTAATTTAAAAAATGAGGGCTGGAGAGATGGCTTAGCAGTTAAGCACTTGCCTGTGAAGCCTAAGAACCCTAGTTCGAGGCTCAATTCCCCAGGACCCACGTTAGCCAGATGCACACGAGGGCGCATGCATCTGGAGTCCGTTTGCAGCGGCTAAAGACCCTGGAGCGCCCATTCTCTCTCTCCTTCTCTCTCTGCCTCTTTATCTCTCTGTCATTCTCAAATAAATAAATAAACAAAAATAAATTTAAAAAAACTTAAAAAAATTATTTATTTATTTACAAGCACAGAGAGAGAGAGAAAGAGAGAGAGGGAGGGAAAGACATAAAGAGAGAGAATGGGCACACCAGGGCCTCCAGCCACTACAGACTCCAGAGACACATGCCACTTTGGGCACATCTGGCTTTACATGGATACTGGGGAACCGAACTTGGGTTGTTAGGCATTGCAGGCAAGTACTTTAACCACTGAGCCATCTCTCCACCCACAAATTTTTTAAAATGTATTTGCTAGCAGAGAGAGGGCCTTTTGCCTCTGCAAATGAGCTCCAGACCCATGTGCCACATTGTGCATCTGGCTTTATGTGTGTACTGAACGAACAGAACCCTGGCCAGCAGACTTTGCAATCAAGTGTCTTTAACCACTGAGCCATCTTCCCAGCCCACAGATTTTTATTACTGTTATTATGGGGGTGTGTTGGATATGGTGGAAGTGGTGACTGGTACTTCCCGCTCCCCCTTCCCCAACCTTTGTACAGGAAACAGCTACATGATTCAGCGGAAGGACTGGGATTTATCGGAATATAGCTACAAGGACCCAGAGGACAAAGGAAATCTCTATATTGGTGAGTTCAGAGCTGATGGCCCATTGGGGAATGGGATGGCTGGCCTGCTCCCTAACACACTGGCCCTCCTACCTGTGGTGTGCAGTGGAGTGAGACTGCTGTGCAGGTGTGACTAGTGGCATTGGGTTCAGTTAACACAGTTATTCAGCATGACCTGCATGTGAGGCTCTCAGCCAAGTTCCCATTTGCAAAGTCAATGCCTTCATGGAGTTCACAGTCTAGTGTGCAGGGCAGCCTGGGATTAGATCCAGGGCCTATCTTTATGCCCAAGTTGCATAAAGGAATAGAATAGTCGGGGACAGGTGACGAGGGGGATAGGTCTAGCACAGAAGAGGACAAAGTTAACTGGGGCCTTGATTCATCACCTTCCCCTCATCCCAGGGTACTCGATGCAGGTAGGGAATGCCATCCTGCACCCTACGGACATCACTATTGTGACGGGTGCCCCACGCCATCAACATATGGGTGCCGTCTTCTTGCTGAGCCAGGAGGCAGGTGGAGATCTACGGAGGAGGCAGGTGCTGGAGGGCACGCAGGTGGGCGCTTATTTTGGCAGCGCCATTGCCCTGGCAGACCTAAACAATGATGGGTGAGAACCTAAGAATGTGGGCAATACTCTGGGGTCAGGAAGAGAGGTGTGGGGCTTGGGGTAGGGAAGTGGAAGTGCTGTAATCACACATTTGCTCATCACAGGGTTTTGCAGTCAGACTTTATGGGAGACTGTATTTGCATCCTATTTGCATATCATTTGCATGACTCTGGAGTTTGCTTGTCCATGCCTGTCACTCATAAGGATCCATTGGGTGGGGGCTGTTTGGGTGTGAGCTCTGCCTTCATGGTCTGGCATGTGTTAGCTATCTGGTAGGTCATGTTGGCTTTCCCGTATCCTTCCTGTAACTTATGGCCAGAGGTGCCATTCATGCAGCCACGTAGCTCCAACACAATCATGCTTGTTAAATGTAGGTTATGTTCTTATTGAGGAGCCGACCAAATACTCTCATTCCTTCTTCCTTCTCTCTTGTGCAGGTGGAAGGACCTCCTGGTGGGTGCTCCCTACTTCTTTGAGCGGAAAGCAGAGGTAGGAGGTGCTGTCTATGTCTTCATGAACCAGGCGGGCACCTCCTTCCCTGACCACCCCTCCCTCCTGCTTCATGGCCCCAGTGGCTCCGCCTTCGGCTTCTCTGTGGCCAGTATTGGTGACATCAACCAGGATGGATTCCAGGGTATGAGCCACAGTGACTAACTGCATTCCAGGCTTGACAGGACCCAGGAATGTGCCCGGGACCCTGATTGCTCAGAGCAGTACTAGAAAGGTTATGCACAGGTGTGGCAGAGGCAAGCCTTGGGGCTCTCCTGGGAGGGGGGGTGGTGGTGGTGGTGGGGAGCTGGACTGAGAGTGCACAAAAGAGAGGGGCATGCAGGTACAACATGAGCATGAGAACTTTCCTGATGGGCTGTACTGTGGTGGCTTGATTCGGGCATTCCCCATATACTTAGGTGTTCTGAATGCCAGGTGATGGAGATTTGGGAATTAATGCCTCTGGGAGGCAGTGTCATTGTTGGCTTATGGGTGTTATAGCCTGTGTTCCCTGGCCAGTGTTTGGCACACTCTTCTGTTCCTATTGTCCACCTTATGTTGGCCAGGGGATGATGTCCACCCTCTGCTCGTGCCATCATTTTCCCTGCCATCATGGAGCTTCCTCTCGAGCCTTTAAGCCAAAATAAACCCTTTTCCCCCACAAGCTGCTCTTGGTCGGGTGATTTCTGCCAGCAATGCGAACCTGACTACAACACCTCCCCTAAAGAATGCAGTGTTCCCCAGAGACAGGCTGGGTGTATGCTCTGAGAGCCAGGCAGAGGAACTGCAGGTTTTGTGGAGAGAGTTCTGGAGCAGGGCTAGAATAGGATAGCTTGATACCCTGAAAGACGATTCTGCAGGCATGTGAGCTGGAAACAGGTAGCAAGACTGGAGGAAGTAAGCTCAAGAATGTAGAATATGAGAATTGGGATAAGAAAGGGCTGGGATAGGCTGGAGAGATGGTTTAGTGGTTAAGGTGCTGGCCTACAAAGCCAAAAGACACAGGTTCAATTTCCCAGGACCCACATAAGCCAGATGCACAAGGTGGTGCACGTGTCTCGAGTTTGTTTGCAGCAGCTGGATGCTCTGGCATGCCCATATTCTCTCTCTCTCTCTCCCCCTCTTCCCCCCTCTCTCAAATAAATAACTAAAAATAAAATAATTTTTTAAAAAGAAAGGGCTAGGACCAGGAGGGACCCCTAGGGTTGGAGGCTTATCATCTGTGCTGTGCAGAATTTGGGGAGCAATCAGACCTGGGCTGGTCATGGAGAGGACAGATTAGGGGGTGAGCCTGGTTGCCATGGGAGCACTTAGCTTCCCCAAAGGCAGTTCTCTGACAACCTGTTTCCCAGAACACAGCTGAGAACCATAGAGAAGGTGGTGAAGCTTCTTAAGAGGCAAAAATGCATTCCAGGAAGGTCAGCCAGCGAGGCCCAAGCACTTGCTACAGATCGATGGTTTCGGCTTAGGATCTACTTACTCTTCTTGGCATATACTTTCCGGTTATCCGGGTCTTATCAGATCAAATGCTGTAAAGCAGAAAGAGGCCAGTAAAGTTAAAAGAGATCATCATAGCTGGGCGTGGTGGCGCACCCCTTTAATCCCAGCACTCGGGAGGCAGAGGTAGTAGGATCGCCATGAGTTCAAGGCCACCCTGAAAATACAGAGTGAATTCCAGGTCAGCCTGGGCTAGAGTGAGACCCTACCTCAAAAACCAAAACAAACAAACAAACAAACAACAACAACAAAAAAACAGGGGTCAGGGCTGGAGAGAGAGCTCAGTGGTTAAGGCACTTGCCTGCAAAGCCTAAAGACTCAGATTCGATTCCCCACTACCTATGTAAAGCCAGATGCACAAAGTGGCACATGCACCTGGAGTTCATTTGCAGTGGCTGGAGACTCTGGTGCACCCATTCTCTATAAGTAAATGAATTTTTAAAAAATTTTAAAAAAAAGAAGCTTGGCATGTTGGCACACACCTTTAATCCCAGCACTCAGGAGGTACAGGCAGGAGGATCACCATGAGTTCGAGGCCAGCCTGAGACTACATAGTGAATTCCAGGTCAGCCTGAGCTAGAGTAAGACCACCCTACCTTGAAAAAGAACCAGGGTGTCTGGAAAGGAGGTTGGTGGGAAATGGGGGAGGGGAAAACACCCGGTAGTGCTAGTGAGTCTAGGGTACAGCTCTGCTTGTGGCACTGACTTGCTGTGTAACTTGGGGAAGCTTCTTCCTCTTTCCTGAACTTCCTTTTCTATCTGAGCCTCAGAGCTCCATACCTTCCCTACTGTTCTGCGTACTTCTAAGACGGTGAGGCCACTACTTCACTGGGCTCTGTGGTCTATGGCATAGGGTGAGGAATCCGGCAGGCCCATGGTGCCTGATGACTCTGTTCTGTCTCTCCTCTCCAGACATTGCTGTTGGAGCTCCATTCGAGGGCTTGGGCAAGGTATACATCTACCACAGCAGTTCTGGAGGTCTCCTTAGGCAGCCTCAGCAGGTATGGACGGGTGGGATAAGTCTGGTGTTGGCCCTGTTCCCCCTCAGGCTCACTTCTGGAGCCTATCCCAGACCCTCTCCCTACCACTTCTCCCTGGCTCTAGATAATCCATGGAGAGAAACTAGGACTGCCTGGCTTGGCTACCTTTGGCTACTCTCTGAGTGGGCAAATGGATGTGGATGACAACTTCTACCCAGACCTGCTAGTAGGGAGCCTGTCAGACCACATTGTGCTGCTACGGTGAGCCTGGGGACCATGGGCGAGGGCACTTCTCTCCTCCGTCCCCGTCTACGTGGAGTCTGAGCTCTGCCCATATTCAACACCAAGGAAACCTGAGTCCCAGCCCTGGCCTGGAGCAGGCAGGAGGCACTAATATCTGACTGCTTCTCTTGTCCCTACAGGGCCAGGCCAGTCATCAACATCCTCCACAGGACCTTAGTGGCCAGGCCAGCTGTGCTAGACCCCACACATTGTACAGCCACCTCCTGGTAAGACTGTTCTTCCTACCCACCCCTTCCTGAAGTATAGGTAGGTCAGGAGGGGCCCTGGACCCCAAGCCTCTTCTGATATCTTGTCTTAAGTGGCTGGATTCTGGGGCCAGCATTATCCTCTCAACCCTACCTTATTAAATGACAAAGTTCCTTACAGAAGCTAATGAATGAATTAGGGACAACAGAACATGTGGTTAAGAATGGGAGCTCTGGGGCTGGAGAGATGGCTTAGTGGTTAGGGCACTTGCCTGCAAAGCCAAAGGACCCAGGATTGATTCTCCAGGACCCACATAAGCCAGACACACAAGGTAGCACACACATCTGGAGTTCGTTTGCAGTGGCTGGAGGCCGTGGCGCACCCATTCTCTCTCTATCTGCCTCTTTCTCTCTCTCTTTCTCAAATAAATTTAAAAAAAATTTAAGAATAGGAGCTCTGAAAAGATTAAAAGTGAAGACAGTAATAAAAGTAAAAGGTGTACCAGGTCCAGTAGTGGTGACACCTTTAATCCCAGCACCCGGGAGGCAGAGGTAGGATGATCTCTGTGAGTTCAAGGCCACCCTGAGACTACATAGTGAATTCCAGGTCAGCCTGGGCTACAGCGAGACCCTACCTCATACTGTCTTCACTTGTAATCTTTTTGGAAGCCCATGTTTTAAGACCCTTTTCCATTTTCTTTTTCTATTCCTATGATACATGGGCCTCTGGGCTCCATGATCTTTATTCTCCCTACCTTCCCTTTTCATTTTTCAGCCCTTTTCCCTATTATATCCAAATAAAATGTGGTAATTTTAAAATTAAAGAGAGAGAGAGAGAGAGAGAATGGGAACTCTGGACCACCTGGCTCATTGCAGAGGGAGGATAGGGAGGGCTAGAGCTAAAGGGCGAGGGCAAGGGAGAAGAGGAAAGAGGGAGGCTTTTAGGTGGACTGAAGTGGGGAAGGAGAGTCACCTTGGACAAATTATTAGTCTCTCTGAGAGTCTCGGATTCCTCGTCTATAAAAGGTAACAACCAATTCGCAGGGTTCTTGCGGTAATTAAGTAAGATAATGTACAAAAACCTCCTTAGCACAGTACTGTATGCCTTAAGTGCACAAAAATGTTAGTTGCAAAGAAAGTGATGACAATATCAATGACTTTATGGTTTTTATGTGAGTGAGGACAAAGGGAATAGAGCAGGGAATTGGATGGGTGACTGGGGGAAACGTGTGTGACAAAAGGAAACCAAGGCTGAAGATCCTGAGACCTGGGTTCAAGACTAGGCTGGGGCCATCCATTTACTGATGACTTCAGACAAGTCCTGCTCTCTTGGTCTCAGTTTCCCCACTGGTGACTTCTGACCTTATTTTCTGCAGTTCAAGTGGGGATAGGGAGGGGAAAAGCCGCCACACTTTGTGAACTCCCCAGTTTTGGCCCTGCCCTTCCCCCAGAAGGGCCCTGGGGTTACCGTTGACTAGTACAGGAGGAACAGCAAGGGCGGGCCTGGCTGTCCCTCCCACTGTGACCAGGCCATCCTGTGCATCCCCTTAACAGCGTGCAGGTGGAGCTGTGCTTTGCCTACAACCAGAGTGCTGGGAACCCCAACTACAGGCGAAACATCAGTGAGTGTTGGGGTGCAGGGTGTGGGGGAGCAGCTCACCTGGCCGTTTGCTGACCGCCCTGTCTACCTGCAGCCCTTGCGTACACCCTGGAGGCTGATAGGGACCGCCGTCCACCCCGGCTTCGCTTTGCCCGCAGCCAGTCAGCCGTCTTCCATGGCTTGTTCTCCATGCCCGAGACGCGCTGCCAGACACTGGAACTCCTCCTGATGGTGAGAGAGAAGCGCAGGGCAGGTGGGGTCTCCAGGATTCCTGGAGGATGTGACCAGTATCGGGGTGGGGGAGGGGGTCTCCCATAGACAGAGGTTGGGGAAGGCAGTCTGGAATGCCTGATGGAAATTGAGGAGGAGCAGTACACAGCACCTAGCACATAATGGAGGAGAGATAAGCCCTGGGGCCTAGAGCTGTTGGCTCCAGCCCAGTGTGAGTTGGGAAGGAACCCCTGACTTGGGGCCAGCTCAGTCTTTTCATGATGTAAGGAGAGAACTGGGACCACAAGACTTGATGGATTTAGTTGATGAAGGGAACTGGGGGCAGGGAGTACTGTCTTCTCTATGGGGGTGCCAAGATGATATACTCAATTTGTTGACTGAACTAGAGGGGGCTCAGCCTAACGGGAGAGCTTCAGGGCTCGCTGGGCCTGGCATCTCGGGAGGTGGGAGGAACTTGAGGAGGGCAGGGTTAGGTTTACCTCACCCTCTCTCTGCCCCTCCCTCCCTCCCCAGGACAACGTGCGCGACAAACTTCGTCCCATCGTGATCTCCATGAACTATTCGTTACCTCTACGGATGCCCGAGCGCCCCAGGCTGGGGCTGCGGTCTCTGGACGCCTACCCGGTGCTCAACCAGGCGCAGGCCCTGGAGAACCACACTGAGGTGGGCTGGGCCGGGCCCGTGCCGGGGGACGGAGACGGGCTGTGGGGTGAGAGGCTGCTGCTAGGTGCGGCCTCTCATGCATCCCGCTGCACACCCCTTCCACCCCTCAGGTCCATTTCCAGAAGGAGTGCGGACCCGACAACAAGTGCGACAGCAACTTGCAGATGCGCGCGGCCTTCGTGTCCGAGCAGCTGCAGCCGCTGAGCAGGTGGGCTCTGGGCGGCGCGGATTGGCCAGGGGAGAGGCAGGGGCCTCATTGGCTAACAGGATCTTGGGGCGTGGCCTCACTGGCTTGGAGCTGGGGGCGGGGGGGAGGGATGGAGTTGGCCAGGGGAGAGGCAGGGCCTCATTGGCTAACAGGATCTTGGGGCGTGGCCTCACTGGCTTGGAGCTGGGGGCGGGGAGGGAGGGATGGAGTTGGCCAGGGGAGAGGCAGGGCCTCATTGGCTAACAGGATCTTGGGGCGTGGCCTCACTGGCTTGCAGCTGGGGGCGGGGGGGGGATGGAGTTGGCCAGAGGAGAGGCAGGGCCTCATTGGCTAACAGGATCTTGGGGCGTGGCCTCACTGGCTTGCAGCTGGGGGCGGGGGATGGAGTCCGCTGAATGGGACAGGTGGGAAAGCTTCCTCCAGGTGAGGCTGCGGGACTGGGCCTCTGGGACTTTGGTAGCCGAGAGAGGAGGTTCCCTGAGGATGTGGGGCTTTTGGCTTAGTCCATGGTCTCTCCCTCCCCTCAGGCTCCAGTACAGCAGAGACACCAAGAAACTGCTTCTGAGTATTAACGTGACCAATACCCCGAGTCCAGAACGGGCTGGGGAAGATGCACACGAGGCGCTGCTCACCCTGGAGGTGCCTCCCGCCCTGCTGCTGTCCTCAGTGCGCCCCGTGAGTGTCTGAGGACCACGGGGGCCGGGGGGCTTCCTGCGCATTTGCAGCCCAACGTACATCTCTCTCTCTCTCTCTCTCTCTCTCTCTCTCTGTGTGTGTGTGTGTGTGTGTGTGTGTGTGGTTTTTCGAGGTAGGGTGTCACTCTAACCCAGGCCGACCTGGAATTCACTCTGTATTCTCGGGGTGGCCTCGAACTCACGGTGATCCTCCTACCTCTGCCTCCCCGAGTGCTGGGATTAAAGGCGTGCGCCACCACGCCCCGGCTCATTTATTTGCATTATCCTTTGCCTTGTGCCCGCCTCCTCTGGCTGGGTCCTCTCAGAGGCGCTGGCGTGTCTCTGCTGCTTGGGCAGACAAGCCTGTAGGGTTTCTCATTCTGTCCCACAGCCCAGGGAGGACAAGCCCAACCCTGACCGCATTTACTTCCTTCCTCAGGCTGGGATCTGCCAAGCCAACGAGACCATCTTGTGCGAGCTAGGGAACCCCTTCAAACGGAACCAGAGGGTGAGCCCTGGCCACATCCTCCCACTCCAGGAGGGTCCTGGCTGTCTTCCAGAGAGATCCCATCGGCTTACCTCCCTGCTTCATGGGCCTCTTTGAAGCAAATAAATAGAGGTGGGGTGGGGGGGAGGCTCAGCAAGGAGCGAGAAGAGTCCTAGTCAGGAACCCGGCATGATGCTAGGGCGGGTGTGGAGGCTAGGAGTTCACCGAGTCCTGTTGCTACACTCTTGAACCCACTGCGCGCTCTTATCTGATATAATTTTCTCTGAGGAAGTGTCTGCTACTTTACAGAAGAGAAAACACAGGCTCAGACAGTTTCAGTTACCTGCTTCAGGTTGTGTACAAGTAGCAGAGTTCTCAAAAGTAACAGAGGGGTCCTGGAGAGATGGCTTAGTGGTTAAGGCGCTTTCCTGAGAAGCCAAAGGACCCAGGCTTGATTCCCCAGGACCCACATAAGCCAGACGGACAAGGTGGTGCATGCATCTGGAGTTCGTTTGCAGTGGCTGGATGCCCTGGCAAGCCCATTCTCTCTCTCCCTCTTTCTTTCTCTCTTCCTCTCTCAAATAAATAAAAATATTTAATTTTTAAAAAGTAACAGAGGAGCCGGGCGTGGTGGCACATGCCTTTAATCCCAGCACTCGGGAGGCAGAGGTAGGAGGATCACTGTGAGTTTGAGGCCTCTCTGAGACTCCATAGTGAATTCCAGGTCAGCCTGGGCTAGAGTAAGACCCTACCTCGAAAAACCAAAAAAAAAAAAAAAAAAAAAAAAAGTAACAGAGGGGGCTGAAGAGAAGTTCGTTTACAGTGGCTGGAGGATGGGGTGTGCCCATCTCCCCCCCCCCTTTATCTGCTTCTCTCTCTCTCATAAATAAATAAATAGGTTTTGTTTTGTTTTGTTTTTTTCAAGATAGGGTCTCACTCTAGCTCAGGTTGATCTATGATATATCTATGATATATTCACTATGTAGTCTCAGAGTAGCCACAAAGTCATGGCGATCCTCCTACCTCTACCTCCCGAGTGCAGTGATTAAAGGCGTGCGCCACCATGCCCAGCATAAGTAAAACATTAAAAAAATCTTTTTTTGTTTTTTTTTATTTACTTATTTGAGAGCGACAGAGAGAGAGAGAGAGAGTGGGCGCGCCAGGGCCTCCAGCCACTGTAAACGAACTCCAGATGCTTGCGCCCCCTTGTGCATCTGGCTAACATGGATCCTGGGAATCGAGCCTTGAACTGGGGTCCTTAGGCTTCACAGGCAAGGGCTTAACCTCTAAGCCATCTCTCCAGCCCAAGTAAAACATTTTTTAAAAAAGTAACAGAGGGAGATCACTTAAAGAAGAGAAGGGGGATGGGGACACAGACAAGGTAGAGAGATAGGAGGAGGAGTCAGAGAGGCATCTCCCTAGCTTAAGTCTCTGACTCTTCTCTTCCCCTTGGCTTCACCCCTGCTGGGCCCCCATGCCCCTCTCTGCTTCCTTGACCCTCATGGTAGATGGCGCTGCTCATCACCTTTGAGGCCATCGGAGTGACTTTGCACACAAGGGACCTTCAGGCACAGCTACAGCTCTCCACGTGAGTGACCCGGCGAAGCCAGTCTGTTCCAGGCTGAGGTCATGTCCTGGGCCTCCTCCTTACCCTCCGCATCTCCTCCTCAGGTCAAGTCATCAGGACAACCTGCGGCCCATGACCCTGACTCTGCAGGTTGACTACACGCTCCAGGCCTCACTCAGCATGTGGGTACTGCTCTTCCGCCCCCCCCCCCCCCCCGACTGCTTACCTGAAGCAGGACCACCCTGTCCCCAGAGGGTCTCCTAAGATCCTCTGACACTACTTGGTCTGGTGGCCTCCTGGGTCATCTTTTCCCCTCACAATAACAACTAGCATCATGGTGACCATTATGCCCTGTGAAGCAGGTTGAGAGGAGGCATCAGCACATGGGAAGGTGTTGGTCCCTATAATTGTTTTTTTAATATACTTGCAAGTAGGGTAGGAAGAGAGAGAGAGAGAGAATGAGAGAGAATGAGCACACCAGGGTTTTTTGTCACTGCATATGAACTCCAGATGC
The DNA here is from genome assembly GCA_036346955.1 of Dipus sagitta. Lineage (NCBI taxonomy): Eukaryota > Metazoa > Chordata > Mammalia > Rodentia > Dipodidae > Dipus > Dipus sagitta. The sequence goes on along the minus strand of CM070778.1, from coordinate 1,774,339 downwards.
ATGTGCCACTTTGTGCATATGGCTTTATGTGGGCACTGGGGAATCAAAGTAAGACTATTAGACTTTGCATTGCAAGCAAATGCCTTTAACCACTGAGCCATCTCTCCAGCCCTCTTTTCTTTTTTGTATTTTATTTTTTAAACTTTTTTTTTTAGTTTGTTTATTTATTTGCAAGGAGAGAGAGAAATAGAGAATGGGTGCACCAGGACCTCTAGCCACTGCAAACGAACTCCAGATGCATGCACCAGCTTGTGCATCTGGCTCTCTGTGTGGGTACTGAGGAATGGAACTCAGGTCGTTTGTTAGGCATTGCAGGCAAGCACCTTAACTGCTGAGCCATCTCTCCAGCCCTCTTTTTTTTTTTAAATCTATGTGTTTGTTTGTGTGCATGAGCATACCAGGGCCTTTTACCGTTGCAGCAGAACACCAAATGCTTGAGCCTCTTCTTGGGTCTGGCTTATGTGGGTGGCTTGGGAATTGAACCTAGGCTGGTGAGCTTTGCAAGCACGCACCTTTAACTGCTGAGCCATCTTCCCAGCCTCTTTCTGTGATTTCTTGAAAGTCCGTTATACAGACGCCTTTACAGACATCTTATTGACCTCTTACCATGGCCCTGTGTTATACCAACTATTACTAACTTCCCTTTATGCACAAGGAAACTGAGGCTTAGAGAAGATAGAAACTTGTGTAAGGCTACATAGGTACATTTATACAGAGGACCATCTGACATCAGAGGAGCTATAGTCAACCAGCCTTGGCACTACCATTCCCTCTGCCAGGGCCCTGATATCCTGTCCCCTAGGACTCAAGTGTCTTTTTTACCCTAGGGTGAATCATAGGCTACAGAGCTTCTTTGGTGGCACTGTGATGGGTGAGGCTGGCATGAAAACCGTGGAAGATGTAGGAAGTCCTCTCAAATATGAATTTCAGGTAACAACACCTCTGGGATCATAGCTAGAGATTTCTGGCATCAGCAGTGGGGGGTACTGTTCTGGGACCCCAGGGTGGGAGAGCTGAGGATTGGCAAGTTGGAGGTGGTCTTCCAGAAGACCGTAACATTGACATATAGGTCATGTGTGTCCACAGGTGAGCCCAGTAGGGGAAGGGCTGGCCTCCCTGGGTACCCTGGTCCTAGGTCTGGAGTGGCCCTATGAAGTCGCCAATGGCAAGTGGCTGCTATACCCCACGGAGATCACCATCCATGGCAATGGGTCCTGGCCCTGCCAGCCTCCTGGAGACCTTATCAACCCTCTCAACCTCACCCTCTCGGTAGGTTTACTATCAGGGAGGCTTCGTTTGCATCTCATCTGCATGCTGCTGGGCAGGAAGAACCATGTCTTCCCTTCTCTTAGTCTCTCTTGGGAACCCTAACTCTCTCCCTGTCTCCCATCCCTGTTCCCCTTTCTTCCTCTGCCATCTCACCAAATGTCTTCCCACTTCAGGAACCTGGAGATAAGCCACCATCTCCACAGCGCAGGCGTCGGCAGCTGGACCCAGGGGGCGGCCAGGGCCCCCCGCCCGTCACACTAGCCGCTGCCAAAAAAGCCAAGTCTGAGACTGTGCTGGTGAGTAGCCAGGACAGGGATGTGGAGGATGGCACAGCCCATGACAAGGTGCCAGGGCACGGGGGACCCATGGAGCAAGGGAGGTAGAAACACTCACTGGGAAAACCCTGTCTGAAGAAATGCTGTGGCCCAGGCCTGGGGAGCCTCCCACCATTGGTTGGTTTGGGAGACTCATCTTCTGCTCTGAGAGCGCCCTCTCTGATGGGGAAGCATTCAACAGAGCAGGCCAAAGGAAAAGCCGCTGGCTTCACTCAGGGGTTCTTCACCTGTTGGAAGCTTTTTAGCTATTCAGGGCCTTCAGGCCGTTAGGGATGGGGAGGGGTGGAAGGAAGTGTGAGGCAGGGCACCCTCAGTAGGAAAGGAGAGGAGGATCAGGCCTGGGGAGCCAGTACAAGGCCCAGCTGGGTAGAAGGGTCAGAAGTGGTATCCTAGGGGCGGGGAGCCCACATCAGCGGAGGCTCGGTGTCGGAGAGTTCTTAGGTTAGGCCTTGTTGCAGTCAGGTTTGCATTGCTGGTAGAAATCACCCAGCCAAGAGCAGCTTGTGGGAAAAAGAGGTTTATTTTGGCTTACAGGCTGGAGGGGAAGCTCCACGATGGCAGGGGAAAACGATGGCATGAACAGAGGGTAGACATCACCCCCGGGCCCACATAAGGTAGACAACAGGAACAGAAGAGTGTGCCAAGCACTGGCATGGGGAAACTGGCTATAACACCCATAAGCCCGCCCCCAACAATACACTCCCTGCAGGAGGCATTAATTCGCAAATATCCATCAGCTGGGAACCTAACATTCAGAACACCTAAGTTTTGGGGGGACACAGGAATCAAACCACCACAGGCCTCGTCCATCCGAGCAGGAAATAGATTTCTGGTTGTCTGTGTTCCTTGGTCAAGGACTGGGTCTTAAACATATATGTGTGGGGTGGGGGAGTGTGAGTAAGCAAAGAGATGAAGTCAGGCCCTTTAGTCACTCAGGGGTGGGATGACATCTAGAAGGGTGGAAGCTGAGGAGTAAAGCATGAAGAGTCTGGAAAACTCACATCTTGTGTGTATCTCTGCCCACCTCAGACCTGTGCCACTGGCCGTGCCCGCTGTGTGTGGCTGGAGTGCCCCATTCCCGACGCCCCCACCATCACCAACGTGACCGTGAAGGCACGGGTGTGGAACAGCACCTTCATTGAGGTCAGTACTGGCTCTCGAGATTTCCACTGTCACCCACCTGGACAGGGAGAGTGACAGGGGAGGGCTAAAGCCAGGGCCCCACGTGCGAATGTGTTCATGTGGATGACAACATGTTCTGTGTAGTTGTGTGTCCATCACGATGGGCCACATCGGTGTTAGAGTTGCACATCCGTATGTGACTATGGAGTGTTTCTAATATGACCTCTCCAGTCCATGACTCCATCCTGTTTCCATTACTTTCCGCCTCTGTTTGCCCCATGGAGGTCACCCCTGAATCTAGCTGTCACCTTCACTCCTGCCACCTATCCCCCAGGAATGCCAGCTCCCTCTGTCTCTCTGTGTGTGAACTCCTGTTCAGCTGTCAAGGTCTCCGTCAGCCTTCACCTCACACCTGTGATGTCCTAACTTTGATAGCTGACGTGACCTCTCTTCCTCTAAACCCCACAGAACTTTCTCAGATGCCGCATGTACCACATACCATGCTTGACTGGGTCATGGTTACTCATGTGCCAACCTTTCTTTCATGATTTTTTTCTGTGACTGGATTATCAACCATTCTAGGCTGTGGGCTTGATGGCATCTACTATATTCCATCATTGTGGTACAAAATGCAGGGATATGACTGTGAGCCGAAAAAATACTTTATTTAGGACTGGGGAGATGGCTCAGTGGTTCAAGGCCCTTGTATGCAAGTTTGCCAATCCAGGTTTGATCCTCCTCAGCACCCATGTATAGCTGGACCCAAAGTGGCACATGCACTGTGACCCTGACATGCCTATGGCGATGAGAGGTAGAGCCAAGAGAATCTGGAAGCTTGTAGGTCAGCTAGTAGGGGGCACACAGCACGGGGGCACACAGCACGGAACAAGAGAGACTCGGTCTCAAAGAGAAGGTGGAAGGAGATGGACACATTGAGGTTGTCCTGTGACCTCCACATGTACACTATAGTACACATGTGCCCATACACACACGTGCGCACGCACACACAAATAAAAATATTTTTTGGCCAGTCATAGTGGCGCACGCCTTTAATTCCAACCCTCAGGAGTCAGAGGTAGGAGGATCGCTGTGAGTTCGAGGTCACCCTGGGACTACATAGTGAATTTCAGGCCAGCCTGGGTTAGAGCAAGACCCTACCTCAAACGACCAAAAATAAATAAATAAATAAATAAATAAATAAATAAATAAATAAAATAAAAAACAGGTTTGTGGTGTGTCTTTTGGAGTTTTGGCTCGTGGCTCTTCTTTTTCTCTCTCTTCTCTCTCTCTGCCTGGACCTATGAAAGCAGGCCAGCTTCTTTTGTCATTATGGAACTTCCCCTGGATCTGTAAGCTTCAAATAAATGCCCTTCCTCCACTTAAAAAAATTCAAATTTATTTACAAAAGCAAATTCTGGGCTATATTTAGCCTATGGGCCTGCCCTAGACTGAGACCTCCATAATCTGTGCTGTCCCCAGCATTCAGCACACAACCTGATCCACAAATGAATGAATGAATGAATGAATGAATGAATAGCATGCATTTGTGTGTGAAGAAGAGCAGGCTGACATCCTCTGGGAGTGCTGCTTCAAGATGCTCCTTGGTTAAGAGTGAGGCTTGGGATGTCTAGGGTCAGGAGGGAGGCCCAAAGGGACTTCGGCTGCTGCTTCTGACCGCATTCTCCCACTTCTAGGATTACAAAGACTTTGATCGAGTCAGGGTAGATGGCTGGGCCACTTTGTTCCTCCAGACCAGCATCCCTACCATCAACATGGAGAACAAGACCACGTGGGTGAGTGAGTGTTTTAACAAGGCTCCGTACAGGGTGGGCGCACAGAATGTCTTTAAGAGCTCATTGAAGCTGGGCCTGGTAGCACAGGCCTGTGATCCCAACTTCTTGGGAGGCTGAGGCTGGAGAATTCAAAGTTCGAGGCCTGTCTGGGTTACAGAGTGAATCCAAGGCCAGCCTGGCCAATTTAATGTGACCTTGTCTCAAAATGAAAAGGCCAAAGAGGGAGAGAGTGTGGCTGTGGATATAGCTTAGTGGTAGAGTACTTACCTAGTATGCACAAGACCCTGGGTTCCAGCCCCAGTATTTAAAAAAAAGCAAACAAGGGCTGGAGAGAGGTGGTTTAGCAGTTAAGGCGTTTGCCTACAAAGCCAAAGGATGTTGGTTCGACTCTCCAGGACCCACATAAGCCAGATGCACAAGGGGGCACATGTATCTGGAGTTCGTTTGCAGTGGCTGGAGGCCCTGGCATGCCCATTCTGTCTCTCTACCTCCTTCTCCCAAATAAATAAATAAAATATATTTTTTAAAAAAGAAGAGAAAAGGGCTGGAGGGATGGCTTAGCTGTTAAGGCACTTGCATGCAAAGCCTAAAGACCCAGGTTCGAGTTCCCAGGACCCACATAAGCCAGATGCACAAGGTGGTGCATGCATCTGCAGTTTGTTTGCAGCAGCTAAAGGCCTTGGCATACCCATTCTCTCTCTCTCAAATAAATAAAATAAATTAAAAAAAAAAAACCCAGAGCCGGGCGGGTGGTGCATGCCTTTAATCCCAGCACTTGGGAGGCAGAGGTAGGTGGATTGCCGTGAGGTCAAGGCCACCCTAAGACTACAGAGTGAGTTCCAGGTCCATCCTGGACTAGAGTGAGACCCTACCTCGAAAAAACAACAAAAAAACTTTTTTTTTTAAAAAAAGCCGACATCTTTTAGCTGTGTGATTCTCAATCTTGGCAATCTAACACATTATAGTCGTCATCAGGACTGCATCCCGGAGTGGTTCAATCTGGCCCCTAGGCTGGGAGCCCAGGTCTGGGCTGTTGAAGAGGACTTCAGGTGATGCTGATGTGGCGTAGTGAAGAGCCACCCTCAGCTTATTTAGTATGCATGACAGCTGCAAGAACAGGGCTAGGATTGGACTGTTCTATGGCTGAACAGGTCCAGAGAAACTGAGTGACTTGCCCAAAATGACACAGTTTGTCAGAGGCTAGAGGCAGGGTCTCCCGATTTTAAATTCCCCCACATTGATGAACGTGGACTTGTGGCCATAGGAAACGCAAAGACCGCATCAGGATAAGACGGCTAACCTGAGGCTTAGGCAGGACCAGGGGTGAGACAGAGTTCATATTTGGTGTGATTGTCCATGGGGTAGAAAAGAAGCAGTGGGGAAATTGTCAGGTTCAATAAGAGAATTCTAGAAGTTCAGGAACTCAACATGAGATCAGAATATCACTGTGCATAGGTTGTCTACATGCTAGCAATGCCCGATCTAAACTGTGGTTGCTGGGCTGGAGAAATGGCATAGTGGTTAAGGTACTTGCCCGGGAAGGCCTAAGGACTCAGGTTCAGCTCCTCAGGACCCATGTAAGCCAGATGCACAAGGTGGCGCATGCATCTGGAGTTTGTTTGCAGTGGCTGGAGACCCTGGTGCACCCATTCTCTCCTCTCAATAAATAAATAAAATGTTTTTTTTTTTTAATTAAATTAGAAGCCGGGCGTGGTGGTGCACGCCTTTAATCCCAGCACTTGGGAGGCAGAGGTAGGAGGATGCCAAGAGTTCGAGGCCACTCTGAGACTACATGGTTAATTCCAGGTCAGCCTGGACCAGAGTGAGACCCTACCTCAAAAAACCAAAAAAAAAAAAAAAAAAAAAATTAGGTTGCTGAAGTGGGCCTACAGTCCCAGGCTGAGGCAGGAGAATTCTCTGACTTAGGAGTCCAAAGCCAGCCTGGGCAACGTGTGTGTGTGTGTACACACATGTGCATATATAAGTGGAGTACTTGGGGGATGAGACTGAGGATTGCCACAAGTTCAAGGCCAGCTTGGACTACATAACAAAACCTTGTCTTTTTTTTTCGAGGTAGGGTCTCACTCTAACCCAGGCTGACCTGGAATTCACTATGGAGTCTCAGGGTGGTTTCGAACTCACGGTGATCCTCCTACCTCTGCCTCCCGAATGCTGGGATTAAAGGTGTGTGCCACCATGCCCGGCTAAAACCTTGTCTTGAGAAAACAAAACAAACCAACAAATAAACACTGAATAACAACAACAAATATGTAATATATATATATACATACATATATACATATGGATTGCAGAAAAAAATCCAAGCAGGTATGTCCAACCTGAGGCCTGCAGGCACCATGTATCTGCATGCGACTGAGAATAGCTATGAATGCAGCCCAACACAAAATCTTAAATTTACTGAAAACATGAGATGTTTGCATATGTGTGACTTCTTGTAACTCAGTTGCACAGTTCCCAAGCGTGAACTCTGTAGATGGCAACATCATGTCACAGTACCAAAAGGTTGAACAAGCTGGGCATGGTAACACACGCCTTTAGTCCCAGCACTCAGGAGGCAGAGGTAAGAGAATCACTGAGAGTTCAAGGCCACCCTGAGACTACATGGTGAATTCCAGGTCAGCCTGGGCTAGAGCGAGACCTTACCTCAACAAACCAGGGCTGGAGAGATGGCTTAGCGGTTAAGGCACTTGCCTGCAAAGCCAAAGGACCTAGGCTTGACTCCCCAGGACCCATAAGCCAGATGCACAAAGGAGCACACATATCTGGAGTTCGTTTGCAGTGGCTAGAGGCCTTGGCGTGCCCATTCTCTCTCTTTCTCTCTCTCTACCTGCCTATTTCTGTATCTTTCTCTCTCTCAAATAAATAAAAATTAAATTAAATTAAAAAACAAAAGTAAAAAAGGTCAAACATACATGATCAGATCACCTTGAGATAAACACAACATTGAAAGTGAAATAAAACCACAAGTAATGAGGTTGGGGAGATGGCTCAGTGGTTAAAAGAGCTTGCTTGCAAAGCCTGCCAGCCCGGGTTCAATTCTCCAGCACCCATATAAAGCATGAAGACAGATGCAAAGTGGTGATGATTTGAAAATGTAAATTATAGATAGAAAAATCAGTATTATCAACTTGTCAGAACTTTCCAAATAGGATTTTAAAAATTTGAAAGAAAAGTTACATCTCAAAGAAAAAATGTGACAAAATTAATAGTTTGTTGTGAAAAGGATACAAATGGGAAGCCGGGTGTGGTGGCACACGCCTTTAATCCCAGCACTCGGGAGGCAGAGGTAGGAGGATTGCGGTGAGTTCGAGGCCACCCTGAGACTCCATAGTGAATTCCAGGTCAGCCTGGGCTAGAGTGAGACTCGAAAAACCAAAAAAATAAAAATAAAAAATAAAAAAAAAAGGATACAAATGGGAGATATGTAGGTGATACATACAGGGAAATGAATGGAAGATTGCTGAAATACATGATTATTTATTTCTTTTTTGAAATATATTTTATTTCCTTATTTGAGAGAGAAAGGCAGAGACAGAGAGAGAGAATGGGTGTGCCAGGGCCTCCAGCCCCCCCCCCTTGTGCCTCTGGCTTACGTGGGTCCTGGAGAATCGAACTGGGATCCTTTGGCTTTGCAGGCAAACACCTTAACCACTAAGCCATCTCTCCAGCCCAATTATTGTGTATTTCTTAATAAACAAACATGATATAGAAAGATGGAGGGAGAGCCAGAAAGACCCATAGAACAAAATGAAATTTAGCTTATGATACAGACTGCATTCTTTTTTAAATCATTTTCTTTCTTTTCTTTAATTTTTTTTGTTAATTTTTATTTATTTATTTTGAGAGTGACAGAGAGAGAGAGAGAGAGGCAGATAGAGAGAAAGAGAGAGAGAATGGGCACGCCAGGGCCTACAGCCACTGCAAATGAACTCTGGACGCATGCGTCCCTTTGTGCATCTGGCTAACGTGGGTCCTGGGGAATCGAGCCTTGAACCGGGGTCCTTAGGCTTCACAGGCAAGCGCTTAACCGCTAAGCCATCTCTCCAGCCCCAGACTGCATTCTTAACTGGTCGAGAAAGAATGATTGGTGGCTCACACTTGTAATCCCAGCCCTCAGAAGGCTGAAGTAGGAGGACCACGAGTTTGAGGTCAGCATGGGCTCTGCAGTGAAATCTTGTCTCAAAAAACAACAAAAAAAACCACGAAAGACAAAAAAGATAGACTATTAAGCAGAGTTGGAAGGACTTATTTGGGAAATAAAGACAAGTATCTACTTCACACCATCAAGAAAAATACCTTGGGGTTAGATTAAATATTTAAATGTATGAATTGAATGTGGACTAGAATAAAATACAAAATGATTTAATAGTAGCCTTCTATTATGGGAAGAATGAGTGGTGCGTTGTTTGTTTGTTTGTTTTCTTTGTTTTTTGTTTTGATTTGTTCTGAGGCAGAGTCTCACTTTAGCCTCGGCTGGCCTCGAACTCATGGAGATCCTCAGCATTCTGCATGCTGGGTTGCCCAGCTCAGAGTGAGTTATTTTATTAAAGCCAAAAGTCATGAAGGAAAAAAATTGACAAATTATACTGTATGAAAATTTAAATCTGTGTATAGCAAAAGATTCTGTAAGCAGCATAGATGATGGAATGATATATTTTAATATGCACAGAAGGTGAAGTATAAATATTTAACTGACTCGTGAAGAAAGAAAAATAACAAATGAGATTTGTCTGCCCATCTGATTGGAAAATACTAAAAAGAGTAATGCTATCTGGTGCTTCTAGGTGGATGGAAATGACACTGCCAGGAGTATAAATTGGTGGGTCCTTTTTGGAGATGAATTTGTCAATATCCATTAAAATTTAAAGCACCCATTTCCTCTGACCTAGCACATGATAATACATCTTAATGAGCTAATAGGACAAGTATGCAAAGATAAATATATGGGGTATTTTAGAGCATTGTTAAGGAGGGCAGGGAATTGAAAACAATCTAAATGTCTGTCCCTAGGAGGTTGGTTCAATAAAATATGGTCCATTGCTGCAGTGACTATGCGGGTCCTCAGAAGAGATCAAGTTGGCTGTTATGAATTGAGAGGGAAAGGTGATCATATTAAGAGAAAAAAGATGACTGCTGGGCATGGTGGTGCTCACCTTTAATCCCAGCTAAGTAGGAAGAACAATGTGAATTCAAGGACAGCCTGAAACTACATAGTGAATTCCAGGTCAATCTGGGCTAGAATAAGACCCTACCTCAAAACAACACCACCAACAAAAAGAAAAAGAAAAAAAAAGAAACTGACATGATAGTGCACGCCTTTAATCCCAGCACTTGGGAGGCAGAGGTAGGAGGATCACCATGACTTCAAGGCCACCCTGAGACTACATAGTGAATTCCAGGTCATCTGGGCTAGAGTGAGACCCTACCTTGAAAAAACAAAAAAAGAAAAAAAAATGTTTGCTGATCCCAGCACTTGGGAGGCAAAGGTAGGAGGATTGCTGTGAGTTTGAGGCTAACCTGAGACTACATAGGGAATTCCAGGTCAGCATGGAAAAAACAAACAAAACAATATTTAATTTAAAAAAAAGAAAAGAAAAAAGAAAGATGGAAGAGGTGTGTGTGTGTGTGTGTGTGTGTGTGTGTGTGTGGTGTGATTCCAAACAATGTGGGTCAAATACTTTAAAAATGTGGAGATAGCCAGGCATGGTAGTACACGCCTTTAATTCCAGCACTCAGGAGGCAGAGGTAGGAGAATTGCTACCAGTTCAAAGCCACCCTAAGACTACAGAGTGAATTCCAGGTTAGCCCTGAGACTACATAGTGAATTCCAGGTCAGCCTGAGCTAGAGTGAGACCCTACCTTGAAGAACCAAAAGGAGAGAGGGAGAGAATGAGCACTCCAGGGCCTTCTGCCACTGCAAACAAACTCCATATGCATGCGCCACCTTGTGCATCTGGCTTATGTGGGTCCTGGGGAATTGAACCTCAGTCCTTTGGCTTTGCAGGCAAGCATCTTTTTTTTTAAAATCATTTTTTCTTTTCGACATTAAAAAAAAATAGACATTAACTTTTATTTATTTATTTGAAAGAAAGAGAAAAATGGGGAGGGGGGATGGAGAATGAGAATGGGCGCACCAGGGCCTCCAGCCTCTGCAAATGAACTCCAGATGCATGTACTACCTTGTGCATCTGGCTTACATGGGTACAGCGGAATTGAACCTGGGTCCTTTAGCTTTTTACGCAAGTACTTTCACTGCTAAGCCATCTCTCCAGCCCTGATGTCTTTAAAAATGTTTTATTTTTATTTATTTATTTGAGAGGGAGGGAGAGAGAGAAAAAGAGAGAATGGACCCACCAGGGCCTCCAGCCACTGCAAATGAACTCCAGACACATGTGCTACCATGTGTATCTGGCTTATGTGGGTCCTGAGGAATTGAACCTGGGCCTGTTGGCTTTGCAGACAAGCACCTTAACCACTAAGCCATCTCTCTAGCCCCTTGACTAGGTTTTACATACAAGGCATGAGTTCCGTCCCTGTGGAGCAGGCCCGAAGTCTGGCCACACAGTTGAGTTGGTGACCCCTGTAACAGTCGTAGCACTATCACACCAGGAGGCCCATCGTGCCTGACTTGTCTGTTTTACAGCATGTAACATCCACTACCGAGTAAGACTGTTGATCACTTCTCTCCCCCAGCAAGCCTGTGTAGCACCTTCTGGCTCAATGAAAGCTAGCCAGTAGGGAGGAAGCGTCCCTGCCCCTTCAGAGGGATGGAATACTGAGAGTAGGAAGGTTTAAGCGGGAATGGGGGAAAAGGAATAGGAGATGAAGGGGTGGGGATCAGCCTGGACTCCGGGCATTTAATCCCAGCACTTGGGAGGCAGAGGTAGGAGCATCTCCGTGAGTTCGAGGCCACCCTGAGACTACATAGTGAATTCCAGGTCAGCCTGAGCTAGAGCAAGACCCTGTCTCAAAAAAAAAAAAAAAAAATTGTGTGTGTGTATGTATTGCAAAAGTTTCACCATGGAGAGTTATTTTTGTGTGTTTTGTGTGTTTTTAAGGCAAGGACAACAGACTTTTTTTTTTTTTTTAATGAGAGAGAGCTAGAGAGAGAGAATTGGCATGCCAGGACCTCCAGCCACTGCAATCGAACTCCAGATGTGTATGACCCTTGTGCACATGTGCAGCTTTGCACACTTGCGTCACTTTGTGCATTGAGCTTATGTGGAACTTGGAGAGTTGAACATAGGTCCTTAGGCTCTGCAGGCAAGCGTCTTAGCCACTAAGCCATCTCTCCAGCCCCTTATTAAAAAATTTATTTTGAAAGAGAAAGAGGCAGAGAAGAAGAAGAAGAAGAAGAAGAGAGAGAGAGAGAGAGAGAGAGAGAGAGGGCATGGGCATGCCAGGGCCTTCAGCCACTGAGAACAAACTCCAGAGATGCATGCGCCCCCTTGTGCACATGTGCAACATTGCATGCTTTGTGGCACTGCGTCTGCCTGCCTGAGACCTGAGAGTCAAAGGAGTTTGTAGGTTTTGCAGGCAAGCGCCTTAACTGCTAAGCCATCTCTCCAACCCCCTACTTTTTTGGGGAGACAAGATCACATGTAGCCCAGGCTGGCCTCCAACTCACTGTGTAGTGGAGAGTCCTGATCCTCCAGCCTCTACCTCCCCAGTGCTGAGATTCCTGACGTGCACCACCATACCCATCTTGAGATTGCCATTATTCACATGGAGATATTGTTTCAAGACAATAAAGTTATTCATAACCTTTCATTAAAAAAAAATTATGATAGCTGGGTGTGGTGGCGCATGCCTTCAATCCCAGCATTTGGGAGGCAGAGGTAGGAAGATTGCTGTGAGTTCGAGGCCACCCTGAGACTTCATAGTGAATTCCAGGTCAGCCTGGGCTAGAGTGAGACCCTACCTCAAAAAATTAATTTTTTTTCTTTATGAAAGAGAGAGAATTGGCTCACCAGGGCCTCCAGCCATTGCAGTCGAACTCCAGACATGTGTGCACCACCTTGCGCTTGCATCGCCTTGTGCATGCATCGCCTTGTGCATCTGCCTTACGTGGGACCTGGACATGGCTCCTTGGGCTTTGCAGCAAGCGCCTTAACCCCTACGCCCTCTCTCCAGCCCTCATTTATGCATACATGATTTGTTTTCTAAAATCAAAATGGTTTTTTAAAAAGTAAAATTCAGGGCAGGAATGGTGGCGCACGCCTTTAATCCCAGCACTTGGGAGGCAGATGTAAGAGGATCGCTGTAAGTTTGAGGCCCGCCTGAGACTACATAGTAAATTCCAGTTCAGCCTGGGCTAGAGCAAGACCTTAACTTAAAAAACAAACAAACAGGGCTGGAGAGATGGCTTAGCAGCTAAGCGATTGCCTGTGAAGCCTGAGGACCCCCGTTCGAGGCTTGATTCCCCAGGACCCACGTTCACCAGATGCACAAGGGGGCGCACTCATCTGAGTTCGTTTGCAGTGGCTGGAGGCCCTGGCACGCACATTCTCTCTCTCGATATCTGCCTCTTTCTCTCTCTGTCACTCTCAAATAAAAAAATAAAAATAAACAAAAAATTTAAAACAAACAAAAAGTAAAAACCAAATAAAGTCAATGTCGACAGTAAATTGGAAATCTGAAATGCTTTAAATCCTAAATCTGAAGCACTTCTGGTTGCAAGCATTTCAAGTAAGTTATACTCATGTATACATGAGCACATTTGTATCCATTGCAGGGGATAAAAGACAGTGGTGTTTGCTATACATTGTTTGTGGGGGTTTCGACATGTGTGTATGTGTGCTATGTATGGTATATATTTGTATGTATGTGTGCAGATGTGTATGCCCATGCATGCAGAAGCCTGAGAGGTGTCCTTGTCAATTGCTCTTCTACAGTTTCCTTAAAACTCTTTTCTTCCTTCCTTCCTTTTTTTTTTTTTTTTTTTTTAAGGTAGGATCTCACTCTAGCCCAGGCTGACCTGGAATTCACTCTGAATTCTCAGGGTGGTCTCGAACTCACAGCGACCCTCCTACCTCTGCCTCCTAAATGCTGGGATTAAAGACGTGCACCACCACTCCTGGCTCCTAGACTCCTTTCTTTTTCTTTCTTTCTCTCTCTTTCTTTCTTCCTTTCTCTCTCTCTCTCTCTCTCTCTCTCTCTCTTTAACTTTAGACTTTATTGTAGTGTGAGGGACAGAAGAAGAGGAATGGAGCAGATGGGAGAGAGAAGAGGGGAGACAGAGATGGGGGGGTGTTGGGAAAAGGGCAAGAGGGCCCACGGGAGCAAAAGAGGGAGTTAGAGAGGAGAGGGGAGAGAGAGAAGGAGGGTGTATGTGTCAGAGAGCAGAAAATCAAAAAAAACTGAGTGTCTTCCATCAGACTGGCTGACAAGTGAGCCCCGTGATTCCTCTGTGTCTCCTCCCCACACAGGACTGGGGTTTCAGGCATGTGTGGCCATGGCTTTTTGTTTGTTTGTTTGTTTGTTTTGTTTATTTATTTGAGAGAGAGAGGAAGAGGCAGATAGAGAGAAAGAGAGAATGGGCAAGCCAGGGCCTCTAGCCACTGCAAAGGAACTCCAGATGCATGTGCCCCCTTGTGCATCTGGTTTACGTGAGTCCTGGGGAATCGAACACGGGTCCTTAGGCTTCACAGGCAAATGCCTTAACCGCTAAGCCATCTCTCCAGCCTGGCCATGGCTTTTTACATGGGAACTAGGATTGAACTCAGGCCCTCATGCTGACATGGCAAGCACTCTTATCCACCCAGCCGTCTCCCAACCCCATCTGTGTTTTCTGTAAATATTTAGGAAGAGCCATGTAGCGTAGCGGGTGTTGCTCTGAGCACTCTGCTCATATTAAATACATTTAACCATCTACCGCAGCCTGTGAGGTAGGAATTATAATTCCCAGTTCACGGAGGAACAACAGAAACGTGGAGTAATTTGCTGCAGATCACACAACTGATGCACCGCAAAGCCGGAGGCAAGCTCAAGTGGTCTGGCTTTTGAGCTCTACCATTCCTGCTGTGCCCAGGTGTAGAGCCTGAAATAAAAGATTCAGAGAGGCAAAATACTGCTCCATGGTCACACAGCTCACAGCCACAAACTGTGGCTGGTTGTGGGCCACAAACTCAAACTGACCCCGTGGGGGGCTCACCTTAGACCTGCTGGCGTCAGCGACATGGGCAGGGGCTTTTTCCAGGCCCCAGATGCCCCCTACTGGCCAAAGGTTAAACAGCAGGGACTTCAGCCCTACGGGGAAAGGAAGGATGAGTCAATGGGGTCTAAGGAGGCCCATCCCAGGCTAAGACCTTCTCTCCCCTCCCCAGTTCTCCGTAGATATCGACTCTGACTTGGTGGAGGAACTGCCGGCAGAGATTGAGCTGTGGCTGGTACTTGTGTCCGTGGGTGCAGGGCTGCTGTTGCTGGGGCTTATTATCCTCCTGCTGTGGAAGGTAGGGGGACTCCCAGCCTCCCACACCGGACCTCCCGCCAGCATGGTCACCTGTTCCCTCCATCCCCATCCCACGACTCCATGTCCCATTCCTCATCTCATCCCGGTCTCCCTCTCCCAGATCCTCCCCACCTTCCCCTTAGCTTCCCATCCCACCCCTCCCTGGATTAATGGGGGAGCTGCAGGCTGCCAAGGGGAAGGCAGCCACCTACCAACCTGGGACCAGTACACAACCATCCAGGTTCCCCAACTCTTAAGCCCCAGCGCCCCCCCCTCCCCGCCCCCTGCTTCAGAGCTGCTTGTCAGGGTCCTCAGCACCCCTGATGGCCATCCTGCCTCCTCCCCCCAGTGCGGCTTCTTCAAGCGAGCCCGCACTCGTGCCCTGTATGAAGCTAAGAGGCAGAAGGCCGAGATGAAGAGCCAGCCGTCAGAGACAGAGAGGCTGACCGACGACTACTGAGGGGGGCATCCCTCCCACCCTGGCCCACCCGGGTAACATGGCCTGCAGGCCTCCTCCCTGAGCCCCCAGCCAACGGGGGCTTCTGACTCTGTTCTGTCTGCTCCTCTTGCCTTAGGGCCTGCTCAGATCTCACCCACCCCCACTGCCACCTCAGCACAGGTCACTGTGCCTCACTGCCCTCTGCACCCCCATCTGCATTTAGTTCTCACAGACTTGGAGGAACCCCAAGAGTGCACCATCCTGGCCCTCCCTTGAGTTTTGAGTATGCTTTTTTTTTTTGGTTGATCGGGTTTTTGAGGTAGGGTCTCACCCTAAGCCCAGGCTGACCTGGAATTCACTATGTAGTCTCAGAGTGGCCTTTAACTCATGGCAATCCTCTACCTCTGCCTCCCAAGTGCTGGGATTAAAGGCATGCACCACCATGCCAGGCTCTTTTATTTTATTTTATTTTATTTTTATTTATTTATTGGTTTTTTGAGGAAGGGTCTCACTCTAGCCCAGTCAGACCTGGAATTCACTATGGAGTCTCAGGGTGGCCTCAAACTCATGACAATCCTTCTACCTCTGCCTCCCAAGTGCTGGCTAATATTTCTTAAAACTTTTTTTTTATTGACAACTTCAGAGTTATAGACAATAGACCATGATAGTTCCCTCTCCCACTTTCCCCTTCACAAATCCACTCTTCATCATATCCCTTCCCCCACTCAACTAGTCTCTCTTTTATTACGATGTCATTTTTTTAAAAAAAATCTTTATTATTTGAGAGAGACAGACAAAAAGAGGCTAAGAGAGAGTCTGGGTGCACCAGGGCCTTCTGCCACTGTAAAGTCCAGATGCATGTGCCACTTTGTGCATCTGACTTTATGTGGGTATTGGCGAATCAGACTTTGCAAGCAAGTTGCCTTTAACCACTGAGCCATCTCTCCAGCCTGTGCATGCTCCTTTCTGAGAACTACAGAAGTGTCACAGCCAGGGCTAGGCCCCTCTCTCTGCAGGCGTGTGCGCAACAATTCTAAGCCCCTTCCTGTCCCCTGTGGAAGGAGGAGACCAGGAGAGTCCAACCTTTTTCTCCTGAGCCCCTTCCCCACCTCCCCAGGAGAAGTAACTGACCCACTCCACCATACTGGCCAGGGAAGACCACTCCCTCCCTAGCCATTGCACTCAGGGTCTCTGCAGCTGCTCTGGTCTCCACCTGCCTCGCCTCTCCTCTCCTCTCCTTCTTCCTCAGCTCCTCTTCCTCTGGGCCTGGGGTGGGGGGAGTTCATGCTGTAGTCTCTCACTGAGGTGAGGATATTCATATTCAATTCAGGGTCTGGCCCTGAGGAGCAAGGGAGGGAGGTCAGGCACATCTTCCCCTGCATGAAAGCTGGATACTGATGTCCCTTCTATTTTGCCCCAATTCCAGTGTGACTTCTTTAAGCGGACTCGCTACTACCGGATCATGCCCAAGTACCACGCAGTGCGTATACCAGAGGAGGAGCGCTACCCACCTCCAGGGAGCGCCCTGCCCACCAAGAAGCACTGGGTGACCAGCTGGCAGACTTGGGATCGATACTACTGATGTCCTTCCTGACACCCCACCCAATTTCCCCTTCCTTCCTATTTATCATAAGTTATGCCTCCAGCAGTCTCCAGGGACCACGCCTTTAGCTGGCACCAGCAGGCTCAGGTGGACGCCCCTCTTCCACGTAGGCATGTATTGTGGGGCCAGAGGCGAGCACCTCCTTCAGGACCTTGAGGTGCTGAGGCCCCGCACTCTGGACATGTAGGGCCCACTGCTCATGGCCTGTGCTGATGCAACATGGAAGATACGTGGATCTGTCATGTCCCAGTCTGTGCCAAAACCAAGCTGAAGGACCTCTGCCAGAGCCAGGAGGAAAAGGTCTTCAATGTGGTGACGCTTCTCCCTCCAACTGGACCCACTGTGAGCCATTGCCATTGGACTGACAGACTTTGCTGACCAGAGCAAAACTACTGATACGGAACAGCCGAGCAGGCCCAGCTGCAACTCCTCTCACCAACACAAAGCTGGGGCCCACCGAGGCCTGTCCAGGGGGCACTCATAGGACTTGACTACTCAGAGCTGAGAGCAATGAACTAGAAAGCAGATCGCCTCCTGGCCTTTTATTATTGGATTCCCAAAGCCTCTCTCCTTGACCACAGCCAGAGCCGGCAGGAAACACAGCCCAGAGGAACAAAGAGAAACACTGGGCAGTCTGGACACACTGTGCTAGGACTGCCCCGAAGTATAGTGGCGTCCTTCAGAGAACAGGAGACCAGGTCTAGGCCCAGCAGTTGTTGGCAAGATGCAGAGGAGACACTTCGGACCCACCACTGGCACTCCAGCCTTGGACAGACCTGGAGAAAACCTATAAAACCACAGTTTAAAAGAAAAATAAAAGTAAGCCTTTAATCCTAATACTCGGGAGGCAGAAGTAGGAGGATTTCCATGAGTTTGAGACCACCCTGAGACTACATAGTGAATTCCAGGTCAACATGAGCTAGAGTGAGACCCTACCTTGGAAAACCAAAAAAAAAAAGAAAGAAAGAAAAGAAAACCTGCAGGGAGAGATACTTGAATGTAGTGCAATGCTACTAGCTAGCCAGGACCGACTCTACTCGCCTTGGTGATGGGGTGGGCCTAGGGGTGGCTTTCTCTAGCTTGGCCTCTCTATCAGAGGCTCCATCCCAAGGTCCATACTGGTGGTGGAGACTGGTTCCCAGGTCTTTTCCTGACCCCTGCTTGCAAGCAGGCCCACTCCTTAGCCCCATCCCTCCACGGTACTGTAACAGGGGGTCTGCCCCCGCCCCCTTGTGCCTTCTTTGTATCTGGGCTTCTCACCACAACCAATAAACAGTTCCCAGTTTGTACCACTGCATCTGCCTCCGCTCACCTCCAGCCCTGACAAAGCCCTGCTCAGTCTGGAGGGGTGATGAGCTCCCCCATCTGAGAGAGCCCTGGGGGAACAAAACCAGGGGCTCAGAGGCACGGGAATGAAGACATACGGAGGAGACAGTAGTCCCTATTCTTGGGGACTGTCTATGAGTTGGCGAGTGAAACCTAAATGAGACCCAGAAGTTCAGATGAAGGACGAGATCTGAGCAGCCAGGGAGGAATCCCAAGAGGCTTTGTGGAGGCCATACTCTAAGGAGGCGGGAGTGAGGTTCAGGGACAGAAAGGGGTGTGAGGGCAGGTTGGCCCTGCTGGAGAAGAACAAAGCTGCCTGCAAGACCAGAAACAGAGCCCACAGTGGGCTGGTTTTCCACCTCGTTTGCCTACTGCCACTCCCCAGTCCCACGAGGAAGCCTTCAGAATGGCAGCCAGTGGCTGAGGCTCCTGAGATGGAGAGGGTACGCTGCCCGTCTCCCAGCTCTGGGCAGGAGTCCCTGGCACTCTAGTCTTTTGGAAGCTCCACGAGAGGGCCTAGCTGTGAGCTGACAGAGCCACGTCATCAAGATGAGGGCTCCGTCTGCACCTCCACATTGCCTGGGATCCCTGGGGCATCTGTCTCCTGTGATTGTCTGCTCCACATAGGCCTGGGGAATAAAGCAAGATTACCTCCTCTTGATTTCTTTGCCCTAAAGTGTGGTGAGCTACCTGCTAATTGTCCTCAAGGCTGTGTGACCTTTGGCAAGATTGGAAGTTACTTGTCAGAGAAGTCTAGAGCCAAATCCCAGATTCAGTCCTCCTCAGAGCCCACAGACCTAACCCTGCTGTGAGAGTCCTTCCCCATATGTTCCTGGGTGTCTCTCAGCCTTGGCATTTTGGGAGCTGTCTGCTCTCTACTTCTGCCAGCAGGGCCCACCATAATGTGTCCTGGACAAAATGTGCACCCTCTCCTTACACCTCATGCCCTGGTTTTCCCAGGACGTGGCTGGCAGTACAATGTCCAGTTCCCCCAGGAAAACCTGAACTCCTACTTGGAGCTCACAAGTTCTCAGAAGCCAGTGATCAGAGATCTCACTTTGTGCACCAGAATCTGGGGGCTCACACGAACCATCTGTGGGTCATCAACACCTGGCTCAGTCTTGTCCTTACAGCAACCTCTGGCATAAGTCACAGATTCCCTGTGGCCAGCTTAACACGACCAGTCCCACGGCTCCCGGATCCCCGGCTTGCACACACACACTCCTGGGAAGAAGTCACTTGCAGGATGAGTGCAGCCACACTCTGTGAAAGAAACCTACTGTGGCAGAGATAAAGTGAGACCCTCTACAAAAGGACCCACTCACTACAATGTCACACCTCATGGGGCCCTTGGAACTACAACACCTCCAAATTCCATTCTGTAAAAGGTCTTGGCTCTTGTATCACTAAAAGGACAGCCAAGGTGCTCCCCCTTGTAGGCAGATGGTAGAGTTGCGCTTCCTGTACCTTCCTGGTTGGAGCCTATGTGACTCATTCTGACCAATGAGATTGGGCAGGGAGAAAGGCTGAACCTTGAATTGCTGGTGTGGAAGCCCCCTGCTTCTTCCTCTCTTCTGCTGCTGAGAAAGGCCACAGGTGAGAATAGAACCGTTGTCAGCCCCAGTCCCTGAAGGTCCCCCACCCCATGGCATGCAAAACCTGACTGCCTGCTGCATCACCCCATACCACTCTGAAGGAAGCCTTGCATGAGGAACTGTGATCCAAGCGCAGAGGAAGTCCATGAAAGTCCAGCTCGAAGGCCAGAGCTGTGCAGGTGCCTCAAAGTCACAGCCTGTTCCTATATGCTAATTTTCAAAACAATAGCAGTCACCATCATTATTCCTAGGCACAGTGCTTGAATTGGTGGGGAGGAGGAGGTTGAGTCAAGTCTGTTGTAGCCCAGGCTGACCCTCAACTCCTCATCCTTCTGCCTCCTGGGACTACAGGTGTGCACTCCAAGCAAGCTTGGAGTTTTATAGATAATATCCCATACATTCCTCCTGGCCCTTGAAACGGCCATAACCTGTGTCGTCCATTGCCTCCTAATTGCTAGCCTGTTAGATGTCAGGGAAATCTTCCTTCATAGGAGTGGAGTCTTATCTCCCTGCCAACCTCACTTCTTTTTTTTTTTTTTCTCCCACTTTGCCTTTCTTTCTGTGTGCCAGACACTGCTCAGTGCTGAAGATAGAGCAGTGAATATGTCAGGCACAACCTGTGCCCTCTTGGAGCTAAAGTCCAGTGAGGAAGTCAGATGAGTCAGCAGGCAGTCACCACTCAGTGATAAGCATTCAGGCTTTCCTAACATCAGGAGACCTAGGGAGCTGTGGAGGGAGCCCGCAACCCAGCCCAGGTCACTGAAGGCTTCCTGGAGGAAGAGATGATTAAGCAGCAGACCTGAATAGACAGAGGAAGCAGAGCAGAAAGACAGCATCGGCAATGGCTTGGAGGTTGGAGGCTGGGTCAAAGCAATGGATAGATGGGCTGAGAGTTAACCGGGGGAATGTGGGAAGCTAATGAGTAAAGCCAAAGTAGATCTTAAGAAACTGGGCCTTGAACCCCAGCACTCGGGAGGCAGAGGTAGGAGGATCTCTGTGGGTTCGAGGCCACCCTGAGACTACACAGTGAATCCCAGATCAGCCTGGGCTACAGTGAGACCCTCTCTTGAAAAAAAGAACTGGGGTTTGGAGAGGTGGCTTAGCGGTAAAGGCTGTTGCCTACAAAGCCAAAGCACCCAGGCTCAATTCCCCAGGACCCACATAAGCCAGATGCACAAGGTGGTGCATGCATCTGGGGCCCTGGTGCACCCATTCTTTCTATCTGCCTGTCTCTCTCTAATAATTTTTTTTTTAATTGGAAAGGTTCCCTTAATGAATGAAAAGGCCTGTGAGTAGGGAAGCAACAAGGTTAGATTTGTAGTTGAAAATGATTGCCAAGTCTTGCTTTTCCTACCTATAAAATGGGAATAGTATAATACAACTGAGCTGTCTTAAGAATTAAATGAGGGGCTGGAGGGATGGAGAGATGGCTTAGCAGTTAAGGTGTTTGCCTGCAAAGCCAGATGCACAAGGTGGTGCATGCTTCTGGAGTTCTTTGCAGTAGCTGGAGGCCCTGGCGTGCCCATTCTCTTCTTTCTCTCTCTGCTTCTTTCTCTCAAATGAATACAGTTTTTAAAAAATGAGGGGCCAGAGAGGTGGCTCAGTGGTTAAAGGTGCTTGCTTGCAAAGTCTGACAGCCTGGGTTTCATTCCCTAGTACCCATGTAAAGCCAGATGTACAAAGTGGCACATGCATCTGGAGTTCGTTTGTAGTGGTAAGAGGCCCTGGCATGCCCATTCTCTCTCTCCTTGCAAAAAAAAAAATAGAAAAAAAAATTTTTTTTTGAGGTAGGGTCTCACTCTAGCCCAGGCTGACCTGAAATTCACTATGTAGTCTCTGGGTGGCCTCAAACTCACAGCAACCCTCCTACCTCTGCTTCCTGAGTGCTGGGATTAAGGGCATGTACCACCATGCCCAGCAAAATTAAAAATATTTATAAAAAGAAATAAGATAGTGTGTGTAGGCAAACTGTCTGGTCCACAACATTATTCTATCCTTGCTCTGTGTTGGCTACAATTGCTTACATTCGTGTGTGTGTGTGTGTGTGTGTGATGTTGGGCATCAAACCCAGGACCTTGCACAATCTAGGAAAATGCTCTACCACTGAGCTATAGTCCCAGCCATCCCCCCTTTTAAGATAGGGTCTCACTAAATTGTCCAGGCTGGATTTGAACTTACTCTGTACTCCTTGAACTTGAGATCCTCCTGCCTCAGCCTGGCAGCCTATCTGGGATTACAGGCCTGCCACTAGGGCCTGCTAATTCTGATTTTGATGTTTTCTTTTATTTTTGATGTTTTGCTTTATTTTTATTTATTTGAGAGCGACAGACAGAGAGAAGGAGAGAGAATGGACGCATCAGGGCTTCCAGCCACTGCAAACGAACTCCAGATGCATGTGCTACCTTGTGCATCTGGCTTACATGGGTCCTGGAGAATCGAGCCTCCAACCGGGGTCCTTAGGCTTCACAGGCAAGCGCTTAACCGCTAAGCCATCTCTCCAGCCCTTGCCTATGTTTTCTGATCTCAGCACACCGCCTAGCTCTTATCAGGCATGTGATAAGTAAGCATGGACCAACCCCTGAACCATCAGTGAGCAATGGTCTGAGACCATTTGTGCCTTAGGCCCAGATCAGGGAAACATACCTTGATCTACCAAAAGAGGGAGCAAAAGAGGCAGAGCTTCTGGGAAGGGCAAGCTCCGGGTGCCCCAGGACACGTCACCTTCTAGGACCATGCCCTAAGACCGCCGGGTGCACAGAAGATTACCTGCTCAGGTGTTGTGCAAGATGCCCAAGGTTTTATTTTCAGTCAGATAAGGTAGATAATAAAAATGAAAGTTCCCAAAATTAACACTGACAGCAGCTCTTGCTCTGCTGCTGCTAGTCTTGGAGGATTTTGGCTCTGGGTGTTTTCGGTTTTTTTTTTTTTTTTTTTTTTTCTTCAGGTGCTGGGGAGCCACCCAGAACCTCGTGCTCGCTAGGCCTCCAGCCTCAACTCTGAATGTTTTCCCTGAGCCACTTGAGTATTTATGGAAGCCAGGAGGAGGATGGGGCGGCTGCACGCATACAGGACAGAATAGCATAGGCTTGTATCTGGGTTCTGAATCCATCACAGGAGTGGGAAGCCACGAGAGCCCTTAAGGAAGAGCATCAGAACAGGTGAAACAGGGAAGAAAGGGACCAGGTAGGAAAGGAAGGCTTAAAGGGGTGGGCAAGTGAAGGAGGCAGCCGGGGAATGACAGGCGTGGAGGACGATTCGCAGGGGCTGGCGGCCGTCTGGGGAGGAAGGAGTTAACCCAGGCCTAGCAGGCCAGGGGGGAGTGTGCGGCCGGGGGCGGGACGTGGCCGCTGCCTCCGCGAGGGGGAAAAACAACAACAGGCCGCCTCCAGCAAAGACTGGGTTAAAGGGGCGGGCCCCGAGGCGAGCCACGTGCCGGGGCGTCAGGCTATTGGTCCTCCTGGAGTTGTTTGTGTGCGGCCATTGGCGACGTCGGGGCGCCGCGACGCGTGGATTGGTCGGGCGGTAGCGGCGCCGCCAGGGCCGAGGGAGGGAGGGAGGGAGGGAGGCGGCGGAGGAGGAGGAGGCGGCCGAACCGCGTCTCTGGGCCGAGCCGAGCGCCCTCCCCGCGGTACCAGCGCCGGGACAGTCGCCCGTACCGAGCCCGAGCCGCGGGCGCCACCGCCGCCGCCATGCGCTGGTTCCGGGCGCTGCTGAAGAATGCGTCCCTGGCCGGGGCGCCCAAGTACATCGAGCACTTCAGCAAGTTCTCCCCGTCCCCGCTGTCCATGAAGCAATTTTTAGACTTCGGTACGGAGAGGGCGGGAGCCCGGGGTCCGCGCGCCGTGGAGGGGGTACCGGCGATGGTGAGAGCTTAACGCCGAGGAGCACAGGGCCTGGGGTGGTAGGGAAGGCTCGCTTGGAAGACTGACTACAGGCAGGAAGGGGTTAATGGCCAGGTCAGCCAGGCCAGACCTGAAAGAGTTAAGGGGGACCACCGCTTAAGAGACTGACCTCTTCCCCCCCACCCCGAGCGATGTTACTGGCCAGAAGAGATTGGACCCCCAGAATGTAATGGGAACAGGGTGGGGCGGGGGGGGGGGTTGGGGAAGATGCCAGGAGTTTTCCTTCTTGGCTTCTTCTCTAGGAGGCTTGGAGAGTAAGGGACAGCGAGGGTGTTGGGTCCCATCTAGGCACTGTACTTAGAGTTGGGGGGGGGGGAGCAAGGGTGTCCTGGTCACTAAGAATGAGGGACAGAGAGTAAACAGGGGTGATGAAACTGGTAAGGCAGGGTTAGGAGGTGCAGCCGCCTGGAAGGAGGCCTGGCTGTACCTGAAGGGTTGGGATTCTTAGGAGCAGAGCCAAAGAGAAACCCAGGGGTAGTTAGGAAGGGGGCCCCTTTGAGGAGGAGAGGCCAGCAAGAGTTGCTCCCCTGACTGGTACGCCTCCATCCGCTGCAACTGCCCACTGGGCAAGGACACTTGAAGATCAAATCTGTTCCTGTCTGGCAGCCTGTTCCCAGCTGGGCAGAGGCCCAAATCACCATGAGGTGGTCACACTGTTTGCACCCGCTCTTGGTTATCCCTGAGTTCCTGGGTGGGGGTGACCCACTGCTGGTGTTCTGGGGAGGTGGGGGGGGGGAGCTTTGGAGCAGAAGACTGTGCCAGTGTGGTAGCTGGTGCGGACGTTGTGTGAGACACGTCTGTCTACACGACATTTACGTGGTGCCAGCTGGTGATTGGGAATGGGTCCAGGCCTCTCAAGAGTTGGGTGCTGGCTTTAGGTTACAGCTGTGTCATGGATGGGAGGAGGGCAGAGAGATGGCAGCTGGGACAGAGCACCTGCTCCCAGGATATACCTTCCTGCCACCCGCTCTGTATGCATTTGGAACTTCACCCATGTAAGAAATTCTGCAGGAAACCATCCATCCCAGACTGGACACTTCACTGTAGATATGTGACAGTCCTGAGGGCCTTATGGTCATTTGGCCCACTTGTATGGAACCTTCAGAAGGTGGTGACATGCCCTGGGTGACAGAAGCAGAGCTTAGATAAGAACCCAGGTCTCCTTGTCTCCAGGCCAAGACTTTACTCATTCCTCCACTGTCTGTGCATCTTGATCACGGACCAGGGTCCCCACTTAGCACACAGATGGGCATTAACACAGGGCCAGTGTTACCATGGCATTCATCTGTCCCATCATCCTGGGTGGGGTGGCTTGCCTTGGGGACAGTGCCGCTGTGGGAGTCTAGGCATAACTCCCAAGGAGGGAGAGATTTCCCACATGCCTCTGCCGCCCTGGGCCAGCCGCTCCCACCCAGTTACTGCCTACCTACAGGGAAGAGAAGTGAGAGGAATTAGACTGCAGTGGCTCTGGATGAGCCCCGTGGGGCTCTCCCACCCCTTCTGGCTAACAATAAGTGGGGGTTCAGCTGGGGGTGGGTAGGGATGCAGCTCCTGAAGGGTCAGGCAAGGTGGCAGAGTCAGGAGGACTACCTTCTGTAGGGCATACTTGGTCAGTGCAAGGTCTAGCCTGCCCAGCCACAGTCTGTTTCCCCGGCTCCCATGGTTTGCAGTTGTGAATTTCGCCCCTCTCTCTCCCCCTCAGGGTCCAGCAATGCCTGCGAGAAAACCTCCTTCACCTTCCTTCGACAAGAACTGCCTGTCCGCCTGGCCAACATCATGAAAGAAATCAACCTGCTTCCCGACCGGGTGCTGAGCACCCCCTCGGTGCAGCTGGTACAGAGCTGGTGAGGCCCCTCCCACCCCATCACCATGTCCCTGAGTTCTGGGGACCAAGGCAAAGACAGAGGGAAGGTACATGGGGCTCCAAGAAGCTGGAGAATTGTGCAGGATCACGCGAGAATCCTCTTCCTGAACAAGGATGAAGATCAGGCCCCAAGCTCTGTGTCCGTAGACAGCCCTGTTCTTAACCACCCTCCTTTCTCTGGCAACCCATGGTCCACCCCGGAAGTCAGAGCTTTCCCAGCCAAAGTCAGGCTAATGGCATCAGTAACTCCTGGCCTGCTCCTGGAGCCCCAGCGCCTGTGAGGCTCAGAGTAACTTAAAGGAACTGAGAAGGTTGGAGTAGAGTCTGTCATCTAAGTGATAAGTTTTGGATGTTGGGAAAACACTCTCTAACAGTTGCCAAGGGCAAGTCCAGGAGTTTATCACAAATAGCTGCAGGCATAGAGCTCTGTCCAGGGCTGGGTAACTGGAGGCTGCTAGCCAGTGGCCTTCACTTGAAGCATAAACAAGGGTGTGCCTGTCACTGGGCATGTCACTGGCTGGTCATCAGTGTACTTTCATAACAACTGGGCAGAAATCTTCTAGTCCTCAGGACCTACGGCATGGGATGACAGGGTTTCCCTAGGAGTCAGGAGCTTGTGTTACACTTGGGCCCAGCACTGTGCTGCTTCTAAGCAAACAGCAGCAGTTGGGTGGTAAAACACTTGCTTAGCATGCCCCATGTTTTGTCCTCAGCAAACTTGATACAAAATCAGTTTAGCCCAGAGTAGCAACACAGACCTATAATCCCAGCTACTCTGGATGCTGGGGCAGGAGAATCATGAGTTTGAAGCCAGCCTGAGCAACTTACTGAGACACTCTCTCAAAGTACAGCTTTTTGACAGAACACTTGCCTAGTATGGGATCAACTGGGATCAATTGCTAGTGTGCACATGCCTGAACACACACATACAAACCAGCAGCAGCTGCCCACAGGGACCCCATGGTCTCACAGAAAAATAAAATTCTTCCAGAACAGGGCAGAATGTAGTGCAAACAGTGGGAGACGTCATGAGCACTGGAGGTTAGTTTTATTTAAATAAGGAGTCAAAGGAACATTGGTTGTCACCACCCCCATTGCAGAAGTAGAACATGTCCTCTTGACAACTGAAGAACACAGAAGGGTGGCTAGAACATGCCAGCCATGACCCTCTTCCCCATAATGAGTCCCTGCCAAGGTGTCATGGGATTTCTTGGTGCCCTTGTAGCATCACATCTGTCTGGATATGTCCGCCTGGCTTATGGTTTATTCTAGTGAGATGGGTGACAGTGAAGGACAGTGTTGTACACACACGGCCAGGCACGTTATAGATGCACAATAAACGTTGATTAAACCGGAGGTTGTGGAGAAATCTGGGCAAGGTGTTGGCAGTGCCTGTGGTCTTAGCACTTTGGAGACTAAGGCAGGAGGATTGCTTGAGCTCAGGATTTCAAGACCAGCCTGGATAACACAATAAGATCCCATTTCAAAATAATAAAACAGGCTGTGAGGCAGTTGAAATGGCCACACAGAGAGACATGGGCATTCTAGAGCTTGCAATAAGAGATGGGCCTGTGGGTACAAGCGGTGAAGGTGAGATGGGGGTGGGGGTGTGGGGCTAAGTCTGAATTTCAAGTAGCCCAACCAGGTCCCTGATCCCTGCTCCTAGGAAGCTCAGAACCTCTGAGCTAACCTGTAGGTAATTCCAAAGGGTGGTGGAATAGTGGGAAGGGGACAGAAGGTACCATCTGTTCTCCTGCCCTGCCTCCAGTCTGTCCTGCTGATTGGCCTGGCTGCCTGTCCAACTGGTTCCTGACTCCACGACAGGGTATCTCAGGCCCCTGCCTGGACACTGTGTTCCAGGACAGCCAGGGAGGCAGGAGGAGGACAAGGGGCTGCTGGACGGCCTCTGACTCCCCTGCAGATCCCTCAGAGTCCCTTCCTGAAAAGTGGGTGACACATTTGGAGGCTTAGCTTGACTTATTCTTATCTCATAGCTCGGAGGGACTGTCAAGACACTCCAGGAGGGAGTGGAGTTAGACAAGAGGGAACACTTCCCCAGCGCATGATTCAGCATAGAGGATAGAGGCTTGCTCAGACATTGAGGAAGCAGCCTGCTGGGAGAACTTCCAGAGCCTGGGCCTCGGCTATGGCACAAGAGACTGAAGGGTGAGGACAGGAGGGACTTGCTGATGGGCCTCAGGTGGTGGCCTACTGAGACGATGGAGTGGTAAAGGTGGGCAGGGCCTTCCTGAGAAAAGGATGTGACTTCCCGGGGAGTCAAGGACCACTCACCTGAGTCTGATGAGGAAGGACTCGGGAGAGTGCTGCGCAGGCAGCTGGTGACAGCATGGTAGCTCATGGGCAGCCACAGTAAAGGTGTGGCCCCTCCGAGCAGGCAGCCTGGGCCAGCACTCTTAAGTGAGCTAATCACACGATTCCCAGTTCGAGGTAATCCTGACCAAGCTTTTCATCTGGTTAGACTTACTCTAATAGGACCCTATTTTGGAGGTGACTGGAAGGTGGGACAAAGCCCTAGGCCTGGCATCAGCGTGTGTGACTTTGAGTCCTGCTGGACACTTGCCTCTGTGCAAGCAATATGGTTGCTCTTAGGCTCAGCTTTGTGGCCTGTGCAGGGAACTCTCAGACTGTTTCTCAGGGTCGCTTGGTCAATACCAGCGATGGCCCCACACTTCTGGCAGCAACATCTCCGGGTCAAAGGTGATGAGATTATGGCAGAGGTTTCCAAGGCGATGTGGCAATGAGGGTCATGGAGGATACCAAAAGCCAGCTCACCAAGGGCTTGCGGAGTGCAAGGGCTGCTCTCCAGGCTTTGTGGATGCCCCTGCAAAGCTGACAGCCGTAGCAAGTGGGTTCTGTCCCTGCCCTACTTCCTGGATGACAGAGTGAAGCGGAGACGTGGGGAGCCTTGGCTTAGGTCAGTTACGGAGTGCTGGTGGAGCCAAGATTCGAACCCTGTCCGTGGGTTCTGGAGGCTGCAGAAGGGATACAGGCTGGTGAGAAGGTGCCACATGCATGCCCATGGGAAAGTAGGGTACACCTATCAAAATGTGTCTACTGGGATGCATAAGGGTGCACCCCTTGGCTCCTGTCAGGGGAGGACAGCCTGAAGAATCGTGGACAGGTGGGGAGGTGCATCCAGAAAATACAGCGTTAAGTAAGTCGCAAAGCCGACTCAGACGACAGCCAACGAGTCACTCCCGTTACTAATAGAGTCTTCGTGTGGTTGTAGGGAAGAAGACAGGATGATATGATAGGGGAGGAGATGGGCCATGGTCCTCTCACCCACCTCTCTGGTTTACCCACAGTGTGTGTGGTCTCCAAACCCTGCCTGTGGGAGCCTCATGCCCACCCCCCGGAAGCCAGCCAACCACTTCTTGAGCAGAATAGGCAGCGAGTATGAGAGCTAGACACCCCAGCTAAGTCAGCCTCTCCTTCAGCTCGCCTGGCCCAAGCCAGGAAGCCGTAGAGACTGAGTGGAGTTGGTGCTCGTGCCTGGCTCATTGCTGCGCAGCTCTTTCCGCTCCATCTTCTCCCACCCTGCACCTGCTGCCGGGAGCCTGGTGCACATGGGCTCACATATGCCCAGAGGCACACGTGTCACGTTCACATGCGCCCTTGACTTGGGGATCCTTCTGATACAAGCCCCCCCACCATCGCTTCAAGTCCCTATGGCCCCCTTCTTCCCCCCCCCCACCCTGCTGCCTGCCCTCCCCCTTGGCTTGCATTCCACCCTCTGCGGGTCCTCTACCTGGGGCTGCTGGAAGCACTAGCTCTCACTGAGGAGGGCACGCCCTTCCTTCCCCATCCCACCCTGTGCTTGGACACCTACTTTCTGCTTGGGAGCACTGCTGTCCTGGAGCCAGCCTGGCTCCATCCCAGCCACTGTCGTGTCTCTGGAGGACCCAGGTCTGGCCCAAGGTGACATCAGGTAAGGGCTGGGCCTCTGGAGACCTCAGGACCAAGGCCAAGGGCCCTGTGAGAATACTTTTCCCATGGCTCTCACCTGGTTCTCAGGAGCCACGCCCCTGTGGGAATGACCCTTGGAGAGGCAGGCAGGGATGGCACCCTGTGGTGTCCCCCGTAGCTACTCTGGTGGCACTGCCATTGTTAGTCCATCCAGGTGCCCTTTGCGCTGCATCGGTGGCCATGTGAGCAGCCCTGCTTCAGTACTGGAAAGTTCACTGGGCAGCCCTTGCTGGGCATGGGACTTTGACCCTACTCATTCCCACCACTGGCCACATACAGAGCCTCTTGCCTCTGACCCCTCCACCCCACACAAACAGGTCCTGAGCCCTCCCCCTCCAGCTGGTTTTTTCTTTCTCTCCGCCTTCCCCTCAGCATTCATACTGCCGCCTCTCCCACATCTCTCTCTCCAAGTACTTCACAACCTCCTAGCCATTGGAGAAGAAAGGCCCTGTGTGGGTCACCAAGCCCAGATGGGCAATAGTAGCTGCTTCGGGGAAACTGAGGCGAAGCCCTCCTGACTTAGACATCTGCTGGCAGCAGAGGTGGGACCACCCTGGGAGGGCCTAGGTCTCTTTTGCCATCCTGTCCCTGGTGGTCAGCAAGGACAGCTCCTCCCATAGGCCCAGGCCATGAGTGAAGAGGCCAAGGAAGCAGCCAGGGCTGAGGCCATTCCCGACCCTGGTGCAGCTCTGCAGGGCAGGGCGGCCTAAAACATGGCATGCCTCCCTGCCCGAAGCACGCAGAGCAGGTGCCCCGTGGGCTCGCTGGGTGCCAGGCGCCTGGAAGATGACCGTGCTTAGTATTCTCCCCAAAACAGTGGAAAGTAGGGGTAAGAACCCCCACCTTCCTGATGAAGAAACTGCAGCCCAAAGAGGTTCTGTGGAGGACCCCCACACAACATAGACACAATAGCCAGGACTGGACCCTGCAAAGCCAGCTCCTAGCCAGTTCTTCAGCTTCTGCAGTTGCTGGGTACGAAGGGAGAGGCATTCTTGGCAGAGGAATAGCATGAGTGGAGGGCTGCAGGTGAGATTTTGAGCAGTGGCAGCCCTGTTGTGGCAGGAGTTACTGGAGACTTGCAAGTCTTTCCTGTAACCTTGGGCCCTGCTCCAGGCTGTAGCTGAAGTGATTAAAATGGGCTCATTGTCGCCTCTTCCCGGAGCTGTGTGTGCTTGGAAGTAGGTAGAGTGTTTTCTGAAGACATTGCTGGGCCCCAGGGACCCTCCCAGTCATAGGGCTCAAGGCAGCCCCTCCTATGTTCTGCCTGAGGGCCCAGAAGGAAGCGGTCTACCTTCCCAGAAGGAAGCAGCAAGCTGAGCATGTCACTGGGGCAGTGGTACCATCTGCTAGCACTGGTGGGCCTGAGTCATGGGCAGAAGCTGACCCCTGCTGGTCCTGTGCTTTTTGTGTTTCTAGACCTTTCCTAGGTGCTGGGGAGACCTGCCCCTTGCACAAGGACTGTAGAGGGAGCAGGCAGCAGGGGTCACCCCATGCTTGCTTACCTTGTGGGGTACAGTGAGCCTCTCCAGTACCACCTGGGGACAAAGCTGGCCACACCCACCCATTCTTCTAGACTCTGGTTCCCTAGGGCAGGTTCAGGGTCCAGCCTACCCCTGCCTTAGAGTTTCCCTTCTCTCTCTCTCTTTTTGGTTTTTTGAGGTAAGGTCTCACTCTGGCCTGGGCTGACCTGGAATTCACTATGTAGTTTCATGTTGGCCTCAAGCTTATGGCGATCCTCCTACTTCTGCCTCTCATGTGCTGGGTTAAAGGTGTGAGCCACCCCACTTGGCTCAGCCCTGGCATTTCTCTGGGGAGAGGCCCTGTGCCAGTCAGTCTGCCAGCTGTACCCATCAACGCCTCGGCCCCCTGTGGGGGAGTATTAGGATCAGTGTTTGTGCCAGGGCTCAGGAAGGCCTCTCTCACCGTGGCCCTTGGTCCAGTTGGGTCACCTCTAGGAGGGGTGCTCTCCCGTCCCCCCTTAGACTGCTGTTCTAGGGTTCTGAAGCAAAGGTGCTTAAAGGAACCAGCATGTTGGAGGTTTCCTTACACGGTTTGCTGGGTTGTCGGGGTGAGGCAAAGCAGGTACGGCTGGGTGGAAAGCTCGTGTGGCTTGTCAGCAGACCCAGCCCTGTGCTGTCCACAGTGGCCTCCGCCGCGGCGGGAGGCAGCCAAATCCAGCTGCAGCCCAGCCCATGGCCCCTCCCGCCCCGCACACAGGTATGTCCAGAGTCTGCTGGATATCATGGCGTTCCTGGACAAGGACCCCGAGGACCAGCGGACCCTGAACCAGTGAGTGGGGGCAGGATGCCACGCCTGCAGCGTGGAAGGAAAGGCCCCTGCCTTCAGGGATGCCCGGAGGTTGGGGGAGGCAGGCTGCTTCAAGAAGACCTGGGTCCATTGGGAGAGGCAGAGAGACTCCATTCTCAGTATGCCAAGTGGGTGTGGGGAGCCAGGCCCCGTTCCCAGGGAACGCCCCTTCCAAGCAACCAAGAACTTCAGCTAGGTGCGGCAAGGTGGACCAGTCAGCTGGGAGAGGCAGGGTGCACTTGGAGTGGGCACTGTGCATCTGTGGGGTTAGGAAGGGTTTAGCAAGCGAAGCCACTGCAAGGGACATTGAGAGTCGAGGAGAGCCAGGGGTATCCCCAGGGCAGGGTAGGGGTAAATGGCCGTCCTCCCCACAGGTTCACTGATGCCCTGGTCACCATCCGGAACCGGCACAATGATGTGGTGCCCACCATGGCGCAGGGCGTGCTGGAGTACAAGGACACGTATGGCGATGACCCGGTCTCCAACCAGAACGTCCAGTACTTCCTGGACCGCTTCTACCTCAGCCGCATCTCCATCCGCATGCTCATCAACCAGCACAGTAAGCTATGGGGAGGAACAGGCCGTCCCCATGGGCAACACGGGCCCCCGTCTGCGCCTCAGTGCCCAGTGGCCTGGGGACCACTCAGGAACAAGAGAAAGCTGAGCATCGTGGCACATGCCTATAATCCCTGCACTCCGGCTGTGGCAGGAGGATCAGACGTTTGATCCTGAGCTACACAGTTGAGACCTTGTCTCAAGAACATCAGCAGGAGGGCTGGGCTGGAGAGATGGTTTAGTGGTTAAGGCGCATGTCTGCAAAGCCAAAGGACCCAGGTTCGATTCCCCAGTACCCATGTAAATCCAAATGCACAGGGTGGCACATGTGTCTGGAGTTCGTTTGCAGTGGCTAGAGGCCCTGGTGTGCCCATTCTCTCTCAAATAAAATTTAGAAAAACCATCAACAACAAGAAAGTTACTGGTTCCAAAAGGAACGTGAAAGTGGCATCATCAAAATGTATTATTTTAAATGTTGCAAATGTAAAATATGTCACCTCGTTAAACATTTTTAATTGGGTATTTACAAAAAAAAACCCTCATTACATTCAAAGACAGCTTGTTGTTTAGAGTTTCTGTTGACCAGGATTTACTACGATGGGTGACCAAGCATAGCTGTCCTAAATTAAGTTCATTCCTTATGCTCAAGTCATTTCAAAAGCTTGATGGTGAAGTGGTCTTGCTGTAAGACAGCAAGGAGCGCATGTCACAGGGTGTAGCGTGGGGACAGTCCCGCAGGCTGCACAGGTCCCAGAGGAAGGCCTGGGCTAGGGGAAAGGCAGGATTGGAGGGCGTTAGCATTAGTCTACAGAGGTTTACAGACGGGGTGGGGTACTCGGGAAGAGGGAGTGCCAGCCCCTGTGGCCCAGCTGGCAGCACCCTCCCCTCTGCCCACAGCCCTGATCTTTGACGGCAGCACCAACCCAGCCCACCCCAAACACATCGGCAGCATTGATCCCAACTGCAACGTGTCTGATGTGGTGAAAGGTGAGCTCCCCATCACAGGCCCAGCCGCAGAGGGTCCCCAAGGACCCCTCCTCTCAGCTAACCTGGCCAGAGGGTGACCTCTCAGTGGGTGGGGGCCACATCCCCATGGGTTTCCTGCCAGTGATGCCCAGTGTCACTGCCAGGGAAAATACCTGCTGGGTGAGCCACCTGTGGTCTAAGCAGCCCCTTCTCCTCCCAGATGCCTACGACATGGCCAAGCTCCTGTGTGACAAGTATTACATGGCTTCACCTGACCTGGAGATCCAGGAAGTCAACGGTGAGGACGTGAGGCTGGCTGTGTCTGCCGGTCACCCTCAGAAGACTGGGAACAGGGCCGAGGGACAGTCAGAACATGGGCTGCTTTCTGGAGGGGAAGCAGGGCTGATCTCTGTCATTCATTCCTAGGAAGTAGTAGATACATTGGTGCTGTCAGTAAGGCAGGCAGGGCTTCTCCTACCCTACCCCGCCCTCAGGAGCTTCCATTTTTGGTGCTGGGCCCTTAACCAGTCAACAAGTAAATTACCCTACATAATTTCAAGTCTGGGTGACAGAAACTAAGATGGAGTGGCGGACAGAGATCGGAAGAAGCAAAGTGTGAGATGAGATTCCTTCTCGGAACCCAAACACTGAGTGGCTTGATTGAGAGACATTTCTGGTGGCCGGACTCTGGGTGGGGTGGGGAGGCCAAAGCCAGTGCCCTACCCCCAGATCTCAGTTCCAGCTTGAGGAAGGAAGAGACTGGGGAAGGCAGGACACAGGACTGAACACGTAGCTTCCATGGGTCGCCAGCTGCCTCAGCTTAGAAGGCTGGGGGTTCGATTCCAAGTGGACAGCCACATGTAAGTTGTAGTTGTGGGGAGGGTGTATACACTATTGAAAGAGAGGCTACAGTGTCTCACTGTGGATGAGGTCATGGAAGGTGACCTCTTGACATTACTGCTCTTGCTCTTGATTCCTGCAGCCACCAACGCCACTCAGCCCATCCACATGGTCTACGTCCCCTCCCACCTGTACCACATGCTCTTTGAACTCTTCAAGGTGAGGAGAAGGCCTTGAGGGGGGAGCCAGGCTGGGCAGCACCATTGTGGCTAACATCTCTCATTCGGCTTGTCCCTTGTTCCCTCCCCAGAACGCCATGCGGGCCACAGTGGAAAGCCACGAGTCCAGCCTCACTCTCCCCCCTATCAAAATCCTGGTGGCCTTGGGTGAGGAAGATCTGTCCATCAAAGTATGTGACCCTGGATTTGGAACGGGGAGGACCATGGGGAGAGGTCAAGGGGGTCAGGGTGAGGGTGGAAAATGAAGCCTTGGAGGGGTCCTGATAGGTCCCCCTTTCTCCAGATGAGTGACCGAGGCGGAGGTGTCCCCTTGCGGAAGATCGAGAGGCTTTTCAGCTACATGTACTCCACGGCCCCCACCCCCCAGCCTGGCACTGGGGGCACCCCACTGGTGAGGTGGCTTCATTCCATCCTCTGCCTCCTTATCTCCCAAGCATGTTGTGTGGTGACAGTCTCCTGTCCTGAGTCTGGGCCTCCTCTAGTCCCTTGCATCTCTCCGCTGTCTGCTGTGTCCCCTAGCTTGCCAAGCATGCCTGTCTGTTGTCACCTTTACACAGTCCTCTCTTTCCCAGCAGTCCCTGAAGTCTTCCCTGTGGCGCTGTGCAGTTGTCTCCCCTCTCTCCCTAGCTCCTGTGGGGTCGACAGAGCCAGGCTTAGGAAACAAGAGCCTGGGATGACCCAGGCTTCCTCCCTTCCTCCACGATGTCCATTCCCCAACCCCATCCCACCCCACAGGCAGCATCTCCCCATTCCAGCTCTAGAAACCCAGCACCCAACCCCTCCCCCACAGCAGTCTGCCTTCCTGTCCCTGCAGGCTGGCTTTGGGTATGGGCTCCCCATTTCTCGCCTCTATGCCAAGTACTTCCAGGGAGACCTGCAGCTCTTCTCCATGGAAGGCTTTGGGACAGACGCTGTCATCTATCTCAAGGTGAGGACCCATGCGAAAGAGGGTCTGATGTTGGTGGGCTCCTGCCCATTCCTCCTCCTTCAGGCTCCAAGTCTGCCAGAGCTGGGGCTCCTCAAATGCCATAACCTCAGCCTGCCATGGCAGGGGATTTTAGGGAGTCCAGATTAAGACCCCCTCTTCTGGGAGCCCTTAGGCTTAGAAAGAAGGGAGACCACAGAGGTCTTGTCCTTCAACTGAGAAGGGAAGGCCGAAGCAGTGCCCTGGTGACTAACGGACTCACACAGCCCAACCTCTTCCCTCTCCCGCCTCCCTGTCCTGTGAGGGAGCCGGGCGCAGCAGTGCAGACCCTGTCACAGGCCTGTCTGGACTGTAGGTGTGTCTCAGCCCGCCTCTGGGCTGAATCAGACCTGGGATAGTGTCCAGAGTCTAGCAGGACCCACATAGGCATGGGTGACGTGCCAGGGACGTGACAAGGTGGGGCGAAGCAGAAGGCTAACCACTGTCCTCCCCAGGCCCTGTCCTCGGACTCAGTGGAGCGCCTGCCTGTCTACAACAAGTCTGCCTGGCGCCACTACCAGACCATCCAGGAGGCTGGTGACTGGTGTGTGCCCAGCACGGAGCCCAAGAACACGTCCACGTACCGGGTCAGCTAGGGGCCTCTCCCCAGCCACCACCCAGGAAGGATGCTACAGGCCCGGTCACCATGGGAAACCCTCCCCACCTCCTGGGGCTGGGGCAGAGCTCGGTCTCCCTGATGGCCAGGTCTCGGTCTCCCTGATGGCCAGGTCTCTTGGTGGAAATCATCACAGTGACCTGTCTGTGGTGGTCCCTAAGTGCCAATCTGTCTCCATGGAGATACCGAGGTGGTCTCCCTAGGGCCCAGTCTCCATGGTGATGCTTGAAGGTTTGGGATGGCTCTACCTGATGGGGTGCCCCAGAGACACTTCCCCTGTGGCAGTTTTCCCCTGAGACCAGGGTGTCATCCTTCTGCCAGGGGACCCCTGTGCCCACATAGTCCTGGCCTTCCACGTGGCTGTCCTGCTTGCCTTATTCACCTACCCTGTACTGGCACACTGGACCGGGTCCTTTGTCAGTGTGAGAAAGGGTGGGAGACCCTCAGGTCTGGGGAGAGAGGATGCACCCATGACTTCTGGTTGGGGGCCTTTCTTCACTGGGGACATGAAGGTTATAGCTGCCG
Source organism: Dipus sagitta (assembly GCA_036346955.1). Lineage (NCBI taxonomy): Eukaryota > Metazoa > Chordata > Mammalia > Rodentia > Dipodidae > Dipus > Dipus sagitta. The sequence goes on along the minus strand of CM070778.1, from coordinate 1,737,621 downwards.
AACAGGGACTGGGGCGTGGTTCTCACCCAAGGCTGCCCCTAAGGTGGAGGAACGTGGGGAGGCTCAGAAGTGACCTGCCCAGTTGAGGACCAAGGTTGATCTTGGCAATGTTTGTGCCACCTCGTAAACTCTTGCCCAGCATGTCCTCACATGCACATACCACCTGCCCAGCACACACCCACCTGGTCCCACCTGAGCTCTAGACCCTAACCCTCTTGTGCCCACCATGTGTGTACGGGTGACTTCCGCCCTAGGAATGCTCTGTGTACATAGCCGGTTTTATAACTCTCAACGCCCCGCCCTTCCCCTCAGCACACAGGGTGAGAGCCGTGTGCCTCTCCCAGCTGCTCGGATGGCGAGAGTGACATCTGTAGTAAAGAGATAGAATGAGACTGCGGCCTGACTGGCTTGCTTGGGAAAAGAGGTGTATGCACACGCGCACAAAGGTGTTCTGAGACCAGCCGCACTCAGGACGTTGGCCCAAAGCAGGGTCTGACCACCATGCACCACGAAATACCACCAGGCAGGGGCCATCCACTCAAGAGCATCTGGCCGCTCAGTTCCCAGTGACACTTGGCATAACTTAGTCTCTCGTCCCTCTCCCCCACACACCATGAACAGAAAGGTCACTGGTACATGGTAAGTGTTTATTGAAGAGAAGTTGAGAACCGCCTCCCCCTTCACATGCAGGTGGGTGCCCACTCAGCTCCTGAAGGCTTCTAGGACACGAGGACCACCTCTGTCCCCACCTGGCCCAGATGGTGCCAGCGCCCCAGTTTCCCTCTAATGCCCCTGTCCCAACACAGATGACGAGTCCAGGCATAGACCCCTGGCCCTCAGCCGCAGCCCGATCAGGAGAGGGAGTCAGCATGCAGGTACTGCCCACCCCCTCGGGCAGCTGGAAGGAGTGGGGTTTCTCATCAGAAGCCTCGCAAATCCATGGATAACTGAGCGGTGTCCCAGCAGGGACCAGCGTGGCGCCTGATCCCTCCATCTGTAGACATGTCCTGTGAAAGTCAGATGCCAGCCCCTGACTGATGGTGGGTCCCATTCCTATCCCCACCCAGCACTGACCCAGCCCCCCTCCCCTGTAGCCAGGAAAACCCAACCCCACACTGCCTGCCATCTCCGCGTCCACTGAGGTCCTGCGTGTGGAAAGCTGGTGGACTTTTCTGACCCAGCGCTTTACAGGCCAGACCCAGGGTGTGCCTCTGCCTGGCCCAGGTGGCCAGTTCAACACCACCCAGGCGTTTAGGGGGTGGTGCTTGCTTTCTCCAGTACATTGTTCGTTCACCTCCCCCCACGAAGGCTCCATTGCTCTCTGAGGGAAGTGGCACTAGTGGGTGAGGGGCAGACCTGTGCCATGCTGACCAACTTACTGACCTGCAGGGCGGGCTAAAGAGAGAGGCCGGCTTATCCCACACTGCGCCGCGTGCTCTCCTTTGAGGAGTTGGCTGGGGGTCTACCCTGAGTGTGACTCGCCTACTGAGCTTCCCAAGGAGAACTGCTCACACCCCACAGCCACGCAGAACTGTGGGGGACAGAGCGCTGGCCTCCTTCCCCTGCAGAGAAGCCCAAACTGCACTTTGAGCCTGGGAGACCTACCATGGCAGGTCCTGTCTTACTACCTCACCTCCTACCCAGCGCCACCCTGGCCCGAGGGCAGAGGTTCAACCTCATCCGGCCTCCCAGACATGCTGTATCCCTAGCCTCAGCCCGGTTGGTTCCCTCATCTGCCTCCCCTGTAAGTCTGTGCCAAATAAGTCCTCGAAATCGGGTTTGTTACTGGGCCTTCTCTCTGGAGTCTCCCTCCCGGGGACTTGGTCCAGGCAGGGGGAGAGAGGGAGTGTGCCTGGATAGCCTGGCGTCCAGGCCCCGCTTCCCTGGTTTGGCCCACTGCGCGTGCGCCCAGGTGCCAGCGCCCCTAGCTCTTCTTGGCCTCGTGCTCGCGGCGCCGCAGCTTCTCGCGCTGCCGCGCAGCCTTCTCCTGGGCTTTGCGCTCCTTCTCGGCCGCTGCCGCCAGCTCCTTCAACTTCCGCTTCACCAGTGCCCGGTCATGCGAGCTGCTGAGCCCCAGGCTCTGGGAAGGAAGCCACAGTGACGGAATGAGGCCCCTGCCCTCCCTGCAAGGTGGCCTCCACCTCCTACAGTCACTGGCCCAGGAATCGGGATGGGAGTGGTTGGGGAGGGCCACCATCTTTGGCTCTGGGTCCATCATTCAAGATTTTAGCCTTGGAATGACCCTGTCCAGCCTCTTGGGGCCCAGAGATGGGGAGTAACTTGCCCAATGTCTCGCAGCTAGTCAAGGGCCTTCCCCATTTCCATAGATTTCCGGGGGCAAGTTCCCCTTACAGACCAGGAACCCACGGCAGATGTCAGAGGCCATCCCACTACACTGTCCCTTTTGCACACCGCTGTCACCAAGCTCCAAAACAGAAGGGGACAGAACTGACCAGGAGAGAGACCTGCACCCAAGGTCACATGACAGTCCCCAAAGGCAAGGGCAGCCTGAAGACTTGGACTGGAACTGGGTCAAATTAAAGTGGTGGGCTTGGGTTTCAGGTCAGACTGGGGTCCCCAGATCGGGACCTTGTCCAGAAGTGAGTCTGGACAGAAAGAGCAAAGTTCAGCCCAGGAGGCCAGGCTGAAGGTCAGAGGACATAACAAAGATGTTCCCTCTGTGTGGCTGGGTCATGGCCCTTGCCCTCCGACCTACCTTCAGTTTGCTACCGTCCAGCTGCAAGAGCTGCGGCCCATCCACCTGGCGGGCAGCAAACTCAGCAGCGTACTGCTCCAGGTTGAGGCTCTGCAGCCACTGGCCCACCTGCTGGCTGGTCCAGTGCTGCACGGTGGGCAGGGGCTCGTCTAGGAACTGAAGCAGGAGGAGAGTGAGGGGCGCTGCCCCGGCCTTCGGCCAGGGAGGGCCTCGGTGGGCACCACGGGTCGACCTTGCTCACCTCATCCGAAGACTGAGACAGCGTGTGGTAGGGATAGGAGCACTTGGCCTCCTGCCGAGGACCGCTGGGGATCTTGGGGCTGCTGCTGGGGGGTGTGGAATCATCACTCAGGGTGGATTCCTGGACAGGAAGGGGCATGCTGAGGAGCATGTTCACCCCAAGCCAAGTGAGTGTCCCTCCCCTCACCCCCCAGGCCACCACCCCAATCAGATGGAGCCAAAGTGCTGTCCTAGGCACCAGCAGTTGCTCGATGCCCCTGAGCAAGGGCGAGGAACTGGGCAGGCACGGACACTGGCCGCCGTGACTCCTGTGAGGCAGCCACCTAGAACACATGGTTCTAGCAATAAAATGGGCAAAACAGTTAACAGGAATGGAAGAAGCTAGGTGTGCTTCCTGCAGGCAGCCCTCCAAGATTCTGCTACATTGGATCAGGTGTGCTTGATATATGTCACACATTCTGGCCTCTCTCATCCTGGCTGGTGGTTGCCCCCATTGGCTTCTAAGCTCTGTGACAGACTGGTTTGTGTCTTGCTCAACATGGTGTCCCCAGGGCCCAGCACAAGGGAGGAAAAATAAAAAGGGGAAGTGGGCTTGGTGGTGCACTCCTTTAATCCCAGCACTTACAGAGGTAGGAGGATTGCTGTGAGTTCCAGGCCACCCTGAGACTACATACCAAATTCCAGGTCAGCCTGGGCTAGAGTGAGCCCCTACCTTGAAAAGCCACAAAAAAAAGTTGGGGGGAGCTGGGTGGTGATGCACGTCTTTAATCCCAACACTCGGCTAGAGACCCTACCTCGAAAAACCAAAAAAAAAAAAAAAAAAGTGGGGTCGGGGAGGGACCAAGGAAGGGTGTGGGGAAGTTAAAAGCCCCAAATCAGGATGGCGTCTCCTTAGGAACTCCCAGACTCCCTCAGTCTTGGAGCACACAGGGAGCAGAACCACAGAGCAAGCGCCGGGCTGGTCACCGCACAACTTCGCGATGAGGTCTCTGCAGATCTATGGCCAAGTCCCGTCGCTCTGGGCCTCCTCTGCCCCTCTGTATGATGAGGGTGGGTGAGCCTGCCATCCCTACCACAGCCAAACCTGCGTCCCACGCTTTGTAAACTGTGGAATGTGGAACACAGGCAGATACTCTATGCTGCTTCTGTGGCTAGTTCTCATTTCCTGAGGTTGCCATGAGCTTCCAGAGCACTGCGTAGGGGTCTGTTCATCTCTGTTATCTCCAAAACTTCACCCCACCAAGGAGGCAGCCCAGCTCCTTCCTATGCGGCACAGAACTGAGCCAGGCAGGCCAGTGAGCAGAAAGATGGCCTCACGTGGGGTAAGCACATGAGGACCCATGTTCCCAGACGAGTACTGACCAGAGGAAGGACATATGGACCCCATCCTGAACCAGGAGGAGACAGACCCTCATGTCATGTCACTTAAGCCAAGGAGCTGGTTTAAGCGCAAAAAAATTCTGGGCTTATGCTGGGCATGGTGGCACACAATTGTAATCTCAGCACTCAGGAGGCTACAGCAGGAGGATAGTGAGTTCTAGGCCAGCCCTGGACGAGGCAGCGAATCTCTTGTCTCAAAATAATCAGAGATGGCTTAGCGGTTAAGGTACATGCCTGCGAAGCCTAAGGACCCAGGTTCAATTCTCCAGGCTCCACGTGAGTCAGATGCACATGGTGACGCATGCGTCTGGGGTTCATTTGCAGTAGCTAGAGACCCTGGCACACCCATTCTCTCTCTCTCTCTCTAATAATAAATAAATAAAAATAAATATTTAAAAAAATAATAATAATCAGAATGAACCCAGCCGTGGTGGACGCCTTTAGTCCCAGAACTCCGCCTTTAGTCCCAGAACTCCGCCTTTAGTCCCAGCACTCCGGAGGCAGAGGTAGGAGTTCAAGGCCAGTTTGGGACTACAGAGTGAATTCCAGCTCAGCCTGGGCTAGAGTGAGATCTTGCCTTGAAAAAAAAAAATAGGAGCCGGGCGTGGTGGCGCACGCGTTTAATCCCAGCACTCGGGAGGCAGAGGTAGGAGGATTACCTTGAGTTCAAGGCCACCCTGAGAATACAATACATAGTGAATTCCAGGTCAGCCTGAGCTAGGGGAGACCCCTACCTCGAAAATAAAAAATAAAAAAAAAAAAAAAAAAGGAGCCGGGTGTGGTGGCACACGCTTTTAATCCCAGCACTTGGGAGGCAGAGGTAGGAGGATCGCCGTGAGTTCGAGGCCACCCTGAGACTACACAGTGAATTCCAGGTCAGCCTGAGCTAGAGTGAAACAACAAACAAACAAACAAAAAAGCCCTGAGCTTACCTGGGAAGCTGACTTCTTGGGGCTGAAGCCCTCGTGTTTGGGGGAGCAGATGGGAGAGGTGGTGCTGCCGGAGGAAGCAGATCCCTTGCCGCTGTCTGTGAACCAGGAAAAGGGCAGGAACGGGGAGCCTCCTGTCCTGCCAGACCCTTCCACCGACTCCCTGTGGAGAGAGCATCCAGCATGGGGCGAGCGCTGAGGGGAGGGTGGAGCGGGGTGGGGGGGGTTGCTGTGGATGCCCCTCACCTGCTGCCCATGGATAAGCGGTTGCCACCCTTCTCCTTCCGGCTCTTGCCAGTGGACGCTCTGCGAAGGGTGACCCTGTGGGGAAGGCAGGGGGAGTGGACAGAGCTGCCCACGGCACTACTATGCCCCCAACCACTCCAAGCCTCACATGCTGGGCCCTCCTCGACTCACCCCAGATCCAGAAACTTTCGGCGAGTCTTCTTATCCAGGCCAATGGTGGGGCTGGCGGGCTCAGGGGGGCTGGCATCCCGGCTGTCATCTTTAGAGGGAGGCAGGGAAGAAGGAAATGGTGGCTTTCCTTCCTCTATTGCCATGTGGGGTGTGGACATTCTCGTGACTTAAAATCAGGCCACCTGGCTCTGGTGGCCTTCATTAGCTGTGTGACCTAAGAGAAGTCACTTTATCTCTCTGAGTTTCTTGTCAAATATGAGGATATGCCCATTTCACAGTACACAATTGGCTCTTTGGGCCTTCACCTTTTACAAACCATAAAGCATTTTTTTTTTTTTCTTCAGGGAGGGTCTCACTCTAGCCCAGGCTGACTTGGAACTCACTCTGTAGTCCTAGGCTGGCTTCAAACTCACAGTGATCCTTCTACCTCTGCCTCCTGAGTGCTGGGATTAAAGGCGTGTGCCACCACGCCTGGCTACTTTTTAAGTTTTTTTTAAAAAAGATTTTAAATATTTTATTTATTTATATATTGGAGAGAGAGAGAGAGAGAGAGGATAGGTACTCCAGAGCTCCAGCCACTGCAAAAAAAGGCATGTGCCACCCTATACATCTGGCTTACGTGGTACTGGGGAATCGAACCTGGGTCTTTAGGCTTCGCAGGCAAATGTCTTAACCACTAAGCAATCTCTCCAGCCCCTGTCATTGATTTTTTAAAAAAATATTTTTATTTATTTGCAAGCAGAGATATATACATAGAGAGAGGGGGAGAGAGAGAATAGGTGCATGAAGACCTTGTGCATCTGGCTTTACATGGGTTCTGGAGAATCAAACTCAGGTCGTTAGGCTTTGCAGGAATGCGCCTTAGCCACTAAACCATCTGTCCAGCCCTACTGTTGATTTTATCCGGGCCCATTTCTAAGCAATCCTCCAATCCCGGGTCACACATCACCTCCTCAGAGAAGTCTTCCAGAATCTCCCAACTGAGCCAGGCAAGGCTTCTGCTGCATATTTTCTGCACAACACTTACTGCAGTTTGTAAGTATACTTCTTTATTAAGGGATGGTTTGGTGGTTTCTCCCTTAGGCTGCAATCTCCAGAGGGCTATGGCTTCTGTTTGCATCCCTGAGCCCAGCAGTGTCTGGCACAGCCTCTATAAAATTATCTGTCGCTGACAGAAGGCTGGAAGAAGCCATTCTACATGAAGTTCAATGGGAGAAAGAGAAATTACCAGTGAAGATACTCATCAGTGGACACTGCAAGCATTTTAATTGGCCAGCCAGGCCAAATGAGCCAACGGGTGCAATAGTGGCACATCTATTATGGGGGAAACCAACTGCCCTCTAATTGGACTGGAGGCCCGCTCCATGGGAAGGGAATACATCCCTGATACTGAAAACTTAAAACAGGGGTAGTCATGAGCCCTAAGGGTGTAATGTCTGCTGTTGTCTGGCCAAATGTATATACTATGCTTATCAAACTGCCCAGTAAGCACTTCTGTTAATGTTTACACCCTTATATTAATGCTACTCTCACTTTTGGTTGAGAATCTTCTCTTTTCAGATGGCAGTGACCTTGGGACGACTCAGAAGGTATCATGGTGATGGAAAGAAATGACTGCAGTGCTCAGTACTGCAATATCTGTATCACACCTTCCAAGGCTCAGGGTCTAATGCAGAAGAGGTGGCGGAAAAAATGTAAGAGCCAAAGGAAAGGCAGGACTCCATACAACATGCTCCCTCCAGACACAAAATGGCCTGGATATCCATGGCCTCACAGTGCCTGATACTACCTGCATAAGACCATCATAAGAGGAGGAAAAGATCAAGACATCAAAAGTAAAAGAGAGACTGATTGAGATGGGGAGGGGGTATGATGGAGAGTGGAGTTTCAAAGGGGTAAGTGGGGGGAGGGAGGGTATCACCATGGGGTATTTTTTATAATCATGGAAGTTGTTAATAAAAAAATTTTTAATTTTAAAAAAATCTTTTAAAAAAGTATCTGTCATTGGCTGGAGAGATTGCTCAGTGGTTAAGGCACTTGCCTGCAAAGCCTAATGATTATGATTTGATTTCCCAGGACCCACGTAAGCCAGATGCATAAGGTGGCACACGCATCTGGAGTTCGTTTGCAGCGGCTGGAGGCCCTGGCGTGCCTGTTCTCTCTGTCTCTCTTCTCACTTCTCTCTCTCTGCTTGCAAATATATAAAGTTAAAAAAAAAAAAAAAACTTGCCAGGCGCGGTGGTGCACCCCTTTAATCCCAGCACTTGGGAGGCAGAGGTAGGAGGATCGCCATGAGTTCAAGGCCACCCTGAGACTACGTAGTGAATTCCAGGTCAGCCTGGGCTAGAGTGAGACCCTGTCTCGGGGGGGGGGAAAAAAGTAGGGCTGGAGAGATGGGTTAGCGGTTAGGGAACTTGCCTGCAAAGCCTAAGCACCCAGGTTGATTCCCCAGAGTCCTTGTAAGCCAGATGCATAAGGTGGCTCATGTGTCTGGAGTTCATTTGCAGTGGCTAGAGGCCCTGGCATGCCCATTCTCTTTTATCTGTCTCTCTCTCTCTCAAATTAATTAATTAAAAAAAAAAGAGCTGGGGGCCAGTGTGGTGGTGCATGCCTTTAATCCCAGCACTGGGGAGGCAGAGGTAGGAGGATCTCCATGAGTTTGAGGCCAGCCTGAGACTACATAATGAATTCCAGGTCAGCCTGGGCTAGAGAGAGACCTTGTCTCAAAAAACCTAAATAAATAAATAATAAAATAAAATAAGTAGAAAAAAGTAGGCTTAGTGGTTATGGCACTTACCTGCAAAGCCAAAGGGCCCAGGTTCGATTCCCCAGGACCCATGTAAGCCAGATGTACAAGGGGTGCACACATCTGGAGTTCATTTGCAGCAGCTGGAGGCCTTGGTGCGCCCATTCTTTCTCTCTCTCTCTCTCTTTCTCTCCCTGCCTATTTCTCTCTCTTTCTCTCTCAAATAAATAAGAAAAGTAAAACTTAAAAAAAAAATGTTCAGGGCTGGAGAGATTGCTCAGTGGTTAAGGCACTTGCCTGCTAAGCCTAAGGACCTGAGTTCAGTTCCCCAGTACCCATGTAAAGCCAGATGCACAAAGGGGCACATGCATATGGAGTCTGTCTCTCTCTCTCTCAAATAAATAATAAAAATGTTCAACCTCCTCCCATCTTCCTGAAGCCAAAGTCCCGCCAGGCCCAGCTTCCTTTCCCGGACCTCGACGGCAGGGGGCGCCACACCGACCGCGCTCACCTTCGCTGTGCGGCTCTGCGCGCGGGTGGCGGCGCACGAAGCTAGGCGAGCTGTCCGAGGAAGGGCCCGAGCGCGGCGGCGAACCCGAGGCGGCGGCCAGGCCTTCGTGCGAGGCGGCGTTGTGCAGGGGTCGGTAGCGGGTGAGCGGCGAGGGCGGTGGCTCATCCTCATCCAGGCTGCGCCGCAACCCGGGAGGCTCGAGGCAGAAAGAGCCGCCGGCGGGGGAGCCCGGGCCCGAGTGCAGAGGAGAGCGCAGCCGGTGCAGGGGGCTGCCGCAGCCATCGGTCACCTGCGGAAGGGGAGCCGCTCACCAGGAGCCCCTCTCCTGGCTTCTCGGGCGATGGAGGACCGCTCACCCTGTCGGTGAGGCGGGAGCGCTGGGGAGCTAGCTGCAGGATGGGTTTCCTCGAGCCTGACCTGGGGCAGGAGGATGACTAGGGAGAGGAGAGGGGCGGGGTATAAGAGCTTCTAGAAGTCCTAGGCAGTGAGGCCGGCCAGTTTCACTTGCCATGTTACCGGCTTTCTGCCTTCTGGCCTCAACTTCCTCGTCTGTAAAATGGGCCAATGCTTTTTCCAAAGGTGGGCAAGAACCAGAAATGAACAGCAGGTATGGGTAGTATGGGATCCAGGGTCAAGGGGTGCGTCTGTGTGTGTGTGTGTGTGTGTGTTACCCCAACCTTGCCTCCAGGCCCATCAGAGCCTTCACCGTCCTCTGCAGAGCTGGCACTGTCCCGTAGCCTGGAGCGGGAGGGACGATGTCTTCTGCCTTTGGCCAGCAGCTGGGCCCGGGCCTTATGTAAACTGCTGTCCAGTCTGGCGGTCTCTGGCACAGCCAAGTCCAGGTCTGTGAATAGAGATCATATCCACCTCAAGTGGCCACACTGGCTCACACCCCAGACATTCAGTCGGCACGGGAGTGGCAGGTACCAGGAGTGCAGGTGGAGTTTTGATCTCCCCAATTGCGGAGCCCTCACACAGACAGGACAGACCAGCCTGTGCGTGCAGTGAGAGCACAGCATCCACCTGGGTCGCCAGGTCTGCGTGGGAATTTGCAGGCAATGAGGTGGACAGGGCTGGCATCTGCAAAGCAGGGAAGTAGGGGAGTGGGGATGGCACTTCTGGGGATGGCAAGAAGTAGCTCTGTGAGGGGGAAAGGCCTAAGACTAAGGAAAAGGCCTGGAGACAAAAGTTATGGCTACCACTAAAGAAATACCTTTCAGGCTGGAGAGATGACTTAGCAGTTAAGATGCTTGCCTGCAAAGCCTAAGGACCCAGGTTCAATTCCCCAGTACCCACATAAGCCAAATGCACAAGGTGGTACATGTATCTGGAATTCGTTTTCAGTGGCTAGAAGCTCTGACATGCCCATTCTCTCTCTATCTGCCTCTTCCTCTCCCTCCCTCTCTCTCTCTCTCTCTCTCTCTCTCTCTCTCTGTCTGCCTCTCTTAAAAAAGAGATAGCCACGCATGGTGGCCCAAGCCTTTAATCCCAGCACTCGGGGGGGCAGAGGTAGGAGGATCACCATGAGTTCGAGGCCACCCTGAGACTACATAGGGAATTCCAGGTCAGCCTGGGGTAGAGCAAGACCCTACCTTGAAAATCAAAAAAAAAAAAAAAAAAAAATCACCTTTCATCTGCCCAGTGCTATACACACATTACCATCTTCCTCAGAACACCCTGGCGGGGAGTTATGGCAGCTGTGATGCACTTCACAGTGGAGCAAAACAGGCTTAGACACATCACTTGACTGAAGCCACGGGCTAGGAATAGCCTAGGACTTGGGCCCGCCTGGTGTGGCTCCAGCAATGGTCCCTGCTAGGGACGCTGTGTGTTTTGCTGGTCCGCACTGAGAACACAGCCAAGCATAGCAGTGCTGAGCATGTGACGGGCCCCTGGCTGGAGTGAAGCCAAAGGACACCCACAAGCCAGTGGCAGTGTCAGGAAGGAAAGGCCCACAGGCCCCTAGACCTGTCCCTTAGATCCTGGGGCCTCTGACCCAGTGGGAGGTCCTGCCAAGACCAGAGGAAGAGCTGCTTCCGGAATTGGCTGTGCAGAAAGCCGTCTCGCTGTTTGGGTGCCCTGGCTGGGAATGAAGCCTGGCTTTCTTCTGGCCCAGATCTTAGCACTGGGGGCTCCAAGGAGGTAAAGTTCTTCCTAGGCCTCAGGATGGGTCAAAACCTTCCTGCCCACTCCCCCTTGTGGTCTCTGGGACTCCCATTCCATTCCTCACACCCATGGTGTACTGCTCCTCTCAGACACCTCCCAGCCTCCTCCACGTAATGACCACATCTGTCTATTCCCAGCGCTGGTTCTTCCTCTGAATTCCAGGACCAGGTACACAGGAACCTGCCAGGCCTCTACACATCAGAGGTCCCCTGGCATCTCAAACTCAACCCACCAAAACACCCCCTTTGCCTGGCCTCAAGCAGGCTTCTGTCTTCCCTAGACCCCAAGTTGGACAGCTCTGAGCTGCCTTTCTCCCCTCAGCCTCAGACCTAGTTCCCACCCACACGTCCAGCTGTTTCCTTGTCACCTCCACTGAATGTTAGGCTGAGCTCCTGACCTCTCCCTCCCTGTCTCCATGCTGCCCCTTCCGGGTCACCCTAACTTGGTCAACAGACAGCTCCATCCTTCAGACAGGCTTGGGCCTCTGACTTCCAGTTAGCTCCACCTTTGAAATCTGTGTCGTGACGCTGATACATTGGTGGTGAAGAGCTGGCATGTTTTGGGTAAGGTTCCAAATGACCCAGGACAGTGGGGTCACCAGAGGGGTGGGGATGAGGGAGGACAGGGTGGCCGTGGTAGAGGTGGAGTGACAGGAGCATAAGCACATGACAGGGTTCACTGTGCTCGTCAAGTTCTGAATATGCATGAAGTTCTACCAAGAAAATATTGCTTATGAGTGAGCATGACACGCTCACATCCATGTGTGCACACGGGGGGAGGGGAGGGAAGAGGAGGAGGCACCACACAGCCTCCCTCCTCTAGGTCGCACCATCCTTTGCCTCCCTTGTTACAAAGAGGCTCCCTGCTGGCCTTCCTCCCCCTTCCCCTCCCACCTTCCCACTTAAAGTCTGTTTTTCAGCTCAGCAGCCAGAGCGCTGATCGTAATGCAACCTGTCAGCTCGGTCACTCCTCTGCTCGGAACCCTCTGGTGACTTCCATCTCACGCAGAATCGGAGCCAAAGTTCTCCAGTGGCCTTCCAGACCACAGCCTGCGCTTCTCCGAACTTCTGCCTTCATCCCCTCTCTCCATCCTTCCTGGCACAAGCCTAGCTTGCGCCTCAGGGCCTTTGTATGTACAGCGCCCCCCCCCCCCACCAGTGTAACACTCCAAGACCACTCCTATTTTTCCCTATATCATTTATCATGCCTTTGCATCCCATATACTTTGCTTTTTTTGTTGTTGTTGTTGTTTTGTTTTTGTTTTTCAAGGTAGGGTCTTGCTGTAGCCCTGGCTAACCTGGAATTCACTTTGTAGTCTTAGGATGGCCTCAAACTCATGATTCTCTTCCTCTGGCTCCCAGGTTCTGGGAGTAAAGGCATGTACCACCACCATCACGCCTAGAATTTACTCTTTAAAAAAAAAATAAAGTATGGGCTGGAGAGATGGCTTAGTGGTTAAGCACTTGCCTGTGAAGCCTAAGGACCCCAGTTCAAGGCTTGATTCCCCAGGACCCACGTAAGCCAGATGTACAAGGTGGAGCACGCATCTGGAGTTCATTTGCAGTGGCTGGAGGCCCTGGCGCGACCATTCTCTCTCCCTCTGCCTCTTTCTCTCTCTGCCTTGTCTGTTGCTCTCAAATAAATAAATAAAAATAAACAAAAATTTTAAAAAGTACATATTTATATTATGTGTGTGTGTGCGTGCACACACACGCAGGCACGTGTGTGCCAAGGTGCACATGTGGAAAGAGGTCAGAGGACAACTTGGTTGTGAGTTCTCACCTTCCCCCTCATTTGAGGCAGGGTTTCTTGCTCACTACTCGCACTATGGGCCAGCTGGTTCCCAAGCTTCTAGGGCATCCTGTTGTCTGCCTCCCATCTTACCGTAAGTATTTCAGGACTGCAGAATCCTGCCACAGTTTCTGGCTTTTTTTTTTTTTTTTTTCAGAGAGAAAGAGAGAGAGATAAATGGCATGCCAGGGCCTCAGCCACTGAAATCGAACTCCAGATGCTTGCGTCACCCAGTGGGCATGTGAGACCTTGCGCTTGCCTCACCTTTGTGCATCTGGCTTACATGGGATCTGGAGGGTTGAACATGGGCCCTTAGGCTTCGCAGGCAAGTGCCTTAAACAGCAAGCCATCTCTCCAGGCCAGCTTCTGGCTTTTATGTGAGATCTGGGCATCCCAACTCAGGTACTCAGGCGTGTGTGGGGAGCACTGTATCCACTAAGCCATCTGTCTCCTCAGCCCGACTTGTTTATTCTCTCTCTGTGTCATCATTAGAATGTCATCTTCCTGTGCACAGTGTTTCTCTGCTTTGTCTGCTATTCTAACACAGGCATTGGACTGCCTCATGCATAGTAGCTGCCCAGTAAAAACCTTTCTGAAGAAAGAACAAACTTCCCTTGTTAGGCGCCCCCTCACCCATGTGGAACCCAGCCTCTCCCTCAGACCAAATTGCCTCAGTGCTGACCACCACCAGCCACTGTGATCTGTAGACATAGCTTCTGCCTCTGCCTGTCTGTCCATCCCTCTCCAAACCTTCCAGAGGCTAGAGGGAACTTTCTTTTTCTTTTTAGTTTTTCGAGGTAGTCTCACTCTAGTCCAGGCTGACTTGGAATTCACTATGTAGTCTCAGGGTAGCCTCGAACTCTGAGCAATCCGAGTGCTGGGATTAAAGGCATGTGCCACCACATTCAGCTAGAGGGAACTTTCTTTTTCTTTTTCTGTTTATTTTTATTTATTTATTTATTTGAAAGCGACACAGAGAGAGAAAGAGTCAGATAGAGAGAGAGAGAGAATGGGTGTGCCAGGGCCTCCAGCCATTGCAAACGAACTCCAGGCGCGTGCACCCCCTTGTGCATCTGGCTAACGTGGGTCCTGGGGAATCGAGCCTCGAACCGGTGTCCTTAGGCTTCACAGGCAAGTGCTTAACCACTAAGCCATCTCTCCAGCCCTAGAGGGAATTTTCTAAAGGGCATTTCTGAACACATCCTCTACTCTCCTGCTTTCGAAAGCCTGGAGGGAGGGATCCCAAAGCCAACCCATAAAGTCACCTTCTCAGCCTGTCAGTCGAGGCCTGAGGGGACCCAGCCCACCTTTCTGTGTTTCCCAAACCTCTTCTATGCCAGATGGTCCTGGTCACTCACTGCCAGGTAACCCTGGACAACTCACTTACATTTAATTTTTGGCATCTTTATCTATCAAAGTGGAGTCCAGGGCTGGAGAGATGGCTTAGTGGTTAAGGCGCTTGCCTGTGAAGCCTAAGGACTCAGGATCAACTCTCCAGGTCCCATGCAAGCCAGATACACAGTGACGCAAGTGTGCGAAATCACATATGCACACAAAGGGGCGCACGCATCTGGAGTTCAGTTGCAGTGGCTGTAGGCCCTGGCGTGCCAATTCTCTCTCTCCCTCTCTCTCTCCCTCTCTCTCTCTCTCTCCTTCACATAAAGAAAGAAAAAGAAAAAAGAAAAGGTCAGTCTGTTGGGCTTGCCTCAAAAAAAAAAAAAAAAAACAGTAGAATTCAACTAGCAGTATCTCCCTTAGAACGTTCTAGCGAGCAATAAAAGGGATACTCCATATAAAGTGCTTTGTCCCAATGCCTGCCACTTAGACCGAGGGCATTCGCTGTTGATGGTGGGAGCAGGGCTGACTGCTTACCCCAACCTCATATGCGTGTGCCTGTGTCTACCCCCACCTTAACCCTTGCATTCAGGCAGCTCCGCACCTTGGGCCACTCAGTACGTCATCTGCTCCCCCCACCTCTTCAGGCGGGGCACGTGATGAGGTCGGCCCCGCTACAGCGGAGGAGGGGAAGCCCTTCCCTAGCCACTGTGCATCCTGGTCGTCTGGTGGACACCCTGCAGGCAGCAGGTGCTCCGTGGGTGTTAAGCCAAGCCCCACTGCCCCTGCTGAGGGTCACCTATAAGCATGATTCCATTGCATTCCTCCCGTTTTTTTGGGGGGAGGCTGCTTGGCCTCATGAATGCTAGGCAGCTCACTCTACCCTTGAGCTCCCTGCTAGCCCTTGTCCATTTTGATCCTGTGCCAAGCACTGTTCCCATTGACAAGCTCACGTTTATCTGTGTGTAGGCAGAGACTGGCTAGTTCAATGCCGTTGCCCAAAGCCTAGAACAGAGCAGACACACATTAGGAACTCTGCTGCCTAGCTGAAGAGACAAGGAGGGACTGGAGACTGTTGCTTTAGAGTAGGTAGCTGCACTGAGGTCTGGAGCTTTCCAAGGAGCGGGAAGTGTGCAGCCTTGGGCTTGGAGTGTGGAGGAGTAGCCAGGGGGAGCCAGGGCCACCCAAAGGAGCTGGGACTGGTCTATTGAAGGCACAGGTAGACTCAGTGACTGTGGCACGTGTCCAGGGGAGCGGAGAGGGGGCTGGGAGGGGACAGTTACTTCCAGGACTGTTCTCTTGGATCTACACTGACTTCGCTTCTGGTGAAGACCCTCCAGGCACCCGTGGTAGCAGCTGGCAGTGGGGTTGCCCTGGGCCCCGTGGAATAGTGGAATAGCTCACACTTTGGAAGCTTGCTGTGCTAGCCTTGCTCTAAGTACTTCACAATGACAGGCTCACGGAAACCTCCCACAGCCAGGGAGAAAAGGACTCAGGATCCCTGGGGCAGCTTTAATGTGCCTGAGGGCATAGAGACAGGCAGTCTAGCTTGCTTGGAACCACCAGATGGATACACTGCATTCTTTCTAAAGCACAAATAAGGCAACACTGAACCCAAGCCCTCATTTTCTGGGGTGGACAAACTGACCTCAAGGGAGGTTAAGCCAGGGGTGCAAGGAGAGTAAAGGTGGTATGTAGGTCTCCTGGCGCCCAGTCACCTGCGCTGAGCACAGAGACAGAGATGGGGAGAAGGTAGGGAGAAGCTAATGTGCCAGATCTCTTTAAAGCAAGTCGTTCCAGCATTCTGTACCCTGCACACTTCGTACACTTAGTACTGCTGTGAGAATTAAGTGATGTCCTGTGTGTACTAGCATAAGATAAGCACAAGGAACACAAGGACGCTTACTACAAACACACGAGGAGATGGGCCCCGGGCTTCTCATGGTCCACAAGCCCACATGAGCACCACCTCCATTCTGGAGAACAAAGGGCCCACTAGAGGGGGTGGTTGGTGGTGGTGGTGAGGAAAGGTAGAGCTAAGCTTGCCTGAGCACCTTGGCCCCCTTGAAACCCTTTTTTCCATCTCTCCCCTTTTCTCTCTCTCTTCCCAGCCTTTCCCTCTGGGCCCTGTGTAGTGGGAGTGATGAATATTTAATTGCCTCTCACATCAGAAAGCAGGCCAGGCAGAGTCCAGCTACCTCAGCAGAGAGGAGGGAAAAGGGAAGGGGACTGGCCAGGAGCAGTAGAGGCAGATGAGTCCTGGAAGGGGCAGCCCACCTCTGAGGTGAGGCTGGGCCTGGGTGGAGCCAGAGAGACTCAGAAACAGAGGCCCATGGGAATCCTAGAGGCCTGGGGGGGGGGGGGGGCGGCAGCAGTCCTGCCAGGGCCAGTGGCAGAGGGGGAAGAGAGGAGAATGGGGAGAAGCTGGGACCTGTGGCATTCCATACTTAGATGCCCCTCTGGGCTGCACATGGGAGTCCTTCCTTCCTCCACCCAGTTGGGGAACAACCTTTCCACCCCAGAGCATGCTGGGAACTCTGTCCTCCCAGAGTGGTCTCTCCAAAATTTAGTGTGTCCATGCACACCAGTGGACGCTGAAGGCGTGGGCACGCAGGGGTACTGAAGCTATGTGCGTGCATAGCCACGTATAAGAGGTACCACGCACTTACGTGTGTGGCTTGGAGAGAATGTGTGTTATCTGGGATGGAGTATACAGGAGTACAACCCAGTGACTAGAAGCAGGGAACCAGACACTCTGGGGTTTTAGTCTCAGATGTCACTAATGTGCCAAGCGTTCTTTAAAGCAAGTCATTCCAGCATTCGATACCCTATACTCTTTGTACAATTAGTATTGCTGTGAGAATTAAATGATGCACTGCATGTACCTAGCATAAGATAAGCACTGAATAAGCGAGGACACTTAGCACAAACACACTAACGCATTGAAATGCCCAGGGTCCGTCTGCCCTTCCACATGCAAATGCCCGGTGCACGTGAAGGCAGTATGCCATGGCTTCATCTGTTGCTAGACATACAGTCACACAGAACTTACCAAAAACCTCATCTGTGGGTTCTCGGAACTTTGAAGAAGCCATGACTCAAGAGAGCTAGGGGGCAAGGAGAGAGAAAGAAAATGACCCTGGTTAAGTGGTTCGAGTTGATTAAGGCAGTGAGGAAGCCAGTGGTTCCTGCTCCTGGCCCACTGACCCCAACGTTCCCCCAAAACCTTCCCTTTCACCCCCTAGCAGTAGAGCCATGTGAGTCTTCTCTAGACTGTAGGTGTTGGGGCAGGAGGCATGAGCAGGAGGACAAGGACAGAGCCATCCCCGGACTCGTCACATGGGTCCCTACACTGTGTTGGGCCCTCAAATCATTAGCACCCCCAAAAAGAAGGCATGGAAATTGTTAAATCCAATCCTCTCACTTTATTTGTTTTGGTTTTTTAAGGTAACGTCTTGCTCTAGCCCAGACTAATCTAGAATTCACTATGTAATCTCAGGCTGGCCTCAAACTCATAGTGATCCTCCTACCTCTGCCTCCTGAGTGCTGGGATTAAAGGCATGTGTCACCATGCACGGCTCACTTTATTTTTTTAATTAATTAACTGAAAGAGAGAGAGAGAGACAGGGAGAGAATGGGTACACCAGGGCCTCCTGCCACTGCAAACAAACTCCAAATTGAATTTGGGCTAGCAGGTTTTGCAAGCAAATGTCTTTAACAACTAAGTCACTTCCGCAGCCTCTTTTCTCACTTTAAAAACAAAAAAATCAATTGCGGAAGAGGTGGCAGGAAGAATGTAAGAGCCAAAGGAAGGATAGGACTCCTTACAATGCACTCTTCCAGACACAAAATGGCCTGGATATCCATGACCTCGCAGTGCCTGGCATTACCTACATAAGATCAGTATAATAGGAGGAAAAGATGATGACATCAAAATAAAAGAGAGACTGATTGAGAGGGGGAGGGGATATGATGGACAGTGGAGTTGTGTAGGGGAAAGTGGGGAGGAGGGAATTACCATGGTTTATTGTCTATAATTATGGAAGTTGTCAATAGTAATAAAAAAAAATTTAAAAATCAGAGGAAGCGGAGCATGGTGGCACACGCCTTTAGTCCCCAGCACTTGGGAGGCAGAGGTAGGAGGATCATTGAGAGTTCGAGGCCACCCTGAGACTACAGAGTGAATTCCAGGTCAGCCTGGGCTAGAATGAGACCCTACCTCAAAAAACAAAAACAAACAAACAAACAAAAAAAAAAATCAGAGGAGACAGTGGCTGGGCCAAGATCATACAGCAGTTAATGGGGAGTACAGATTAAGAAGCCAAGAGATGGGCTGGAGAGATGGCTTAGCAGTCAAGGTGCTTGCCGACAAAGCCAAAGGGCCCAGGTGTGATTCCTCAGGACCCACGTAAGCCAGATACATAAGGTACTTCTAACTGCCCATCCAACATCTACTGCAGTCCATCCATGCAGCTATCTTTGCAGCTTGCAGTTCTCCATCTCATCCAATTAGGCTTCCCCATCCCCCATCACTGGGGTCCTTCTGAACTGTTCAGGAAGCTGGCACCACCAGCAGGGCCACTGTTCTAGACAAAATGACAGTTCTCACAGTTCTTGACAGACTGACAGATGCAGGAGGGCAGAAGGAGTTCTCACAACAGAACAGTGGACGGCCAATTCTGAAACATCCAGAATGTTCTGGGAAAGTGTGCGCATGGGCAGGGTGGTGGTGGTGTTTGAGTTTTTTTGGTGGGAAGCAGGAAGGCTGGACAGGTAGGGAGGTAGGATAGATGCAGCAAAGTAGAGAATATGGGTGAGAAAAGCAGGAGGGAGCTCCGGGACCACTGACAGCCTAGGGCAGAGAGACACCAAATGGCTGAGACATGATCTCTGGTTACTTCTAACACTCAGGTGCGCAGGGGAAGGTCAGACCACTAGGCTAGACCACACACTTGACAGGTGCAGGGCAGGCAGACCGTGTCCCTTCCACCTCCTTTTCTGTCACTGTATAGACATCCGACTTCTGTGAGCTGCCAGGCTCGTGTTCTGAGTGTCCCCACTATACATTTGTGAAAACTGAGATGCAGGAGCTAAGAGACAGAAGCCCCCAGTCTCCTACCTCTCTATTCTGAAAGTATAACCTGGGCTGGAGAGATGGCCCAGTGGTTAAGGTGCTTGCCTAAAGCATAAGCTGCTGATCTCGGGATGCTCGTGAGGAAAGGGTGCTGCTGGGGAAGGGGAAGAGGGAAGGGAACGGATGCACACTTGCTAGGACTAGGGGAAACATTCAAACCGTCTCTATCCTGGGCTTCAGGGATGCCCAGAGCTGAGCCAAGAAACTAGGTGTGGGAGGGTCAGGGGCAGCCCTCCAAGGACCCTCGTGCTATTCTTAAACTCTGGGACTAGTAGCCAAGATCTAGAATGTTCTTTCCTGGCCTGAGGGGCCAGATGGAATGGAAAGCTGGCCCTCAGCATGAACCATATTCCCTCATTGGATCAAAAAACAAACAAACAAAAAAAAAAACCTTATCTAATCCAGCTGCCCCTCCTCCAGAGAACTGTCCTAGGTGGCCCTGTCATTTGTCCATACAATTTCCAAACCCACTGCTCCAGCCCCTGGGAAATGGAGATCTTTTCGTGCTTCATTGATTCCCTACGTGGGTCTTATCTCCCCACCACGGATGGGCCATATACTGCCCCATCTGGCTGGGGACCCTGACCCTCTTACAGTAGCAGCTACCTCTCATCAGAATAGCCAAAATGTTTTTGATTCAAGGGTAAGGCTCTACTGTGTATAAAGTCACCCTGGGGTTCCAACTCACAGCTCATCTTGGTTCAGCACAAACTGCCTTCCCTGGACAGCCGGCCCCCTGGGTTGTGTGGGTGTCCTCACTGCACTGTCTCATGGGGAACCCTACAGAAGTACGATATCCAGGAGGTCCTTAGGGCCTTGTCACCAACTTGCTGCTTCCAAAGCCTGAGCCTTGGAAAACTGGGCGCCCAACTCCACCCCTCCACACACTCACTGAGAGATGTTCAGCCAGGTAACTCCACAGGGATGAAAATGAATCTCTTCTTCCCCTGCACACTCTCTGGGCTCACTGATGACCAGGCCACTCCCTTCCCTTACAGCTACCAATTCCCCAAGGGGCACTAATGACCTCTGACCCCTTCTCTGCGAGGCTGCTGAGTGCCAAGTGACTTGGAGCCCAAGAGAAGGAAGAGAGGGAAACAAAAGGTGTGCAGCCTGACGGAGCTGGAGTAGGAGCAAGCCGACCTACCTACAGAGGGAGAAATTGGCAGCGTCTACAGAAGGCTGAGAAGAAACGGCAGAGCCCAGAAGCCTAGGAAATCGCAGGGGCCACTTTGTTGCCCCTGGGTGGGGTGCAGAAGAGAGAGAACCCAGTCCCAGGCAGGAAGAAAGCGGTTCAGAAGAGCAGAGAGTAGACTAGCTGGGAAGGGGAGAAAGCCGTAGATGGCCAGGCTGGCCTAAGGGAGGCAGTTGTGGAGCCCAGCCAGGCCGTGCCCCTCCCCATACCACCAGTCTCCACCTCTCCAAGCTTGGGGCAGCTCCCTCCAAGCGCTGGGAGAGACGGGATGCGGGGAAATGGGCTGCTCACCCCAATCACAGTGGGTGTCCAGCTTCTCCAAACCCACCAGTCCGACTGCCTGGGTAGGAAGGAGTTAAGCCCTCTCCCCTCCCCCACACCAGGTTTTATTTTTTTTTAAAAAAAATTATTAATTTAGCCAGAAGGGAGGGAGGGGATTAGGGACACAAATCCTATGTCTGCCCTCTCCCCTGACGCTAACCCAAGCCCTGTGTGGTCCCCCTAGGGATAGGGGAAGAAAAACCCTTATGGGCTTGGCTCCATCCCACACCACTCGGGGGGCGGAGAGGGGGTGTCCCACTGCAAGCAGAGTAGCCCCCCGGCTGCTTTCCCCGTCCACCCCTGGTGGCCCAGCCCCTCACCTCCAGCATTGGTCATCGTCAGCGTCCAGCGCCCCGAGATCCCCTCAAGGCCATGGTGCTCGAGGCGCGGGGCGGGGGTAGGGGGGGGGCCGGCGGCGAGAGAGGGGCGGGGAACCGTCACCCCGGCCGCGGGGGGCTCCGGGCTGGCTGGAGTCGCTCCATCCTGGAGTAGGGGTGGGAGGGTCCCGGAGCCGGAGGGGACGCCGAGCCGGGGTGTGTGGGGTAGGGATGCGGGGTGGGGGAAGAAGGTTTGCTGGAAGCAGGAGGCGCGGGCGGGCGGGGCTGGACCCGGAGACCTGACGGGAGGATGCTCGGGGTGTGCGTGCGCGCGAGTATGAGTGTGTGTGCGTGTGTGTGTGTGCGTGCGTGTGTAAGAGAGAGAGAGACAGAGAGAGAGAGCGCCACCTCCCGCCCCGCCCCCGCCAGGCGCAGGGTCGCGGGCCACCAGGCCGAGTCTCTGCCGCGGCGCGGCGCGCAGGTCCGCGGGGGTCGCCGGGCCAGGGGCGTTGCGGGGGGCGCGTGGCGGGGAGGCCGGGCGCCCCGGAGACAAAGAGCGGGAGGGACGGAGGGAGGGAGAGAGGGGGCGGGCGGGAGGACCGAGGGGAGGAGGAGGAGGAGGAGGCGGCCGGGCTGGGGATCCTCGTCGTCGCTACTTCTCTGCACGGGAGTCAGCGCGCGTGGAGCCGGCGGGGCGCGAGTGGGGGAGACTCACGCCTCCCCTCGGGCTCTGTGAGGGTTCCTCGTTCTCCCATCCACCCATTCGTCAGTCAACGAACATCCAACGAGCAGTCAGCCCGTTGGAGCACCCCCCACCCACCCGCCCCGAACACTCCGCGCTCGGTGAACAGAACCGCCGGGGCCTGGGGCAGTCCAGGGGGAGCAGCGTGGGGGAGACTCTTCCAAACCTGGAGAGGGAGCCTAATGGGGCTGAGCAGGGTCAGGCAGGGCTCTTAGAGCAGGTGATGTGTGGCTGCTCGGATAGGAGCAGGGATGTACCCGGGCATGCATGCATGGACAAGCAGGAGGGAAGGGCAGAAACTGGAGAGGTTTGCACTCACTCCACTAGCCAAGGAAAGAAAATAAGTTTTATTATTATTATTATTTTTTAAATAAGTTAACTGAGGAGAGGACTCCGATCTGCATTTTGGGAAGAACCGTTGGAGGACCCCATGAAGGGGCAGTAGAGACTGCAGAAGACTGGCCTGAAGGCCATACCGCCTTCAGAGACGGTGGGCAAAAAGATTAAAGATCAAGGAAAGAGCTATTCACAATGTAGGAGTAAAGATAGTGACAGGATTTGGGGCTGGAAGGAAAAAGCACGGAGGGGGAAGGAGGGTTTAGGATCGCTGTGGCTCTTCTCTGGAGGATCAGGAGCTCTGGAAGTAGGGCGTGGATGAGCTCAGACTTGGACCTGGTGAATCAGACGTGGTGGCATGCTAGCCAGGGCGATAATGTCATCACCAGCTAGCCAGGAAGCAGCAGGGCTTGGGGTATGCTGGGTACTTTTCAGATTACTTAATGTCATCCTCACAATAAACTCATGAGCCAGGAGTTTCTACTCCTCTCTACATGGCAGAGACCAGTCTTAGAAAGTGGTTTGTTCAGGAGTGACGGCTGGAGAAGGTCTAGTGCTTAGGGAAGGGGTGGAGTGTGGAGGGATAGTGTGTTCCTGATGCCCCCCACCCCCCCGCACTTGAGCTGCCTGTGGGCAGCAGCATGTAGAGCCAGGGTGATCCTAGGACTGTGGGCGAAGACAGGATTGATAACCTTTTGAGGCTCAGGGCCTCCTAGACCTGTGGAAACTAGGGGAGGGAGAACTTTGGGTGTTTAGAGTCTGCTGGCAGCCATGGAGTATTGACTAGACTACAAACATGGGAGAGATGATGTCTCTCTCTGGTGACAGCCAGGGTCTTTATGGGAAATTTTTTTCTTTCTCACTTCTGGGATAGAACCCAGGGACTTGTGCATTTGGGGCAAGTCCTCTACCACTGAGTTTATCTCCTCGTGTCTGAGGGCTTCAGAGAGGATGTGCTTTGCTGGCATCTGGGTCAGGTGATGGGGTGGATTGATCAGAAAGTCCCTAGTAGTTGGGAATGATGGGATGGATGTAAGACCAACATTGGAGGATATCAGCTAGGCCATAGGACCTGGGAAGACCCCTGACCTACTTAGGCCTAAGCTGGAGGCTGGGAAGTAATTGCTGTATCTGATTTCAATTGCTGTATCTGATTTCCATCCCCTGCCACAAGCTGGGTTTGTAGTAGACCTGCTCAAACTCCTATAACTAGGTAAGTGGCAAGATAACAGATGAGGTGGGGTGGTGTAGCTAAGGCGACAAGCCTCACACACATCCTGCCCACAGCCATTTGACTTGGCTTCTAACATGGATATATTTCATGGGCATGTCACATCTCAGGCTTCAGAAAAGCCACACACAGCACATTTAGGCTTAAACATGAAGAGCTACTTGGCCCACCCCTTGGAACATCTATGTAAAAGGCATCCCTTGCAGGGCACGGTGGTGCATGCCTTTAATCTCAGCACTCTGGAGCCTGAGGTAGGAGGATCACTGAGTTCAAGGCCAGCCTGGGGCTACAGAGTGAGTTCCAAAAATAGGACAGGGTGATGCAGGTCTCTCCTCTAGGTGCTCAGCCCATCAGACTAGCAGACGCCCACACCATAACCCCCACATCTACCTTCCCACCCAGGCGAGATCCAGCCATTTCAATTTTGGCAGCAGGAACTCAGTGACTTTGTGGCCCAGGGACTTCTAAGTCCAGCACGATGACTTGAGACCCCATGGTTTGGTGGACACTAAGCACAAGATTCAGCCACCTGCCTCCGTTCCCAGAATTCCCAGGGATGACCTGCTTGGAAATGCTGAGATGTTTACCATCACGTTTCCAGCTGACTCTCCTATAGGGAGCAGGGTTCGACGGGCCTTACAGGGCCCCAGAAGTATAGAACCAGGAGTGTTGACAAGTCATGGGAGCCAGAATTTGGTTTGTTGTGATTGAGAGCTGCATGCCAGAGCCACCCAGGGAATTGGCTGCCTCGGGAGCTGTCACAAGAGTTCTTATGAGATCACTCAGCTCGGGTGTCGCCTACCAGTGATTAAAGGGCCCTGAGGTTGTAATTTTCACTGTTTTTGTTTATTCGAGGTAGGGTCTCGCTTTAGCCCAGGCTAACCTGGAACTCACTCTGTAGTCTCAGGATGGTCTCGAACTTTTGATCCTCCTACCTCTGTCTCCCAAGTGCTGTGAGAATAATTTGAGGCCAAGCATCAGGAACACAGGATTTGCCTTTCATCACAGGCCAAGGAGAGCCTGCTGGAACCGTATCCTCCCGCTGACCTCACAGGCTTGTCCCTGCAACTCCGGCATGTGACTCCCACACCTTTCAGTGTGGGAGCTGGTCAGGGCAGGGGACTAGGAGTATCTGCCACCTCTCAGGACAGCCAAACAACATTCAGTTGGCTCCTGGGGTCAATACCCTGACAGAGTCCCCAGGAAAGCTCTGGTCCTCCTGGTACCTCATACAAGGCCTCTCCGAGGTCTCCCCTCAGTTCAGTTCTCAGGGAAGGACCTTGGCCTTGCCGTATCCAGTCCATCCTCTAACTTCCTCTAGAAATGAAAGGAATTCGACGAACAGAACAGTCTAGAAACCCCAAAATCCGGGAATGGTGGCAGAAGCAGCTTGCTGCGGCCCGGGGTGAGAGAACTCGAGATCTTCAGGGTACCATGCGAAACGGGCACCAGCGACCCTCCCACCGCCAGCGCACCAAGAAACCAGGCAGCGAGGCTCTAGGGGCTGCATTTATGGGGACGACCTGACAGAGGGCATGGTCCGTACAAAACCGGGAACAATACATACATATATATATTATATACAGAGACGGGGTCCTCCAAGGGCGGGACAGGGGCGCCGTCGGCAAAGACCGGAAGCGCCTCGTGGCTCCGCCCACCCGGCTCCGCCCCTCCATCTGCCGCGGTGAAGTGCTGGGGCCGGGCACTGTGACAGCCAGCTCTCAGGGAGTGGGGAGGAGGGGCACATCTGGGAGCGCAAGGAAAGGGCCAGAAATACTGATCGATGGTATGGTCTATTTACAGGGGACAGGGAAAAGCCAAAACGGTTGGGTTGGTTTTTAAAAAATGAACAAAAATCCAAGCTTAGGACAGGGCATGAGGAGGAGGCAAAATGAGATGGATTTTGAAAGGGGAGGGGACCTGAGGGGGTCTCACCTCCCTTGGTCCAAGCCCCAATTTGGGGTTAAAGTGGGGAAATGAGTCAGTTTCATTTAGAAAGTGGGCTCTGAGCACACAGCCCCGGTCTCCAAAAACATGAATAGTAAAATTTTTTCCCTCCAGTCAAACATTGGGGGCAGGGGAGAAGAGACCGGAGTCTCCGCGGTGTTAGTACAAGGCGTCCAGGGGTGCCTTGCTCTGCAGACCACTGCCTACACTGACCTCCCTCGCCCCTGTCAGTCCCAGGCTTGGCCAAGGAAACCCCAAACCCCAGAGCAGCTGGACAGTTCCAGGAGGAGGCTATGGCTATTTGGCACCTGGGCGGGAGGGGAGGCACAAGGAGAGTTGAGGAGGGCTGATGCCCTTTCCAGGAAAGGGGGAGCTGGGGACCAGGTGTCCTAGACTCTCCCTTTTTCTACTTGCACTCCCCTTTTCCCGAAGGATACTTGAGAACTCAGTACAGGGCCAGGCCCAGCCTCCAGGCTCAAGGGTGGGTTCTATCCCTCCCAGAATGGGAAGCAGGGGTGGGAGGTGTTGAGGCAACCCACCCCCAACTTAGCCCAAGCAGAAGGTCAGAATGCAACAGACAGCACAATGAGAGGGGAGAGGAAAGGGCCAAGAAGGTAGAATCTCAAGTCAAGAGGCTGGGGGTCCCATGGAACCCCACGGCCCATGTGTAGCCCCATGGGCAGGGAGAAGCCTCCAGGTGGTGAGACACTGGAGAGCCCCAGCGCCACTCTGGTCCAGAGACAAAGGCTGGAGGTTGTAACGTCTGGCAGTTTGGTCGGTGGATCCTTGTGTCCGTTCACCACCCAGGCCAGCTCTTAGTTCCCCTCGGCCTCTGTGCCTCAGCCCCACGGAGCAAGGAGGCTTCCCTTCCAGCCACCACTGTCTGCCTGGGCCACACCTTAAGGGGTCCTATGATATGGGCCCTCTGGTCCCTGAAGCTGGGGGAAGTGGGATAGAGGGGTAGGAGAAGTCGGGGCACCTGTCCCCAGGCTGCTAGGGATGGGGTGGGGTACTGAGGATGAGGGCGAGGGTAACGGGAGGGGATTATTATTGTCCAGTCAAAGAGTGACTCCCATTAAGTAGAATTGGAATTCCTCAGTGTTTGCAGGTTTCCTTCCAGTTCTGAGATCTGGAAAACAAAGTGGGGGATGGGTATATCAGGCCTAGCTAGTCACTGGGCATAGATCCCGCCCCTGGTAAGGTTATGACCCTGAGCTCCAACCAGCAAAGGCCACCTCCCCGCTACCCAGGATCCACATGGGGGCTAGATACAGACTTCCATGCTATTCCCTCTACAGAGCCCTAACCCCAGGGCACCCGAGGCATACCTTGTCCAGAAGCTTGTCCATTTCCTCCTTCCTTGCCAGCTCTGACTCTTCCAGAACCCGACGCTGGGCAGTCTCCTTTTTCAGGAACTCGATCTCCCTGGAGTCAGTCAAGGGAGACAGTGGGTAAGGGTGTGGTGTGGCTTTGGTCCAGGGAGAGGCAAGATTTCCCAAGGGCTCTGAGGCCTGCCCCTGTGCCCAACCTTTCCAGCTCAGGAACCTTATCATGGAACCCTCCAACCTCTACTTCTGTTTCCCTAATCAGCTGGGGGAGAAGCAGGGGGAGTATATGTGACACCCCCCCCCCAAACCCTGCCACGTACTTCTGCTGGTAGTCCTTGATGAGGCGCTTGGCC
This sequence comes from Dipus sagitta, assembly GCA_036346955.1. NCBI lineage: Eukaryota > Metazoa > Chordata > Mammalia > Rodentia > Dipodidae > Dipus > Dipus sagitta. Next base: position 1,710,486 of record CM070778.1, on the reverse strand, counting down.
TTGCTGTACTTGCGCTCCAGGGCCTGGTACTGGGCCTGGGTCTCCCGTAGGTGCTCATCCACAGCCTGGCACAGACTCTGCGCCTCCCCCCAGTAGCCCTCCAGCTTCTCCATACGCTCTTTGTTCTCCTCCACACTCTGCTCCAGTTGGGCCTTCTCTACTCGCCAGCGCCCCTTCTCCTGCTCCAGGCTCTGCAGCTGAGAGAAAAAGAGTGGCCCTGGGTCGGAGGGGGCCAGAGAGAGCCCTAAGGTACTCCCTCCTAGCACCACAGGATTACTGGACATGTGAAGCCCGCCGCTCTGCAACTACTGACTCTATGGGGCAGACCTCAAGAGCTCCTGGCCAAGGTCCCTGTCACTGCAGTACATTTCCAGGGAGACAGGAGGCCTCCAAGAGTCTCCCATCAGAAGGTGGGAGTGACACCTGTGGCCCAGGTTCTTAAGAGCTAGTAAGCTGGGTGTTGAGGCGCCCACCTTTAATCTCAGCACTCAGGAGGCAGAGGTAGGAGGATCACCGTGAGCTCAAGGCCACCCTGAGAATACACAGTGAATTCCAGGTCAGCCTGGGCTAGAGTGAGACCCTACCTTAACCGCCCCCCCAACACACACACACACAAATAAAGAGCTAGTGAGATGGTAGAGGTGAAGAAGTAGCTGGGCAGCTGACCGTCACCATGGCTCTGTCCTCTCGGCAGCCCTGGCCTGCTGACCAGTTCCTGCTTCCTCAACAATATGGCTCTTTCTCTAGCTCCCAGGTAGACCTCTAACCCCAATAGCTTGGTCAGCATCCTTAGTTCTTTCCACATCACTCCCAGAGCCTCACCTAACCACCTGAACCACCTCAGTGCAGACGGCCCTACAGCCCAAGCTCCAACCAGTCTCACACCTAACTAACTTCTAGCCCACTTCCCAGCGCCTGTGGCAGCATGCTCCAAACAGGACCCCATACAAACCAAACCCTGCTTTCTTGGCATGCCCACCTGTTGGAAGGCACCACCACCACAAAGCTCCCCCAGTACTTAAGTCTCAAGCCCCTGCCTGCCCTGACACCTTGCTTGGTTCAAGCACCTCTTGTTCCCTGTGCTGATACACAGGCCTTCCTGTGCCATCTGGACCCAGGCAGACCCTGACCTGTCACAGGGCCTTTGCAGGTGCTAGTCCTTTTGCTGGGAGCACCTCATTTATCCTCCTTTTAGAGCTGGAGAGATAGCTCAGTGGCCTGCAAAACCAAAGGACCCACGTTTGATTCCTCAGGACCCAAGTAAGCCAGACGCACAAGGTGGCACATGCATCTGGAGTTAATTTGCATCTGGAGGTCTTGGCATGCCCATTCTCTGCCTCTCCCTCTCTCTATCTTTCTCTATCACTCAAATAAATAGATAAAAATAAAATATCCAGCCAGGGTGTGGTGGCGCACACCTTTAATCCCAGCACTTGAGAGGCAGAGGTAGGAGGATCGCCGTGAGCTCCAGGCCACCCTGAGATTCATAGTGAATTCCAAGTTAGCCTGAGCTAGAGTGAGACCCTACCTTGGGGAAAAAAAATAAAGAAAATATCCTCCCTTGGACTCTCACACTCTCCCAGAGGTTGCTGTGGGGACGCCAGGAGCACAGGAGCTGGGTGGGGTCCTTCCTGCTTTAGGGCTCGGTAACTGGTCCTCTCCTACACAGTTCCATGTCAGGTGGTGACAACAGTCACTGGTGTGCACACTCGAGGCCACGCAAGGCCAAGCTCATCGCGCTTTTGCCCAACACTGACTGCAGCAGCGCTGGAAGTCTCCAAGGTTCTCGGGTCTGTGTGTGTCAACTGAATGTCCCCTCGCTTCTGTGCTCAAGGAGACCTTTTGACTTATCCTTCATCGCAGCCCTGCACACACCCAGGAGCATGGCTGTCATCGAGACTCTAGCAATGCAGTCTCACCCTTGCCCTGGACTCTGGGCAGTCCTGGATCACCTTGGCAGGTCTTACGCAGGCCTCTAACCACTCTGCTCAGCTCCAAGTCCTACTCACTGTTGAGCCCTCCCACTTCCTAGGACAGAACAGTGGCCTTCTGAAACCCCCCAAGGGCCGGAGCCCCATGCTATCTATAGGAGCAAGGCAAGAGTCCTTGGGAAGGGAGTCTGCATGATGCCAGCTCTAACCTTCCCATGGTCTACCTCTCCCGGCAGGAACAGCTGCCACAGCCTGGGGGACCTCCTCTCAAAGCAGTCCCCAGCTGGGCATGGTGGTGCACACCTTTAATCCCAGCACTCAGGAGGCAGAGGTAGGAAGATCACCCTGAGTTCAAGGCCATCCTGAGACTACAGAGCGAATACCAGGTCAGCCTGGGTTACAGTGAAACCCTACCTTGAAAGATCAAAAACAAACAACAACAACAACAAAACAGTCCAGAGGCTCAAGATATTTCCGTGACAGGACACCCCTCTTTTTTTTTTTTTTTTTTTTGGTTTTTCGAGATAGGGTCTCACTTTAGCTCAAGCTGACCTGAATTCACTGTGTAATCTCAGGGTGGCCTTGAACTCATGGTGATCCTCCTACCCGTGCCTCCCAAGTGCTGGGATTAAGTGTACCACCACGCCTGGCAGGACACCCCTCTTCTGCCTCAGCCACCTACCTTCTGCCCTCCTCTATGCACATGTCCCTAGATGTACCCTACCTATGTGGCCCCTGGAGACCTATTTTTCCCACCACCCTAGAAGCCCCATGGGAACTGAGATTCCTTCAATATGAAGCCAGTGTGTCTACATACCTGAGAGCACGGGCACCCAGTGTGCTTGTAAGTTGTCTGGTATGCACACATGGTGGCCATCTGTTGCTTGCCCAGGTGACCTCAACAGTGGTCAGAACCCTATGTCTCTGTGCCCTCAGGGGCAGGGTGGGTCTGTGTGTTCATGTGTGAAAGAATCTATCACAGGAGGATAGGTGAGTGGATCTGTCACTGTGTGCACTTCTGGGTCGTCTGTGTTTATCTCTGGGCCTGTGCAGAGAGGATGTGTGGGGACCAGGACACACACAGACATTGGGAATGGAACTTGACGTAACTCCATGGAATTGCTGCCATTTTTTTTTTTGCACATGTGCACGCATGTGTGTGCGTGCGTGCGTGTGTGTGTGTGTGTGTGTGTGAAGGCCAGAGGTTAACACCAGGTGTCTCCCTCTGTCTCTCTCCATCTTACTGTTTTGGGATGGTCTCTCACTGAATGCAGAGCACATCAATTCAGCTACAGTAGTTAGCCAGCAAGCCTTGGGGATTCTCCTGTCTCTGACTCCCAAGTGCTGGATCCCAGGCACATGCTACTACACCCAGTTTTTATATGGGAGTTAGGGATCTAAACTCAACTCCTAGCCGGGCGTGGTGGCACACACCTTTCATCCCAGCACTGGGGAGGCAGAGGTAGGAGGATCGCCATGAGTTTGAGGCCACCCTGACACTCCATAGTGAATTCCAGGTCAGCCTGGGCTAGAGCGAGACCCTACCTCAAGAAACAAAAATAAATAAATAAACAAACAAACTCAACTCCTCACACTTGTGCAGCAAACACTTTACTTATTGAGCCGTCTCCCAGTCCACCCCCACCCCCAACTCTTGATTTAGCACCTGCCAAGCGCCACGCTGAGACCTTCTGTGCCCCATCTCATGGGCCCCTCACCTACATGGCTCCATGATGTTGGCAGGACTTTTGCCAGTCTTATGCATGAGGGGATGGAGACCACATGATTAAGTGGGGGAACAGATGAGCCCAAAGCTTGGGCTTTTAATCCTGCTCCGTGCATGTCTGTGTGAGCATCGAGATGCTGGGGCGGGGCAAGGTTCCTTCCATCAGCCCTCAGCCCCTCTTCACGCGCGCGCGCACGCACCCTTACCTTCCGCTTCAGCTGCTGGATCTCTGCCTCAGTCACAGCGTGCTTGATCTGGAGCTGCAGGCAGAGGGTGGCACTCAGCTCCCAGGGGCCAGATCCCGGGCTGCCTTCACCCACCACCCGAGTCCCTCCTCCCCACCTCCTTGAACTTGTGCACCAGCTTTTCGGGCTCCATTTCCACAGGGGACAGTGCATCCTCGTTCTCTGCTAGCTCGAACACTTCAATGGCCATCTCACCCCCTGGAAATGTGGGGCTCAGCTCCTCATCCTCGTCGGTGGCATATTCTCCTGTCTGTGAAGGGAAATAGGCAGTATGGGCCCACCCACTCCAGCTCCCTCAACACCCCTGCTACCAGTACTGAGAAGGCAGCAGTCTGCCCAAGTCAGAGTAAAAGCTGACCCGGGAGACACCGATGCTGGGCCAGGTCCCCTACAAGATCCTGAAGAAAAGTCTGGACTGCCCCTCACACTACCGTGCCCCTGAGGTCTGGACCTGCCCCTTTCCCTCAGAGTGGGGATTCTGAGGGAATTGCTTTCCTTCTAGGACCAGGAAGACCCTCTGAGGACAGAGGGAAGGGTGTGCTTTTCCCTCACACTGGCAACTCCCCTGGGGTTTGGGTTTTCTACCAGACCAGGGAAAGTGGTAAAAGCTAATGACTGCACTGCTTCATCCAGCCACCAGAGGGCGATGGTGACGCCAGCCAGGCCAGTAATCCCTACCTCCTCATCATCTTCCCCATACTGGGCGTATCTCTGCTCCATCATCTCCCGCTGCCATCGTTCCTGCTCCAAGGTCTGCTGAATTAGCTGGGCCACTTCGCTCTGTTCTCCAGGTCGCTCCCGGCCAATCATGAAGCTGCAGGGGCATCATCCCAGCCTGTCCTCAACTGGAAATGCCACAACCTTCCCTGCTGGCGTACCCTCCTCCAAACTCAGGCCTTCCCAGGGGAGGTGAACTGAGAGGTTCATAACACTGCACGGGCTGCAGTGTTAATAATGAATGGGGAGCTGCGGCCTTCACTGGGCTGCCTTTCAGGAGGAACCACCAAGGCCCACTCACTCTCCTGGTGGGTTTTAGCGGAGGTGATGTCAGCCAAACTTTGGGTTGAGCTGCAGGGGACATGAGCTTAGGTGCTGCCAGAATAGGGTCTCCTCCCACAAGGAAGGGCAGTAAACGAGGCAGGGGCATGGTGAAGATGACCCCTGGGGGAGGGGCATGGAGGTGTGTCTTGGGAGCGAGACAAGCCCCTGTGCTTCAGGAAGGGGCCCAACGATGCTGATTGGAGATTAGGATGGAAAGGAAACAGTGGAACTTCCAGGCATCAGCTCCTCCTCCCCCTGGCCACCCACATCCTGTTTCTCTCCACCACCCTTTCCTGGGGACAGCACCCCTCTTGGAGAGGAGCCAGGAGTGATCCCCAAGTGTTTTGCTAGAGGTGAAATGAGCATGGGCTTTGACTCAACCCCCTTAGTTTTTAGGGCCCAGGGAGAGTCTTGCAACATGACATGTGACTAGCCAGAAGGAAAGATGAAGATCTCCATGGGAGGAACCCAATTTGAGTGGCACCCTGCACATCTTGGCCCTTCAACGAATGAACCAGTGAGAAGAGCAGGGCAGGAGAACGGAGTAAGAGAGCAGCGTGGAGAGACATGGACAGGGCCTGGAGGTCCGAGTCAGGTGACCAGCAATGGCCACAGAGCTAGCGATGGAAAGGCAGGCCTAGGACAGGGGTGTGGGCACAATAATTCCCTCAGGCAGGGAGCCAGTGGAGCTGAGATGTGATCAGGTGGGCAGGTGGCTTCTCGTCCTGCCTCTTCCCCACTCCCGGCTCTCACCGTACTCGGCCCTTGGTGTTCCTGAGCACGGATGCTGCAAAGCTCTGGGTTACTCCCACCAGGCTTGTTCCGTCCACCTCTACCAGGAGGTCATTCACCTGAATCCTGGGGAGGAAATGTTGGTTAAGGGGTCTTGAGAGGAACTGGAGAACTGGGACAGAGGTGGATCCCCCTTACCTCTACAAGGCTCAGTCCTCACAGAGCAGAGACCCTACATGAAACATGAGGACAGGGAGAGCCAGGCACACAAAGTAGACACAGGCATCAAGGACTGGGAGAGGTAGCACACTTCTGGTACCAAGCACACTGAGCTCATCCCTACCATGTGGACATGTTCCACTACTCTCTCTCTCTCTCTTTCTTTCTCTCTCTCTCTCTGTCTTTTTCCAAGGTAGGGTTTCACTCTTGTCCAGGCTGACCTGGAATTCACTATGTACTCTCAGGGTGGCCTTGAACTCACAGTGATTCTCCTACCTCTGTTTTTGTTTCTTCTTCTTCTTTTTTTTTTTTTGTCTTTTGGTTTTTCGAGGTAGGGTCTCACTCCAGTCCAGGCTGACCTGGAATTCACTACGTAGTTTCAGGCTGGCCTTGAGCTCACAGCAGATCCTCCTAGCACTGCCTCCCGAGTGCTGTGATTAAAGGAGTGGACCACCACACCTTGCAAATTTTGTGGGTTTTTTTTTTTGTTTGTTTGTTTTGTTTTTTGAGGTAAGGTCTCATTGTAGCCCAGGCTGACCTGGAATTCACTACGTAGTCTCAGGGTGGCCTCAAACTCACGGCGATCCTCTACCTCTGCCTCCCGAGTGCTGGAATTAAAGGCCTGCACCACCACACTCAGTTCCACTACCCTCTTTTATGACATATCTGCCCAGACCTGAGTCCCCTGAAACCCAAGGAGCAGCAGTGTCCTCTGACACTCACACACCAACCCTCAGCCACAAGGCTCCACAACCCAGCATGCTCCAGCTGTGGTTCCTGAAGACCTGGCCTATGAGGGGAGCCAAGAGATAGACGGCCCCTTGGGTACCACCTTCCTTGACTCCCACCTTGGGGAGGGCTTCCATATCCCTCCTGAGTCCTGAGAAGCCTCAGCGCTCGCGGCTGTCACCCTGAGGCCTCTCCGAGATTCCTGTGGAAATGGAGACATGACCTGACAGGAAGAGCTCAGCCCCATGCAGGTGTGCTCAGGAACCCCCCCCCCCCACCCCGCCAACTAACAGGTGACAGTGGCCAAGGCTCTGGGAAAGGAGGGGGAAGAGTAAGTGCACAAGTGGGGACTGCCACCCTTCCTGTTCCTACCTCCTCCTCCATGCCACAAGGGCCACAGCATACAAAAGCTCCCCCAACTGGGCAACCATGCCCCTAACAACATGACCCAAAGTCCCCCGGCTCTCATCTCTGTCACACAGATGGGGTCTACACTATTTCCCATTTCGCCACAGAACAGCCAGCAAGGGGGGTGCTGCTCTCCAGAGCGCCAGGATCCTTGTGACTCACTGAACTCAGCCTCTGGTCACAGATATCCCACAGACACACAGGCAACATGGCCACAACTGGTCTAGCCTTATCCACACCTAGATCCCCAGTTGTCTAAACTCTACCTATCGGCTCCTGTGCTTAGAAACCCTTGCACTCCAGCTAGGGACGTAAACTCAGTGGGCAGAGTGCTTGCCTTGTGTGTATAACACCCTGAGTTTGATCCCCAGCACCACACACACACACACACACACACACACACACACGCCGGCCATGTGGTGCATGCCTTTAATCCCAGCTTCCAAGAAGCAGAGGTAGGAGGATCACTGTGCGTTCAAGGTCAGCCTGGGCTAGACTGAGACCCTACCTAGAGAAACCAAAACAAACAAACAAACAAAAAAGAACACCTGGCACTCACTTGGTCTCACTACCTCCTGTTTAGCCGTCAGTCGTTTCCTCCAGGAAGCCCACAGCAACAGTGGTCAGGCCCTCCTCCTCCTCCTCCGTGCCTTTGTGTATTTTTTTCCTCTGTTCCACCCCGCGTCTGTTTACCTTGCCACACTGCCTGCTTCCCAAAAGTAAGGCCCTAGACACTTGACTGCCAGGGTCTGGCACCAGCCCAGTGAGTCTGGCCCTCAGTATTTGTCAAGGGAAAGATATGTTCAGCCATACTCCAGACACACAACCTGTGCTCTCCCTACCATGGCCAACACACGCCCTAGGCCAGGACACACCGTACTAGGTACAGCCTCGCTCTGCCCCACTCCCCCGCCCAGAATGTGAGTGCCCCAGGGAGGGTTCACAGCTGCTAACCGGAGGCCTGACGCAGCACCCATACAGTGGCGCTCCTCAAACATCCAAAGACACACAGAAGAACACATGACCTCCCAGGAGCTGCCCGGGCCACCTCCTCCCAGATGACAGGTGGTGAAGGTGGCTGGGGGTAGGTGGGGTGAGGAGGTTGGTACCTGCCATCCCGATGGGCCGCACCACCCTCAGTCACAGTCTTGACGAAGATGCCCAGCTTCTCCAGGCCCATGTCAGCCCCGGCCCCCATGCCGATGATGCTGATGCCCAGGCCCTCTGAGTCTAAGGGAGAGAAGGGGAGACACCAGGGCTGGCAGGAGACTCCATGCTGGAGGAATCCCCAAGCTTAGGGGATGTCCCATGGGAAAGGGGCATGGCTCCGTCCACCCCCTTTGTCAGGCCAACTTTGTCAGGCTGGATCTTGGGTTACACTTCCTGCCCTCTGCACCATCCAATGAGGGCATGCAGAGGGTGGCTGGGTGTGACCCACTGTTGTGTATGCAGATAACGGTATGTGACTGGGATGAGGGGCTGTGACAGGACTTGGCCCTGAGCCCTGTGGTCTCTCCCACGAATCCCTACTATGCCCAGGGCTTCACTGACTAAACATGGTTGTTGTTTTTCTCCCTGGGGTCCACTCTAGCCACACCTGACTCTGTCCGTCCCACAGGCCTCCAACTCCAAACACATGACCTCCACAAATACTCCCTCCTGCAGACCGGCACCCCATCCATCAGCTGCCTGGTCTAGGAAACACCTGGATTCTACCCTCCCCCTCAGTTTCCACCAAGCCAAGCAGCCACTAGACCCAGTTAACGGTCCCTACCCAGTACAGTCACTCCCACTCCACCGTGACCCCTCCCAGCACGGCATCCCAGTCTATTGTGGTCTTTCTAGAACAGCTTTGCTCCTCCTTACAATGGCTCCAAATCCCTCTGAGAAATAAGCAAGCCCATGCCATGGTCCACACTGTCCACTGGTGGCTATGCAAAGGCAGAGCCTCTCTCCTCCACCCCACATGGCCCAAACTGCTCCTCCTTCGAGCTCACCTCAGGCATCACTTCCTTGGGGACTGCCAGTGTGGCCAGGCCCTGTCAAATGCCCGGCACAGACAACAGCTTCCCTTCCTTCTTAGCATGTTATGACAGTACACAATGACACAGCTAGGGGGGCTGTCCACCACGACTGCTCCTCTGTCAGTCTCCCTGAGCAGCCGCCTTCCAGGGAACCTGGTTTTGCCTGTCACTCTCTCTCCCAAGAGCCAGGACCTGGCACACAGTGCTCCCGAGGTCTGCTCACGGAATGAGCAACCAGGGTCCCATGGCCGCGTGCTGGGGCTGGGCTGGAGTGTGCCAGGTACTGCAGGTGTTGACGGGGGAGGGAGGCAGGGCCGGGGCTGGGGAGAAGCCTAGCATGTCAGTGGGTACCCACATGTTTGGCATAAGAGGAGCCTAGGTGAGCCCAGTGGGTCCCTGAGCTCAGCCTCTTACCTTTCTCCAGCTCCACCGGGAACAGTTCCAGCCTCTCCACCCGCTTCTCCAGCTCATACTCTGCGGAGGCTGCCATGGGATCCACGTCTTCGTTGCGCCTATCGTAGTCCTCATTAGAATACGTGCTGAACACCTGTAGAGGGACGGCATGTCACAGGCCCACTGTCCACGGGCACCCAGAAGGCCAGACATAGGCTCCAGGACAGATTCTCGGAAGGGATCTTGGGGCAGTGGTGGTGTCTCTGCCCCTACATGGTAATCTGTTGTTTCCCTCCAATGTCTCCCTCCTCTTGGGTCTCCACCTTGGCCAAGGAGGCGGCGGCAGAGGACGTCCCACACACCTCCTGTCAGAGGCCCTTCCCCCACGCCAACCCCAGGAGGACCACAGCTCTGTGCAAAAGGCCTTCCTGGTTCTGGACAGCAAAAGACACACAGCCTTGCTCGAGCCACCGCAGACAGCATGGTCTGTGTGAGAATAGACAGACGCTCCTAGGGAGATGGCCAGGCCTGGGAACCCCAACACCAGGACCGAGAGGAGGTGACAGACAGGACCCAAGAGCCAGACAGGCAGGCACAAAGACACAGCCACACACAGGAAGAGCAGGCTGAGCAGAAGAGGGGAAGAGGAGGAGGGGAGAAAGCATGGAGAAGATGCTGCGGGATGCCAGATGGGGAAGGGGGATGGGAGTGGGAGACAGGGACGGAAAGAGGCAGAGGCACCAGGACCCTGCTCTGCCCTGCAGCTGACCTGCAGCTGGCCTGGATGGCCACCACAGGAGGGGGGGACAGAGGACTTCCTCCACATCCACGAGGAAAAGAAGGCACGCCACCCCCAGGTGGACAGCAGGTGGCAGGAGCAAGGGTAAAAGCTGAGCCCCTGTGGCCCTACCGCATGCCAGGGGGGTGTTTTTGTACAATGACCACTCTTATCCCCACTGTCCACAGGCACCCGGAGGGCCAGATATAGGCTCCAGGATAGATGCTATCAAGGGACCAAGGATTGGTTCTTGGGGTAGTGTTGGCGCCCCTGTCCCTACGTGGCATCTGTTGTTTCCCTCCAATGTCTCCCTCCTCCTCTTCCTCTTCAGGACCAGCAAAGGTGAGGTGGGGCTCTGCAGGGTGCCTGATACTGGGCCCAGTCAGGGTGTCCCCAAGGGTGGTCAACAAGCACCATTTGGGGGACCATGGCTTGTTCAGCTTCACTGCTGGCCACAACAGGTTGGCATCACTTGCATCGAAGTCGGAGCAGGATGGGTGGGCTTAGCTTGCTGGGTCTGAAGTCTGAAGAGCTTCAGGGGGACAAGGCCCCTGGCAAGGCCTCCTCTACTCCAGGAACAGGCCCATCGACACCCTGAAGGTAGGGGCACTCCTGTGTCCCAGCCTTTGTTAGGACTTGCTCCGTACCATTCTCACCCCTGCCAGAGGATAAGTGCCATGGTTGGAGGGGACAAGGGTACTTATAGGACCAACTAGAAGCACAGCTGGGGTCTATGCACGCACCTAGCTCAAACCCCTGCAGGACCTAACTGGGGTCCCTCACACGGCCACCATGCAGTCTCCGTCTCTTAGAGCACCTAGCTTCAAGACCACTGCCCAAGGTCATGAGGGGTTGGTTAGGCAGTGGCAGGCCAGGATGGTTACATCCACACGCGCACACTCTCTCAGCGGACTCTGAGGGGTAGGTCACTAGGGACTGTCCCTACTTGCAAAGGTGTTCCAGGCCTTGGGACAGAGGCTCACATGAGCATGTTCCCAGCAAACTGGACTTGGCCCATTTTTGCATGTGAGGCCCCTAACTTCACCCTGTGCTCCAGGAGATAGGGTCCCTCAGCCCTTTTTCTGGTCAACCAACTCCTCTCCCTCTCAATCACTTGGACACATACCTCACTGCGACCTCCCCTTTCCTCAGTAGGTCAAATACTGTTCACCTCTCCCCTCCTGCCGGCTGCAGGAAGCCAAGGCCTTGGGCCTAAAGGTCATAGACCACCTGCTATCCTTCTATCAAGAGGCCCCGGGCTTAGCCCCACCTCTCCAGGTGACAGTCTGGAATTGGGTTCTGTCCTCAGCAGCCACCTCCATCTCCATAAAGGCGACAACTGGGTCAGAGAACTCCCGGAATCCAAGCCGACTGGGGGCAGGGAGAAGCCCGAGGCCCGGCCCCAGAGTAGGAGGAGAGCCCCAGCGAGGCCAGAAGTCAGCCGGTCGGAGCCACTCCACGGCCCTGGCTCTCACAGTGGCGGCCAGCTTCATAGTCACCAGGGAGTCGGGAGCACTGTTCCAAATCATGTGCTATTTTTTACCAAAAAATCAGGGTAAGGCATCAGATATAGACAGAGGCCCAGTCCACACTCCTCTTCAGGGCATTGGGCTACTCAAGGAACCGGTGGGGGTGGTGCAAGGGGCCCCTGACTCCCTCCCAGGAACAACACTGCATCTTCCACTCCCTCAGGGAGCCACTGCCTTCAGAAGGGACAAGGGATCACGGAGAAGTCTGCCAAAATCCCAGACAGGGAAGCAGCTGGGCTGGGCGGACAAACACAGCCACTCTTACTCTTAACCTTTTAGGCTTCTGCTGGCCGGGGAGGTGGGAGAGGGCAGAGGGTGAGAGAAACTTGGGTAGCTTCGGTGTCCAAGAGTAGTTATGGAAACCGCAAGCAAACACAGGAGGGTTGGCTAGGGAGGACAGGCCGGGCAGAGTGCAGACCAAGGAAGGAAAGTTCCTGGCGCTGTGTATGTCCACAGGGCAGGCCAGGGGCTTGGCACAGTACAACCTGGCGTGGGGAGAGAGGACCATCAAAGCTAGATATGCCAGCTGAGTATGGAGGGCAGTGTACAGGGCAGGGGGTGGTCTCCTGTTCTTCATTCTCCCACAGGGACATCCGTTCCCCACCAGCACTGTTCTGAGGATCTCAAAGCATTGACTGGCACAGCCCACAAACCAATCACCAACCAGTGGTGGTAGAGATGGAGGAGGGGGCTGAGACCCCCAAAAGGAGAAAGCTTCCATCCTCTTTGAAGCTACTCAGAGGATGTGAAAGAGTCCTCAGGGCATGCCAAGATCATGGGAGTCTGTCCTATTGAGCAGCCAACAGCAAAGGCATGTGAGCCTCAGCCAGGCACCTTAGGGGACCTCCCAGCCCCGCCTCTCCTCCCCCAGGGCCTACAGAAGGCCTATCCCTTCAAGGGCCCCACAAAGTACCCACCTCCCAGTGCAACCTGGGGACCTGGGAAGCTGGTACAGCACAGACCCCAGGGTGCTTTTTCTCCAGCTCCTCACATGGCCATGGCCATGGCCCAGCTCACTCTAATGGCCCACTTCCCTCTTTCACTTCTGCAAAGTTGGGGTGGGGGTAAGTGACAGGAGAAAGGACCCTGAATTTTTGTTTTGGGAACTTCCTGGCTCCCCTATCTCTTACAGGAGCCAGAGCCATGTCCATACTGGGCAAAGCAGGAAGTGTTTCTAAGTTCCTGTCCTCTCCCAGAGAATAGGGCACTTGTAGGGGACAGTCTCCAGATGGCACCCACACGCCTGCAGGTCATCCAAACCCCAGCCTCTGGCAACCTCTGGAGAAAGGAATGTTCAGGAGAGGCAGAGAGAGCAGGTGTCCCAGGACAGGCTGGGTGCTGGGTGGGGCAGCAGGAAAGGAACCTCAGGGCAGGTCACAGCAGGCCACCGCCTCCACAGACCTGAAAACCCAGCCCCTTCTGACAAACAGCTGGAAGTCCCCCACGTCCCCTTCAAGGTGGTAACTTCTGAGGAAGGGGGCTGGGTTGGCAGGGGCTGACTCAGCCTGCCAAACACGGCTGGCAAGGCGGGGGCGACCACGTGCACCGGGGCGGCGCGGGGGCTCACTCACTTGGATAGGTGCGGTGCTGAAATGGATCTTCCGGCTCGGGACCGGGTCCTCTTCCTCCGAGAGCCCCGGAATCTCCACGCACCCCGATTCTGGCTCATAAGGGGGCTCTCCGTCCTCCTCATCTTCTTCATCGTCCTCTTCCAGGGCACTCCCCCCAGAGTCCTCCCCAAGCCCACTGTAGGCGCTCACGTCCACCAAGTCCGCCTCGGAGAAATCCTCCTTTTTAGACTCATCCACCTCTTCCAAGGCCACATCCAGGGCCCGACCATTGCCCACCCCAGTCTCTGGCACAGCCGCTGCCACCACCTCCTCCTCCTCCTCCGGGACTGCTTGGGCCTTGGGCTCCTCGGGCGCGGAGCTGGCAGGGGTGGCCGAGACGCTCCCGTTCTCCAAGGCCGCATGAACTGTCACTTCAGCCTGGATCACCTCCCCAGGCGCCGACTCGGCCTCGGACTCCCCGCTTTCCTCCACTTCCACCGGTTTAATCTTGCGCACCTCCCGGGGTTTAGGGGGAGGCCGGACAGGGGCCACTCGGTGCTGCGGGGGCTGCTGCCCGGCCGGGCCACGCTCTTTGTCGGTGATGACAGCATCCCCCGATGGGGCGGGAGGCGGCGGCGGCGGCGGCGGCTGGAACACCCGGGATCGCTTAGTGACCAGCTTCGAGTTGACCTGGGGAGCCCCCGCGGCCCGGGGAAGCCCAGGCCCACGATGGAGGCCGGTCCTCGAGTCGGCCTTCTCGAAGACCGCACTGAGCTGGCTGACGGTGGGTGACACGGCGTCGGCATCGATCTTATCCAAGGCCTCGGTGCTGCCGTTGAAGCGCACGACGACGTCGAGCTTCCGGTCCTGCAGACCGGCGCGCTCCTGTCTCAGCAGCCGCCGCGCCGCGGCCTCCTTGTCGCCGGCGCCCGTCGCGGCGGGGACGCTGCGTTCGAACAGCTTCCGCGTCTCCTGCAGCCGGGACGGCGGGTGCGGCGGCGGCGCGGGCTGGGCCGAGGGCGCGGGCTTGGAGTCGAAGCGGCTCACGCGCTCCGACACGCTGGTGCCCAGCTTGAGCAGGGCGCTGTGGTCCACGTTCTCGTTCAGGCTGCTGGCCCGCGGCAGAGACAGGCGCACGCCGCCGCCGCCGCCGCGCTCGGGTACCCGCGGGGCCTCGGCCATGCCCGCGCCTCCGCCGCCCGCCTCGCCCGGGGGCCCCGCCGGGGTGCCCATCTGCAGGAACATACTTTTGATGCGGTGGACGTTGGAGCCATATTTCTTGTGGTGGGCCGCCGTCTTGGGTGCCTCGTCGGGCCCGGGCGCATCAGGCGGCTTCAAGGCTTGGATGCCGGCCTCGTAGGCGCTGCGGTGCGGGGAGGCGCTCCGGAGGGGACCCCCGGGCCCCCGCGGCTCCGTCTTCATCATGATGGGGGGAGCTGGCTTCGCATCCCCCCGCTTCTTCCCGCTGTCCCCCTCCAGCAGGCGGCTGGCCAACTCGGGACCACCGTCCCCTCCCCCCCACCCGAGAAAGAAACCCCCAAAGGCCTTTTTTTTTTCCTTTTCCTTCTTTTTTTTTTTTTAGGGTCCTCCAGAAACCAAGCTGCCAGAAACAGTTAACCTTGCTTTAAAAAAATAAAAAGGAAAAAAAAAAAATCCCCGAGCGCCCAGTGTGGGTCGCCTCCCCCAATCAAGCTGCCAAAGACAGCCAGCACCCCCCACACACACACACACCCCACTTTCCAAAAGCCCGAGCGGCCTGGTGCGGTCGCCCCCACCCAAATGAGCCCAAACGGCGGCCGGCCGGGGCCGCTGGGACCGCGCGCCCAGCCCGCGAAGCAGCGGCGGCGGCGGCGCCCGCTCACATCCTCCGAGGCGGGTGTCAGCGGGGCTTGGCGGCACCGGTGCCCCTCACTCCAGCCGGGGGTCTCGGCTCTCCGGGTGCCCGGTCGGTACCCCCGCGCCCATGGCTGCTCGGCCGGCCCGGGCCGCTCCGCCGCGCCTCCCTCCCTCCCTCCCTCCCCCCCGCACCCCGAGCCTCCTCGGTCTTTTCTCTGGCTCTGCCCGAGCGGCGGCTGCCGGGGACCGAGCGGCTGTCCTTCTCGCCACCGCCGCTGGGGGACTGGCACCTCTGGGTCCTAAAGGGATCGGATTTCCGGGGCCGGAGCTTGTGAGCCCTCCCCTTCCCCTCCACCTCATCGTCTGGACTCTCCTGCCCCAAGGCTGGTGGGGAGCTTTCCTCTGCCCCCACCCCACACACTGGACTTTTGTGCTCTTCAACCCTTTCATCTCAACATCTGCAGTTGATCAGAGCCCACACAGGCTCACCCCCATTTAATCTGGGGCGCGGTGTGTGTGTGGGGGGGGGATAGATATCTAGCCATAGCAGACTCAGAGCTGCTACAAAAGGGATTTGTGGGGAAGGGTTAGGATAATTCTCTTCAGGGTCCTTGGAGTGCTTCAGCGCTATCAGCATCAAAATCGCTGGGCTCTAGGTTTAAAAAAAAAAAAAAAACAAACACACACACACACATCAGATTTCTAGGTCTTCTCCCAAACTTTGTAAAGGGGAATCTAAAAGGCCAGACCTGGGAGTCTGCATCTTAGTAATTTCCCTTAGGGAATCTTTGATGTTAAACCTTGGCTCAGCTTTGCTGACCTGGCGGTGGTGGAGGAGGAGGGATGAATGGGAGTCGCCCCAATCACCCAGGAGCGCCCTCCAAAGCTGTCTTTTGCCCTTTGGAAGGCTGACGACAGTATCCTGTGACTAGCTCACTCTGACCCCCAGGCTAGGGAGGGTGGTTGAATCCAGTCTTCACAATGCCCTGTCGGGACACTTTTGTCTCCAAACCATGAAGGGATTTGGAAGGAGGAATTCTAGAGGCCTAGGGCCAAAATTTCCCTATTGAGAGTTCTAATTTGAGTCTCTGAGTTAAAGGATCTTGGTCACTATGTGCAAATGTGTGTGTGTGTGTGTGTGTGTGTGTGTGTGCGCGCGCGCGCGCGCGTCCTGCACATCCCCTGTCCTGAAAACCCAGAAAACAGCTTTGAAGCCCCCTTCTGTATTCGAAACATACACTTAGGGGCTGAGTTTGTCCTTTATCCTCCTCCAGCTGGGCCCTTGGGGAATGAAGGTCCACCCCTTTGGTCAGGTCTAGATGTGTCACTCCAGTCCGCAGATCCCAGGAACCGATGAACAGAGTGGACACTAGGACCCAGAGAACAACTCAGGCACAAAGCCTCCCCCCCCCCCACTCCCAGCTGCTTCCTGCATCTCAGGCCTTCCTGCGGCCTCGGCCTCCTCCCCCGCCCTCTTCCCCTCCATCCTCTTCCTCCTCTTCCAGTTCTCCCACTCTCTCGTTGGCCTGGCCGGGCTGGCGAAGGGAGCCCTCCTACTCCTCCACCCGAGACCGTGAACGGGTTTTGTGGGATGCTAGTCCGTCCGCACGTGTGAAAGAGCACTGCGTGGGGGATGGGCTGGGGAAGCCGCCTGGGAACCCTGGCGCTTGGGATGGGGCGGGGCCAGAAACCGCTGGACTGGATCCCGGATCCCGAGACTGGTGTGTTGGGAGAGGGAAGATTTGGGTTCCCATCGGAGCGGAAATGAACCCAGACCTCAGGCTTTCAGATGCCACCTATATCTTTGCCCAGCAACCCAGGATATTTCTCCCTCTCCATTTCTGCACTTGAGGATGAGTGCGGGGTCAAGAAGGCATCCAGGCTCCTCCTCCACTTCCTGACCTTTCTTAGGCTTTTTTTTTTTTTTCTTTCTGAATAAGCTTTGGGAGTTAACTTCCAAGTTCAAATTTGGGTCTCGAACCCCTATCCTCACTCCATCCACTATGACAATTGTTTGCCCACCCCCAGACCGGCTCTCATGTATCCCCAGGCTGGCCTCAAACCAGCTAAGTAGCTGAGGATGACCTTGAACTTCTGATTCTTCTGTCTCCACCTTTTCAGTGCTAGGATTACAGGTATGCACCACCTTGCTGGATTTATGAGGTGCTGGAAATCAAACCCAGGGCTTCGTGTCTACTTGGCAAGCACTCTATTTACGGAGCTACATTCCCAGCCTCCAAGATGGTCGTTGGGAGAAGCCCTTCCACTCACCCCACTGCCAGTTGGGAATTTGGGCAGAGTGTCCTTGGAAGCTCTTGTGTGGATTGGGGGAGGGCACAAGCCCCTGGATGTTCTGCCCAGAATCTCCCACACCCTTTGTGGTGAGTCATCTTAACTGGTCCCAGCCCAAGGGGTCTGTGCCCACGCTTCTGGCCAGGTAGAAGAAAGAGCTGAGAATCAACTGCCAGGTCCAGAGACCCTAGGACTCTACCCCCGCCACACACACACAACAAAGTCCTTGGCAGCAGCTTGAGGTGAACTACGCTTATTGGGACCCTCAAGATCTCTTTGTCCAGAGATTTCCTGGAATGAAGCCCTTTTAAGGGCTTTGGGATGTGAGTGGAAACAGCCAGCGCAGAGCTAGATTGACTGAGGCTAACGAGTGGATTATTATTTCATGGGCTCATAGTCGGTTGAGAAACACCCAAGCTGGAATTCCCAGAGAAGCTTTTAGGGAGTGATAACTGCTTTATCATCACACTGTCCCTGGAGTCAGGCACCAAGCTCCAGGTTTGTGAGCTGGGTAGGGTACAGAGTGTCACCTCTTCTACCCCCTTCCCTGCCTGAGAGGGCCAATGGTCCCCACTAACTTTTCTTCCTCGGGCGTTTGTAATTCTCACCTATTCCCTCCAGCTCAGCACCCTAGGATAATTTAGCACCCACTGTCTGCCCAGGGTCCCTGTGAAGGAAAACTTAATGGTATTGCCAAGGTGTCTGGTGGTCTTTGCACGGTAGTTCTTTTTTCCTGTGTGGAGGGTGGAATGGATCCCAACACTGAGCCAGGAGTCAAGCTGCCAAGATTCAGATCTTGGCTCTACCTCTTACTAGCTGTGTGACCTTGAGTCAAGTTATTCATCTCCTCTGTGCTCTGAAAGGATAAACTGAGGCCCAGGAGAGAAGTAAGGAGAAAGGAAGTAAGTTTTCTCAGTGGTGGATAAAAGACAAAAGCTTCCATGGACAAGAGATAATCCACCGTCTCTCCTGGCCGAGCCCCTCCCTGTTTTTCCATTGCCCCATCTTTTAGGATTGTCCCTGGAGGCTTGCTGGCTTTAAACACCAGGTGTTACAACAACGATGGTGATAAAGGCTGGGAGTGTCCGATGTGTGATAAGTCCTGAGCCCTCAGCACCCTGGGCTCAAGCCCCGGCTGGATGCCAAGCCTGGCAGCTCTTCCTAGCTCTAGGGTTTTGAGGCTGCCACTGAAAGTGGTTTTTCTTTGGCCAGTGTCATCAGAGCAGGGGCTGGCCTAAACCCTGCCCTTCAGCCTTCTGTGGGAAGCCAGTAGCCCTTGACCCAATTCCTGTCCTTTATCTGCCAGAGTCTTGGGCTGGTTTTAGGATTCTGGAAAGGTATACATATGTGTACACCTGTACTTCCACACAGGCGAGCTCAACCCCCCAGCATGGGAGTGTGGGAGGGGCTCTTAGTTAACCTTGAGCTAGTCATTTCCGGTCCCCATGGCCTCAGTTCCTAATATACTTAACTTTTGAATGTCTGAGGTCTCCTGAGCATGAGTGACCCTGAGTGTCCCCTACTTCCTGTGTGGAGCAGGACAGAACAAAGGCTCTGAAGTCAGGCCATTTTTTGTTAGCACCCCCAAGCTGCCACTTCCAAGTTAAGGAACTTCACCGAATTCCTTCGTTTGTAAGAGGAAGAGGATATACTAACCTTACAGAGTTAAATGGGTCCCAAATGCATAAAGCACTAAGGAGCTTGAAGTATGGGCTGTGTGTGGGGATGTCTGGGGAGTGCTCATGCCCCAGTGTGGACAGGTGTGGCTGAGAATGAACGCGGGTGTCTGCAGCTCTAAGTAAGTCTTGGTAGGTTGTAGGCCTCTCCTTTGCTTTCAAGGTCCATTAGGCAAAGTTCTAAGTATAAGCGTTTCCTGTCTGCAGCTGCAACAAATCTTTTGAGTGTTTTGTTTTGTTTTTTTTTTTTCCAAGGTAGGGTCTTGCTGTAGCCCAGGCTGACCTGGAATTCACTATGTGTAGTCTCAGGGTAGCCTCGAACTCATGGTAATCCTCCTACCTCTGTCTCCTGAGTGCTGGGATTAAAGGTGTGCACCACCATGTCCGGCTTCTTTTGAGATTTTTTTTTTTTTTATTGTGGTGGTGCTGGGATTGAACCGAGGGCCTCAAGAATGCTAGGCAATTCTTGTATCACCCCAGTCCTGGTGAGGCAGGAATTTTGGGGTGTCCTCAGATTCTTGTCTTATGAATTTGATTAATGAAATCTACAGACCAGAGAATAAGTTTCAGAAAGATTTTTGTGCGTGTGTGTGTGTGTGTGTGTGTGTGTGTGTGTGTGTTTGGGGTAGGGTCTCTCTCCAGCCCAGACTGAATTCACTATACAGTCTCAGGCTGGCCTCGAACTCACAGGAATCTTGAGGCAAAAAGGAAGCAAGGAGCCGGGCGTGGTGGCACACGCCTTTAATCCCAGCACTCGGGAGGCAGAGGTAGGAGGATCGCCATGAGTTCGAGGCCACCCTGAGACTCCATAGTGAATTCCAGGTCAGCCTGGGCTAGAGTGAGACCCTACCTCAAAAAAACAAAAAATAAAAATAAAAATAAAAATAAAAATAAAAATAAAAAAATAAAATAAAATAAAGGAAGCAAGGCAGTGCTCTGACCCAGAGAGGCAAGAAAAAGTTTGAGAAGTTTTAATTCTCTAGGAAGGGGCTTCTCAGAAGGGATGGAAGGAGTCCCGAAGGAGGCAGAGATAAGGAAAGACCAGACTTCTGAAGTTTCTGACCTGTAGTACAGTGTAAACGATCAAGATTTTCCCCTACAGGCCTAAGGACAAGTCCCCCTGTTGGCCAAGAGAAAACTATTCACTTTGGTAACTGTCATGCCTAAATTGCCTCACTGGGATCATTCTTGAAGGTGGCCCTCCTTTCTGTACGTGCCAAAGAGTCTTTCATTCCTACTTCTTGCTTCAAGACTCCTGTTGGATCCGGAAGGAGAGGGGCGGTGAGGTCCTTCCTCCCACAGCTGGGGAACTGCCTGGTACCTGTTTCTGTCTGGCTGCCTCCTTCTGCCCCTTTCTTGCCAGTCTCCACACTGCACTCTAGCGCCCCTTGGAAAGTTCACATGCTTCTTGGAGACTGGGGGGGATGGGGGGCGGGGAGGTTGGAGGCAAAGATTTCTCCAAATCATCAGTTGCTTTAAAAGAAAGCCTATATTTAGCTGGGTTTAGACCGCCTGTAAATATGTATTTTGCAACGTAGATAACTGTAGCCATGGGAGCTCCAGGGATATGCAAGGAGGTCGGGGGGGGGGGGGGAAGGGGTGGGGAGAAAGAACTGGAAAGAAGGAAAGATTAAGCAATATACTTTGTCATCAGCAGATACAAAGAATTTCAACTGCCTGCTCCAACTGCTAATAATACACATTTCTGTGTTATGATGGCTACGATACCCCATCTGCATTCTGAATCTTGTGTAAGAAAGGGACTGACTTTCAAAACCACCTTCTTCTACCAGCCTTTCCCCTCCATCTCCTATCTGACTGGCATTACCAGTCTCTGGTAGGCTCCCAAGAGGCCTGGCACAGGGACAGACCCTCACCAGCTCTGACTCCCCTACCCCAGGCTCTTGCTCTTCAGGTGGCCTTGGCCTGGGGTGGGAGGAAGGAGGATGGGATGGACAAGCCTGCCACTTCCGGGCACTTCTACTGAACCGAACTTTATTATTATCATTGTTATTAGCATTTGTGTGTAGCGCATGTGTGCGTACAGGTTCATATGTGTGCACGTGTGTGTGTGTGCAGTGCACATGTGTGCTGCACATGTAGAAGCCAGAGGTTGACATTAGGCGCCTTCTTCAGTCAGTGCTCACCATACTTCCTGTGACAAGGTCTCACTGAGCCTGGAGCTCACTGACTCAACTAGACTAGTTAGCCAGAAAGCCCCAGGGATCCTGTTCCCACCTCCCCAGTGCTGAGATTGTGGGAGTGTACCACCGTGCCCACTTTCTTACCTGGACGTTAGAAAGCCAAACTCACGACCTCACACTTGTGCAGCAAGCACTGCGCCAACCAACAGAGCCATCTTTCCAGCCGGAGAGCTTGTCTTTCTTTTTTATCTTCCTTCCTTCCTTTCTTCCCTCCCTCCCTCCCTCCCTCCCTCCTTCTCTTTCTTTTTTTTTAAAATAATTTTTTGAATTTATTTTGTTGTTGTTATTTATTTATTTATTTATTTGAGAGCGACAGAGAGAGAAAGAAGCAGATAGATAGAGAGAGAGAATGGGCGCGCCAGGGCCTCCAGCCACTGCAAATGAACTCCAGATGCGTGCGTCCCCTTGCGCATCTGGCTAACGTGGGTCCTGGGGAGTCGAGCCTCGAACCGGGGTCCTTAGGCTTCACAGGCAAGCGCTTAACCGCTAAGCCATCTCCCCAGCCCTCCTCCTTCTCTTTCTTTCTGTTTGTTTTTTTGAGGTAGGGTCTTGCTCTAGCCCAGGCTGACCTGGAATTCACTGTGTAGTCTCAGGGTGGCCTCGAACTCATGGCGATCCTCCTACTTCTGCCTCCTGAGTGTTGAGATTAAAGGTGTGTGCCACCACATCCTGCAAGACATGTCTTTCTAATAATAATTAAAAAAATCTCTTCTTTTTGAGTTTCTTTTTTTTCCTTAAATGAATTTATTTTTATTTGTATATTTGAGAGAGAGGCAGGCAGAGAGAGGGAGAGAGAGAAAACAAGTACATCAGGGCCTCCAGCCACTGCAAACCAACTCCAGACACATACACCACCTTTGTATCTGGCTTAGTAGGTTTAGGGGAATTGAACGTGGGTCCTTAGGCTTCTCAGGCAAGGGCCTTAACTACTAAGCCACCTCTCCAGCCATTTTAAGTTTCTTTTTTAAAAAATAGTAAAGCCTGTAGTGGTGGTGTATGCCTTTAATCCCAGCACTCAGGAGGCTGAGGTAGGAGGATCACCATGAATTCGAGGCCACTCTGAGACTACGTAGTGAATTCCAGGTTAGCCTGGGCTAGAGTGAGATCCTACCTTGAAAAAAAAAAAAAAAGTATTTCCTTGCAAAGTCTGCGGGCCTGTGCTCAAGTCCCAAGCTATACCCAAAAAGTGGCCCAAGTGGCATTTGTTTGCAGCTGCAAGAGGCCCCTGGCACCATTACACATGTACATGTGTGTGCAAGTGTACGTGTGCACACACACATGCACGCACATGTTCCTGCATAAATAAGAAAAAACGTTTAAAAGACAAGTAAATAGGGCTGTACAGATGCTTAGTGGTTAAGGCGCTTGCCTGCAAAGCCAAAGGACTTAGATTCAATTCCCCAGGACCCATGTAAGATAGATGCACAAGGTGGCAGATGTGTCTGGAGTTCATTTGCAGCGACTAAAGGTCCTGCGCAACCATTCTCTACCTCTCTCTCTCTCAAATAACTAACTAAATAAATAAAAATGTTTTTAAAAAATTAAAGAAATGAAGCCAGATGTGGTGGCGCATACCTTTAATCCCAGCACTTGGGAGGCAGAGGTAGGAGGATCACTATGAGTTTGAGGCCACCCTGAGACTACATCATGAATTCCAGGTCAGCCTGGGCTAGAGTGAGACCCTACCTGAATAAACCAAACCAAAACAAAACAAAACAAAAATTAAAGAAATGAATCTCAAAAAAAAAAAAAAAAAATAGGCTGCTCCTCATGGTGGTGCACGCCTTTAATCCCAGCATTTGGGAGGCAGAGATAGGAGGATTACTATGAGTTCAAGGCCACCCTGAGACTACATAGTGAATTCCAGGTCAGCCTGGGCTAGAGACCCTATCTCCAAAAAAAAAAAAAAAAAAAAAGAGTAAATAGAGCTGTGAAAAAAAAAGAGTAAATAGAGTTGGAGAGATGGGTAACTGCTTGCAAAGCCTGATGGTCCAGGTTCAAATCCCCAATACCCATGTAAAGCCAGATGCACAAAGTGGCACATACATCTGTAGTTTGTTTGCAGTGGCAGGAGGCCCTGACGCACCCATTTTCCCACCTTTTTCTTTCTGCTTACAAATAAATAAATAAATTTTAAAGACAACAAATAAATAAATAATTTAAAAGATATTCTTTAAAAAAAAAAAAAAGAAAAGCTGAACATTGTGGCACACGCTTTTAATCCCAGCACACAGGAGACAGAGGTAGGGGGATCACTGTGAGTTCCAGGTCAGCCTGGGCTAGAGTGAGACCCTACCTTCAAAATACCAAAAAAAGAAAGAAATTAATTGTTGTTTTATCAAAGTCCCTTGTCTTTCCTCCCCAGTCCCAGGCTTGTCCTTCTTCCCCATTCTTACACATTTGGAGTAAATCCTGGGTAGCCAGTAATTTTGCTGATTTTTTAAAAAACTTTTTTTGTTTATTTTTATTTATTTATTTGAGAGGAACAGATAGACAGTGAGAGAAAGAGGCAGAGAAAGAGAGAGAGAGAGAATTGAGCGCACCAGAGCCTCTAGCCACTGCAAACAAACTCCAGATGCATGCGCCACCTTGTGCATCTGGCTTACGTGGGTACTGGGGAGTCGAGCCTCGAACAGGGGTCCTTAGGCTTCACAGGCAAGTGCTTAACCACTAAGCCATCTCTCCAGACCCTTCTTTTTTTTTTTTTTTTTTTGAGACAGAATCTCACCATGTACTCCAGGCTGGCATAGAATTTACCATATAGCCTAGGCAAGTGTCAAACTCACCACCTCAGCTTCTGGAGTGCTGGGCATACAGGTGTGTGCCACCATGCCTTGCTATTGTGTGATTATCTTTTAACCTTAGTACACTGAATACAACATAAAATTCACCACTTTGGGGCCAGAGAGATGGCTTGCACTTGCCTGCGAAGCCTAAGGACCCAGGTTCGATTCCCCAGTACCCAAATAAAGCCAGATGCACAAGGTGGCGCATGCATCTGGAGTTTGTTTGCAGTGGCTAGAGACCCTGGTGTGCCTGTTCTCTCTCATAAATAAATATAAATTCACCATTTTGACTATTCGTAAACACGCAGGCCCGTGGCGTTCGGTCCACTCGTGCTGTTGTGCACCCCTCACCACCATCTTTCTTCAGATTTTTTTTTTTTTCTTCATCAGGTGTGATAGCACAGACACGTAATCCCACTACTCAGGTGGCAGTGGCTGGAGGACCATATGCTCCAGGCTAGTCAGGAGTACAAAGTTATAGGCCAGTGTGAGCTACCTAGTGAAGCCCTGTCTCAAATGAAGCAACAAAACTTTTCTTGCCTCTTCTGAAACTGCAATTCCATCTCCACGCAACAGCAACTCCCTATTCCCTTTCCTCTCCCTGCTGCCCCTGGCAACCACCACTCCACTTGCTGCTGAATGAACCTGACTCCTCTAGGTACCTTATGTAAGTGGCATCGTACAGAATTTATCCTTTTGTAACTGGCTTGTTTCACTGAGGTTCATGCATGTCGTGGCATGCGTTAAGTAAGAGCTTTCTTCCGTTTAAAGGCTGGCCCATAATTTCATATTTCCCCCCATACATTTAAGTAGTCATAAGACAGGAGTGTTTTCAGTACCTGTACAATTTATGCATCAACCACAATACCATGGATACCATTTTATGCCTTCCTCGCCCAGTATGTTTTTCACAATGAGTCCCTCTTGTTTTTCACAATGGGTCCCTATTGATTTATGACTGTGGTTTGCTCATTTTAATTTCGGTTTATCATTCTATCATGTGAATGAGCCACAATGTAGTTGTTGCTGGCTCCCCTGCTGACCGGGGTTGAGGTGGCGTCCAGGTTTTGCGGCTGTGAGTAGGGCTGCAATGACTGCTTGGGACTTCTAGCTGAACCCATCCTTAGCATGTGTACCTAGAAGCAGAAAGCCACGTCGCAGGGTGGACGAACACTGAACTTGACTGGTACTGCCAAGCTGCTCTCTATGGCAGATGAGCCCCTCATCCTTCCGCCCCAGTCACTTGGACAAGACGTCCAGTCTGACCGCGTCCTTGCCTTACTACCCTTTACACCCAATCAGTTTTCTTTTTGCAGCGCTGAAAATGGAACCCAGGGCTTTGTGCAGGCAGGCAAGCGCTCCACCCACCGCTGAGCTACGTCCTCAGCGTCAGCTTTTATTTTTGCGGATCTGAAGGATATGATGAGGTATCTCACTTGAATGTGTCTTCCCTGTGTACAGGTCAAGCATTTTGCTGTGTTTATTGCCCATACCGGTTTCCTCCAGATAAAGCACATTGGTCCATAGCCTCTGCTATCCTACAGTCACTTTTTTTTTTTATTTAAACCATGCCCGGTTTAAATACTTTTTAAAATATATTTACAATGAGAGAGAAAGAGAGAGAGAGAGAAAGAGAGAGAGAGAGAGAGGGAGAATGGGTGCACCAGGGTCTCCAGCTCTGTGAATGAACTCCAAACACATGTGTCACTTTGTCCATCTGACTTTACATGGGCACTGGGAGTCGAACTAGGGTTGTTGGGCTTTGTACACAAGCACCTTAACCACTGACCCATCTCTCCAGCCCCAAAAGTTTTTTTTTTTAATTATTTTGTTCATTTTTATTCCTTTATTTGAGAGTGACACAGAGAGAAAGAGGCAGAGAGAGAGAGAGAGAGAGAGAGAATGGGCGTGCCAGGGCTTCCAGCCACTGCAAACGAACTCCAGACGTGTGCGCCCCCTTGTGCATCTGGCTAACGTGGGTCCTGGGAGGTCAAGCCTCGAACCGGGTCCTTAGGCTTCACAGGCAAGTGCTTAACCACTAAGCCATCTCTCCAGCCCAAGCCCCAAAAGTTCTGTTGTTTTTAAATTCTCTATAGGGCCAGGTATAGTATGCCACTATCATCCCAGAACTTGGGAGGCTGAGGTAGGAAGATCACTATGAGACTACATAGTTAATTCCAGGTCAGCCTGGGCTAGAGCAAGACCCTATTTCAAAAGACCATGAAAATTTTTTTGACTTTTTTTCTTGTGTGTGCATGTGTGTGTGTGATGTGGTCCCCATATGCTCTTCTTTCCAACTAGTCCCTCTTTATCTTTTTAAAAATATTTTATTTTTATTTATTTACTAGAGACAGAAAGAGGGAGAGAGAGAGAATAGGCACACCAGGGCTTTTAGCCACTGCAAACAAACTCTAGATACATGTGCCACCATGTGCATCTGGCTTACGTGGGACCTGGAGAATCGAACCTGGGTCCTTAGGCTTCGCAGCCATGCGCCTTAATCACTAAGCCATCTCTCCAGCCCCCTCCCCTTCTACCTTGATGTCGTCATTTTTTCACTCCTATTATGCGTGTCCTTGGATAGGTAGTGTTAGCCACTGTGAGGTCATGAATAGCATGGCCACTTTGTGTCTGGAAGACAGTATTGCAAAGCACTCCTCCCCTTCTTTTGGCTCTTACATTCTTTCTGCCACCTCGTCCACAATGGTCCTGAGCCTTGGAGGGTGTGGTAGAGATGTCTCAATTAGTGCTAAACACAGCACTGTCATTCTTCTTAGCACTTTGGTGAGTTTTATCTCTCCAGTGGTCACTGCCATCTGAAAAAAAGAAGATTTTCTAATCAAAAGTGAGATAGCATTAATACATGGGCACAAAAATAAGTATTTAGAGCCGGGCGTGGTGGCGCACGCCTTTAATCCCAGCACTCGGGAGGCAGAGGTAGGAGGATCACCGAGAGTTCGAGGCCACCCTGAGACTACATAGTGAATTCCAGGTCAGCCTGAACCAAAGTGAGACCCTACCTCGAAAAACTAAAAAAAAAAAAAAAAAAAGTATTTAGAAGGCAGTTTGGTGGGCATAATATATTCATTTAGCCACACAATGGTAATACTTCTCCCCACTAGGCCTACCTATAGTCACTTAAAAGTAATGTTTATTTGCAAGGAGAGAGAGAAAAAGAGAGAGAAAGAGAATGGGTGCACCAGCTGCGGCAAATGAACTCCAGATGCATGCACCACATTGTGCATCTGGCTTTACATGGTATGGGGAATCCTACCCTGGCGGTCAGGGGTGCAGGCAAGCGTCTTAGCTGCTGAGCCATCTCTCCAGCCCCGTGGCTTGCTTCTTAAGCTGGCTCCCGCATGGTCCCAAGATCGCTGCCTCAGCTCTGGTGTTCTGTGCAAGCAGCCATGTTCAGAGGCCCAGAAGCAGAGAAAACAGATACTTTCTTCTCAGAGTCCTTTTCCCAGAGGCCCCATGGTAATCTATTCCTACTTAGTGATCAGAATCTCTTGACGCTGCACACGCACAACAGAAGCTTGTGCCACCTTTTCTGTCTGGCTTTAGGTGGGTGCTGAGGAGCTGACCCCAGGCCTGCAAGCCTTTAACCACCAGACCATCTCCTCAGCCAAGTGATCAGAATTTCATACATGCCCATGCCTATACCGATCACTGACCAAAGAAACGAAATGATTGGTGTATTTCAACCAATCACAGCCTACTGATGGGGTTAGGGGAAAACCCATCCTCACTCAAAGCCCAAAGCCCTGAATCAGCTCAGCTTTCTACGATTGAGAAAGAGAGGGGATGCCATTTAGGATGGCACTCAAAAGGTCCTTTGTTTTCAATGCTGGGGATTGATCCCAGGGCCTTGCACATGCCAGGCAAGGCACTTACCACTCACTCCAGCCCAGGTTTTTGAGACAGGGTCTCACTGTGTAGCCAAAGCTGGCCTGGAATTCTTTTTTTAGATTTTTTACATTTTATTTTTACTAGCTGAGGGGCGGGGGGCACACACCTCTAATCCCATCACTCGGGAGGCAGAGGTAGGAGGATCGCTATGAGTTTGAGGCTGCCCTGAGACTACATAGTAAATTCCAGGTCATCCTGGACTAGCGTGAAACCCTACCTTGAAAAAAACAACAAAAAAATTATTTTTACTTATTTATTGAGAGAGAGAGACAGAATGGGTGTGCCAGGGCCTCCAGCCACTGCAAATGAACTCCAAACTCCAGATACATACACCACCATGTGCATCTGGCTTATGTGGGTACTGGTAAATCAAACCTGGGTCCTTAGGCTTTGCAAGCAGGTGCCTTAACCGCAAAGCCATCTCTCTAGTCCCTGGCCTGGACTTCTTGATCCTCCTGCCTTAGCCTTGGAGGGCTGATTTCCTGGAGGTCTGCATGTATTCTAAATCCTAGCCCTGTATCTGTTTCATGTGCTTCCCAGCAATGCCTCCCCCACCCAGGCTTTTACTTGCCTTTTAACTTTGTTCATACCGTCATTTTCTTAGCAGAAGACTTTTTTTTTTGGGGGGGGGGTTAATGTCATAAAATCAGTCCATCTTTTTGGAGTTGCGTCTTATGTGTAAGAAACCCTTACCTACATTTAGATCTCTTACATTTCATCTTAACTATTTTAAAGTTTTGTTTTTCACGTTTAGATCTTGGACACATATGGCATTAATACATATGGGTGTTGTAAAGAGGTTTCATATGAAAAGCCAATTGTCCCAACGCATTTTTTTATTGAATGGTCTGTGCTCTCTGGCTGAGTAGCAATGCCACCCCCATCATAAATCAAATCCCCGCACAGGCTTGGCTCTGTCTCTGCGCACTCTGTTCTATTGATCCCTTTGTCCAGCCCAGCACCAAAACCACATTGTTTTAATTACTATCACTTTCAAAAAAAAAAAAAATAGCCGGGAGTGGTGGCGCACGCCTTTAATCCCAGCACTCAGAGGCAGAGGTAGGAGGATCGCCGTGAGTTCGAGGCCACCCTGAGACTCCATAGTGAATTCCAGGTCAGCCTAGGGTAGAGTGAGACCCTACCTCGAAAAACAAAACAAAACAAAAAAAAAGTCTTGGCATCTCTTAGGGGCAGGTCCTCTTCAGAATGGTCTACCTTTTTCTTGGTCCTATTTTCTTCCATATGAATTTTAGAATCAGTTTGCTTAGCTCTGTGAACCATCCTGTTGAGAAATTTATTGGACATGCATGGAATTGGTGGATTAATGTGGACAGAATTTTCTTTGAGAATGACATTGAGGCTACTGATCCTTAAGGCCCCTTCTCTGCATCACCTACTTATTCCTTTTATAGACTACTTGTTACATCTTATCTGAATTTAATTATTTGCAAGCAGAGAGAAACAGAAAGAGAGACAGAGAAAATGGGCATGCCAGGTCCTTCAGCTGCTGCAAACAAACTCCACCTTGTGCATCTAACTTTACATGAGTACTAGAGAATCAAACCCAGTTTATAAAACTTTGCAGTCAAACACCCTGACTTGCTGAGCCATCTCTCCAGCCCTGAAATTTTACTATTCATAATTACATTGTGAATTTAAAATTTTTTAATATTTAAAAATATATTTAAAATATTATATATATTTTGTGTTTTCAAAGTCGGGGCTCACTCTATCCAGGCTGACCTTCTGAAACTCACTCTAGTCCCAGGCTGGCCTTGAACTCATGGTGATCC
Source organism: Dipus sagitta (assembly GCA_036346955.1). NCBI lineage: Eukaryota > Metazoa > Chordata > Mammalia > Rodentia > Dipodidae > Dipus > Dipus sagitta. The sequence continues at coordinate 1,680,685 of CM070778.1, read as the reverse complement.
TCCTACCTCTGCCTCCCTAGTGCTGGGAGACATATATATATATATATATATATATATATGTATATATATATATTTTTTTTTTTGAGGTAGGGTCTCACTCTAGCCCAGGCTGACCTGGAATTCATTATGTAATCTCAGGGTGGCCTCAAACTCACGGTGATCCACCTAGTTCTGCCTTCCAAGTGTTGGGATTAAAGGCGTGTGTCACCACGCCCGGCTTACTGGGATATTTTTGTTTGTTTGTTTGCTTATTTTTATTTGAGAAGCGACAGAAAGAGAGAGAATGGGCACGCCAGGGCCTCCAGCCACTGCAAACTAACTCCAGACACGTGTGGCCCCTTGTGCATCTGGCTAAGGTGGGTCCTGGGGAATTGAGCCCTGAACCAGGGTTCTTAGGCTTCATAGGCAAGCGCTTAACCGCTAAGCCATCTCTCCAGCCCAGTTGCTGGGCTGATCCAGTTGCTGGGATATTTTTGAGATAGAGTCTCACTCTAGCCAAGGCTGACCTGGAATTCTCTGTGTATTCTCAGGGTGTCCTGGAACTCATATTAATCCTCCCACCTCAGCCTCAATAGTGCTTATATTTTTAAAAATATTTTTGAAATCTATTTATTTGCTAGCAGAGAGCAATAGAAGAGAGACAGACAGAATGGACACACCAGAGCCTCCAACCACTGCAAACAAACTCCAGATGCATGCACCACTGCTCCAGATGCATGGGCCACTGTGCATCTTGCTTTATGTGGGAACTGGGGAAATTGAACTCAGGTCCTTAGGCTTTGCAGGCAAGTGCCTTTTCTGCTGAGCCATCTCTCCAGCCCTAAATGGTTTTTGGTTTTTCGAGGTAGGGTCTCACTCTAGCCTAGGCTGACCTGGAATTCACTATGTAGTCTGTAGTGTCAGGGTGGCCTCAAACTCACAGTAATCCTCCTACCTCTGCCTCCTGAGTGCTGGGATTAAAGGTGTGCGCCACCACGCCCTGCTGGATGCTGATCTTTTTAAGGGACCTGGCTGAGGTCCCTTAATAATACTAATATGCCTGAAGGAGCTCTTGGTTTTTCTATATAAATAATCCATCTACAAAGCTATCAGAGATCCTTGTCTCTTTCATGTTCCTAATCCCTTTATCAGTGAGTGGTGGCTTCTAAAGCTGGCCTCTCCCAGGCCCCAGCCCAGCTGATGGGCTGACTCTGGCCAGCTATTGCTTTGCACTACCAGTTATAAATAAGTAAAAGACCCCTTATTTTCTCCAGAGCTTTCCAGTTTACAAAGCGCTTTCCCCTCCATTAGCTCACTGATCTTTCCTAACCCCACTTTAGAGAGTGTCTCCGTGGGAATGGCTTGTGACACCTTGGACAAGTCCCTCTCCCTTGTATTTCTCTTGTAAGCCAAAAAAAAGTTTGGTCAAGAATAGTCTGGCATGGAACTCAGGTGTGATCTCCGGGCGCTCTTCTCTTGGGAGAACTGAAGTCCATTCAGAAAAACGGGGAGCGGAAGGAGAGAGAATCTGGGTAAGTCCTAGGTCTTCAGGCTGGCGTCCCCAAAATGTCTGCGGGGTTGGAGGATGTGGAAATGTCCTTGGAAGCTAGAGGTTGACAGATGATGGGTGGGTGGGGGAGGGCGGGGAGGAGATCATTATGCCCAACCCCCTGCCTCCGGCCGGGTCCTCTTCCCCGTAAGGAAAGCACATCCTCTGGATAGGAGAGCGGATGACATGAAGCTCGCGGCCTTGGGTGCCCTCCTGCGTCGCCCCTATACCCTCCACGCTCAGCACGCATGCTCCTCGGGTGTGCACGCTCAGCCACCGACTGGGCGTGCGCCGCCCTCGCGCCTTAGCGCTCCCCACCCCCTGTTCCGTCCCAACACTGCGCAGGCGCAGGCAGGCCTGGAGCCAGCGAAGGCGCCCTCTCGCGGCGGACTAGTCGAGTGGCACCTTTTGTTGTAGCGCCGGGGGGGGGGCGGAGAAGTGGATGGGGGAGAACGATGTGGGTGGAGTCTGAGAGGCAGATGAGAGAATCAGATCCCAGTGCATTTTTCTTTGTCCCTCACGACAAGGTATTATTCCTCGTTTCAAATGCAGGTGAAGAAAATATGGCCCTCAGAGAGCGAGAGTCATAGGCAGACTGGCTCGCGGGCTGGAGTGACATGAGACACAGTTGGGCAGATAATACTTGCAACCCTTTGCGTCCGTACATTCAGCAAACATTTCCTGGAATGAACAGAGCTAGAGGAGGTCGCTGAGGTGATGGAGCTTGATGGCAAAGAAGGGAGAACAGAGATCCAGCTAGCCAAGGGCAGAGATTGATGGCAAGGGTGAATTCGGGCCGGTGCGCTTGCTGAGCTTGCAGGGGACAAGGCTGAGAGAGGCAGAGACACAGAGACTGACCTTCTGTCCCCTGGCCACATGCTCCAACTGGTGAGGTCTAATAAGCAGCTAAAGAGGAGACTATGTGAGCCCCAGGAGGGACGCTAGTTGCAATGGATTGAAGCAATCAAATGTGTCTAAACCATAAAGTAATTATTATACTACTAGTAAAAACAAAGGTGCTGACTGATCAGTGTGGATGGTGGTGGGGGAGATCGACCCGCTACTTTGAAAGTGGTAAATACAGGGAAAGAATCATCAAGCATTTGCATCTTCAATCCTAGATGAACCCGGCCACTCGGTAACCAGATCATGAACAGAGGGCAGTTTCTGTGTCTAAGGGATATTCCAGCTGATAAAGAACAGTGGCGTCCATGGGCCGGAGAGATGGCTCAGCGGTCAAAGTGCTTGCCTGCAAAGCCTAACCACCCTGGTTTGATTGCCCAGTACCCACGTAAAGTCAGATGTGCAAAGTGGCACATGTAGCTGACGTTACTTTGCTCCAGCTGGAGGCCCTGGCATACCCATTCTCTCTCTCCTTGAAAATAAATAAATAGGGCTGGGGAAATGGCATAGCGGTTAAGGTGTTTGCCTGCAAAGCCAAAGGATCCCGGTTTGATTCCCTAGGACCCACATAAGCCAGATGCACATGCGAATGCATCTGGAGTTCGTTTGCAGCAGCTGGAGGCCCTGGCAAGCCCAATCTCTCTCTCTCTCTCTCTTTCTCTCTCTCTCCCAGCCTCTTTCTATCAGATAAATAAAAAAATAAAAAAATAAAATAAATAAATAATAAATAAATAATGTATATGCATATTTTTTGGTTTTGTGAGGTAGGGTCTCACTCTAGTCCAGGCTGACCTGTTCACTATGTAGTCTCAGGGTGGCCTTGAACTCACGGTGATACTCCTACCTCTGCTTTTGAGTGCTGAGACTAAAGGCGTGTGCCACTATGTGTGTGGATGTTCCTGAGACAGCTAAAAATAGATTTACCATATGACCCAGGTATAGCACTCCTAGGCATATATCCTAAGGACTCCTCTCACTACCTTAGAGATGCTTGCTCAATCATGTTTATTGCCACTCTATTCACACCTAGATGTCCCTCAACTGATGAGTGGATAATGAAGATGTGGCACATTTATACAATGAAATTCTACTCAGCAGTAAAGAAAAATGAAATTATGAAATCTTCAGGAAAATGGAAGGATCTGAAAAGCATTATACTTAGTGAGGTAACCCAGGCCCAGAAAGCCAAACATCGCATGTTTTCTCTCATATGTGGATCCTAGCTACAAATGATTGGATGTCTATGTGAGTAGGAATAAAACTCAATAGTAGGGGCTAGTAAGCTAGAAAAGAGATATAAAGGGAATAGAAGGGGAGGAAGGGGTATTGCAGTTAGGTTTGCATTGCTGGCAGAAATCACCTGACCAAGAGCAGTTTGTAGAAAAAAGGGGTTTATTTTGGCTTACAGATTCAAAGGGAAGCTTCATCATGGCAGGGGGAAATGATGACATGAGCAGAGGGTGGACCTTACCTCCTGGCCAACATAAGGTGGACAAGAGCTACAGGAGAGTGTGCCAAACACTGGCAAGGGGAAGCTGGCTAGAACACCGATAAGACCGCCCCCAACAATACACTGCCTCCAGGAGGTGTTAATTCCCAAATCTCCATCATCTGGGGACCTAGCATTCAGAACACCTAAGTTTATGGAGGACACTTGAATCAGATCACCACAAGGGAGGACTTAATAGAATGGTATTGTAGATATGTAAGTAGAAGAACAGATTAATGGGGGTGTAAAGGCCTAAATGAGGTCAGGGGAAGAGACTGAGTAAAGGAAAGGCGGAGGGAGGGCTAATCAAAATCTAAGAGGATATAAGTAAGTCATATGGAAATCTGCTTTTTTGGACAATGGAACACCCAGAAGTCATAAATTGTTACTAGAAAACTTTCAGTGCCAGGAATTGGATACCTTCCAGTGAATTGTTGGCCTGGGAGGTCCCTGATGCCCCCCAAACAGTACAGGCCATTGCCAAGGCTCTTGGTTTCCTACCAGGAATAGATGGTAAGACCCTATTGCTGAAGACTCCACATACTTGGGCTGCAAGGTCACTGAGAAATCCTGCTGGAGATAAGCTGAAAACCTCCTCCATGTAGGTCAGCTGGCAAAAGCTATGCTGCATGCAGTTGCATGGGAGAGGGAGAAATCAACAGTGGACACAGCAAGCCTTAAATTTGGCCAGCCAGGCCAAATGAGCCAACAGGTGCAACAGTGGCATGTCTGTTATGGGAGAAACCAACTACTCTCTAATTGGACTGGCTGCCTGCTCCATGGAAGGGAATACATCCCTGATATTGAAATCCTACAACAGGATAGTCATGAGCCCTAGGGGTGTAACATCTGCTGGTGTCTGGCTAAATGTTTATACTATGTTCACCAAACTGTCCAGTAAGCATTTCTCTTAATGTTCGTACCCATATATTAATGCAACTCTCACTTTTGGTTACAGAAGCTTATCTTTTCACATGATGGTGACCTCAGGATGACTCAGAAGGCACCATAGTGCTGAGAAGAAGTGACAGAGGAGTGCTCAGCACTGAAATATCTCTATCACACCTTCCAAGGCTCAGTGTCCATTGCAGAAGAGGTGGCAGAAAGAATGTAAGAGCCAAAGGAAGGGTAGGACTCATTACAATGTGCCCCCCCCCCAGACACAAAATGGCCTGGATATCCATGCCTCACAGTGCCGGACACTACCTACACAAGACCATCATAATGGGAGGAAAAGATGATGACAAGAAAATAAAATAGAGACTGATTGAGAGGGGGAAGGAGTATGATGGAGAGAATTGCAAAGGGGAAGGTGGGGGAAGTGAGAGAATTATCATGGGTTATTGTCTACAATTATGGAAGTTGTCAAGAAAAACATAAATTAAAAAAATATTATTTTTTAAAAAAAGAAAGTGGTAAAATTTGAGTGTCGCCATATTTGAGTACCACTGAATACCTCTAGATGGAAGAATCCACCACCACCTATAAAGTTGTTGTGCTGGGACTGCCAACATGCATCACCATGCCAGGTTTATTTATTACTTATTTTTATTTGAAAAAGAGGCAGATGGGGGGGGGGGGATGGACACACCATGGCCTCTAGCCACTGCAATCAAACTCCAGACATATGAGCCACCTAGTGCATCTGGTTTATGTGGGTCCTGGGGAATTGATCCTGGGTCCTTTGGCTTTGCAGGCAAGTGCCTTAACCTCTAAGCCACCTCTCCAGCTCCTTTTAAAATTTGTATTTATTTATCTGAGAGAGAGAGACGGAGAAAGAGGCAGAGAGTGAGAGCAAGAGAGTAGACCATACCAGGTTTATGCCTTGCTGGGGATCCAACCCAGGCTTCATGCATACTAGCCAAGCATTCTATCAGCTGAGCTACATTCCAAGCCCCTAGAAAGTGGTCCTGCAGAGAAAACCCAACCCAAATATGCCCAGTTCTTCAGTACTGCTATTTGCAGTAGATAGCGGTGTACAGAGAATCCCTTTATGAAGAGCGCGGAGACCAGCGAAATACGCTTAAGTTTACCAGAGATGCTGTCAGCAAAACGGGAGAGAGAGCTGATGGCCTACCATGAGATGGATTCACATCTACCTCATCTGCCCAGGCCCAGAAATCACTACAGAGGAACCAGAGACACAAATACTGTTCTCATGGCTAGCCTGGAAACCAGTTCCAGGGAAATGGTAACAGACCTTGTGGTCACTGAAACCTCATCAAAACAGAGATCCAGCCAGGCATGGTGGTGCACGCCTTTAATCCCAGCACTCGGGAGGCAGAGGTAGGAAGGAGGATCACCAAGAGTTCAAGGCCATCGTGAGACTGTATAGTGAATTCCAGGTGAGCCTGGGCTAGGGTGAGACCCTACCTCAAAACAAAACAAAACAAAACAAAACAACAACAACAACAAAAAGAATTATTATCTTGCTATCCAAGGCTCAGGGATCAGAAAGATTGTAAGAGCCTCAAGGTGGGTAGAAATAGCCTGAGACACTGTATCCCCCACACTAGAGACTGATTGAGGCCTCTTGGTCCCCACAATGAATACCAATAACCCCATCTAGGAAAACCCTCAGCAAGCCGGGCGTGGTGGCGCACGCCTTTAATCCCAGCACTCGGGAGGCAGAGGCAGGAGGATCGCCGTGAGTTCGAGGCCACCCTGAGACTCCATAGTGAATTCCAGGTCAGCCTGGGCAAGAGTGAGACCCTACCTTGGAAAAAAAAAAAAAAAGAAAACCCTCAGCAGAATTGGGGCAGGGGTGAGGGGATCTAAGAGTGCACTCTTTTTATTTAAAAAAATAATCAATCAATAATATTTTTAAAAAACTCATGGGGATGCCGGGCTTGGTGGCGCACGCCTTTAATCCCAGCACTCTGGAGGCAGAGGTAGGAGCATCACCATGAGTTTGAGGCCTCCCTGAGACTACATAGTCAATTCCAGGTCAGCCAGGGCTAGAGTGAGACCCTACCTCGAAAAAAAAAATGTCATGGGGCTGGAGAGATGGCTTAGCGGTTAAGGCGCTTCCCTGTGAAGCCTAAGGACCTAAGCTCGATTCCTCAGTACCCACGTAAGCCAGATGCACAAGGTGGCACATGGAGTTTGTTTGCAGTGGCTGGAGGCCCTTGTGTGCCCATTGTCTTTATCTGCCTCTCCCTCTTCCGCCTCAAATAAATAACATAAAAAATATCTTAAGAAAGACTCATTATCTTTTTTTTTTTTTTTAGAGGTAGGGTTTCACTCTAGCCCAGGCTGACCTGGAATTCACTATGGAGTTTCAGGTTGGCCTTGAACTCACGGTGATCCTCCAACCTCTGCCTCTCAAGTGCTGAGATTATAGGCATGTGTCACCACGCCCGGCAAGACTCATTATCTTTTAATGCTACACAGTAACAGGTAAAATTCACTGAGAGGGTAATTGGAAGGAGGATAGATGAAATGAGATGCCAATAGTTGATAATTCTTGAAGCTGGGTGATGGATTAATTGTGGCTCATTTTATTATTCTTTAAAATATATAAAATGTATAAAAAGTTAAGGGACTCTGGGGCTGGAGAGATGGCTTAGTGGTTAAGCGCTTGCCTGTGAAGCCTAAGGACCCCAGTTCGAGGCTCGATTCCCCAGGACCCACCTTAGCCAGATGCGCAAGGGGGCATCTGCAGTGGCTAGAGGCCCCAGCATGCCCATTCCCTCTCTCTCTCTCTGCCTCTTTCTCTCTCTGTCTGTCGCTATCAAATAAATAAAATAACAACAACAACAACAAAAAAGTTAAGGGACTCTGTGACCCCCTTTCCCAGCCTTTAGTCCCCAATAGACTGAAAGTGAAAGTGTGTTATCACAGCAACCCTCAGGTGCGACAGTCCCTTGGTGGCTTTCGGGGACTCCTGAAACAGTCCCTGGCTCTCCTGAATAGGGGTTGTGCTGGAGTGGGTCATAAAGAAAGTGGCCTGTAGTTTTTCCATGGAAGGAGGCTGGCCTCTGTGGATCTGGTTTCCAAGCGGCCTGGGTGACATTGGGCACAGGCACTCTGCCTCAAGACAGCTGAGAGTGTGAATGAGTGACTCCGACAATAGCAGGGGAGGCAACGCGGGAGGTAGGGTGTCACACAGGAGGCTCAGACGCTGGGCGGGGACAGCTGCTGGCTCTGTACTCTCCGTGCTCCTAGAGTCCTCCACTCTCATTCTGCCTCCAAACCTTACTTCCTCTCTCCAGCTCTGAGAAGGCAGAGAGATGGCAAGGTGACCCGGGAACAAACGCCTGCCTGAGAGCCCGGGGGGATGCTGACTATAGCATCTTGTGATTCTCCAGCGATAGGTAGGGAAAGGGAAGGGACAAGGACTAAGCAACTGGCCCACGAGTCACCCCAGTTTGCGGGCTTGGCCCAGGGCAGATCCAGATGTCTTTACCTGGACATTTGTGGCTGGGGCGAGGTAAGTGGCACTCTTCCATTGAGGCCCGTGGTCACTCACAGACAGCAAGGGTTGCAGAAGGCTGGGGTGCTGGGAGAGGAGACCCTGTCATCTTGAAGCATGTGGGGAGAGCACCATGCTGCCTACTCTGGTGGGGGCCCCTGGGGGAGAGGAGTTCCAGCACCTTCACACCTGGCAGGTGCGGGGAGAAGAAGGCAGCGATGTCCACTGTCAAGTACGCCAATTGTTGCCACTGAGGGAGGCAGAGATAAGGAGGATGGCTGTGAGTTCAAGGCCAGCCTGGGACTACAGAGTGAATTCCAAGTCAGCCTGGGCTATAGCGAGACCCTACTTTGAAAAACAGAAAACAAACAACAACAAAATAAGGGCTGGGGAGATGGCTTAGTGAGCTAAAGGCACTTGCGTGAAAAGCCTACCAGCCTGGGTTTGATTCCTCAGGACCCATGTACAGCCATGTAAAGCCAGAGGCCCTGGTGCACCCATTCTCTCTCTCCCTGGCCCAGTTCTTTCGAATAAATTAATAATAAATAAATTAAATAATTTAAAAAGATAAAGAGGAGCTGGAGAGATGGCTTAGCAGTTAAGGTGCTTGCTTGTGAAACCTAAGGACCCAGGTTTGATTCCCCAGTTCCCAAATAAGCCAGATGCACATGGTGTCACATGCATCTGGAGTTCGTTTGCAGTGACTAGAGGCCCTGGCGCGCCCATTCTCTCCATTCTCTCTCTCTCTTTCTCTCCCTCACTCTCTTTCTCTCAAGTAAATAAATAAAAACAAAAAATCTCACTGTGGCCTTGAGGAGAGAATGATTGAAGACACTGTGTGAGGAGGGTGTCCCCCCCCAATCAGCGCCCATTCTAGGAATGGAAGGGCAGGGCACTGCTGGCTGAGGCTGGCTCCCAGCTGCTCTGGCCCGCCTCCTCCCTCCCTCCCTCCCTCCCTCCCTCTCACTCCTGTCTCTGTCACTCACAGGGCGGGCCAGGCTGGGCAGCCATGGCAGCAGCACCAACCTGGATCCCTCTCCTTGTGGGCAAGTTGGGGCCTTCTTCAGGGAGAGGCCGGGGATGAGGGATGGGATTTGGGGGTGATCAGGTGGAAGAATGGGGGTGGGGGAGATCTTCATGGGAGGGAGGCAGGGTGGGTGAAGCGAGGCCTGAAGGGTTTGGGGATTTTCATGACAAGGCCCACAAGGATCCAGGGTCTCGAAGCTGCGCACTGAGATGCAGGAGCCAGGAGTTGAGGATGGAGGTGTTCTGGGGCTGGGGTGGGCCTGAAAGCCCAGGCTTCGAGGGTTGTGGGCCCTTTAATGGGCTGGCTGGGACACTTCTGTCAGGGCAGGCTAAATTTGGCATGTAGAGGGAGGGTGGGGGGGGGCAGCCTGGGTAAGTCTCCTTTGCTGGGCTCCGTTGGCTTCCAGCACAGACCCCTTTCTCACATTCCTCCCTGTCTGTTAAGGAAGGCAGGTGGGAGCTTAGGTTCCAGAATGGTTACCCTTCCTCTAAGGGCTCCCCCCACCTCCAGCGTCCCCAGATATTTAGGATTCTTTTCCAAGTGCCTTGAACGCACACATATACCCCACGGACATCACACCTCTTTCGCAGGTAAACATCAGTCTCCACCTACTGCGATCCTAAGGAGACCTAAATGCTGGAGTAGAACGATTGATGAACCATTGATGAACCCTCCCATGAGTTCAAAGTCAATGGAAGCTTGGTGTGTGTGTGTGTGTGTGTGTGTGTGTGTGTGTGTAAAGGCCAGAGAACAACCTCAGTCCTCCAGGTACTCCTTACCTTTTGGGACAGGATAGCTCACTGACCTGGAACCTGCCTAATTAGTCCAGATTACCTGGCCAATGAGCCCCAGGGACTCACCTGTCCCCCCCCCCCCCGTAGCACTGGGATTATAAGCACATACACATGCCCCTATGCCCAGGTGGTATTTTTTGTTGTTGTTTTTGTGTTATGGCTTTTCAAGGTAGAGTCTCGTGCTAGCCCAGGCTGACCTAGAATTCACTATGCAGTCTTGGGCTAGCCTCAAACTCACAGCGATCCTCCTACCTCTGCCTCCTGAGTGCCACTAGGCCTAGCATTTTCTTTTATTTTAATTTTAATTTTTTTAATTTTTTTTTGTTATTTTTATTTATTTATTTGAGAGCGACAGACAGAGAGAGAAAGAGGCAGAAGATAGAGAGACGGAGAGAGAATAGGCGCGCCAGGGCCTCCAGCCACTGCAAACGAACTCCAGACGTGTGCGCCCCCTTGTGCATCTGGCTAACGTGGGTGCTGGGGAGTCGAGCCTGGAACCGGGGTCCTTAGGCTTCACAGGCAAGCGCTTAACCGCTAAGCCATGTCTCCAGCCCGCATTTTCTTTTTTTTAATGTGGTTTCTGGGGATCAAACTGAGCGAACTACACCTAAGTTGGCCTGGGTCCTCTACATATATCCACACATATGCTTGAGAGGCAAATACTGTAGCAACTGAGCTATCTTTCCGCCCTTTGTCACCTATCTATATGCAGCAGGTTAGGGTGTGGATCCAGCACAGGGGCCCGCATCCCTCAGGGCGCTGGGACCAGAGGGGACTTGGTGAGGAAGGGAGCTCATTCTTTGTCCAAGACTGAATCTGTATGTTTGGGGTCTGTGTGTGTGTGTGTGTGGGGGGTCTCTACAGGTCTCTTGTCAGAGCTGGGGAGCACCAAGGCCCAGCAGATCACTCTATACCCGCTTGTGGGCCGTGTCTTTGTGCACCCCTTGGAACATGCCACCTTCCTGCGCCTTCCTGAGCACGTTGGTGAGAGGGGTACCAGGAGGGCTGGGGTGTCCATGCCCAGGGCTGCTGTACAGCCCCCAGTCCACTCTTGTCTGTCTCACCAGTGGTGCCACCCACTGTCCGCATCACCTACCACGCCCACCTCCAGGGACATCCAGACCTGCCCCGGTGGCTCCGTTACACGCAGCGCAGTCCCTATGACCCTGGCTTCCTCTACGGCACTGCCGCCCCAGAAGATAAGGGTCGTCAAGTGATTGAGGTACCAGCGTGGGGACCCTCTGGGGAAGCGGGTCACTAGGACCTGTCAGGACATCTTTGCAAGCAGGAGTGTGTGTTCATGAATGTTCATTTACATACTCATCATTTGTGGCCTATCAGTGCCCTTTGCCAGGCCCAACTGCACCAGTTTCCCTTTATCTTTTTATTTTTTATTTTTTATTTTTTTGGTTTTTCGAGGTAAGGTCTTGCTCTAGCCCAGGCTAACCTTGGATTCACTATGGAGTCTCAGGGTGGCCTTGAACTCACGGCAATCCTCCTACCTCTGCCTCCCGAGTGCTGGGATTAAAGGCGTGCGCCACCACACCTGGCTCCAGTTTCCCTTTAACGCGGCCCTTCAGCTCTCTCCCCCCTCCCTAGGTCACGGCCTATAATCGGGACAGCTTTGACGTCACTAGGCAGAGGCTGGTACTGCTGATTGGGGACCCAGAAGGTACTTCCATCCCTGCTGCGCCGCTTCTCCGCTGGTGCCAATCTTTGGGGGCGCTTCCCTGGAAGGAAAAGGCTTGGCGAGCAGTGGGGAGTAGGGTATCCTAGCAAGGGGGGGTTCATGAGAAAGAACGTGGCGTTGACGGTTTTAGGGAGGGAGCTCTGGCCTGGGTTTGTGGTCTGTTTCTGCCTGAACTCTCTCCAGCTGATGTGTGGCTTGGGCAAAATCATTGAGACTGCAGTGATGGGGTGGGCACTTGGCACCTGTGAGGTGTACAGGCTATTGGGACAGAAGGAATGTGGGGCATTGGGGGGGAGCTTGACGGAGGGACCTGAGGGGGGGCGCGCAGAATAGGTGACTGGGTGTAGCTGAGTGCCCACCTGGCTGCCCCAGGCCCCCGACTGCCCTACCAGGCAGAGTTCCTGGTGCGCAGCCACGACGTGGAGGAGGTGCTGCCGTCCACACCCGCCAGCCGCTTCCTGGCCTCCCTCGGGGCCCTTTGGGAGCCCGGAGAGCTCCGGCTGCTCAACATCACCTCCGCTTTGGACCGTGGGGGTCGCGTCCCTCTTCCCATCGAGGGCCGTAAGGAAGGGTAAGCGGGCAACCTGGGAAGGCTTCCTGGCTGCCTGGGGGAGTGGGGCACAAAACAGGGGTCTGCCTAATTCCCGGATAGGGTTTTATCACCATTATGTACCGTCACCTTCTCTCAGCTTTACACCGCTGTCCACTCTCTTCAGTCTTCTCGTACTTTGCTAGTTATCCTGGTCCCCTATGAAAGCATACAAGAGCCATCCATTGAAGGATATGCCTGCAGGATATATATAGAAGGAGGTGCTCTGTTTTAAGTCCACTGTAATCCCAGGTCTCAGAAGGCGTGTGGGTGACATCTCCTGCCAGGCCCCAGCCGCGTCTCCCCTCAGCCCCACCTCCTAGCCCTCTCTCTGCTCCACTCCCAGCCCGTCTGCAATCAGGACAGCTTTTCTGCTCCCTGGCAGAGTGGTGCCCACTTCTCTTCCAGGAGAGGAGAAAGCTTGGGAAGGGGACGGACATCCTGCTGACAGAGGCATCTCTCTGTTCCCAGGGTGTACATCAAGGTGGGCTCTGCCACACCCTTCTCCACCTGTCTGAAGATGGTGGCATCCCCTGACAGCCATGCCCGCTGTGCCCAGGGCCAGCCTCCACTTCTGTCCTGCTATGACACCTTGACACCTTACTTTCGTGTTGATTGGTGCAATGTCTCCTTGGTGAGGAGGGGAATCTGACTCAAGGGCAGAGGGTGGGGTTATGGTCCCCATCAAGTTTCCTCCCGCTCTCCCCCACTGCTTCTCCCACTCCAGTCTCTCTCATCTCTCCAGACTCATTTATTCCTCTGATGATGTCAGTCTGGGTCTCAACCTTAATCTGTGAGCTCAGTCTTGTGCGTGCGCGCGCGCTGAAGTTCTGTCTTCTCCCACAAGAGGACGACAGAGTCTACAATCCACCCTTTGGGGTCTCCAGCTCCTAGTGTCCCAGATCTGCCCAGTCTAACAGCTAAAATAACCAAGATGTTGCAAAGCCTGGTCTCCACCCAGGGCCTCTGTGTGACTTAGAGCTCCGTTTGCTTCCCACCGAGGCACCGCCTAGTAAGCCCACCTACAGTAAGAAGAGGGGCTTTACAAGTAATACAGCCACAGGGAGCCAAGGAGGCAGCTTAGCGGGCAACGTGCTTGTCATGCAAATTCCGATTCCCAGCATCCACATCAACATGCTGGGTATGGTGGCACACACCTGCAATCCCGCACTTGGCAGGAGGATCTGCAGGCCTTCTGGCCAGCTTGCCCAGCCAAATCTGTGAATTCTGCGTCCAGTGAGAGACCTTATCTCAAAAAAGTAAAGTGGAAGCCAGGCGGCGTGGTGGCACACGCCTTTAATCCCAGCACTCAGGGGACAGAGGTAGGAGGATCACTGAGAGTTCGAGGCCAGCCTGAAACTACGTAGTGCATTCCAGGTCAGCCTGGGCTAGAGTAAGACCCTACCTTGAAACAAAGAAAAAAAAAAAAAGTAAGGTGGTGGCATGGAGTGGCCTCTTCGCTGTCCCCTGGGAGTCTCTGTGTCCAGCCAGTCACTCCCAAGTCATACCTGGGCTCTCTGTACAGGTGGATAAGTCAGTGCCTGAACCTTTGGATGAGGTGCCCACCCCGGGTGATGGGGTCCTGGAGCATGACCCATTCTTCTGCCCACCCACGGAGGCCACAGCCCGAGACTTCCTGGCAGATGCCCTGGTCACCCTCTTGGTGCCCCTGCTGGTGGCTCTGCTGCTCACCCTGCTGCTGGCCTACGTCATGTGCTGCCGGCGGGAAGGACGGTGAGTGTAGGGGACAGCACGAAGGGCACTGGCTGGCACTCACACCCGTGGGGGTGTTGTGGCATTTGTGGTGTACCGGGGACCCACACATCCCAGGGAGTGAGGTTCTCAACTAGATAGGTGGTCCTTAGAGCCAGGAGGGGACTCTAGTTGAGCACATGAACTTCCCACATGTGAGCCTTGGGGACACTGTGGGGTACGGTCACAGTGGGACTAACCCTCCCCTGCTTTTCCACAGGCTGAAGAGAGACCTGGCCACCTCTGAGTGAGTAGGGGAAAGCTGGGGAGCTGGGGGGAGTTCTTCAAGTCCGACCCTTCAACCTCTATGAACAGCAGAAAATTTGTTCCCTGGCCCTGCGCTGGCTGGAGGCTGCGCTTGTCTTCATATGTTCTGATCATAGAAGAGTCTATTGTGGGGCTGGAGAGATGGCTCAGTGGCTAAGGCACTTGCCCAGAAAGCGAATGACCCAAGTTTAATTCCCCAGTACCCACATAAAGCCAAATCCACAAAGCGGCAGATGCGGCTGGAGTTTGTAGCGGCTAGAGGCCCTGGTATGCCCATTCTCTCTCCTCTCTCTCTCTCTCTCTGCCGGGCGTGGGTGCATATCTTTAATCCAAGCACTTGGGAGGCTGAGGTAGGAGGATCACCATGAGTTCAAGGCCACCCTGAGACTACATAGTGAATTCCAGGCCAGCCTGGGCTAAAGCGAGATTCTACCTCGAAAAAACCAAAACAAGAAGAGTCTTTTGTGGCACAGGCGAAGAGGTTCTGCCACCAGCTTGAAGGAAGAGCTTAAGAAGTAACTTAAAAAATAATAATAAGGGCTGAAGAGATGGCTTAGCGGTTAAGCGCTTGCCTGTGAAGCCTAAGGACCCCAGTTCGAGGCTCGATTTCCCAGGACCCACATTAGCCAGATGCACAAGGGGGCGCACGTGTCTGGAGTTCGTTTGCAGTGGCTGGAGGCCCTGGCGCGCCCACTCTCTCTCTCTCTCTGCCTCTTTCTCTCTCTGTCACTCTCAAATAAAAATGAAAAAAAAACTCCATTCTTAAAAAAAAAAATAATAATAAAATAAGCTGGGTGTGGTGGCACACGCCTTTAATCCCATTACTTGGGAGGCAGAGGTAGAAGGATCACTCTAAATTCGAGGCCAGCCTGAGACTACATAGTGAATTCTAGGTCAGCCTGGGCTAGAGTGAGACCCTACCTCAATAATAATAATAATAATTATAATATTTTTTAAAAAAACCTTAAAAAGAAGTAATTTAAGAGGCTCCATTGTGGGTACTCTCTCTCTCTCTCATTGTGAATCAGACACCTAATTCCAAGCTGGGCTATGCTACACAATTACTCTTTTAAAATACTTTTTCTAATTTTTTTTTTTTTCGAGGCAAGGTCTCACTCTATCCCAGGCTGACCTGGAATTCACTATGGAGTCTCAGGGTGGCCTCGAACTCACGGCGATCCTCCTACCTCTGCCTCCCGAGTGCTGGGATTAAAGGCGTGCGCCACCATGCCTGGCTACTTTTTCTAATTTTTAGTGTATGTGCCAGGGCACGTGTGTGGAGGCCAGAGGACAGCTTTCTGAGTCAGCCCTCTCCTTACATCTTGTTCACTGCTTCCTTCATGAGCTTCTGGGAAATTTTCTCTCCACTTCCCTTCTTGCCACCTTAATTAGGTACATTGGATCACAGACACCTGACTTTTTGCTGTTGGGTCTGGGCATCGAAACTCCAGTACTCAGAGTTGTGCGGCAAGTGTTTCATCCACTGAGCCATCTCCCCAGCACCATACAGTTCCTCTTTCCGGCCTCTGATTCATGTGGGGTCAGAGGATGTGGCTGGCCCTAGCCTATGGGGGTACATACTCTCGCTCCTCCCAGTCCTTTCCAAATCCATCTCGCTCCTACGTGCCCTAGCTTCCCCCTACCCTTAGCCTCCTCCCTCCCCTGAGACCCCTCAAGCCCTCTTCCTCTCCCTCTTTCGGCACCCCAAGGATTTCCAGGAAGCAGTGAAGTAATTTTGGCTCCTTTATTTCCACTGTTCTGAGCCTATGGCGGGTCTGGCAGCCCAGCCTGCTTGTGAGCTCCTTGTTAATTGCGGTGGCCTTTGGGGCCCCTGCGGACTCCCTTGGAAGGCCGCTCGTGGCCCTTTCTGCAGCGCAGTGATTGACGCTGTCCAGACCGCCGCTGTCCAGATTGCCTCCGCCCAGGCCTCTTCCTCTGCTGCCTCCGCGGCAGTCTCTTGGCCGTGACCTTGGACTTAGAGGCCTGCTTCTTGGCCAGGCGGAAGGAGCCCAGGGCCCCCTTGCCGCTCACCTGCTTGAGCACGCCTTTGTTCACCAGATTCTTGATGGAACATTTGAAGCGCCAGGTGTTGTGGGCCATGTTGTATCCTGTGGTGGCCACAGCTTTCTTCAGGGCGGCAAGGGACACCCGACTGTGCCCACCCTTGTCTGCCATGGCCTTCAGAATCACCTTGGACATTTGGGGTTTCCTCTGGAGCTTGGGACAGGTGCCGGGCCTAGTCTCAGACTCACTCTTGCTCGTGTCCCCTGATGTGCCGGTGTCCTGGTTTCCATCCACAGCAGTGTTTAAAGTCAAGGGCACAGATGGGGACACCAGCAAAGGGGTGTCTCTCTGCATCTCTCCCAGGGGTGGCTGAAAGTCTCTGGGTGCCAGGACCTCCATGGCGGCGGCTGGAAGTGTTCACCTGGTCACTCTGGGTAGTGAGTGAACTACGTTCTGGATCCTGGTTCCTTCCGAGGCTCCTCTGGAGGAATCTAGTCCACTCCTTCCCCTGGGTGGCCAGAGGGAAGATCTAGTATGACTACCCACGGTTGGCCTCAGCAGACTTGTGCCAGGGCTCAGGGAGTGGTGGAGTTACCTCTGTAGTGACCTCAGGGCTCCACTGTGAGGTCACCGGAAATCTTGTGTAGGTCACAGTGGCCCCATTACTCTAAAATAGGAAGGGCAGGGTCATTAGGTAGGGTGGGCATGTGATGTACCAGATGCCCAGCAGAGGAGGGTTGTGGCTGAAGCGGGCCCACATGTGGTGTGGCATGCATATATGTCCACTGTGTACGTACCTGTGCTAACTCCAGTGCATTGGGAGACCTCAGGCTTATTTATTTACCTATTTACTATTTGTTTAGAAATGCTGGGAATCGAACCCGGGGCCTCCCAAGTGCTGGGCAAGTACTCTACCACAGAGTTGCACCACCAGGCCAAGTCCTCAGTTTTAAATCTACCATTTGTCCCCAGCCTCTGCCCATTGGGTCTTTGTGCCTGGGGTTTGAAAAATTCAGACATTTTAAACATCAGAACTATACCAATCTTTTTAATTTTAATGGATACTTTCCAGAGTAAAGCCATGAAATTCTTGGTCTATGCTAGTTGAACAGCCCCCTATACAAAACAGTCAAAAAGCTTTGCTTAAGCTGGATATGGTGACATGAGCCTGCAATCCCAGAACTTGAGAGGTGGAGGTAGGAGGATAAGGAGTTCAAGCCCAGCCCAGCCTGGAATTAAACCTTGTCTCAAAACAAAACAGAACAAAACAAAAACAAAAAGAAAGAAAGAAAGAAAGAAAGAAAGAAACAGGCTTTGTTTTTTAAATTTTTCATTATTATTATTATTTTTTTGCAAGGGGCAGGTGGGGTGTTGAGCACGGTTTCACTCTAGTCCAGACTGACCTGTAAGTGACTCTACAGCCCCAGGATGGCCTCAAACTCACAGTGATCCTCCTACCTCAGCCTCCCAAGTGCTGGGATTAAATTACCACACCTAGTTGTATATTTTTTTTTACTTTCATCTTTAAATATTTTATTTATTAAAGAGAGAGAAATAAAGAGGGGGAGAGAGAGAAAATGGGCATGCCAGGGTCTCTAGCCACTGCAAACAAACTCCAGATGCATGTGTCGCCTTATGCATCTGGCTTACGTGGGTCCTGGGAAATCTAACCTGAGTCCTTAGGCTTCACAGGCAAGTGCCTTCACCACTAAGCCATCTCTCCAGCCCTACTTCCATTTTTTAAAAACATTTTTAAATTTATTTATTCACAAGCAGAGAGAGATAGAGAGAAAAGGGCGTGCCAGGGCCTTCAGCTGCTGTAAATGAACTCCAGATACATGTACCACTTTATGCATCTGGTTTTACGTGGGTACTAGGGAATTGAACCTTGGTTGTTAGGCTTTGCAGGCTAGCAGCTTAACTACTGAACCATCTCTCCAGCCCTACTTTCATTTTTATTTTAGGCGGGTATGGTGGTGGATGCCTTTAATCCCAGCACTTGGGATGCAGAGGTAGGAAGATTGCTATGAGTTTTTGGCCAGCCTGAGACTACATAATGAATTCTAGGTCAGCCTGGGCTAGAGTGAGACCCTACCTCAAAAAACCAAAACAAGCTGGACGTGGTGGCGTACACCTTTAATCCCAGCACTCGGGAGGCAAAGGTAGGAAGATCACTGTGAGTTCAAGGCCAGCCTGAGACTACATAGTGAATTCAGGTCAGCCTGAGCTAAAGCGAGACTCTACCTCGAAAAACAAAAAACAAAGCAAACAAACAAACAAACAAAAACCCAAAAACCAAAACCTCATGGTTTCATTTTAATTTTATAGATCTTAGATTTTTGCCCTTTGGGGATTCATAATTTTTCATGTAAATTTTACATTTTATAACTCAATTTTTGAATGCTGAGCCAGATTTGATCAACTGTATCTACTGGCACTGTGGTTTTTCTCTTGTGACCTTTTTTTTTCTTTGCTACTTCAGCTTTCCTGGCTCAGTGTTATAGCACCGATGTCGTCAGGAAAGTCTACTTCCCCATCAATTTGAAATCAATAATATTAGCTTTTGTTGGTTTCGGCTCTGTGTTGTTTTAGTTCTGCAAAATTCAATTGTTTCAATGTCATTTTTCCGATTAGCCACACGTGGTGACCTTGCTACCTGTGTGTCGTCTTATCTGATTTTACTGGCCACAGAGTCATGGAGGCTCCGAAGACACTGTCCTGTGTGTCTGCGTGCGTTCAGTGGTGGAGTGTCTGCGGGGAGGAGAGAACTTGTGCGCCTGTGTCTGCGTGTGTGTTCGTGCGCAGAAACACCTGCCTGCCCGAGGGCTGATGGGAGGGCCTGTGGGGCTCTGTGGTGTCTGACAGCTGCTGTCCATCTACCTCTGGATGTTTTGTCCACCTGTGTGTTGGAGTGATGAGCTCTGGATGCGGAGCCGCGGGGGTGGGAGGGACGTGATGTCCCGTGCTCTTCCTGGGGTGGGTGTGGGCGGTGGGGAGCAGCTTGTCTGCCTCGCTGGCTCTGCTCGGACGGAATCCGCACGCTTCTTGCTCTTACCCCATTCCTCTCAGACTTTCCCAACCCAGGAATGGAAAACTGTGCATGAGACAACTCAGTTCGCCAAATTCCAGACTCAAGAGCTCATCTTGATCCTCCCCCAGCCATAGACAGTGACTCTGCTTTTTTTTTTTTTTTTTTCCCCCCTGGCCAACATTGTTAGGGTCTCACTCCCAGGAGGAGGTGGCATAGCTTTCAGTAGTCTAAGAGGGGCATGGCCCACTGACAAACTTGGACATGGTGAGGGGGGGTACCACTCCTCACCCCTTCTTGATCGATAATTGAGTAGCAAGAGGCCTCTTTTAGCCTGCCTGAGGCCTAAGTCTCCCTAGGAAAACCAGTTATTTTTGGGAGGGCAGGTTGTGTGGTGTGTGTGCGTGTGTTTATGTATGAGTGTGGGCATCCACGTGCCACGGAGGTGTGTTTTTGGAGGTCAGAGGCAACTTCCGGGTGTCATTCCTCACTTCTCACCTGGCTTGAGACAGTCTCTTGTTTCCGTTGTGTTTGGCAGGCTAGATGGCCCGCAAGCTTCTGGGTGGTGTTCTCCTATCTCTGCCTCCCTTCTAGTTGAGGGTGCGCAGGAGTATAGATGCTCGTGTTCTAGCATTTGGCTTTTATATAGACTCTGGGGATTGGAACTCAGGTATTCATGCTTGCATGGCACTGAGCCATCCTCCCAACCCTTTCCCTTAACATTTTTTTCTTTTGATCTGGGTGTGGTGGCACATGACTTTAAATAACCCCAGCACTCGGAGGCAGAGGTAAGGAGGATCATTGTGAGTTCTATGCCACCCTGAGACTACATAGTGAATTCCAGGTCAGCCCGAACTAGAGTGAGAACCTCACTCCTGGACTTCACTCTGTAGTCTCAGGCTTGCCCCAAACTCACAGCGCTCCTCCTACCTCTGTCTCCCAAATGCTGGGATTAAAGGCATGCACCACCACTCCTGGCTCTGATTCTTACTACTTACAAGGAAAAGCCTCTGGCCCATCCAGCCTGGCAGCCAAGTAGTCTAGGAAAATGTCAGTAGACGGGTTCAACAAATATGGGGATGTGTGTAAATGAGTTTTTTTTTTTTTTTTTCGAGGTAGGGTTTCACTCTTAGCTCAGGATGACCTGGAATTCACTATGTAGTCTCAGGGTGGCCTCGAACTCTTGGTGATTCTCCTACCTCTGCCTCCCGAGTGCTGGGACTAAAGGCATAAGCCACCACGCCTGGCCTTTTTTCTTTTTACTCTTTTAAAAAATATTTTTATTTATTTATTTATTTAAGTGAGAGAAAGGCAGAGAAAGAGAGAGAGAGAGAGAATGGGCATGCCAAGGCCTTTAGCTGCCGCAAACAAACTCCAGACGCATGTGCCACCTTTTGTAGCTGGTTTATGTGGGTCCTGGGGAATCGAACCCAAGTCCTTTGGCTTTGCAGGCAAGGTAAACCACAAAGCCATCTCTCCAGTCCTAAATCAGTCTTAAAAATAACTTCCCTTAGAGATCAAGTTCACCAGTAGGCTTGTTATTTTATAGTAGCTTATTATTATTTTATAATAGCTCATTAGTTATTTTATAGCTGTAGTAACTGAAAACTTCCTCTAATCATAGGCGCTTCTGGATGTAGGCTTGACCAGGAGGTAGTCTAAGTGCTTGGACTAATCATTTAACCATTAAATGCATTATGGGTAAGGAAACTGAGGCACAGAGAACTAATTTGTCCAAGGTCACATAGCAGTTAACAGCCAAAGTGCAACTCAAACCCAAAGTAAACCCTGATGCTTAACTCCCATGCTCCCTTGCTGCTCAGAATGCGCTAAAGCTTGCATTGCAGTCAGGTCCGCATCGCTGGTAGGAATCCCCCAACCAAGAGCAGCTTGTGAGGAAAACAAAAAGTTTATTTTGGCTTACAGGCTGGAGGGGGAAGCTCCACAATGGCAGGGAAAACAACAGCATGAGCAGAGGGTGGACATCACCCCCTGGCCAACATAAGGTGGACCATAGCAACAGGAGAGTGTGCCAAACACTGGCACGGGGAAACTGGCTATAACACCCACGAGTCTGCCCCCAACAACACATTGCCTCCAGGAGGCATCAATTCCAAAATCTCCATTAGCTGGGAACCTAGCATTCAGAACACCGAAGTTAATGGGGGACACGTGAATCAAACCACCACGGCTTGCTTCTGGACAGCAGAAATGGAGGCCATGGGAATGTCACATGCAAATAAGGCTGAGCCTTGGAAAGAATGATCCCGCCAGCTGGAGCTCCAGAACCGCTTTCTGACTGGCGGGGCCACTCGGTGTTGCTGAGGGTGGAGCCCAGGACAGCCCAAGGATCTGGTCTGAAGCAGAGACAGAGAGACAAGTGTCTCAAGTGGGGAAGAATCAGTGACAGAGACCAAAATGATGAGATCCTACGGCTGGTGGGACTTGGGAACGGTGTGCCTGGAAGGGACAAAAGCTAGGAGGTGACAAGAGGTTGAGGAGGATTTGGGCTGATTAGATCAATGTAGGCAATAGAGGCGACAGGCCTCCGGGCTTAGAGCTGTCACTAAGGCAGGAGCTGACAGCTAGAAGGGACCCAGAGGACCAGCAGAATATAAAACAGCACAAAGCCCAGAAAATGCCGGAGTCTGCAAATACATACCCCTCTGGATATCTATTTCTTTTTGTTTTTTTTTATTTGAGAGAGAAAGGGGCAGAGAGAGAGAGAGAGAGAGAGAGAGAAAATTGGTGTGCTAGAGCCTCCAGCCACTGCAAATGAACTCCAGATGCATGCGCCCCCTTATACATCTGGCTTATGTGGAAACTGGGGAATCAAACCTGGGTCCTTTGGCTTTGCAGGCAAGTGCCTTAACCGCTAAGACATCTCTCCAGCCCCACCCCCTTTGGATATCTATTTCTATCTTGGTGTTTCATGAATGCTCACCTGTGCCCACCATTGTTCCAAACACAAGCTGTATTTTCTCTAATCTTCACCACAATCCAGGAAGTATGCATTACTATCTACATTTTAACAGTTGAGGAAACTGAGGTACAACCTGGTTAGGCAACATGCCAAGAATATACAACTTCAAATCCATGCAGTTTGCACCTGAGTTTTTTTTTTTTTTTTTTCGAGGTAGGGTTTCACTCTTAGCTCAGGATGACCTGGAATTCACTATGTAGTCTCAGGGTGGCCTCGAACTCTTGGTGATTCTCCTACCTCTGCCTCCCGAGTGCTGGGACTAAAGGCATGAGCCACCACGCCTGGCCTTTTTTCTTTTTACTCTTTTAAAAAATATTTTTATTTATTTATTTATTTAAGTGAGAGAAAGGCAGAGAAAGAGAGAGAGAGAGAGAATGGGCATGCCAAGGCCTTTAGCTGCCGCAAACAAACTCCAGACGCATGTGCCACCTTTTGTAGCTGGTTTATGTGGGTCCTGGGGAATCGAACCCAAGTCCTTTGGCTTTGCAGGCAAGTAAACCACAAAGCCATCTCTCCAGTCCTAAATCAGTCTTAAAAATAACTTCCCTTAGAGATCAAGTTCACCAGTAGGCTTGTTATTTTATAGTAGCTTATTATTATTTTATAATAGCTCATTAGTTATTTTATAGCTGTAGTAACTGAAAACTTCCTCTAATCATAGGCGCTTCTGGATGTAGGCTTGACCAGGAGGTAGTCTAAGTGCTTGGACTAATCATTTAACCATTAAATGCATTATGGGTAAGGAAACTGAGGCACAGAGAACTAATTTGTCCAAGGTCACATAGCAGTTAACAGCCAAAGTGCAACTCAAACCCAAAGTAAACCCTGATGCTTAACTCCCATGCTCCCTTGCTGCTCAGAATGCGCTAAAGCTTGCATTGCAGTCAGGTCCGCATCGCTGGTAGGAATCCCCCAACCAAGAGCAGCTTGTGAGGAAAACAAAAAGTTTATTTTGGCTTACAGGCTGGAGGGGGAAGCTCCACAATGGCAGGGAAAACAACAGCATGAGCAGAGGGTGGACATCACCCCCTGGCCAACATAAGGTGGACCATAGCAACAGGAGAGTGTGCCAAACACTGGCACGGGGAAACTGGCTATAACACCCACGAGTCTGCCCCCAACAACACATTGCCTCCAGGAGGCATCAATTCCCAAATCTCCATTAGCTGGGAACCTAGCATTCAGAACACCGAAGTTAATGGGGGACACGTGAATCAAACCACCACGGCTTGCTTCTGGACAGCAGAAATGGAGGCCATGGGAATGTCACATGCAAATAAGGCTGAGCCTTGGAAAGATGACCCGCAGCTGGAGCTCCAGAACCGCTTTCTGACTGGCGGGGCCACTCGGTGTTGCTGAGGGTGGAGCCCAGGACAGCCCCAAGGATCTGGTCTGAAGCAGAGACAGAGAGACAAGTGTCTCAAGTGGGGAAGAATCAGTGACAGAGACCAAATGATGAGATCCTACGGCCTGGTGGGACTTGGGAACGGTGTGCCTGGAAGGGACAAAAGCTAGGAGGTGACAAGAGGTTGAGGAGGATTTGGGCTGATTAGATCAATGTAGGCAATAGAGGCGACAGGCCTCCGGGCTTAGAGCTGTCACTAAGGCAGGGAGCTGACAGCTAGAAGGGACCCAGAGGACCAGCAGAATATAAAACAGCACAAAGCCCAGAAAATGCCGGAGTCTGCAAATACATACCCCTCTGGATATCTATTTCTTTTTGTTTTTTTTTATTTGAGAGAGAATCAGAAATAGGCAGGTAGAGAGAGAGAGAGAGAGAAAATTGGTGTGCTAGAGCCTCCAGCCACTGCAAATGAACTCCAGATGCATGCGCCCCCTTATACATCTGGCTTATGTGGAAACTGGGGAATCAAACCTGGGTCCTTTGGCTTTGCAGGCAAGTGCCTTAACCGCTAAGACATCTCTCCAGCCCCACCCCCTTTGGATATCTATTTCTATCTTGGTGTTTCATGAATGCTCACCTGTGCCCACCATTGTTCCAAACACAAGCTGTATTTTCTCTAATCTTCACCACAATCCAGGAAGTATGCATTACTATCTACATTTTAACAGTTGAGGAAACTGAGGTACAACCTGGTTAGGCAACATGCCAAGAATATACAACTTCAAATCCAGGCTGTTTGCACCCAGAGCCTTCCTTTTTTTTTTTTTTTTTTCGAGGTAGGGTCTCACTTTAGTCCAGGCTGACCTGGAACTCACTATGTAGTCTCAGGGTGGCCTCAAACTCACAGTGATCCACCTACCTCTGCCTCCCAAGAGCTGGGATTAAAGGCGTGTGCCACCACGCCAGGCTAGAGCCTTGTCTCAATCACTGGGCATGAGCAGGCATCATGGAATTTCCTGCTTGTTCCCTATGCCCACATTATGTGTTTGAGTGTCCCCACCCCCCACCAGACTTAGCAGACGGACTGCCAGGCGGCTCTGAGGCAGTGCCAGGGTAGACCTGGGCAGGGGGCAGATTCTAAGAGCTGACGACTCCCGGCTTGTACCTCCAGCATCCAGATGGTTCACCACTACACCATCCACGGGAACACTGAGGAACTGCGGCAGATGGCAGCCAGCCGCGAGGTGCCCCGGCCTCTGTCCACCCTGCCCATGTTCAATGTGCGCACGGGCGAGCGGCTGCCTCCCCGTGTGGACAGCGCCCAGGTGCCCCTCATCCTGGACCAGCACTGAGGGCCCTGACAGGTGGGTCCAGCTGGACAGTGTCAGTCTTGTTTCTGTAAACCAGGGGCCTCCGTGTCAAGGCTGGAGCAGGTGGGGGGATATGGGTAGGTCAGGGGAAGGGGTACCCAGGCCTGCCTACCTCCACGAGGCATTTGTGTGCAGTTCTTAACAACACTGGTGTTGTACCTCCCACTGCCAAGCACTCGGGGCCTGAGGGTCAGGATGAGGAAGACAGCAGCAGCAGGGGCCAGCCCCCTCAGGCCTTCCCCTGCCCTTCCATTACAGCCCGGGATCCACCGCTCAGAGAGCTGCTGACCCGTGGCCACATCCACCGAGGATTCCAGCTCCTGGCCCACTTGGACCCCAGGCTCTGACCCAGCAGAAGGAAGAGGTGGGGAAGGGGTGGGGTGCTTGGAGTCAGCTCCTCAGAATAAAAACTTGCCGCTCCGCTCATCTGCTTCTGCCAGTGTCATCCTCTTAGATGTCATCACTGCCTCCTTTCCCCTTTTGCCCTACAAGTCCCCAGAAGTCTCAGGCTGCCCTTCAGACTCTCGGTACTTTGCTGCTCTCAAATTCCATGGGAGAGGGGAGGACCTGCCGCGTGTAGCCGTCACATGGACCTGGCCCTGATGGATGACTGAATCATTAGTGCCACTTTAAAAAATTTTTTTGTTTATTTATTTATTTGAGAGAGAAAGGGGCAGAGAGAGAGAGAGAGAATGGGCGTACCAGGGCCTCAAGCCACTGCAAATGAACTCCAGATGCATGTGCCCCTTTGTGCATTTGGCTAACATGGGTCCTGGGGAATTGAACCTTGAACTGGGGTCCTTAGGCTTCACAGGCAAGTGCTGAACTGCTAAGTCATCTCTCCAGCCCGTACTTTCTTTTTTTATATAATTAATTTATTTTTTATTAACAACTTCCATGATTGTAAACAATAGTCCAAGGTAATGCCCTCCCTCTCCCCACTTTCCCCTTTGAAACTCCATTCTCTATCATATTCCTTCCCCCTCTTAATCAGTCTCTCTTTTATTCTTTTTAATTTTTTTTTTGTTTTTTTGAGGTAGGGTCTCACTATGGCCCAGGCTGATCTGGAATTCACTATGTAGTCTCAGGGTGACCTTGAACTCATGGTGATCCTCCTATCTCTGCCTCCTGAGTGCTGGGATTCAAGGCGTGTGCCACCACACCCGGCTCTCTCTTTTATTTTGATGTCATGATCTTTTACCTCCTATTATGATGGTCTTGTGTAGATAGTGTCAGGCACTGTGAGGTCATGGATATCCAGGCCATTTTGTATCTGGAAGAGCACGTTGTAAGGAGTCCTACCCTTCCTTTGGCTCTCACATTCTTTCTGCCACCTCTTCCGCAATGGACCCTGAGCCTTGGAAGGTGTGATAGAGATATTTTAGTGCTGAGCACTCCTCTGTCACTTCTTCTCAGCACCATGATGCCTTCTGTCTCTTTTTAAAAATTATTTTATTTTTACTTATTTATTTGAGAGTGACAGACAGAGAAAGAGGCAGGTAGATAGACAATGGGCGTGCCAGGGCCTCCAGCCACTGCAAACAAACTCCAGACATATACGCCATCTTGTGCATCTGGCTTAAGTGGGTCCTGGGGAATCGAGCCTGGAAGCGGGGTCCTTAGGCTTCACAGGCAAGCGCTTAACCACTAAGTCATCTCTCCAGCCCCATTAGTGCCACTTTCTAAACAAGGAAACTAAGGTTCATGGAGAGCAAGAGACTTGTTCAAGATCACAGAGCAAGGGGTGACGGACCTGAGGCTAGAGCCTAGCATGTCTGCCTGCACAGTGTTTTATGGGGTGGGGGGACAGGTGTTGAGAGGTTTGGGAAGCCGGGGATCCAGGTCCTCACCTGGAGATTTGGTGGACAGCTGTCCCAGTCCCCTGCAAGGACTTCTCTCTGTCTGCTTGTTGGAGAGAAGCTTCTTGAGAAATGGAGAGCGATGGGGTCCCCCATCCTGTGCGTGAGGACCTCCGTCCTGTGAAGGCTAGATAGAGGGCTAAGGAGTGCTCCCAGAACTGAGTCCCCGCGAGTCCCGGAAAACTTGGTTGGCCGGGGCAGAGACTGAGGTAGCTTTCCCGGGTGCTTAGGCCACCTCTGTCAACGTCAAACCTCCCACCTTACCGCTGCCTGTGCGAGGGCAGGCTGAGACCAAGCCCAGACGGGACCCTGCTAGAGGAGGGAGAGCAGAGGAGTATAAGGGCATGTGGCTCCGCCTGTCAGTAGGTGGCAGCTCAGAGGGAGCACAAAAAAGGCCACCCACCGCCTTGGTCTTCTCCATGGTGTCCCCAGCCTCACAGCCCCCACCCCACTGCATTTACACAACTACTTCCTTGCTGCTGTTCGGTCCCTACCTGAACACATGTCCTCCGAGGGGCCTTTACTGTCCCCCTGGACACCGTGCCCTCTGAGGTCTCTTCATAGCCCTCCTTCCTCTCTGACAGAAGATGCCGTTTGGATACCATGTGCTCTTTCCACATTAGATTCAGGGACTGCCCCGGGGGGCACAGCACCCAGGTACACTGCCATCTGTCTGCGTTTGTTCAGAGTTTTTGTTTTAAAGAATTATTTTATTATTTTATTTTACTTATTTATTTATTTATTTTTTGTTTATTTTTTATTTATGAGCGACAGACAGAGAGAGGAGAGAGAGAGAGAAGAGAGAAAGAGAGAGAATGGGCACACCAGGGCCTCCAGCCACTGCAAATGAACTCCAGATGCGTGCGCCCCCTTGTGCATCTGGCTCACGTGGGTCCTGGGGAGTCGAGCCTCGAACCGGGTTCCTTAGGCTTCACAGGCAAGCGCTTAACCGCTAAGCCATCTCTCCAGCCCTATTTTTATTTTTGAGAGAGAAAGAGTCAGAGAGAGTGGGTCCACCAGGACCTTTCAGCTGCTGTGAATGAACTCCAGACACAAGAGCCCCCTTGTGCGCATGTGCGACATTGCACTCTTGTGTCACTTTTGCATCTGGCTAGGTGGGACCTGGAGATCCCAACAAGCATTCTTAGGCTTTGCCGGCAAGCGCCTTAACTGCTAAGCAATCTTTCCAGCCCTAAAGAATTTTTTTTTGTTGTTAGTTTGTTTGAAGTAGGGTCTCTCTTTAGCTCAGAGCTGCCCTGAAATTCACTATATAGTCTCAGGGTGGCCTCGAACTAACAGCGATCCTCCTACCTCAGCCTCTCAAGTGCTGGGATTAAAGGCGTGCACCACCACACACGGCCAGTAGAATTTTTATTAGAATAAAAAACTTCATTAAAAATTTACAAGCCGGATGTGGTGGTGCACACCTTTAATCCCAGCACTTGGGAGGCAGAGGCAGGAGGATCGCCGTGAGCTCCAGGCCACCCTGAGAGTACAGAGTGAATTCCAGGTCAGCCTGGGCTGGAATGAGACCCTACCTTGAAAGCCCCCCCAAAAAAAATTTGCATAGAGATAGGGGGATGACTCAGTGGTAAAGCTGCTTGCTTGCAAAGCCTATTCCCAGCACTCACTTAAAGCTGATGCAAAGTGGAGCATGTATTTGGCATTTGTTTGGTGCTGCAAGAGACCCGAGAGACCCTGATGCACTCACGCATGCACACACACACCAGCACAAAAACAAAAGTTTTAAATTTACATAATCTCCTCCCACCACCCTCCTTTGTCCTACATCCCCCACCCCTCCACTGAGCCCTTTCTTTTCTACAAATTTCTCTTGTTTTAATATTTTATTTTATTTACCTGAGAGAGAGGGAGAAAAGAGGTAGAGAGAGAGAATGAGCATACCAGGGCCTCTAGCCACTTGCAAGTGAACTCCAGACGCATGCGCCACCTTGTGTATTTGGCTTACGTGGGTTCTGGGGAAACCGAACCTAGGTCTTTAGGTTTTGCAGGCGAGCACCTTAATTGCTAAGCCATCTCTTAAGCCCCAATTCTGTCTTCTATAGTGATGTCTTTTCTTCCCCATCTCTTCTCATCATCCACAAGAGCCTGTTGATGAGCGCAGTATTGTGTAGGTCTTATGTAGGTAACAACAGACGATATGATGTCATGAATACAGCCACCACTTTGTGTCTGGGAGACAGCATTCCCATGCACTCCTCCTTATCCATTGGTTCACATTCTTTCTGCCATCTCTTCTGCTATGGTCCCTGAGCCACTGGAAGGTGTGATGGAGACACCTCATTAAGTGCCTAACATTCAACTGTCACTTCTCAGCACTTTGATGAGTTTTGAGCGAGCTAGACAAGGTTTAATGTACTCCAGGCTGTCCTCCAGCTTTCTGTGTAGCCAAGGATGACCTTGAACTTCTGATCTTCCTGCTCCCACGTCTGGAGTGCTGGGATAAGGAGCATTCCCCACTGTGCCTGGTTTATGGGGTGCTAGAGGTTGAGCCCAGGGCTTCATATATACTAGGCAAGAACTTTACTCACTGAACTGCGTCCCATCCTTCCTCAGAGTTCTTAAGGAGGTTGTTCCTCCTCTTAGGGCAAAAATCTCAACCTCTGCCTCTATCTTCTAACCTTCCCGTTCTGGGCTCCCCAAGCCATTAGCTGATTAAGTAATGTATTGAATCTGTACACACTGGTGGAGACTGGCAGGGGCAGCGGGCACAGTGCATGTGCTCAGTGAATGCATGTTTCAGGGATGGCTTTTTTTGTTGTTGTTTTTCAAGGTAGGGTTTCACTCTAGCTCAGGCTGACCTGGAATTCACTATGTAGTCTCAGGGTGGCCTCGAACTCACAGTGATCCTCCTACCTCTGCCTCCCGAGTGCTGGGATTAAAGGCATGCGCCACCACGCCTGGCAGGGATAGCTTTTTAGGTACCTCACCAAATGGGCTCTTTGAGGAACTGAATGGAAGCCTCTGACTTCTCACTGGCTGTCCCTCCTTTCTCAGGGACCCAATGCATGCAGGCTGCACAGCATCTATCTGCTCAGACAGAGGGGGCCTTAGACTGGCTCCCATCTCATCTCTGTGTCATCAATGCAGCCAAGCAGACCTCTGGCCTTCTGTGTGGCCCTCCTGTGCTGGCCAGGCACGGGAGAGTGTGAGGCCAGCTCCTCCCTCTCTGGGCTTCTCAGCCCTGCCTTGGAGTCTTGGCAGAGCCTTCCTCCCAGCTCAGCTCCAAGGAGCACACACAGGAGCCTGCCTGGCTGGCTGCCTGAGAGGAAGTGGCC
This sequence comes from Dipus sagitta, assembly GCA_036346955.1. Lineage (NCBI taxonomy): Eukaryota > Metazoa > Chordata > Mammalia > Rodentia > Dipodidae > Dipus > Dipus sagitta. Next base: position 1,650,344 of record CM070778.1, on the reverse strand, counting down.
CAGACAAGTAGCCGGGAGGATGGCGTGACTGCCGACGACATTGAGCCATGCCCGGGCACACGTGCGCGCACACACAAATGCCCAGCTGCCCCGCAGCATGCCGGGAGGACACAGACACGCTTGTTGCCTCTCAGCGTCCTGGGCAGCAGCCCTTCCTGGAAGGGCGAGATTCCACGCAATAGTCACGCTCCGCTTCGCTCACTCTCTGACAGTGTCGGCTGCTCCCCACCCCCATCCCACACTCTGCTCCACCCCATCTCCCCTAGTCCTCTGATAGCCTTACTCATGTGGCCTCCACCTTTACCCTAAACACAGCTCCCACATGTGGCCTGACCGTCCAGACATTTCCTCACCACCTGCCATCCACCAGACACTGGGCACCACCTCTAAAAGGCCTCAGCCCCAGAGGCAAACTTCTCCAGACAAGGCTTGAGTAATGGTACTGTCACACCACAGCTGCCTCAACCAATGGACAGTTCGTTAGCTCATAAAATGGTAGTCGTGGGGAGATGGCCTTTCTTGCAAAGCTTGATGGCCCAGGTTCAACTCCCCGGGACCCATGTAAAGCCAGATACACAAAGCGTCTGGAGTTAGTTTGCAGTGGCAGGAGTCCCCTGACACACCCGTTCTCTCCCTCTGTTTCTCTCTCAGATAATAAATAAATAAAATAGTAGTCATAGGCTGGGCAGATGGCTCAGCAGCTAAGCGTGCTTCCCGTTCAAGCCTGAGGGCCTTGAGACCACCTGAGTTCAAATCTCCAGAACCCAAGTAAACACTGGGGCGTGGCTACACACAGCTGTAATCCCCATACCGAGGTGCAGAAACCAGAGAATTGCAGAAGCTTTCAAGTGGCAAGCTCTGAAATCAGTAAGAAACTCTAAGCCAGTGGTGGCGCACGCCTTTCATCCCAGCACTGGGGAGGCAGAGGTAGGAGGATCGCTGTGAGTTCGAGGCCAGCCGGAGACTACATAGTGAATTCCAGGTCAGCCTGGGCTAGAGTGAGACCCTATCTCGAAAAAAAGAAAGAAAAGAAACTCCATCCAGGTATCAACAGGCTAGTGAGCAATGGAGGAAGACATGTGTTTAATGTTTTCTGTAACTGCCACAGATGAGCCTGCAGGGCACTGCGTCAGCACACACACCACACATACAATGCATATGCAAAAAATAAATAAATAAAAAAAAAAGTAGTCATTCCTGCACTGAGGCTGGTGCGAGAACCCATGAGGACAGGCGTGCCAACAGCTCTCAGGCACAGGAGCAGGAGGGTGATTATTCACAAGCACCCGTGCTCCTCTCCAAGGTCAGAGATCTACCTGCCCTCTGCCATGCAGCTTGACAGGCTCCGTTTCTATCAACAGTCCAGGAAGAGTCCAGTTTCTCCCCGTGAACTGCTATGTACGCTCGTGTTTGCGCGCTCCTCGACGCAGCCCCGTTGTGCCATGTTGCACGGCCGTGTGACGTAGCCACAGGCCACGCGTGGACACTGAGCACCAGAAGTGTGGCTGGTCCAAATCGAGGCATGTTGTGAGTGTAAGGTTATGATGGTATTTGAGACTATACTACATTAAATAAGACATGAAGTTTAGCTTCACCTCTTTCTTTTTATTTGTTTATTGAGGCAGGGTCTCACTCTAGCCCAGGCTGACCTGGAATTCACTCTGTATTCTCAGGATGGCCTCGAACTCACGATTAAAGGCGTGCGCCACCACGCCCGGCGGACTGCGCTGGTTTCATAGCTTGTCCTAATCTGCGTTCCACATCTGCTCAGCCCCGAGCTCACCCCCCTCCTCGCTCTCCACAGAGCAGCTGCTCACCTGGCCTGCTTCTGGCTTCCCACAAGTGCTAGAGGGAAGTGGGCCTCATAGTAGTGAATGCCCTCCAACCTGAGCCTGCATCCTCTGTGCTCTTGAGACAGCTTTGTTCCCCCCCCCCCCCACAGCTCTCAGTCTCCTCTGTCCCCCTCCTTTCCGCTGCTCTCCTCCCCAACTGCTCCCATTGACTTAATTGGGGAGAATCACACCCTTGGGTATCAAACTCACCTCCCTCCCAGTCTGGATTTATATATACATCCTTTGCACAGAATTTAAATTTCCCTGGGGCGTTGGTGGGGCATATCTTTAATCCCAGCACTCAGAGGCAGAGGTAGGAGGATCACCGTGAGTTCGAGGCCACCCTGAGACTACATAGTGAATTCCTGGGCTAGAGAGAGACACTACCTCAAAGAACTTACAAAAAAAAAAAAAAAAGGACACAGAATTGAAATTTTCTTGTGTACAAGGATTCATGACCCACACCCTCCCCCGCCCTCACCCAGACAAGAGACAAGGGTAACCTTCTTTTATTTTTTTGGTTTTTCGAGGTAGGGTCTCACTCTAGCCCGGGCTGACCTGGAATTCACTATGTAGTCTCAGGGTGGCCTCAAACTCACGGTGATCCTCCCACCTCTGCCTCCCGAGTGTTGGGATTAAAGGCGTGCGCCACCACGCCCCGGCAAGGGTGACTTTCTTGCTGGGCTCTACCTCCTTTATCCACACCCCCCAATTCAGCCTGGAGCGTATGCCAAGGAAGGACAGAGAAGAAAGCTTTTCAGCAGCGCTGGAGATCACACTGGCACAGGGTCTTCTCATGGTGGTCTCATCCCATACTCATCCCCTCCTAATCCTTGTCAATGCTCCCTGCTCCCTGCCACCCATCTTCAGTCACAGACAGGCCTTTGGACAGGAGTGTCTTCTCACGGCTCATACATCTACACTACCCCACGTGTGGCGGGGCTGTCCCCATCGTGAAGAGACCCCCCCACACAGGGAGACGCTTCCTCACGCACTCAGACCCTGACCGAGACGCCCACGCAGGGCCTCGCCTCGCCCCTTCACGTCACTGCACGGGCCTCCCTCATGGGAGCAGCCCCAGCTTCTCCCACGAACAGTCCCATGCTCACGCCCACTCCACACGCATCACCCCTGTGCCCCTTCATGCCAAGGCTCCTACATCCCAGATAGAAGCCCCTTGGGCCTCTCCTTTTAGCCTCACCACCTGTCTATGGAAGTCTTGGGGGGGGGAATAAGAAAGGAGGGAAAACCCACCATATTCAGGCTACAGCAAATCCTTCCAGGAGATGGCCAGGCTCAGGTCCCCAGAGGGAACAGGATGCCAAGGGAGCTGCAAAACTGAAACATCCAGAGGAAGACTTCTCCCTTTCTAGAATGTTCCATCTGGGTCTGGCTAAAACCTAATTAGCCACAGGAACCTAGTCCTCCCCACAGAGAGGATGAAGACCAGTACCACGGAGCAGCCTCAGCAGTGCTGGGACTTAGTGCCGTGCCACCGCGCGGGGGACAGTGAGGGTCTTGAGGACCGGGTCGGGCAACTGCATCTAGGGCAGCTGTGACGTCAGCGGAAAGGCGGGCTTGGGCTGGGAATGGGATACAATGGTCCCTTTGTCCCCCTCCCCTCCTGTCCTGCACTCTGAAGCCACACCCTAGCCTATACCACGTGACATCGCCCGGGAGCTGCATGATGGGGTGCCGCGGCTAGCTGCTTCCACAGCCCTGACACAAGATGCATGTGCCCACAAATGCACACGTGTGTGCCCACAGAGCCACGTGGACACTTGCATACATGTAGTGAGAGGCAGACTCACTCCTATGGCTAGAGCTCTCTGCTGTCACTAGCCCGTAGGTACTTAAGATTAATTATAGTTGGTACAAGCAAGAATTGCATCCGTCAGTCACATGAACTGCATTTCAAGTGCGCAGCAGCTGCAGGGGGCTGCACACAGGCAGAGGACCACCCATCACAACAGGGAGCAGCGAGCGCTGGCTTACTGCCTCTGCCAATCACTGCCCCTCCGACTACGGTTTATTCCCACTTGCTCTTCCTTTCATGTTTACCCACATCTTCCTTCCTTCCTCTCTTTCTTTCTTTCTTTTTTTTTTTGTTCTTCAAGGTAGGGTCTCACTCTAGCCCAGGCTGACCTCAAATTCACTCTGTAGTCTCAGGGTGACCTGGAACTCATAGCACTCCTCCTACTTCTGCCTCCCAGAGTGCTGGGATTAAAGGCCTGGGCTACAACATCTGGCAACACCTTTCTTTTTTTTTAATTAAAAAATACTTTTAAGTGGTGGTGCACGCCTTTAATCCCAGCACTTGGGAGGCAGACATAGGAGGATCATCATGAGTTCGAGGCCACCCTGAGACTACATAGTGATTTCCAGGTCAGCCTGGACCAGAGTGAGACCCTACCTCGAAAAACCAAAAAACAAAACAAAAAAAACAACTTTTAAAATATCTTACTTATGTACTGAGAGAGAAAGAGGCAGCTAGAGAGTGAGAATGGGCACAACAGGGCCTTTAGCCACTGTAAAGGAACTCCAGATGCATGAGCCACTTTGTGCATCTGGCTTTACTGGGAAATTAAACCTGGGTCCTTAGGCTTTGCAGGCAAGCACCTTAACCGCTGAGCCATCTCTCCAGCCCGCTTGCCCACACCTTTGCACAGCCACACTCTGCCCTTGCACCTCAGGGAGGAACTCTATCTTACCTTCTTGTCCTTTCTTCTCCCAGGTCCCTATAGAGATTGCTCCCCTCTCCCGCCTGGCCTCTGGACCCAACAGGGAGGACCACGGCCACAGGGCGTGGCAATAATCTCTGAGGGAAGGGCTGGCCCTGTTGGGACCCCTGAGGGCTGAGCTCAGCCTGGATTGGGCTCATTTGAACCTGATTTTGATTAAGACATTTGAATGTTGCCCCGGGGGACGAGAAGTTGGGTAGGCAGAGAGAAGGGACATTATCACACATTGGAAGAGGCATAAAGTGGGAAGTGGGGTGTCTATGTGGGAATTTCAGTCACCTTCTATGGCTGATATGACAGATGTGGGCTGTGGAGGAGGGTTCAGAGAGCTTGGACAGGTGGGTAGTCACCAGGTAGGACCCTGGATGCTCAGCTCAGGGTGCTTCCCGAGTCCCATGGGGGTGGGGCCTAGACAGCAAGAGTCCCCAAACCAGAAGTCAGCCACCTTTAATCCCAGCGCTCAGGAGGCAGAGGTAGGAGGATCATTATGAGTTCAAGGCCACTGGAGACTACATAGTGAGTTCTGGGTCAGCCTTGGCTAGAGCAAAACCCTACCACGACAAAACAACAACAAACAACAACAAAAACAAGACCAGAAGTCTAAGGACATGGGGGTTACCTGGGCAGACAGGCATCACTAATCAATTAACTCACTGATTAATCCATCAGTGGTACCACATAACTTTAGATAATTTGCATGTGAATAAATCTTCACTTATATGCCCTCATTTCTTTTCCTTTCTAGATAAATTTCTTTTTTACACTGTGCTAATGTGGTAGAAGTGCTAATGCTAAATTATTAAAGGCCATAGTTAATAGTCATGAATACTCAGTGACAGCCACAGTATTAAATAAATTATTAAATAAATTGCCGATGGGTGGCCTCTGTAGACTTGTCCGTGTCCCTGAAGATCCAAGGGTGAGACCTAGAACACATGTTGGCGTCTTCCTTTTAGGCATGAACCTTGAGTCCCTGAGTGAGAGGGGCACCTGTCATCTCCCTGTGTCCCCATCTCCAGTACCTGGTTCTTTCCTGGCTTCTATCTGGATTCTTAGTCCCCTACTAACTCCATGCCACTGTCCCCATCCCCTGAGACGGGTAACCCACCAAGTTACCTTCCTTCTGGGGCCTCAGGTTCTCAGGCAGGCAGAGGGACAAGCAGAGAGAAGAGGAAGCAAGAACTTTGAGGAGATCAAGGAAAAGGAAAGACGTGGGCAGGAGGTACACATAGAAGTCCAAGAGGGACCCGTGCCTCTCTCCGGGGCAAGTGGTCCCCATGGTGGCACCTTGCAGTTGCCTTAGGAGATTCTCTTGAGAGCTGAGCTACCTTCCTCCCAGGAGAGTGAGAGTGGGCCTGAAGCAGGCACAGCAGGCCCCTGCCTTGCTGTTTGCTCCTTGGGGCCCAGAAGGGGATAGAGATCAGATGTGCCTCCATCCTAGTCCAGGGAGACTCCATTCCTCACCACTCCCTCGTCCTTCTTCCCGAGGTCCACTCCTAGGAACTATGAGCCTCTCAGAACCCACGGACTATACTCCCCAGCGCCAGCATGCAACAGTGGGAGGGTGGGCCTGAGGTCTGAGCAACGTGGGATCTGAAGGGAAGTTTATGTGCATGTGCATGCATGCATGCATTTCCGCAAGCGGGAGCCTGGATAGCATGGCAAGGAGCAAGAGGATCTGGAAATACCTGAGGAGGAGAGAGAGAGATCAAGAAAAAGGTCTAGCCAGGCATGGTAGCACATGCCTTTAATCCCAGCTCTCGGGAGGCAGAGGTAGAGGATCATCTTGAGTTTGAGGACAGCCTGAGACTACATAGTAAGTTGCAGGTCAGCCTGAGCTAGAGTGAGACCCTACCTTGAAAAAGAAAAAAGAAAGATAGAAGAAAGGAAAAGGTCTAAGGCAAGAGGAAGGGGGGGGGGGAGGGACTATGGCAGGATCGGATGGGAATGAGAAGAGGAAGAAGAGATGAGGCAGGAATGAAAGGCAGATCCACCCACTCCAAAGCCAGGAGACTCCCTTCCCCCAAGGCTCCCTTCCCCCACAAGTCCCAGGAAGGAAATTAGGAGGCCACTGCACATGTGTTGGGTCATTTCCACATGCTTTATTCCAGCAATCAAAATAATTAAAAACATCTCAAATTATTATACACATACAAAATAGGTACAGAGTCTCTTGCTTCCTCCCATCCCATGGGGAAAAACTGCTTTGTGCTTTGGGAAGTGGTGCTCTGAAACCCAGATGTAGGACAGACTAGAAGAGAGGCTGAGGGTGTGATGTAGCGGCAGGAGGGAGGGCTTCAGAGGAGAGAGAGGTCAGAGAGCGACAGGCTCAGGAGCCAGAGGGGTGGAGAGAGGGTGGAGAGTGAGCAGGTTGGAGCTGGCACACTCTCCCTCCATGTTAAATAGCACCGTTAGGAAAAAAAAAAAAAAATTCACAAGTCCCCATCCATAAAAAAAAAAAAAGGAAAAAAAAAAACCCAAAGAATAAAAAAAGACTTTGAACAAAAGGAACATTTGGCCCAGGGGGGCATCTCAACTTCTATAGCACCAGAGATTCCTTCCCCACCCCACCCCATCACAGAGATGTAGCACCTTTGATACCAAATGGGGCGCCGCTGCCACTCTGCCCCCATTCCCACCCCCACACAGTTGCCCCGGTGACACAAAGACAAGAACGAGGTAGTCTTTCAGCAACATAATTGCACAAGGAACAGAACAGTCTCTCCCACCCAGCCTGCGCATGCGTGGGCCTCCAGCAGGCTTTCCCCAATCCGATGTTTCCACTCTGCTGTGATCTGCCTGACTCCAAACCCCATGAGGGGCAGGTGGCTTCCCCAGCAAGGCCCCTCGAGAAACGAAGTGGTGCGTGCTGCAGAGGCCATGGGAATGCAGGCTGGCCAGGCTCCTTATGCGGTCTAAGAGCCCCAGATCCCCCCAGGACTTGGGGGGCGCTGCATAGGGGGAGGTGGACTGGGAGTTGGTAGATCAGTTAGATGTTTCAGCATTGTCTTTGGTTGCTGGGCAGACAATGCATTGTTTCCTGTGTCTTTTGAGGAGACTTAGATTCGGGGAGCAATGGAGGAGAGGCCCCAAGAGGGGGTGGAGAAAGGAACAGAAAGGGCAGCATTTGGGGTATCATAAGCCCAGTGGGCAGAAAAGGACTTACCCCTACATGGGTCTTCAAGCAAGTGGACCAAGCTTCCTTTTTTTTTTTTGAAAAAGTCATTTATTTATTCTTTTTTTTTTTTTTTTTCTTTTTGGTAAGGTTGAATGCACTTTTGGTTTTTGGTCATGTTCAGTTGGTCAAAGGTTAAAAACTAAGTTTGAGAGATGAATGCAAAAGAAAAAAATGTTTTCCAAAGTCCATGTGAAATTGTCTCCCATTTTTTGGCTTTTTGGAGGATTCAGTGTGGGTTGTTTGTCTGTTTCCAGGGTAGGGGGAACGTGGGCTGGGTGGGAGGGAACCAGATCGGGGTAGAGGGAGTTTACACGAAGCAGGCAGGGCCAATGTCGATTCCAAATTCCTGGTCTGGGGCGCCAATGTCCAAGGGGGCCACATCGATGATGGGCAGGCGGGAGGTCTTGGTGGTTTTGTATTCGATGACTGTCTTGCCCCAGGTTCCGGTGTGACTCTGGGTGTGAGCAGAGATAGCGGGAATGGATCATTACCAATGGAGTGAGGGTCACTCCAGCCTGTCAGGAAGCCAAGCCCCAGAGAGGCAGAGCTGGGCTGGGCCAGGGCACTTACCGTGCAGCCGTCCTCCAGGGTGCTGTAGGTGAAGCGGCTGTTGCCCTCGCCCCGGAGCTCGATCTCGTTGGAGCCCTGCAGGAGCAGCGACTTCTTGAGGTTGCCGGTTTTCTGGTCCATGTAGGCCACGCTGTTCTTGCAGTGGTAGGTGATGTTCTGGGAGGCTTCCGTGGACATCAGGCGCAGGAAGGTCAGCTGGATGGCCACGTCGGCAGGGTCGGAGCCTTCGCTGCCGTACTCGAACTGCGGGGGGGGGGGGGCGGAGACAGTGGGGCGTGAGGGATCACACAGGGATTCTTGTCTCTGGCCTCCCTACTTGGAGTCCAGTGAGAGCGCTCCCAACTAACTTTTGTTTTTGTTTTGGTTTTCCGAGGTAGGGTCTCACCCTGGCACAGGCTGACCCGGAATTCACTATGTAGTCTCAGGGTGGCCTCGAACTCACGGAGATCCTCCTACTCTGCCTCCCGAGTGCTGGCAACTAACTTTTATGCATCACTTGCTCATGGACACTTAAGGGCCTAGTATTTCTGCCTCCCAGCACAGCCCCGTCCATCCCCCTCCGCTCCAACCCGGAAGAGACCAAATCCACTCCAGGACTTTATATGCCTTCTGAGCTAGGCCATCTACGAGTGCATCTGGGATCCAGCTCACGTACTTGGAATCCACCGTTCATGCTCTCGCCAAACCAGACGTGCTTCTGGTCCTTGGGGTTCTTGCTAATGTACCAGTTCTTCTGGGCCACGGTGGGCTGAGTGGGGTAGATGCAGGTCTGACCAGTCTCCATGTTGCAGAAAACCTTGATGGCGTCCAGGTTGCAGCCTTGGTTGGGATCGATCCAGTACTCTCCTGTGACGGGGGCATGGCGAGGCGGAGTCAGGGGAGATGGGCAGCCAGCACCATATAGGTTGTGTAAGGAGATGGGGATGCCAGCAGACGGGGAGGGGGAGTAGGATGTGGGCAGACAGGATGGGCCCTCACCGCTCTTCCAGTCAGAGTGGCACATCTTGAGGTCACGGCAGGTGCGGGCAGGGTTCTTGCGGCTGCCTTCGGGGCTGCGGATGTTCTCGATCTGCTGGCTCAGGCTCTTGAGGGTGGTGTCCACCTCGAGGTCACGGTCGCGGACCACATTGGCATCATCAGCCCTGTAGTAGCGGCCGGGATCAGCCTTCTCTTGAGGTGGTTGAGGCATGAAGCTGAAGTCAAAACCTCCACTGGGAGGACCAGGGGGGCCAGGAGGTCCAGGAGGGCCAGGGGGACCCTGGAGAGAGACACAGAGAGAGACACACAGAGAGAGATGAGGTCAGGGATGTCTGGTGTCCAAGCTCTCTTGGGGCTGAAGGATCATGAGGCAGAGGGCATAGGATTACGTACAACAGGGCCGGCATCACCAGTGCGACCGCGAGGACCAGGGGGACCAATGGGACCGGGGAGACCGTTGAGTCCATCTTTGCCAGCGGCACCAGCAGAGCCAGGGGGACCCTGGGGGGAGAGAGGTGGTTGGAGAAAGCCTGCAGAATTCCTGAAGCAGCCCTGACTCTGATCTCAGTCTTTATTCCTGAGGTGTTCTTGCTCATTCCCACAGCCGGGCTAGGAAGGAGCGGGGAGAGGGAGACCCAAGGCTCTTTCTAGTTCCCCATTCCCTATCACTGAACACTTATTTTGAGAGAGGAAGGATGCCTGCATACCCGGCAAGGAGCCCCAAAGTGACCTGGAATGGGGGACTCAGGAAGAAGCAATGGCAAGTGTAACTTACCCGGGGACCAGCAGGACCAGAAGCTCCAGAGGGACCTTGCTCACCAGGAGAGCCCTGAAGGACAGACACAAAGATAGTTCAGGCCCAGCGGGGATCCCATGCTGCCCGGGATGCTGGCTGGGGAGGTAAGAGGTACTGTGGGTAACTCACACTCTCTCTGTACTGGAACTCTCACCCCAGGACGACCATAATGCTGAGGCCACCCCACAATCCCTCTCTGTGCACCCCTCCCTCTCAGAAGCTCCACGGGGATGCCCAGAAATCTTCAGACTCCAGTCTTCACAAGAGAGGAGTCAAAATGTCTATCCACAGTGAGTCAAATGCTCTCCCTCCCATCACACAGCACAGCGTGGGGAGATGGAGGATGGAGAAAGCTGAACGGTGGCTAGGGCCTGGGGGGAGGGGCGAGAATACTCACAGGAGGACCAGGAGGACCCTGGAGACCGGAGAGACCACGGTGACCCTTTATGCCTCTGTCTCCCTGTTCGCCTGTCTCACCCTTGTCACCACGGGGGCCTTGGGGTCCCTAGAAGAGAGTAGCAGGGCTGTCAGGTGGAAGTTCTGTTGTTGAGCAGGATGATGTCTACATGTGGACCAGGGTTTAGAGGGAGTGGAGTTGGCGTGGGGCACTTACAGCGGGGCCACGGGCACCAGCGGGGCCGATGGGACCAGCAGGACCAGCAGGACCCTGGGGAGAGCAAAGAACATTAGATCTGGTTCAGGCGAAGCTTGAGGCTGGGGGGCTACGGCATGAGCCCTCCCCTCAGCCAGATCTCCCCTAGTCTCACATCTCTCCCATTGTGAAGACCTCTCCTATTACCCAGATAAACCTCCCCCGAGCCAAGCTTCGTGTGACGAGCTGGGGTAAATGCCCTGCCTCAGAGGAGATGGGGGGTCTTATCTGGGAGAGGGGCCTCAAGGCTGAGCTGTGGTTCAGCTTTCCTAGAGAGGCTGAAAGCCAAGACATTGCTCAAGCCCACCTCTTCTCCCCTAGCCTGAGTATAGCCATCTATCCATCCCCACGGCTATGAGCAAGGTCCCCTGGCCCAAGCTGAGCCCAGGTACTTACAGTCTCACCACGATCGCCACTCTTGCCAGCAGGTCCGACGGGGCCAGGGGCACCAGGAGCACCAGGGGCACCAGGGGGTCCAGCGGGGCCAGTCTCACCACGGTCACCCTGGGAAGGGAGATCAGGGGATGTGGGTCAGCCCCAGTCAAAGGGCTGAGGTTGAAATGGGGTCAGGGCATATTAAGATGCAGCCTTGGCGTTTGGCTTTCTTACCTTGGGGCCAGGAGAGCCATCTCGTCCAGGGGAGCCTTCAGCACCAGGGGATCCCTGCAGAGGGAAGGAGAAATGAGAATCCAGACAAGAGATGAGGCACTGGCCTGACCAGTGGCCCTACTCTGGGCACTGGCTTGGAGCTTGGGGCTGCTCACCTCACGTCCAGATTCACCAGGGGGGCCAGCCAATCCAGGGGGGCCCATGGGACCAGGGGGACCACGTTCACCACTTGCTCCAGAAGGACCTTGTTTGCCGGGCTCGCCCTAAGGGAGAGAAAAGAACAAGGCAGGAGTTAGGGTGCAGGGGCTAGAGCCCTGAGGTCATCTCTATCAGCTCTGCCCTCCTTGACCCCACCACTACCACTGTGCCCCTTTTAAGTCCTGGGACAGTTCTTCTTGAGTGACCCAAGGTGAAGGCACACTCACGGAGGGGCCAGGAAGACCAGGGAAGCCTCTTTCTCCTCTCTGACCAGGCAGGCCGACCACACCACGCTGTCCAGCAATACCCTGAGGTCCGGGTGTACCAGGAGAGCCCTGTGGGAGGCAGACAGGAGTGAAGGGCCTCATGATGGCACAGGGACCATACCCAGCTCTGGATGCCTCTAGAGCCGCAGAGATCTGAACTGGCAACATACAGCAGGTCCGTCAGCACCAGGGGATCCTTTCTCGCCAGCAGGACCAGGAGGACCAGGGGGACCGACTTCGCCAGGCCGTCCAACGGGGCCAGTCTCACCACGAGGCCCTTTGCCACCTTCTTTGCCCACAGGGCCAGGAGGACCGGGGGGACCAGCATTTCCCTAGATGGGGACAAGAGCCACTGTCATACTCCAGTGGTTTCTGAAGCACCACAGAGGACAGGCCTCAGTTGGGCCCACTGTCCTGACAGCATGCACCTGCCACCCCGATCACAGATACTCACAGAGGGGCCGGGGGGACCAACACGGCCAGCAGCACCAGGGAAACCAGTAGCACCCTGGCAGGAGAGAACACACGCGGGGTCAGAGGAGAAGAGCCATCTCACCTGGCCCGGTCCCCGTCAACTGCTGACTGAGGTCTGCAGAGAGACGAGTGGTACTTACAGGGGGACCAGCGCTGCCACGAGCACCTTTGGGTCCAGGAGCACCAACGTTACCCTGCAAGAGAGCACAGAGATGTGAGGCCCAGGCCAGCCTCAAGTCCAGGACTACCAACAGCCTGTGGTTCGGAGGGACGGGGTACTTACAATGGGGCCGGGGGGCCCGGCGGGGCCGGCAGGGCCGGGAGGGCCAGTGTCGCCTTTGGCACCAGCATCACCGGGCTCGCCCTTCGCACCAGGCTGGCCGTCAGCACCCTGGGCAGGAAGGGGAGAGAAGGGTGGAGGAGTGAATGGGGTGGCCTAGGAGCAAATTGTCTCTGGGCCTGGGGGGCAGGGTGTCTGCAGCTAGAGAGCAGGGAAATGCTCAGAGACAAGCCATCCCACCTTCGCTGATGCCTCCGTCCTCACTCAACAACCCAAGGACCATGTCCCCCCCCCCCCATGCCCGTTCCAGTTGGTGATGGAAAATGAAGGGGGTCTTGGTACTCACAGGGGGGCCAGCGAAGCCAGCAGGGCCAGGAGGACCAGGCTCACCACGGTCTCCCTAGAAGAGAAGGGTCATGTTGGAGAGATGTCCCAACACCCAGGAAGGAGAGGAAGGGTTAGGAGGATGGAGGGACAGAGGAGGAAGGAGCGTGGGGTACAGATAGAAGGAAGGTGGGGGAGACGGGCTGAGTAGGGCTTGAAGGTCTTGGGTACTTACGGGGGCACCGCGGGCTCCAGTGGGGCCAGCAGGGCCACTGGGACCAGTCTCACCCTGAGAAGGAAAGATAAGAGGTCAGGGTCAGAGTCCAACCTGACTCTCCTGGCAGATGACCCAGAAACACCTCGCCTTCCCCCGCATGCCTCCAGCGTTCTAGGTCACCACCAGTTTGCCTCCCCTGCAGAGCCAAGCCCTGGCTTCCTGGGAAAGCCGTGCATTAGGAAAGAAGGTGAGAAGACATTCCCTTACCTTGTCACCAGGGGCACCAGCAGGGCCAGGAGGACCAATGGGACCAGTCAGACCACGGACACCATCTTTACCAGGAGAACCATCAGCGCCTTTGGGACCAGCATCACCCTAAAGACAGGGAAAAGCCTGAGACTTCCATTGCGGGGCCAGGAATTTCGCTGCACTGTTGTGTGTGTGTGTGTCGGGGACTTTCTCGGAGGCCCTCCTCAGCTGTGCCTCACTCTGCCTGCGTCTAGGGTACAAGATCCTTTCAGGGGAACAGGTGTGAGCTTGTTGGAACCTAGGCTACGAGGCCCTTGAGTTGCCTGCAGGGATGAATAAGGAGGCCTCCATCAGGGACATGCCCCACCTTTCATCACCATGGTAACACGTGGAACACAGGCAGAGCATCCCCCAGCACAGGGTCCAGAGGGGAAGGAGGAAGAGTGAGGAGAAGAGGGAAAGATCTTGAAGGGGAGGACAGATGCTCAGTGATCTGAAGTAGGGGAGCGAGATGGGAGTCACGAAGTCTCACGGGTGGCCGAACGGTGACTTACTCTGTCACCCTTAGGGCCTGGAAGGCCAGCTGCACCACGTTCGCCGGGCATTCCCTGAAGACCAGGGGCACCTTGGCTACCAGGAGCTCCGGGAGCACCAGCATCACCCTATGTGGCAAAGAAAAAAAAAAAAAGACTCATGAGGTCTGGGGTCCCAGAAATGACTCAAAGCCCCGAGTCTCCTATTGGAATCTCCCAGTTTTTTTTTTTTTTTTTTTTTTGGTTTTTTTTTTACTTGGACCCAGCAAGGAGAACAGACTCATGGTCCAGCCCTCAGGCTGTCTGTGGGCCCCCCACCTGGTCTTGTACCCCCCGCCCTCCACATCTCCATGGCTCGGCCCATAGCGCTCATTCTCTCTCTCCACGTTGCCCTCACCTTGGCACCGTCATTGCCGGGAGCACCGTTGGATCCACGGGGACCAGCAGGACCTGGGGGACCCTGCACACCACGCTCACCGGGGAAACCTCTCTCGCCCTAGAAGGAAGGATAGGGCATGTGATGGCTGCTCGGGAGATGAGACAAACCCAGGCGATCGTGACGTGAGTGGTGAGAGACAGTCCACTTACTCTTGCTCCAGAGGGGCCAGGGGCACCAAGGTCTCCAGGGACACCCTGAGGAGTGGGAAGGGAGAATAACAGTGAGTCAAAGCAACGCAAGTCCTCCCCATGGGCAAGAACTCCTGTCCTCCCTCCTGTGCTCGTCAGGACCCAGGAAAGAGATGAACCCCTTCTCAGCTTAGAACTGGAATTTTCCCAAACAGCCTTCCTCCCCAAACTTAAAATCAGAGGCTTCGAGGGAGTCAGGCTATTCCATCCGTTTGTGCAAAAGTCACCACCCAGCCACCACGCGGCTTCTTCCAGATCATACGCAGCTAGCTCCCTATTTCCCTCTGTGCACTAGAAGTCATTCCTGCTAGGTGTCTGACCTCCGTCCCCCTAGCTGATGATCGCCTGATCACTCAAGGGCAGTAAGTGGCTCTCTATTTCCCGCATTGCCCACCCTCTGGCCAGCTGCTAGCTCTTACCTGTTCACCAGGCTTGCCAGCTTCACCAGGAGGACCAGCGGGGCCAGGGAGACCCTGTAGGTGGGAGATGGGGAGGGTTTAGGATCTAGAAGAAAACAAGGTGTGTTCTGCACTGCCCTGCAAATCCTGGCAAGTCAAGAGGCCTCACCTGGAAGCCGGGGGAGCCAGCAGGGCCTTGTTCACCTCTTTCACCAGCGGGACCCTGTCATGGAGAGGAAGCTGTGCTCACTGGTGGCCAGAGGCGAGGAAAGTCATGGGCTCCCCCTTCCCTGTCCCCCAGGTCTCTTGGTCAGGAGTACTTACAGAAGGGCCGGGAGGTCCCTGAGCCCCAGCCTCTCCATCTTTGCCAGCAGGACCCTGCGGGGAGAAAGTAAAGAGCTCAGGGTGGCCAGGTGGGTGGGCAGCTGCAGGGAGACGGTGCAGTGGGTGGGGCTTGGGGCTCTGGGACAAAGCTGAGCCCCTTAGGGATTTCTGATGTTCTGAAAATGGCTGCAGACTCCTACATGTGGGGAGGGTGTGTGGTGGGCAGGGGCACAAAGGGTACCGACGCTCAAAGGAGATACTTACAACAGCACCAGGGGGCCCGGGCACACCGCGTTCTCCAGCTTTGCCAGGCTCTCCCTGTGCAGAAAAGGAGGCAGAGTTGAAGGCCCAAGAAGAAGCCAGGGTCTGGAGTGCTCCCGATTACCGTGAATGGTAGCCTTTCTAATGGGCTTACCATTCCCTAGGGAAGGCCTTGCTAGTTTCTATTGCTTGGCCCCTTGTCCTGTCCTCCATACCCATGTCCCCTGGGGCTTTCTCCTTCACTCTTTCCCCTTCCTTTTCCCTGACACAGGCTTACAGTGACCTGAACTGTCATCTCCATAGGAATCTCATTTTGAATCTCAAAGCACCCACTTAATTTAGGGTATCACCTAACAGGCCGATCTCATCCACATGTTGGGAGGGTTGTTTGTCCAACGACTGATACTTATTTATCAGGGACATTGTAGTGACTGTAGAGCTAGGAGAACTCTCTCATTTTAACGATGGACCCAGAAAAGGGCAGTAAAGAGCCCAAGGTCACATCAGCACCTGAGCTGGGCCCAGAGTCTGGAACTCTGGCCTCTAAGGTATGCAATGTCCCTTGGCTCTGTGTCATCCTTCATCGAATACTCACAGCAGCACCCTTAGGTCCAGGGAATCCCATCACACCAGCCTGTCCACGGGCACCAGGGGGTCCTGGAGGTCCGGGGCGACCATCTTGACCAGCGGGACCCTGAAGATGGGAGGTACAAGGGTGGTGGTGAGGACCAAGGTGGGCACCCAGGAAGGTGGGGTGGGTAGCTGGAGGGAAGGTATACTTACAGGGGGGCCGGTTTTGCCATCAGGACCAGGGCTGCCAGGGCTTCCAGTGAGACCCTAAATAGAAGCAGAAGTGTGAGTGAGGGGGAACGGGAGAAGGGGGATGGAAGGGGGGAACTCTGGAATGAAGTCTCGGGGTTGTTCCTACATGCCTCAGCCAAGGCATTACACAGGACCAAGAGCCCTGGCCAATCTCAGCTCTCACCTTGGCACCAGGAAGGCCAGCCTCACCGGGGCGACCGGCTTCGCCAGGAGAACCTTTGGGACCAGCAGGGCCAGGAGATCCACGTTCACCAGCAGGACCCTGGGTGGGAGGAAGTCGCAAGAATGATCAGGGTCCAGGCTTGCAAGCGTGGGCTTCGTTAGCACAGGCCAGCGTTCTCTTCCTTCCAGGTGAGGGAGCCGGCCCAGGGGGACATTTGAGGGGCAATGGTAGGAATGGGATGTCAAAATGAGGCCACATGTGAAGAGGAGGAGGAAGACAAGATCACGGGCACCCCACTGGTGAGCACTGGTGACAGGTGGTGTGCAGGGAGTGGGTAGATCTCTATATGTAAATGATGCCAAGCAGCTTACCTTGGGACCAGCAATGCCATCTGCGCCAGGGAAACCACGGCTACCAGGTCCACCCTATAGGAGGAAAAGAAGCCAGAGGGCTCAGAGACATCATCCCTGGGCACTGGTGAAGTACTGGGGACAGAGAAGAAGGAGGGACCCAGGGACACTTACACGCTCGCCAGGGGGTCCGGGCAGGCCAGCAGGTCCAGGTTCACCTCTAGCTCCTCGTTTTCCTTCTTCTCCAGCAGGGCCAGGGGGTCCTTGAACACCAGCGGGGCCCTAGAGTGGGCAGAAAGTGGTCTTGGTGAGGGAGCATCCTGACACCAGCCTAGGAGCCTGCTGGATGCTGGCCTCCAGCACGATGGCTCTTGGTTCAAGCCCAGGCCTCTCCCAGCAGACAGAGGGCTGCTCTCCTCCCCGTGTCTCCCCTGGAAGGCTCCCAGGGATGGGGCAGTGATACTTACAGGTTCTCCTTTGGCGCCAGTGTCTCCCTTGTTGCCAGGAGCGCCAGGTTCACCCTGTGTGGCAGGGGAGGGAGAGGATGAGCTGAGAGCTAGGATGCCCATTTGGGGTGCAAATTCATACTCCCCAGAAGGGGGTTCACTGGAGCAGAAGGAGAGAGCTTTGTACTTACACTGTTACCCTTGGGACCTGGAGCGCCGCTGGGGCCCTGAGGTCCAGAGGGGCCACGAGCACCGGGGAAGCCAGGAGCGCCAGCAATACCGGGAGCGCCCTGCAGGGGGCAGCAAAAGATAGTTGAGCCCAGGGGTGGAGGGCACAAGGCACGTGGGGCCGGGGACAGTGGGCATCAAGGGAGACCCGAGACCTGGTAGGAGACTTACATTGGCACCTTTAGCACCAGGTTGTCCATCAGCACCAGGGTTTCCCTGTGGCACAGAGGAAAGAGAGAGGGTGAGTGGCAGGCCTGGACTATGAAGTTACAAAGTAGCACCAAGGGAGGGTGGGACACTTACAGCAGGGCCAGCAGCACCAGCAGGGCCAGGGGGGCCGGGCTCACCACGCACACCCTGGGGACCTTCAGAGCCTCGGGCTCCTTGTGGACCAGCTTCACCCTAGATCAGGGGAAAGGACACATCAGCCACCACTGTGGGACACCCAGCATCACCCCTAGATGGTGGGGGAGGCAGAGGAAGGGCCGGCGGGGGGGGGGGGGGGGAGCATGATGAGGGCTTCCAGAGCTGGAGCGGGGACCTCAGGACCAAGGTGCTAGGCAATGCACTTGGCTGTGGCCAGTCTGGGTGTTCTGATTTAGGGGGCAGGGTGATGCCCAATGCTTGGATTGTAAGATTCAGGCTCAGAGAGACAAGGATCTCACCTTAGCACCAACAGCACCAGGAAAACCAGGAGGACCAGCGGGGCCGGTGGGACCCTGTGAATGAAATGGAGAGTTAGCTGCAAGGCCCATACTGGGACAAAAGAGCCCCAAGACCACTCCCCATTCCCAGACTCAAGGTGGGAGCCATACTTACAGGGGGCCCAGCTGCACCAGTAGCACCATCATTTCCACGTGCACCCTGCAAGAGATAAGGGAAGATCGGTCACATCCACTGAGTGCTGACCAGTCCCCTCAGTCCCTGGAGATCCATGCCCAGAACCCCGGGGGATACTCTAAAGGTCCAGGAGTACTCACAGCAGGGCCGGGGGCTCCAGGGCGACCTCTCTCACCGGGCAGACCACGGGGACCCTGACAACCGAAAGAAGAGAGAGCAAGTAAGAAGAGAGGTTTTCCTCCCCCCCCCCATCTCCCTCTGCCCCTGCCCCTCCCTCTTGAGCAGGCACGCTCACCATCTGGCCAGGAGCTCCGTTTTCACCAGGACTGCCAGGCTCACCCTAGAGACCAAGAACAGAGTGAGGGATTCTGCATAGTGGGACTACAGGGAGGAGGAGGACCCAGGACCTTCCAGGGTCTTTACCTTGGGACCAGCAGGACCAGCATCTCCCTTGGCACCATCTAAACCACTGAAACCCTAAGTGGGGAAAGAGAGACAAGGTGAGACCCTGCAGAGGGGGGGTACATCAAGTTGACACCCACCCCAACCTGACAAGACCACTCCAGCCCCCTTCTATCTCTGGGCTAGACTAGACCCCAAACTAGTCCAAGATCTCCAGCCAGTTTCTTGATTGGGGATTCTTTCTCATGGAACAAAGCTCTTTCATATGTCTAATTTAATAGCCCTTGGGACTCCGGTAGCTTTCACCTACCATGTTACCCACCAGGGTCTTTTGGAGAAGGGGCTAGAACAGTGGGAGGGGACTGAGACATTGGAAACTGGGACGATTCAAAGGGGACTTACTCTGTGTCCCTTCATTCCAGGCAGGCCAGCTGTTCCAGGCAATCCTCGAGCACCCTGGGGGAGAGAGGCAAATGAAGTCAGGAAAGGCATTTAACAGCTGCCCTGGGCGCCACTCCCAAAGGCAGCTCAGACGCAGTGAGCCCCAGGCCCTGACCTCACGCCCTGCTCACCTGAGGTCCAGGAGCCCCACGCTCACCAGGGCGGCCAGGCTTGCCAGCTTCCCCCTGTAGGGAAAGAAAGTGCCATCAAGCCCACCTATGTCTCTGCACTGGGAAAGCGGGGAACGGCTCAGTGTTCTTGGGGCTGCTGAAGGTCAGGTTTAGGAGTCCAGAATCTTACTTTGAACCTGGAGCTCACTCTGAGTCCACCATGAAACCTTTAGTGACATTTGAGTCTCTCTAGAGGAAGTTCCATGTCTGTCACCAGCAGTTTCTCCTCACCATCTCTGTACACAGAGTTCTTAAACCTGACACGTTTATTCCAGGCATGGGCCTGGGGACTACCAACAGTCATTCTTATTGGGGCACTGGGATAGCATTCTCCTTGGGAGAAAGATCACTGCTGTAGGCAGCCTGGCACCAGGAAGCTCTCCTCTGCGCAGTGGAACCGCTGTGGAGATTCCGGGGCCCACCCCACAAAAGTCACCGGGTCAAGTGGTGTATTCACCCTGGTGATACTTACATCATCTCCGTTCTTGCCAGGAGGGCCAGGGGGACCTCGGGGACCCATAGGACCCTGGAAGAGATAGGAGGAAGAGGCAGTTAGAATTCCCAGGATAAAGAAATTGAAGACTGGGGTTGGAAGAAGGTGACAAATTCCCCCCTCCCCAGATGCCTCTTCACAACAGAACCCGTGTTTGTAGAAGAGGGGGTGTCTGCTAGAGAACTTACTGAAGCTCCAGGCTCGCCAGGTTCACCAGGAGGGCCTTGGAAACCTTGGGGACCCTGGAGAACAGAGAGAAGGGTGGACTCTGACAAGCTGTCCCCGTCTCACCAAGAGATGTCTGCCAGCTGTCCTTGCCCTCCTCCCAACCTTCCCAGACCCCAGGGGTGATTCACAAAGTCATCCCAGATACTCACAGGTGAGCCAGGGGGTCCAGGGAGACCACGAGGACCAGAGGGACCCTACAGGAGGAAGAGGAAAATGAGGCATGCCATCTTTGTGTGGTTTGTCCTGCCTCTTCTCTACACTCTGAGTCCCAAAGTTAACCTTCACCTCCCAAGCTATGTGTCACCCCCATACACCATGGCTGACACATCTCCTGTGGATCTCATCCACTGTCATCTCTGTTCCCCCCCCCCCCGGTGGCTCACCATGGGGCCAGGCACGGAAACACCAGCTGATTTCTCATCATAGCCATAGGACATCTGGGGAGCAAAGTTCTAGAAAAACAAGAAAGAATGCATGAGAAATCGAGGTCAGAACAGTAAGTTGAAAGGCAGAGGTATCATCAATAAAGGGACAGGCTGACAAAATATGCTTCCTAATGGAATGGACTAATAGGGACATTGCCTGTGAGATATTCCTGCCCCAGACGCCTCCCCTGAATCTCATGTAGACAGACAGTCCCACACTGAGGGCCAGTCTATAAAACAACCGCCTCTACAGAGCAACTGGACTCTTTCAAACCTTCCAGTGTTGAAAATGACAGTTTCAGAAATAGTCTACATTGAGGGATACGAAAGAGACAAGACAGTGAATCAATTGGTGATCTTGGATTGGAAGAAAAAAAAATTGCCATAAAGAACATTTTTAGGACATTGGTGAAGTTTGTGGACTGTATATTAGGAAATAATTTTAGATGGATGTAGTTAACCACGGTGCTATGGACATGCAACAGGATGCTCTTGAGCTTAGGAAACGCACAGAGCACTGGGGCATGCTCACCGCAACTTAATTCTAGAATGGTCCATGGGAAAAAAAAAAAAACAAAAACAATGGAATGTGTGCTCAGAGGTGGTGAAGCAAATCTGACACTGTTAAGAGTCAGGGAAAGTTCTCGGTACCACTGCAACTTTTCTATAGGTTTGAAGATTTCAAAATAGAAAGTTATGTCTACGAAAAGACAAAACTGGAGCAAGGAGACACGACACACAGGCCTCGCTGAGTCACCAGCCTACACTTACTCCTCCGAGGCCAGGGGGTCCGGGAGGTCCAGGGGGTCCGGGGGGCCCAGGAAGTCCAGGTTGTCCAGGGATGCCATCTCGTCCAGGGGGGCCGGGGGGTCCCTGTACCAGGAGAGGGCGCAGCCACCGTGAGCCAAGGCCAGAACCACGCCCCCTCCAGCTTCCCAGCGCCCAGAGGGTGAGATGTTTACCTTTGGGCCTCGGGGGCCAGTGTCTCCCTTGGGTCCCTGTGGGGTGGAGGTAAGAGAAACAGGAGTCGGGTTAGAGAAAGGAGGACGGTGGGAGTCACGGATGCAGAGGCCGAAGTAGAAGGTAGAGGATTACCTCGACTCCCACGGTTTCTTGGTCCGGTGACACTGATGGGAAGGAGAGGGAAGGCGCAGTTAGCGGCAGGTGACATGGCCTACAAAGACGCGGGCGAGGGAAGGGACCCTGACCTCCCCTACGACCAAGCCTCTAAACCGTACCCAGTTCTTCAGGGCAGACAGGACAGCACTCGCCCTCAGGGATCTTGGGGTTGGGACAGTCCAAGACGTTTTCGCACATCACGTCATCGCATAGGGCCGTGCCGTTGTGGCAGATACAGACCAGGCAGGGATCGGGTTTCCACGTCTCGGCATGAGGGACCCTGATGCCATTGTGTATGCAGCTGATTTGAGGGACTGCGCAAACGGAGAACACGCCGACAGTGGGTCACCTCGGGCCACCGGGGACCACCTGCCCAGCTCAGCCTTTCTCAAGCTTCTGCTCTAAGAGGCGCACGCAGACTTTTTTCACTTTCCTCCTTCTTTCTCCCCTCCCCCCGCTTTTTTTTTTTTTTCTTCTTCTTCTTTCCTTAAATCCTTAAAGGCTGGTCTGCTCCGCATCAGCGCCAGTGACAGCGTCGGGGCGTCTGGCCAGGGCGGCTATAACTCTTCCAGGACTCAGGAATTTAAACAAAGCTCTAGGCCCAGGCCGCTTCCAAACCCAACTTCAGCCCGTGCGCGCGGAAGCCAAGGGAAATAAAAGGCCACGGTGGTGGTGATGGGCGGGGGGGTAGGATGGTAGGAGGGGTCCCATCCAGAGGGTGGGCCCGTGGGGAGCGGTTTGCGGGCAGACTGGAAGAGGAGTTGGGGAGGAGCGAAGGGCAGTTGCAGCCCCCGTCCCGCCCCCATTCCCAGGGCAGGTGGGACGGCGTGGGTGGAGCTACGACGGGGAGGGCTCGATTTGAGCAGGGAGGGCGTGTCCAGAGGCTTGACACATACCCCTAAAAGTAGGATACATACTAATTTCCAGCTCCCAGACGTCTTAAAGACTTGCTTTGGAGGCTAGCCTCAATCCTCCAAAGCCATCCAGGGATTCTGGGTCACTCCTTAACCAAAGAACCCGAAAGTCCACCAAGAGGAACGACTATCAGATAACGACGCCCACCGCTCTGGCACTGGTATCTGCTCGAGACGACCACTAGGTGGCGGGCAACTCTAAGCAATGAGGATGGACAGGGACCAATTTCCGCAACCCCCCCCCCCCACACACACACCAACCCCCAGATTGGCCACTTCTTTCAGAGACTGGGGCTCTCCCGTCCCACGTTGTATTTTCCAGATCTAGAGGTGGGGTCCACACCGGGCAGTAACCCAGGTCTCCCTGCTCCAGCGCGCGCGCTGTCAAGTGCAGTCCCAGGACGCGCAGCGCCCATGCTGATCAGCAGGGGGCGCAAGGACCCCGCCCTGTCAAGTTCGAGCCAAACTTTCTCATCCTCCAACCCGCCCACTCTGTGCATCCCCTCCTCCCCCAGCCCAGCACCCCGGCGGCCCCAGGAACACTGTCTAGCCTGCAGAGAGGGCAAACAATCTTTCCTTATGAATCATCCCACAGCCTTTCCCATCGCTTTTTACATCTTGCCCTCCGAATCTTTAGCCCGGAGGCCCCGTCTCATTTCGACGCGCTCTTGCCTCAACCCGAGCCCCGATTCTCACTTTCCCTGCAGAACTCCACGGTGCAAACTTTGGATTTCCTCCTATACCGTCATCTCACCCCGTGCTCCACTCCTGCGAGCCATTCGCCTTCATCCTTACTCCAGGGGAGAAACTCTCTCTTCTCCCAGGTCCCCACCATTTCCCTTCCATCCCTGGCTCTCTGGAGCATCCCGAGTTCCCGTTAGGTCTCAGCTGCCTGGATCCAGAATAGGACGCGATACCAGATTGTCCTGGACTTCCCAAAGTTTAAAACTTACTGTCTTCCTGTTGGCGCAAGTATTCGCCTTCCTCTTGGCCATGCGTCAGGAGGGCTGTGGCCGCTAAGAGGAGCAGGAGCCGGACGTCCACAAAGCTGAACATGTCTAGACCCTAGACATGTAGACTCTTTGCGGCTGGGGTGGGGGGTTAGTGTCGGCTCATGCGTGGCCTCACTCCGCGTGCCTCCTGCTCTGTCCCCCGAGGAGAAACTCCCGTCTGCTCCGACGACTGGCCTGGGCCCCTTTTATACCATCCTGATGGAGAGCTGGGAGGAACCCTGCCCCTTGGAGAGGGGGAGCCGGCAGCCCGTCCCCCAGCCAATCAGAACTGTTTGGCCCGGCCCCCAATTTGGAACAGAGAAGGGGAGGAGGAGGGAAAGGAAGGGAAGGGAGTCCACCCGGCTTCCCCCCCCCCATTTCAGCTCTGCCTCCCCTGCCCCCCAAACCTGCCTGGGCCGGAGGTGCCTCCACCGGAGTGTGGCTGGGTCCTCAGTGAATGGGTTGTATACTAAAGAGTGGGTGGGGGGCCCCTGCGCTTTCTTCCTGAGACCTCAGATTAGGGACCTGAGTGGGGAGCTTTCCAAAGGAGAGGGTGAGGAATAGTTGGAAGAGGGTCCCCCTGTCCCAACACTGCTAGTCCACTTTCCTGATATCCTTGGGAAGAACTAAGGAATGGGCCTAAAAAGACCAGCTGGGGAGTCTCCAAAACAGAAGAACCAAGGAGCTAAAACGATGTGCCTGTTTGGGGGGGTGTCTCCTGGTGTGGTTGGGTTATGGAGAAGCAGGAATATCTTCAAATAAATTAAAATTTCCTTTACGGACATTAACAGTCAGTTACATGGAGGGAGTGCTGGTTCTACCACGCCCATAGCTCCAGGTATGCCTGAAGCGGAGCTGGGCCCAGATGAGGCTCAAGGGCAGAAGCTGCGTTCTGTGGTGGTCATGGTGGGCTCTGCCAAAGGAAGCCTGGATGTTGAGTGAAGGAGCAGTAGTCTGGGGTGGCGGATGGCTGGGCCTCAAAGGTGTGCATTCAACTTTGCCATCTCCTACAAACTCACTCCCCAAGCTCTTCCAACGCAGATCTGGAGAATGAATTTCTAATGGCAGGCCTATGACCGCGGAAGACTCAGAAGAGGGTCTTGCGTCCACCTTGGGTACAGCGGGTGGGAGAACTTCCTATCCAGTATAGTCAAACCAGAAGGAGTATGTTGGTGGAGGGCACTTGCCCAGAAAGGATATCCTTCTGGAAGCTGCAGAAAGCCCCTTCTTTCTTTCTGTTGGCTGTACCTGGACTCTGGCTGGAGACAAGTAGGAGCATTTCAGAGTGTGTAGAAAGCTTGCCTTTGGGGGTTCGAGTGACCTCATTTTAGAGGCTATTTCCCATAGCCTCATTTCTTTGTTGAAAGCCCTGGGCATTGCTTTTTGCCTCTGCAATCAGCGGGGGGGGATTGTTTGTACCTTGAGAAGGAGTGAGTACCCCCAAGTACAGCAGGTTCTATTTGAAGGAGACACCTCTAAAACTTACTGTTCTTTCTTCCCCCGTTTTAACCTCCTCACAGTGTTCTACCGCCACTCAATCTGTCTAGGACCCTCACCCTGACAAAATGTGAGGGAATGGGGAAGACCATGGGGTCTTCCAGCAGGGCCCACCAACTCCTCCTGCCCCTGTACCTCCCCCACTCCGTTGCTCTAGAGCGGCTGCAAACGTGGAAGCAGGGAGTCCCGCCTCCTGCAAACTATCCAAGATTCCATTGCCCCCCTCCACGCCCTCCCCCAGCTGGTTTTGTGCAACGAAGGCAAAGGGAAAAAAAAAAAAAAAAAGAAAGAAAAGAAAGAAAAGACCAAGGGAACAGAAGGGGAGGGAGCCACGTCGCAGGCCGTGGGCAGCTTAAGCTGAGCCTGTGCGGGTGGGGCAGCGGAGGGAGACTGAAGGAGCTATAATTAAAGGGAAAATATAGAGTTTCCAGAGAGGTTGGGCTGGAGACAGCAATGGAAGGACTGGCCTTCATCAATTATCCCAACCATGTGGCAGTAACTTGTGGCCCAGGATCTGCCCCCGCCTCATGCCAGTGACTGACTACGGGGGGGGGGGGCAGGGCTGGGGGCTGAGGTGCTGAGATGGCAGTTTCTTGGACCCACCAGAGTCTTGTCCTCCACTGTGGTCACGTCCTAGGTGTGCCCCCTCTTTTAACCGGGAACAGGGGAACAGACATTTGCAGTGATTGTCTAGGGTGGAACACCTCAGAGGCTCAAGGTGAGGTTGGTGTGACCTTCCCATGCTCATGGCTGGCTGTCCCGGGTACCTGGAGGACTCCTTCCCTCAGAGCCCGCTCCCTGCTTCCTGTCTAGTGTCTTCCAGGCCCACCTTGAAGAAGGGATGGAGCCTCGCAGGTGTCAACTGGTGGCTGCAACAAGGACCAGGGCTCTGAGGCAGATTCAAGGACTCCTGGTTTGGGGGCCTTGTGTCTGTGTGGCATATGACAGCCACCACCTTGATGGTCCGGGAATTTGGCCCAGGGCTATGCAGATGGGTTCTGAGCATCCTTTGACGTGGCACAGAGCTGAAGCCTGGGGCCTCCTCTGCCACTTTTCAACTTGAAACGCTTGGCCAGTACCCAGCCCGAAGATGTGTCTTTAATTTCTACAGCATGACAGTGAGGGGAAGAATGTACTTGGGGTCTCCTCCCAGCCTGGCTGGGCCTCCCTGGCCGGGGCTGAGGGCTGGAGACTGGGGGAGGGGGAGTTGGGGCCGCGAAGGGAGGAGACGCCACCTCATCTTTAGGAAACTCTGAAGCTCTGGCTTCGGCTGGAATGTAGGACTTTGTCCGAGACTTGGAGTGTAAGGAGGGGAAGCAAAAGCCAGAGCCTCCACCCCCAACCCCCAAGAATGGTAAAGTCATCAGCAGTTGGGGAAAAAAATTCCTCAAGAAGAAAAACAGAAAGAGGAAAGTGCTGAGTTTCAAGTTCTCTCCCTCTCCAAAGTTTCCCAAGTGCCCCTCCCCAGGAGGGAAGGAGAGGCCTTGGGAGCCCCCCCCCCACCACCTTCTGTCAGGACTCCTTGGTGTGAGACATAGGACTGCTCCAGGGAGCCCAGGTGTGAATGAATGCCCCTGGCAGGGTCACACCTCTGCCCACCCTGCCACTCACACCTTCCAGAAGGTTCCTCTGCTCCTACCTTTGGCCTCAGATGGAGAGCAGGTCTCCTGGGAGGGGCCAAGGAGAGAAAGCAGCAGGGTCCAGGACTGAGCCTGCTGTCACTCCAGCCTCCATCACAGAACTCTGCAGTGGACCCCAGGTGTATGGGACCCCCATAAACCCTTTCCTTTGCGTGGCCAGGCCTGAGCTCTTGGTTACGCTCCTTAGTCTCACACAGCTCCCTCTCTCCCTCTCTCCCATCCCTGTTTTCCTCAGTTCAGAGGGAAACTGCCGAATCCAGTTTCGCCCATGTTGAGTGTTTGATACCTATGAAGTCTCCAGTCAGAAGCTGAAAGGAAATCATTGGGCATGTGGGTTTGGAGTTCAGAGCCCAGACAATGGGGGGACCTCAGGATCACCCCGACTGGGGCTGTGCGTGTGGACAGACTTGTTCCAAGAGAAAGCGTGGAGGGAGGACTGTTGAGGGCTAAAGCTGAGCCTTAAAGACCCCAAGTTCAAGGGTTAGGCAGAAGAGGAGCTACCCACACAGGAGCTGAGACGAGAGTGGCCCAATGAGGCCATGGAGAGGAATGGTGTGTTCTAGAAGGAGGAAGAGGGAGATGCGCCAGAGAAAACTGTCACCCAGAGTACAGTGTTTCCTAGACTCAGCCACGTGGCTGTCACTGCTGCCCCTGGGGTTGGGGCTGATTCTGTGGAGCAGTGGGAGAAGAGGGAGACTGCGGTGGGCAGTGGCCAGGAAGTGAACGGGAAATGCAGCCCCTCGGAAGGACATAACCCGGGCTTCCTCCCTTCCTCCTCTTTTTCTTTCTTTCCTTAGTCTCTCCCCAGTGGCCTTCACAAGGCAAAGTCAGTTCCCTCCTTCCTGTAAGTTCAGGTCCTCTGAGTGTCACTGGCTCTTCAGCATCTGAAGGCAGAGTGTAGTCTCCTTAATACGTGGAGGAATCAAGTGACTGGATTTTTACTTTAAAAAAATTGTTGGGGCTGGAGAGATGGCTTAGCGGTTAAGCTCTTGCCTGTGAAGCCTAAGGACCCCGGGTTCGAGGCTCGATTCCCCAGGACCCACATTAGCCAGATGCACAAGGGGACGCACACATCTGGAGTTTGCTTGCAGTGGCTGGAGGCCCTGGCGAGCCCATTCTCTCTCTCTCTCTCTCTCTCTGTCGCTCTCAAATAAATAAAAATATTAAAAATAAAATAAAATAATTGTTTATTTATTTGACAGAGAAAGAGGGAGAAAGAGAGAGAGAAAGAGAGAGAGAGAGAGAGAGAGAGGGAGAGAATGGGTGCACCCGGGCCTCCAGCCACTGCAAACGAATTCCAGATGCATGAGCCCCCCTTGTGCATTTGGCTAATGTGGGTCCTGGGGAATCAAACCTGGGTCCTTCGGCTTTGCAGGCAAACACCTTAACCGCTAAGCCATCCTTCCAAGTGACTGTATTTTTATTTATCCCTGGTGTCACTCAATTCTGCCTTTTCTTTTTTTTAATTTAAATTTTTATTTATTTCAGAGACAGAGAGAGAGACAGACAGACAGACAGAGAGAAAGAGAAAGAGGAAGATATAATAGAGAGAATAGGGGCACAAGGGCATTCAGCCCCTTCAGCCCTCCCCCCCCCCGTAAGCAAACTCCAGATGTATGCACTACCTTGTGCATCTGGCTGATGTGGGTCCTGGGGGATAGCACCTGGGTCCTTTGCCTTCATAGGCAAATATCTCAACCACTAAGCTATCTCTCCAGCCTTACCCATGTTTTATCTCCTTCCTCCCTGACTTCTTGCCCTTCTCTTACCCCTCCTCTTCCCTCCCTGCCCTTCATCTCTCTCTCTCTCTCCTTAACCTTTTTCCTCTTCGTGTAGTTTTCTTCCTTCTCTTAATATTTTTCCTTTCTTTTTCCCTGCCTCTGCTCATTGTCCCAGCCCTTCACCCACACACTCCTTTTTCTCCTTCCGTCTTTTTCTCTCCTCTTCTCTTGTGTCATCTCTGCGTCTGCAGCTCTAGCCCTCTGGTGTCTGTATCCCCTGAATGGGGGGGGGGGGGAAGGGCACTGTGCCCACAGCACCCTCCACCTCCGGGCAAGGTCAGAATGTGGGGAGGTCAGAGCTGCTAGGGAGGCGTGGGAACTGAGAGGCCAAGTTTGCATCTAAACTAGATGTCTGGCAGACAGACAGACAGACAGACAGACAGACAGACAGACAGACAGACAGACAGACAGACAGACAGACAGACAGACAGACAGACAGACAGACAGACAGACAGACAGACAGACAGACAGACAGACAGACAGACAGACAGACAGACAGACAGACAGACAGACAGACAGACAGACAGACAGACAGACAGACAGACAGACAGACAGACAGACAGACAGACAGACAGACAGACAGACAGACAGACAGACAGACAGACAGACAGACAGACAGACAGACAGACAGACAGACAGACAGACAGACAGACAGACAGACAGACAGACAGACAGACAGACAGACAGACAGACAGACAGACAGACAGACAGACAGACAGACAGACAGACAGACAGACAGACAGACAGACAGACAGACAGACAGACAGACAGACAGACAGACAGACAGACAGACAGACAGACAGACAGACAGACAGACAGACAGACAGACAGACAGACAGACAGACAGACAGACAGACAGACAGACAGACAGACAGACAGACAGACAGACAGACAGACAGACAGACAGACAGACAGACAGACAGACAGACAGACAGACAGACAGACAGACAGACAGACAGACAGACAGACAGACAGACAGACAGACAGACAGACAGACAGACAGACAGACAGACAGACAGACAGACAGACAGACAGACAGACAGACAGACAGACAGACAGACAGACAGACAGACAGACAGACAGACAGACAGACAGACAGACAGACAGACAGACAGACAGACAGACAGACAGACAGACAGACAGACAGACAGACAGACAGACAGACAGACAGACAGACAGACAGACAGACAGACAGACAGACAGACAGACAGACAGACAGACAGACAGACAGACAGACAGACAGACAGACAGACAGACAGACAGACAGACAGACAGACAGACAGACAGACAGACAGACAGACAGACAGACAGACAGACAGACAGACAGACAGACAGACAGACAGACAGACAGACAGACCACAGTGAGACCCTACCTCGAAAAGCTAAAACAAGAAAAAGAAAGAAAAAAGAAAAAAAGAAAATCTTAGGGTCGGCATCCATTGCAGACACTCTAGCTAGTTCTGTTCAATTATCCAATGTAAGATTCCAGGGCCAGCTCTGGGCTGAGAGAGCTTTGAGATCAACAACTGTTGCCCTCAGAGTGAGGGAGCAGGAGGAGGTCCGTGAAAAGCACCTGAAAACGCCATGGCACTCTGGCCCTGGGATTGTGAGTCAGTTGCCTCTTGTGTCAAAACCTTGTTTCTCTAATCTGCAAAATGGGATGAACCCACCTCGCTGGCTTGTGTCTCCTGCTCAGTAAATGGAAGCCTGGAGAAATACTCAACGGGGCAAAAATGATGCCCAGGGGTGACACGGCAAGCTTTGTGAAGGAAGAGCTGTGAGACTGGCCTTGGAGGGCTGGCAACCAGGCCTGGATGTGGGTTCAAATGGAGCGGACAAGCCCAGGCCTGGATGTGGGTTCAAATGGAGCGGATAAGGCATCAGACAAGTTGAGGGAGGGAGGGAAGGAGGAAGGAGGAGAGGAGGAGGAGAAGGAGAGAATGGACAGGCAAGGCACTGGGCACAGCAAATGCATAAGGCAAAACTGGACAGGTCAGCTGGGGCCATTTCTAGTTTCTAGAGGTCCGGGACTCTGGATTCTTGGGGTGCTGCCTTGGAGCATCAGTGACAGGGCTGAGGAGGTGGCTCGGCGGGTAAGAGCACTTGCCACACAAGCATGAGGACCTAAGAGGACCTGAGCTGCAGCCCCAGCATCCACATACAAAGCTGGGTGTGGTCACGCGTGCGGCAGTCCTATGGTGGAGTGGAGACAGGAGAATCACGGGAGCTAGCTGGTCAGTGACCCAAAAGAAAAGCAATGCTAGGTTCAGTGAAGACTCTGCCTCAAGAAAATAAACTCCAAGATTGATAGAGAAGGACACCTGATGCTCTCTGGACTTTGCAGCATACGGACAGGGTGCGTGAATCTGCACACACTCGTGCGGCAATCATTCATTCATATGTATATGCAGTATATGTATATGTCATACACACACCACACCACACACCGAGAGAGAGAGAGAGAGAGAGAGAGAGAGAGAGAGAGAGTCAGTGACTACTTGTGAGCCCAGCATAGCTGTGACTTTTGCCAAGGACTTGCCCAGAGGACCTACCCCTTGGTGACTGCAGAAGATTCAAGTTAAAAACTGGAGCCTGGGGCTGGAGAGATGGCTCAGAAGTTAAAGGCACTTGCTTCTAAAGCCTGATGACCTGGGTTTGATTCCCCAGGAC
This sequence comes from Dipus sagitta, assembly GCA_036346955.1. Taxonomy (NCBI): domain Eukaryota; kingdom Metazoa; phylum Chordata; class Mammalia; order Rodentia; family Dipodidae; genus Dipus; species Dipus sagitta. Next base: position 1,619,216 of record CM070778.1, on the reverse strand, counting down.
CCACAGAAAGGCAGATGCACAAAGTGGCACATGTGTCTGGAGTTCATTTGCAGTGACAGGCACGCCCATACTGTCTCTCTTTCTTTCTTAAATAAATAAAAATATACTTAAAAAAAAAACTGGACCCTTGGGGGAGCGGAGCTTTGAGGAAAGTGGGCAGAAGTATGAGTGTGGCGCTCAACAAGAACACAGGCCAGGAATGAGGGGCCCAGAAGTAGACAAGGTGCCTCCACTGAGTGTCCGAGCTCTGCTGGGTTCCAGCAATTCAGGACCTGGAGGTGGAAATAAGTGTCAGAGATGTTCAGAGTCAGAAATGTTCTATTGAGAGAAAGTTTCATGCGCATTCTGCCCTCCCCTCCTCGTGCAGATGAGAACACTGAGGTCCGGAGAAGGCCCGAGGTCACATAGCTGGGATTGAGGGCTCGGAGGTAAAATCCCTACTGAAGTCACCTTAAGCAAGATCCTGGGTGCTCAGACTCAGTGGCTTAACAGGCCAGAGAAGCATCCAGGGTGGGTGGGGGGGCAGCATAAGACAGATCACTCTCCAGCTGAAGTCTGGGGGACACAGTTGCAGGCAACAGCTCCCCAGTTCTTAGCTAAGTGGTGTGGCTGGAGGGGGAAGGGAGCCTGGTGGGCAGGGTGGAACTGCCACATGGAAAGGCTTGATGGGAACCATCTGGCTGGGGCGGGACAGGGAGTGTGGGCTGCAAGGAGGGCGGGGCCAGGCGGGCAAGAGGCCATGGTGGGCGGGCGGATGGCAGCTTGGGGCTGGGAGTGGCCACTGAAGGCCCCCACCTTTCAGACAGCTATAGCCCAGAAGCCTCTACAGCCGGCCAGTCCAACCCTCTGACCTCATTCCCAGATCCCTCCTGCGCAGCCCCCTCTACTCTCTGCCACGTAGCCTGGATGTTGAACTGCATTCTCCACTGGGGGGCGGGGGTGGAGAAGCCAGGTGCCCTGAGCCAGAACCCTGTTGGGTCAGACAGAGCTAGGGAAGCGAAGGTGCCATCACTCCGAGCCTCAGTTTCCCATTTGCAGACATGAGACTCAGTAAACGCAGGGGTCTGAGGTTCCAGGAGCAGGCAAGAAGCAAGGGGACTCCACGGATGTCATGCCCAGCCCTCTCCCAACCTCAGCCCCAGGAAGGGGGAAGGACAAGATCTCTCTCTTTTTTCACATTTTTATTAACAAATTCCACGATTATGAAAAATATCCCATGTCCTCTCAATCTATTCACAAGAAAGGGAGTTCCAGGAAGGTTGGAAGTCCTACGTGAGATCTGGCCTTCCTCCCTCCTGCTGCATCAGGTCACCTTGCCAATTTGTAGCTGAGATGCATGCAGTGGGAGATACAACACCTCCTTTTCCTTGGCACCTCAGAGACCTTCCCCTCAGTCCCATCCTGAGCACAGCTCTGCCTCTGACCTCCGCTTCCTTCTTATTTCCTTGTCTCCAGCCGGGTCTCCAGCTGACCCTCGCTAAACAAGAGGCTGTCCCCGCTGGCCCACAAAGCGTTCCGGGCCTGTGAGTCATCCGGGCCAGAATGTCTGCTCTCCTTGAAGCTTCCTACTCCTGGCCAGTGATCCTCTTTCTCCTTTCTCCTCCCTCAGAGTAAGGACAGAACGTGTCTCTGGTAGGCAGGGAGCCTTGCTCAGCACCGGTCAGAAGGGGTCGTAGGAGGCTTGGGTACCCTTGATGCCCCATGCCCCATAAAAGATTTCCTGTCCTGGTTCCCATGACCCAGATGGGAAAACAGGAGGGGCAAGTAGGGGAGGGCCAGAACTTTGATGGGCTCGGGACCCCTGTATACCCCATTTTAGGGCTCAGTGTCACCAAACCAAGAGCCTGCCCAAGCTTCTTTCAGAAAAGCCCTCTGCAATCCAGGCTGGGCCTGGCAGGAAAGTTGGAGAGGCCAGCAGCTCAGAGGATGGCTGGGGTAGAGAATCCACGTTTGCAGAAGAGGGGGAGGCCATAGGCTTGGACCCTTCCCACAGAGTCCTCAGGCCCTGTGAAAGCCTCCTCCCAGCCCTCCTGCTGGGTCTCCCTAACAGCCGGTCCCTCTGCCTTCCTGTAGCCTGGAAAACATCTGGAAGGCATAGTGGGCAGGGAAAGGAAAGGCTGGCTTTAGGAAGAGCTCTTGGTTCAGGGTCTTGGGTCTCCAGATCCACCTCACCACAGCCCTGGATTGTCTAGAGACCACAAATCTGGTACCTGATCAGCCTGGTGACTTTGAGAATTTCATTTCTCTGTGCCTCAGTTTCCTTATGAGTGAAACACAGCCAAGTGTGGTGGCTCGTACCTATAATCCCAGCACTCTGGAGGCTGAACTAGGAGGATCTCCATGAGTTGAGGCCAGCCTGGGCTACAAAGTGAGTTTCAGGCCAGCCTGGGGCTAGAGTGAGACCCTGCCTCAAAATAAAACAAAACAACCGGGTGTGGTGGCGCACCCCTTTAATCCTAGCATTTGGGAGGCAGAGGTAAGAGGATTGCCATGAGTTCGATGCCAGTCTGAGACTTCATAGTGAATTCCAGGTCAGCCTCAGCTAGAATAAGACCCTACCTCAAGAAAAGGGCGGGGGGACTGGAGAGATGGCTTAGGGCTAAGGCATTTGCCTGTGAAGCTTAAAGACCTAGGTTCGATTCCCCAGTACCCACATAAACCAGATGCACAAGGAGGCACATGCATCTGGATTTCATTTGCAGTGGCTAGAGGCCCTACACCCCCATTGTCTCTTTCTATCTGCCTTTCTCTCTCTCTCTCAAATAAATAAATGAAATTTAAAAAAAGAATAGAGAGCCTGAATGGAAACAGTCCCCACACTCAGGTTGAACTGTGATTGCAGTCATATACCAAGTCTCTCTCAACCTCCATCCAACCCCCTCCGCCCTGTCCTCTCTCTCTCCCATACACATAACACACACAGCTACTCCTTATCCTATCTTTGTCGTGTGTGTGTGTGTGTAATGCGTGCGTGTGTGCAAGCATGTGCATGCCACAGAGTGTGACAACTCAGGGGTCTGTCCCTGCCTTCCACCTTGTTTGCCCTGTGCACGGCTGGCCTGAGAGCTTCCGTCTCCTGGTAGATACGCTGGGATCACAGGCATTAGCTATGGTGCCCAGCCTTACACCGGTTCTGCAGGTCGGAACTCGGGTTTTCATGCTTACACAGCAAATGCTTTTGCTCACTTAGCCATCGCCCCTGCCACCAGGTTCTCTCTCTCTCTCTCTTTTGTTTTTGTTTTTTCGAGGTAGGGTCTCACTCTAGCCCAGGCTGACCTGGAATTCACTATGGAGTCTCAGGGTGGCCTCGAACTCACGGCAATCCTCCTACCTCTGCCTCTCGAGTGCTGGGATTAAAGGCGTGCGCCACCACGGCCGGCTGATTCTCTCTCACTTTTTAAAGATTTATTTGAGGGAGAGAGAAAGAGACACAGAGAGAATGGGTGCACCAGGACTTTTAGCCATTGTAAACCAACTCCAGACACATGTGCCACCTTGTAAATCTGGCTTATGTGGGTCCTGGGGAATTGAACCTGGGTCCTTAGGCTTTGCAGGTAAGTTCCTTAACCACTAAACCATCTTTCCAGCCCTGCCAGATACTATTTTACACATACCTTTGCACAAACGTGTGGCCCTCGACTGACCTTCACAATTTCTGCTTCTCTTTGACAGCGCCCATGTCTTCTCTCATTTCAGTCCCAATTCCCCTCAGCTCCTTCACATCTCATCCTCCAGGGGTCACTGGCAGGGCAAGGGCAAGGGCAAGGGCAAACAGGAGCTGTGAGGTTTGGACTTCAGGGCCATGTCTGGCCAAGACCACACCCCCATCTGCTTGGTACACTCAGATCTTCTGAGGTTTGGAGAAGAATGTAGTGGGGGCCAGGGGTTCAGAGCCGGGAAAAGCTGCCCTTCCCCACCTAGCTGGGGACCTGCAGAAGCGATGCCCCTCACTTATCACCCCTAAATATCATGAGCATCCACTTTCAGAAAACGCTGTTCCCTGCATGTCCTGGGAACTCCTCTCATGTGACCGTTTTAGCAGCTGGCCTTGACTGCTGCCCCAGGCTGCACCCTTCTAGGAACGTGTGCCTCAGGGACGCTGTCAGCGCTTAGAAGGGATGGTCCAGGGGGTGAGATTTCTGCTGGCAGGAAAAGCACGGGAACCGGGCAGCTGGCACAGACTAAGAACAAACATGTGTACCAGACTGAACTGTGAGCACTTCACACGTTTGTACTGCGCGCACACAGGCCCTGGGGCGGGCGCTCTTACTATCCGCAATTTCAGGAGAGAGAGAGAGAGAGAGAGAGATTGGCTATGTCAGTGCCCCACGTCACAAAGCTAAGAGATGGGATTCAAACCCTGACAGCCAGTCTCCAGAGCCCTCATGCTTAACTGCCATTCTTAGCAGATGAAGAGAGGGACCACACTGAGCCTTATTGGAAGAGGCAGCTATGTACACAAACAGGCTCTCTCTCTCTCTCTGTACACAAACAGGCTCTCTCTCTCTCTCTCTATGTACACAAACAGTCTCTCTCTCTCTCTCTCTCTCTATGTACACAAACAGTCTCTCTCTCTCTCTCTCTCTCTATGTACACAAACAGGCTCACTCTCTCTCTCTGTACACAAACAGACTCACTCTCTCTCTCTCTCTTTCCCTCTCTCTCTCACACACACACTCAGGGAGGACTCAGGTGCCCCACAGCCAGAGCTGCTTTGGGCCATGACCTTCATGTGTTCCCCTTTTATACACTGTGGTGATTTGAGTGTACACTGTTCTGGGCTGGGGTGATGGCTCTGTGGTTAAAGGCACTTGCTTGGATGTAAACTGTCCACCACCACCTCATGTGCTTGTGATTAAGCCACGTACTTGGTCCCCAGCTGGGGCTGCTCTTTGGGAAGGTTGTGGAGCCTTGCTGGAGGAAGTATGTCACTGGAGGAGGGGCGGGCTTGCGGGCTGACAGTGTGGCTGCGCCTGCCCCACTCAGCTTACTCTTGCCGCTTCCTTCCTGCTGATGTGAAGATGTGATGCCTGGCCATCTTCTCCTGCCAGGCTTTCCCTGCCGTGATAGAAATGTCCTCTTGCAATTGTAAGCCCAACTAAACCCTTCCCTTCCATAAGCTGCTCCTGGTCATACATTCTGCCCTAGCAACGAGAAAGTAACTGCCGCATACATCCACACAACCCATCTAGCAGATCACACGCACCTGCAGATAATGACAGCTTGTGGGATCCTGGGTCCTTGTTCCGGGGGCCGGCCGCGGTCCCCCCTGAAGGCACCCAGGCAACCGGGGTGGGTGAGTGTGGGAAGAGAGAAAGAATCGCTCTCAGGAAAATAGTTGAGCAGCTCTCTTGGTTTGTTGTCAGGGAAATGGGTTTATAAGTATCTGAGGGCAGAGGGAAGGGCCCTAAGGGGATTGTATGCACCAGGTTCATTTCTGATGCCTAATTAGCATATGGGGACATTCATTCCAGCACATAGGCAATGGCGGGGTGGGGCGGGGGGACAGGTGATCTAGGGTCTCAGGGGATGGGCTGTGTGAAGGCTGATAAGGAGGTTCCTAGGCAACTGTCCAAAGGTTACAGGGCTATGGGCAGAGCCTAGGTTCAGGTGTGCTGGGCTTGGAGAGGGAGTGGCCTCCTGTAGCCTGGGGGTCCTTAGCCATGCCTGGCAGCTCAGGCCCCTGTCCTGAAGGCTCCAGCTGGTGCTTGGCAATGCCAGACAATAGCTCACAACCAGAGTTCAAGTTCTTTGCTCTTTCTCTCCAAATATTCCCTCAGGAAGATCTTAGGCTTGTTCTCTATGTGAGGGGAAGCCCCTGGATGAGGGTCTCCCTACCCTGGCAGTGGTGAAGCTGTATGTAGGACCCATGCCTGCCTGCACAGTGCTCTTCCATCTCTGCTACTATCCTCTCTGTCAGACAGCCCAGAAGCCCATGACACATACACCAAGGCCTGCGGGCAGCATACCTGGAGCATGCAATACCCATGCTACCAGCTAAGGACTGTGTGGTGTCTTCTGTGTACCAGGAACCACCATTAATTCATTGAATGGCCATAGCAGTCCTATGGTGTAGGTTCTGTTCACATTCTTTCTTTCTTTCTTTTTCAAGGTAGGGTCTCACCCTAGCTCAGCCCTATCTGGAATTTACTATGTAGTCTCAGGGTGGCTTCAAACTCACAGTAATCCTCCTACCTCTGCCTTTGAGTGCTGGGATTAAAGGTGTGTGGCACCATGCCTAGCTTTCTGTTTGCATTCTTATTCTCATTCTACAGATGAAGAGAGAGCTCAAGGCTGGAGAGATTGCTCAATGCTTAAGGCATTTGCCTGCAAAGCCTAAGGACCTGAGTTTGACTTCCTGGTACCCACATAATGCCAGATTACAAGGTGGCACATTTGTCTGGAGTTCATTTGCAGTGGCTAGAAGCCCTGGTGTGCCCACCAGCTGGGGATGAAGATGGGGACTCTTTCTCTTTCTCTCTCAAATAAATTAAATTAATTTTTAAATTTTTATTTTATTTAAATGTTTGTTTATTTTTATTTGAGAGCAACATACAGACAGAGAGAAAAAGAGGCAGAGAGAGAAAGAGAGAGAGAGAGAGAGAGAGAGAGAGAGAGAGAATGGGAATAGCAGGGCCTCCAGCCAGTGTAAATGAAGTCCAGATGCATGTACCACCTTGTGTATCTGGCTTATGTGGGTACTGGGGAATCGAGCCTCGAACTGGGGTCCTTAGGCTTCACAGGCGAATGCTTAATCACTAAGTCATCTCTCCAGCCCTAATTCATTTTATTTTAATTTGAGAGAGAGGGAGAGAGAGAGAGAGAGAGAGAGAGAATAGCCCACCATGGCCTTCAGCCACTGCAAACAAACCCCAGACTCATGTGCCACCTTGTGCATATGGCTTATGTGGGTCCTGGGGAATCGAACCTGGGTCCTTTGGCTTTGCAGGCAAATGCCTTAATAGCTAAGCCATCTCTCCAGCCCTAAATTAAAATTGAAAAATAGAAAGGCTCAGAGAGGTTAGGTCACATGCCTACATGCCCATCAGGAGGCTGCCAAGCTGAGACCAGAGAACAGGCACTAAGCTCTGCGCTCCAGCCTGTTCTCTGATGTTACTCTCTCCACTCAGCCTGTATTTACTGACTGTCCCCGCTGTGCCTCGTGCCGGGGGCGTCCTGGGCTCGCAGAGGTGAATGAGGCACGGGGCCCTCGGCCTTCTCTGCTTGCTCTGGCGCTCATGCTGTCTAGCGGATGCACTGTGCATGTTCTTGTTTTCCTTCTCTCACAGCGAACCTCTCCCCCACCCACCCCACATGCTGGGACATTTGGATCTTTTTTTTTTTTTTTAATTTATATTTTATTGACAACTTCCATAATTATAGGCAAGAAACCATGGTAATCCCCTCCCCCACTTTCCCCTTTGCAACTCCACTCTTCATCACATCCTTTCCCCCTCTCAACCAGTCTCTCTTTTATTTTGATGTCATCGTCTTTTCCTCCTATTATGATGGTCTTGTGTAGGTAGTGTCAGGCACTGTGAGCTCATGGATATCCAGGCCATTTTGCGTCTGGAAGAGCACGTTGTAAGGAGTCCTACCCTTCCTTTGGCTCTTACATTCTTTCCGCCACCTCTTCCACAATGGACCCTGAGCCATGGAAGGTGTGATAGAGATGTTTCAGTGCTGAGCACTGCTCTGTCACTTCTCAGCAGCATGGTGCCTTCTGAGTCATTCCAAGGTCACTGCCATCTGAAAAGAGAAGCTTCTCTAACAAAAAGTGAAAGTGGTGTTAACATATGGGTATGAGCATTCAGAGAAGTGCTTACCAAGCAATTTGGTGAGCACAATACACACATTTAGCCAGACACTAGCAGGCATTACACCCCTAGGGCTCATGACTTCCCCTGTCATAGATTTTAAGTATCAGGCATGTATTCCCTCCTGTGGAGTAGGCCTTCAGTTCAATTAGAGAGCAATTGGTTTCCCCCATAACAGATGTGCCAGTATTGCACCTGTTAGCTCATTTGGCCTGGCTGACCGAATTTAAGGTTTGCAGTGTCCACTGTTGAGTATATCCATTGGTGATTTCTTTCTCTCCCATGGAACTGTATGCAGTGTAGCTTTTTCCATCTTACTGTCAGCTGGTCCACACAAAGGAGGTTTCCAGCTCAGCTCCAGCAGGATTTCTCAGTGACCTTGCAGTTCAAGTACGTGGAGTCTTCAGCAATATAGATCTTGAGAGCATTTGGCCCTAGTGAGGGAAAATGCCAGGTAGGGCATGAATGACTAGTGTAGAGATGGAAAAATGCAAGAGGATGAGTGTCTCAGGGGCAGCAGGGGCATCTCTCTGCTCGGCATTCATGTTGATCTTGTGTTGTCCTCTATTCTGTATCTCTCTATGCTGGTTACTTTTATTTTATTTTATTTTATTTTATTTTATTTTATTTCAAGGTAGGGTCTCACTCTGGCCCAGGCTAATCTGGAACTCACTATGTAGTCTCAAGGTGGCCTTGAACTCACGGTGATCCTCCTATGTCTGCCTCCCCAGGGCTGGGATTAAAGGCTGTGCCACCATCCCCGGCTGTGCTGGGTCCTCCAAAGCATGTCAACTTGATTGGATTGAGAGATACCCAAGAGATCAGTACATCACACTTCTCTCTCTCTCTCTCTGTGTGTATGTGTGTGTGAGTGCATTTCCCAGAGAGGATTAACATTTTGGAATAATTTTAGGCTTACAAAGAAGCTACAAGAAGGGATGAAGGGGGCTGAAGAGATGGCTTAGCGGTTAAGGCACTTGCCTGCAAAGCCAAAGTACGCAGCTTCAACTCCCCAGAACCCATGTAAGCCAGATGCACAAGGTAGTGCATAGATCTGGAGTTCATTTGCAATGGCTGGAGGTCCTGACATGCCCATTCTCTCTCTATCTGCTTCTTCCCTCTGTCTCCTTCCATCTCTGTCTTTCTCTCTTAAATGAAAAAAAAAAAAAAAAAAAAAAGGCTAAGGAGATGGCTTAGTAGTTAAAGGTACTTGCTTGCGTAGCCTGCCAGCTCAGCTTTGATTCCCCAGTACCCACATAACGGCCACAGATACAACAAGGTGACACATGCGTCTGGAGTTCTTTTGCAGTGGTAGGTGACATGCCTATATTCTCTCTCTCTCCTTCTTTCTCTTTCTCCATGTCAAATAAATAATTAAAATATTTATAATAAAAAGAATGTTTTTGAGAAAAAGAAGTACAAAGATAGAACAGGAGTTCCCCTTATATCCCTTATCTAGTTCCCCTGAGGTTAGCACTCTTCATCACTGAGGGGAGCTGCCAAACACTGAGATGCCAACCCTGGGACACTGCTGTGAACTAAACTCCAGTGTCACTGATTTTTTAAATTTATTTATTTGTGAGAGAGACAGAGAGAAAGAAACAGACAGAAAGAGAGTGTGTATACATGTGCTAGGGCCTCCTGCCATTGCAAAGGAACTCCAGACACATGTGCCACTTTCTGCATCTGGATGTATGTGGGTACGAGGGAATTGAACCTGGGTCATTGGACTTTGCAAGCAAGTGCCTTTAACCACTGAGCAATCTCTCCAGTCCCTAATGTCACTAATTTTTCTCCTAATGTTTATTTTCTTTTTCTTTTTTTAATTATGGGGCTGGAGAGACGGCTTAGTGAATGGTTAAGGCTCTTGCTTGCAATGCCCAATGACCCAGGTTTGATTCCCCAGTATCCACATAAAGCCAGATGCACAAAATGGCCCATGCATCTGGAGTTTGTTTGCAGTGGCTGAAGGCCCTGGCATGCACATATACTGCCCTCCCATATCTCTCTGCTTGTAAATAAATAAATAAATAAATAAAATATTTAAAAAATTATTAATTTACTTGTGAGAGAGGGACAAAAGGGAGGGAAAGGGAGAAAGGACATGGGTGCTCCAGGGTCTCTTGCTACTGCAAACGAACTCCAGATGCATGCGTCGCTTTGTGCATCTGGCTCTACATGGGTTCTGAGGAATTGAATCCAGGCCAGCAGGCTTTGCAGCAAGCACCTTTATCTGCTGGGCCAACTCCCCAGCCCCCTAATAATCTGTTTTCTGTTTCTGGGTCTCATTTGGGATCATATCTTGTGCTTGGTGGCCACATCTGTCTTCAATGGCGCATGACTGTGTCTCAGTCTTGGATTGTTCTTCATGGCTTTGACAGTTTGTGCCCCACTGTTAGTTTGCACTACTCAAACCACCACACGAGACCTTCCGCAGCCTTAAAACAATACAGATAAAAGTGGAGTTGCAGCCGGGCGTGGTGGCGCACGCCTTTAATCCCAGCACTCGGGAGGCAGAGGTAGGAGGATCGCCATGAGTTCGAGGCCACCCTGAGACTCCATAGTGAATTCCAGGTCAGCCTGGGCTAGAGTGAAACCCTACCTCAAAAAACCAAAAAAAAAAAAAAAGTGGAGTTGCCCTGGGCATAGCAATGCTGCGAGAGGAGGCGAGGTCAGCCAGGTCACCTAAATATGGCCTCCACAGTGCCATGGGACCCAGCTTAAAAACCATTAATTTAGGTGAAGCTCTTCTTAGTATCTAATTTTGTGCCTTGAAAGCCTGGACAGGACATCACTGACAAAGGCTCATACAGTCCAGCAACAAGTTTCTCGCCGCTTTAGAGGAAGCCCTGATGATTGGAAAGGTCTTTGAAGTCTTTTCCCCAGGCTCTGTCATGGGCACTCCTGTAGGGCTGCCACACTCATGGCGTTGGCCCGGGCTGACTGGAATGCTGGGAGATGCTAGTTCTCCCTCCCTCCCTCCCTAAGCATCACTCTCTGTCCAAGAGGGCCACTTTGCCCAGGGGTCATACACTCTTCTCAGGAGCTTCAGTCCAGGGGACAGCCAGATGGACAGTTGTGACATATTGTGTCCAGGGTGTGTGTATTGTGGGCGGGGAAGGGGGTAAGAGCAGAGGGTGATCTCGGCTGTACAGCTCCCTGTGGAGCCAAGGGAGACCTTTCGTGAGGATGAGCCTCAACCCAGGACCAGACCTTCATTCCCTCTCCAACCAATGCCTGCTCCTGAGTCTCCATTCCAGTGTGCCTTGGGACCTGGACCAAGACAGTTGACTCCAGGAGCGATGGGAAAGTGCAGGCCTACAATAGGACTGCAACCTTGATCTCCAAGCAGCCAGCTTCACGTGAAGGAAAGTAGAAACGCCAGAACTGTCCCAGGGGACAGGAGACGATGGGATGGAGAGACTCGGAGTGAGTGTAACAGAGTGGATACGTTACGTAAGCAAACAGATCACCTGAAAGGTGACAGGGGACCACTGTAAGTGTAGCCGAGGACCCAGCCCCAGCGGTGCTGCTGAGCCAGGTGTGGTGTTTTTGCAAAGACAGATGAACTTGCCTCAGGGGTGTAGTAAACGATCATTCATCTAGAAAATTCAGTTGGTTCCATCCCTACAGAGAGAATTGGAAGGAAATTTGAGTGCACTTGGAATGGACAGCAGAACCCTCTGTGTATTTGTGTGTGTGTGTGTTTCCAAGGGGGAAAAAGAGGCAAAATAACTTTTCTCAGAAATTTGAAATATAAAACGTATTAAGGTTTCGCAGCAATTCCATTATGTCTTTTAATAATTGTCACATTTCTTGATGTTGTGCGGGCTTTAATTGGGATTTAATGACCCTGTCTTGGCAGTTTGTCTCAGACAATATATTTTCACATCATTTATGGTGTTTTGATGATCAGTTTGCTGGTGTAGAACACCCTCCATCTAAATAGTAAGTCAGTGACTCAAATGTGGTTCATTCAGGCTTAAGGGGAGAGGCAAAACATCTCAACTCAAACGCCAGGACTGAGAGGAATGTCAGAAAAGTAAACCAACCCAGTGCCTCCACCCCCCAAAAAATGCAAATCTCTAAGAACTGGGGCAGGCTGAGGGCCTCCACACAAGCGCCGGAGAGGAAAAGCGTGGACAGCGAGGATGGTGCCGAGAATCTGAAAGCCGACTTCGCTGGCCTGCTGCTGAACGCCGTCCATCTAGTGTGTCCTGTGGATGCAGCCCAGTCAGAGTGGCATGAAGCCGTGGAGATTTACACATCATTTTCTTTCTTTTTTTTTTAATTTTTTTTGTTCATTCTTATTTATTTGAGAGTGACAGAGAGAGAGAGGGAGAGAGAGAAAGAGAGAGAGGATGGGCGCGCCAGGGCCTCCAGCCACTGCAAACGACCTCCAGACGCGTGCGCCCCCTTGTGCATCTGGCTAACGTGGGTCCTCGGGAACTGAGCCTCGAACCGGGGTCCTTAGGCTTCACAGGCAAGCGCTTAACTGCTAAGCCATCTCTCCAGTCCTTACACATCATTTTCAAGCAAAGCACAGTGACCTCTCTGGTAAACCAACAGAGTCTTTTTTTTTTTTTTTTTTTTATCTTTTCGTCTCCAGAACAAGAACAAACAAGTTTTCCAGGACAAAATTGATGGATTTTTCACCCAGCTAAAGGCCAGAAGAACAACAAACTCCAGAGGCAGCACTGACCATTGCATCCCTGACAGATATGAAGTAATGTTCTTCAGAAAACGTGGAGCATAGCTGTGTTCTCAACCACACACGTTCCTCTCTGAGAGAGACGAAAGCCAATTTTTGGCAATATTCCTTGATAAGATAATGATGTCACACAATCACACAATATCAGTGTAGAACTATAGACGAAAGCTTGACTTTTTCTTTTCTTTTCTTTTTTTTTTAAGTATGGTCTCTCTCTAGCTCAGGCTGACCTGGAATTCACTATGTTGTCTCAGGGTGGCCTTGAACTCACGGTGCTCCTCCTACCTCTGCTGCCCAAGTACCGGGCTCAAAGGCGTGTGCCACCTCATCCAGCTCAGTTTGATTTTAATAACTCCTGCTATTTTACACTCCTGATAAAAATTTGTAGATTTTTGTTCTATGGTTTGGGTTGGATAATCACAGATACTGAATGTACTGTCATTTGACCAAGTTGTTTAAGATCTTCAAACTGGCATCCAGTGGCCTAATAAATAAATGACTTGAATTAGCATCATCATTATTTTTTTTTTATTTTTATTTATTTTTTTGAGAGTGACAGAGGGAGAAAGAGAAAGAGAGAGAGAATGGGAGCGCCAGGGCATCCAGCCACTGCAAACGAACTCCAGATGCGTGCGCCCCCTTGTGCATCTTGCTAACGTGGGTCCTGGGGAATCGAGCCTCGAACCAGGGGTCCTTAGGCTTCACAGGCAAGCGCTTAACCGCTAAGCCATCTCTCCAGCCCCATCATTATTATTGAGACAGGGTCTCATTATGTATCCCAGGCTGGCCTGGCACTCACAATCTTCCTGCCCTCGCCTACCGAGGACTGGGATGTAGGCACATGTCACCATGTCTGCCTGGAGGAGCAGTTTTATTGTATCTTTCTTTCTAAATTCACATGGGGGGACTCGAGAGATGCCTCAGTGGTTAAAGACATTTACTTGCAAAGTTTGACAGCCTAGGTTTGATTCCCCAGTATCCACATAAAGTCAGATGTACAAAGTGGAACATGTATCTGGAGTTCATTTGCAGTGACAGGAGGCCCTGGTGCGCCCACTCCCACACACACACACACTCTCTCTCTCAAATAAATAACTATTTTAAAAATTCACTTGAAGGGCTAGAGAAATGGCTTAGAGGTTAATGCATTTGCCTGTGAAGCCAAAGGACCCAGGTGCAATTCCCCAGGACCCATGTAAGCCAGATGCACAAGGTGGCGCATGCGTCTGGAGTTCGTTAACAGTGGCTGAAGACCCTGGCACACCAATTTTATCTCTTCCTCTTTCAAATAAATAAAATAAATATTAAAAAATTCACATGGAGTACAAATGTGGATCGATGCTATTCAAATGCACTTGCATACATATGGCTTATATGACAGAAAAGTGTTCGATAACTTTCAATTCCTTCACTAAAAACCCATGTTTTTGGAAAGAAAAACCTCCATGCTCAGGATTATTTTGCAAATCATGATGTGAACTGAGAAAATGGTTTGGCCCTCATGGTGGAGGGTGTACCAGTGATGTTAGTAGACAGGAAGGTCACTCCTCCAGGGATGAAAGAGTTTGCACCAGAGCGGGTGTGGTGGCACACACATCACCCACCTTTAATCCCAGCACTTTAGAGGCAGAAGTAGAAGGATCACTGTGAGTTTGAGGTCACCGTGAGTCTGCATAGTGAATTCCAGGTCAGCCTGGGTTAGAGAGAAATCCTACCTCAGAAAACAAAAAATGGGCTGGAGAAATGGCTTAGTGGTCAAGGTGCTTGCCTGCGAAGCCTAAAGATCCAAGTTTGATTCCCATGCAAGCCAGATGCACAAGGAGGTACATGTGTCTGGAGTTTGTTTGCAGGGACTAGAGGTCCTGGCATGCACATTCTCTCTCTCAAATTAATTAATTAATTAATTTAATTTAAGAAAACTAAAAGAGAAAGAGTTTGCACCAGAAAGCCTGTTCATATCTGTTGTTCTTCAGACTTTAGCAATGGAACTATGGTCCCTAACATGTCTCCTCTCCTTTAGTAGTAGCATCCCCTATTTTCCCAGGACAATTGATCACCTAGGATATAAACTACACTTCCCATCCCTGCTCTCAGCCAGACAGGGTCATGTGACTATGTGCTGGCCAACGGGGTGTAAACTGATGTAAGGCTTTTGGGCTCTTAGGAGAAGAAGGCCCAGAACTGCATGCCGTCTCGGAACCTGCAGATGGGGAGCAGAACAGTGAGACGGAAGGAGTCTGGGGTCTCTGAGCAAGCTAGTAGTGGAGATTTCACTTTTCCAGCTCCAGACCACCTTCTTTTGGGATTATTAGATGAGAAAGAAATGGCTATCTTTGTTGTTGCTTTTTGTTTTGTTATTATCTTAATTTTTTGTTGTTTTTGTTTTTGTTATTTTTTCTTTTTTATAATTAACAACTTCCATAATTATAAACAATATCCCATGGTAATGCCTCCCTTCCCCCACTTTCCCCTTTGAAACTCCACTCTCCATCATATCCCCTTCCCCTCTCAATCAGTCTCTCTTTTATTTTGATGTCATCATCTTTTCCTCCTATTATGATGGTCTTGTGTGGGTAGTGTCAGGCACTGTGAGGTCATAGATATCCAGACCATTTTGTGTCTGGAGGAGCATGTTGTAAGGAGTCCCTTCCCTTCCTTTGGCTTTTACATTCTTTCCGCCACCTCTTCCGCAATGGACCCTGAGCCTTGGAAGGTGTGATAGAGATATTGCAGTGTTGAGCACTCCCCTGTCACTTCTTCTCAGCACCATGATGCCTTCTGAGTCATCCCAAGGTCACTGCCATCTGAAAAGAGAAGTTTCTCTAACCAAAAGTGAGAGTAGCATTAATATGTAGGTATGAACATTAAGAGAAGTGCTTACTGGCAAGTTTGATGAGCATAGTATATACATTTAGCCAGACACCAGGAGATGTTACACCCCTAGGGCTCATGACTACCCGTAGGTTTTCAGTATCAGAGATGTATTCCCTCCCATGGAGTGGGCCTCCAGTCCAATTAGAGGGCAGTTGGTTTCTCCCATAACAGACGTGCCACTATTGCACCCATTGGGTCATTTGGCCTGGCTGGCCAAATATAAGGTTTGCAGTGTCCACTGTTGAGTATCTTCACTGGTGATTTCTCTTTCTCCCATTGAACTGCATGCAGAATGGCTTCTTCCAGCTTTCTGTCAGCTGGTCTACATGGAGGAGGTTCTCAGCTCAGTTCCAGCAGGATTTCTCAGTGACCTTGCAGCTCAAGTATGTGGAGTCTTCAGCAATAGGGTCTTAGAATCTATTCTTGGTGGGAAACCAAGGTGTTTTGGTTTTTCAAGGTAGGGTCTCCCTCTAGCCCAGGCTGACCTGGAATTCACTGTAGTCTCAGGGTGGCCCCAAACTCACAGCAATCCTCCAACCTCTGCTTACAGAGTGCTGGGATTTAAAGGCGTGCACCACCACACCCGACTTTTGTTTTTTTATTTTTTATTTTTTATTTTATTTTTAGAGAAAGCGCTTGCACTGCACACTTGCGAGGAAGAGAGAGAGTTGGCGCCAGGGCCTCAGCCACTGCAATTGAACGCTAGACCCTTGCGCCACCTAGTGGGCATGTGTGACCTTGCGCTTGCCTCATCTGTAGCATCTGTGGCTTATGTGGGATCTGGAGGGAGATGGAACATGGGTCCTTGGGCTTTGAAGGCAAGCACCTTAACTGCTAAGCCATCTCTCCAGCCTTTGTTTTTATTTTTATTTTTTATATTTTATTCATTTATTTGAGAGAGAAAGAGGTAGAGAGTGAGAGAGAGAGAGAATGGGCGCACCAGGGCCTCCTCCTCATTTGAGACTGGGCCGCTCTGTGTTCACTGCTTCATGAACCAGGCTGGCGGGCCCCAGAGCTTCAGCAGAGTCTGTCTCAGACCCTGTTCTTGTCTTAGGTACACTGGGATTATAGAGACCTGCTACAGTATTGGCTGTTTGCATGCCTTCCGAGAATCCAAGCTCAGTTGTCAGGCTTGCATGACAAACACTATTCCCAGGCTCCACAGTTTATTTGTGCATGTGTATGTGAGTTTCTATGTATTTAGGAGTACACGTATGTGCAGGTGAGCATGCACATGTGTGCATGTGTGTGGTGACCAGAGGTGGACATCGAGTGTCTCCCTCTATTGCTCCCCACCTTATTTATTTATTTTAATTTTTTGTTTGTTTATTTATTTATTTGAGAGCTACAGAGAGAAGGAGGCAGAGAGAGAGAGAGAGAGAATGGGCGCGCCAGAGCTTCCAGCCTCTGTAAATGAACTCCAGATGCGTGCGCCCCCTTGTGCATCTGGCTAACGTGGGTCCTGGGGAATCGAGCCTCGAACCGGGGTCCTTAGGCTTCACAAGCAAGCGCTTAACCGCTAAGCCATCTCTCCAGCCCCCACCTTATTTATTAAGACAGGGTTTCTCACTGAACCCAGAGAGCACCCATTTGTCCAGTCTAGCTAGCCAGCAAGCCCGAGGGATTTAGCTCAATCTACCTCCCAGGTGCTGGGATTATAGGTGCTCACCACCACGCTTAGGTGGCCGCTTGGATCTGAACTCCGGCCCTCGCATTTGCACAGTGAGCACTTTTGCCCACCGAGCCCTCTCCCCAGAAACTCTTAAAACCAAACTGCATTGTGACTGATCCATCATGGGGGAGGGGAGCGGTGATTCTTTCTTACCATTTGGAGATTTTGTTTCTGAACAGGAGACAGGAACCACTGACATAATATTAAGGGTATTCAAAAACCACATCCAAACATTACATCAGAACTTAAAGAATTCTTTCCAGGGTCAAATTCAACCAAAGAACAGATTACTGTGGGGTTTTTTTGTCTTTACCAGTCAAAGGCAAAACATGCATGTTTTAAAAACCTTCCATCTTTTAAAAATCTTGTGTCTGTTGACTTGGTGCACAAGAGAGAGCAGAGGTCACTAGAGACAAATAACTCTGAGATGTCTTGTTTGGCCTGAATCCAGAACCATCTGACAGAGCCACCAAATATTTGCAGCCATCCCTAATGACCTATAATTGTGGTCTAGGGCTTTCTAATTCTAGACAAATAAGAATAAGAAACTGACAGGATGTGAAGACTATGTATGTCAGGATCTACCATCTCACTCAGTAATAGGAGTAATTAGCCTTCATGTTACTTTTACAGTTTTATGTTTTTTTAAAAAATATTTTATTTATTTGGAGAGAGAATGAGGCAGAGAAAAAAATATATATATAGAGAGAATGGGTGCACCAGGGCTTCCAGCTGCTGCAAACAAACTCCAGATGCATGTGCTACCTTGTGCTTTTGGCTCACATGGGTCCTGGGGAATGGAACCTTGTTCCTTTGGCTTTGCAGGCAAGTGCCTTAACTGCTAAGCCATCTCTCCAGTCCAAGTTTTATGGTTTTAAAAAATATTTATTATTATTATTATTGTTTTGTTTTGTTTTTGTTTTTCGAGGAAAGGTTTCACTCTAGCTCAGGCTGACCTGAAATTCACTATGTAATCTCAGGGTGACCTTGATCCTCCTACCTTTGCCTCCCGAGTGCTGGGATTAAAGGCGTGAGCCACCATGGCCAGCTATTATTATTATTAACAAGATGTTTTGTATGGACACATCATATGTTGGTACCTTTTTTCCAACGTCCCTGCCTCCATTCCGTTGGGGACGCTCCTCAGTGGGGTTGCAGGCATTCCCCATGGGGTTGTGGTTTATGTGTTGTGGGAGCAACAGTCAGTTACTTTGGGGGGAGGGATATGTTTTTTAAAATATTATTTATTTATTTATTTGAGAGAGAGTGAGAGAATGGACGTGCCAGGGCCTTAGCCACTGCAAACAAACCCCAGATGCATGCACCACCTTGTGCATCTGGCTTACGTGGGTCCTGGAGAATTGAACTGAGATCCTTTGGCTTTGCAGACCTTAACCACTAAGCCATCTCTCCAGCCCTAAAATTATATATATATATAATTTATTTATTTATTTGAGAGCGACAGACAGAGAGAGAGAGAAAGAGGCAGAAAGAGAGAGAGAATGGGCACTCTAGGGCCTCCAGCCACTGCAAATGAACTCCAGACGCATGCGCCCCCTTGTGCATCTGGCTAACGTGGGACCTGGGGAATCAAGCCTTGAACTGCGGTCCTTAGGCTTCACAGGTAAGCGCTTAACCACTAAGCCATCTCTCCAGCCCCTAAAATAATATTTTTATTTGCAATGGGGGGGGGTAATGGAAGCATCAGGGCCTCCTATCACTGCAAAAGAACTCCAGACAGATATACCACTTTGTGCATCTGGCTTTATGTGGGTACTGGGGAATCTTACCTAGGCCCACAAAGTTTGCAAGCCTTTAGCCACTGAGCCATCTCCCCAACCCAAAGTTTCAGTTTTTGTTATTTTAGAAATTCATGCTTCTAAAATTGGGGTAAGCTTGGTGATTGATGTGTGTGCTCAGTGCTGGTTAAGGAGTTGCTAGTGTTGCGTTTGGAAACTAAACCATGTGTGGGATGCACATCTGTAATCCCAGTACTGGGAGATGGAGGCAGGATAATCAGGTATTCAAGATCGTCTTCAGCTACCCATTGAGTTCAAGGCCAGCCTAGGACACATGAAATCCTGTCTTCAAAAAATAAAAATAGGAGCCAGGCATGGTGGTGCACACCTTTAGTCCCAGCACTTGGGAGGCAGAGGTAGGAGGATCATTGTGAGTTCGAGGCCACCCTGAGACTCCATAGTGAATTCCAGGTCAGCCTGAGCTACAGCAACATCCTACCTTGAAAAACCAAATTCACTAACTAGCTAAATAAAAGAAAACTGTGAAAGAAGGCTGGAGAGATGGCTTAGAAGTTAAGGCGCTTGCTTGTAAAGCCAAAAGACCCAGGTTCAATTCCCCAGTACCCACAAAAGCCAGATGCACAAAGTGGCACATGTGTCTGGAGTTTGTTTGCAGTGGCTGGAGGCCTTAGTGTGCCCATTCCCTCTCTCTCTCTCTCTCTCTCTCTCTCTCATAAACAACAAATAAATAGACACACTGTGAAAGAATGCTGCCCAGCTCAGTGCTGCATTCCACAGCAGATAAGGAAATCCCTGGGGAGTGGGGGAGGTGCACTGTGGCAGACGGGCCCACCCCCATCACATCTCCTGAATCCCCAGGTCTTGCTCATTCAAGGTCTAAACTGCTCCACTCCGTGGAGGTACTTGAGTTACCTTTTTTGTTGTTGTTGTTGTTGTTGTTGTTTTTTCAAGGTAGGGTTTCACTCTAGTCCAGGCTGACCTGAAATTCACTATGTAGTCTGCCTCTGGAGTGCTTGGATTAAAGGCGTGCGCCACCACGCCTGTCTTGGAGTTAACATTAAAAAAAAAAAAAAAAATTTTTTTTTTAACTGGGAGGCAGGGGTAGGAGGATCGCCATAAGTTCGAGGCCACCCTAAGACTACATAAATGAATTCTAGGTCAGCCTGGACTAGAGCAAGACGCTACCTCCAAAAACCAAAACCAAAACCAAAACAAAACAAAAATTTATTTAGCTATGAGAGAGCGAGAGGGAGTGAGAGAATAGACTGTCAGGGGCCTCTAGCCACGGCAACCAAACTCCATACACATGCGCCACCTTGTGCATCTGTCTTTACGTGGGTGCTGGGAAACTGAACTTGGGTCCTTTGGCTTTGCAGGCAAGTGCCTTAACCATTAAGCCATCTCTCCAGCCCTGGACTTAACATTTGACTAAGCATCCCCCCCCCCTTCCGCCGTCCCCCGTCCCCAGTCGCTTCTCCCTAAACCCACCCAGCTTATAGGGAACCCACGGTGGCTCATGGGCCCCCAGCCTAGGGCTTTGTCCTTCATCGTTATATGTCTTCGGAACAATAGGATCGCCAGGACCGCAGTGGCTGACGTGGGACTTGGTCCTGTTTCCGAGGCGGTGGCTTCTCTGAGCTAAGGATGCTCAGCTCCACTTCCCCAGAGGAGGAAGGTTCGGAGCGGTTCAGTCACCCGCCCTTGGTCAAACTGCTTGTAAGTGACAACACAGGTTTTCATACTGCGGAGTGACAGACACTCGTGGGCCTTCAACGCCCCCCACAGCCGATGGTGAAGTGGGGCTGTGGGGTTCCCCCGTCGGGGCTCTGATGGGAGCGGTGACCTCCCTCCCCGCTCCTCCACTGCAGTCTCTGGACAGGGCAGCAACCCGGGAGGTCTCTCTAAGGCGCGTCTGGTCTTTGATCTGGGCTGCTCAGCCCCTGCACAGTGACCCCTCCCCTGGGAAGGACCCAACCCCCACCCTGGCCCTCCTGCCGCCCCGGGGCCCTGCCTCCCGCTCCCGGCTGGCGGCTGCACGGTGCGCCACGTCCTGCGGTGCACTCGTGGCTGGTCCCCTCCACCCACCAGTGTCGCCTGCCCTCCCTGCTGGGCGCAGGGCCCGGTGCGTCCTGCCCAGCACGGACCTTGCACTGCGTGGCAGTGTTGTGAGAACGTCCTTTCCCCTGTGTCTTCCAGAGAATCAGGGAATACTGGAGGACAGTTTGGCTCTAGGGTCCCAGACCCCCCAGTTCAAATCCCAGCTCCTCCCCTTTGCTGTGCGATCTTGGACGAGTTATTTTCGTTCTCTGAGACACACTCACTTTCCTCATTTCTAAAATGATCTCTTTTTTCCTTCTTTTTTTTTTGGGGGGGGGGTTCTAGATAGGGTCTCACTCTGGTCCAGGCTGACCTGGAATTCACTATGTAATCTCAGGGTGGCGCCGAAATCACAGGGATCCTCCTACCTCTGCCTCCCAAGTGCTGGGATTAAAGGTATGCACCACCACGCCCGGCTCTCTTCTTTTTTTCTTTTTAAAAAAGAAATATATTTATTGGGCTGGAGAGATGGCTTAGCGGTTAAGCGCTTGCCTGTGAAGCCTAAGGGCCCAGGTTCAAGGCTCGATTCCCCAGGACCCACGTTAGCCAGATGCACAAGGGGACACACGCATCTGGAATTCGTTTGCAGTGGCTGGAAGCCTTGGCGTGCTCATTCTCTCTCTCTCTATCTGCCTCTCTCTCTCTCTCTCTCTCTCTCTGTCACTCTCAAATAAATAAATAAAAATGAACACAAAAAAATTTTTAAAAAGAAATATATTTATTTATTGGCAAACAAAGCGAGAATATGGACTCACCAGGACATCTTGCATGTGAACTCCAAATGCATGTGCCACCCATTTAAATCTGGTTTTACATTCTCTTGTTTTTGCTTTTCTAGGAATTGAACCCTGTTCTGCAGGGTTTTTGTTTTTTGGTTTTTTTTTTCAAGCAAGCACCATTAACCTCTGAGCCATCTTCCCAGCCCATAATGATCATTATCACAAGTTTATGGGAATTAAGTTTCTTCAGACCCAGCTTAGTGCCCGGTGTGGAGCTACCTAAGTCCTACCCTGGGTGTGGGGTCTCGTGGGCAGCGCCCTGCTCCTCCAGCCCCAGTCACCATCGGGGCTCCTGACTCCGCTCTTACCCCTCCTTCTCCTCCCCATTCAAGGAAAGTTTTGAAATCCAAAAGGAGACTTGGGAGGTAGAGGTAAGAGTATCTGGAGTTCAAGGTTTGGACTACATAGAGTGCCTCCAAACAAAACACAGCGTTGAGGGAAGGCTTCTGTCTTCCACCATATCTTCCATACCAGTCAAGATGTAAGGTCCAAACTCCTCTTCAGAAACATCCAAACTCAAAGAGCCCTACGGTGAGCTCTGGTCTTACAGAGAGGAGCCATGACCCCTAGTCCTGGCTCTTCCACCAAGTAGCCCAGTGACTTGGGATCTCTCCAAGCCTTACTTCCCACTACTGCAAAATGGGAATGATCACTGCCCTGGCTCTCTTCTAGAACTGTCCTGAGGCTCAGCTGCAGACTGCAGGACAAGTGAGGAAACACAAGGCCTGGTTACCCTAGGGTTGGAGGGGAGAAGAGGGCCAAGCCTGCAGGCGTCTCTGCTCAGGGCTGTGCCAAGGGTGTAGCCAGTGGGCTCTGGGCTGAGCAAGAAGCTATTCCAAGAAGGGATTGACTAGGAATAAGCCTGGGCCCAAGTTTTGTCCAAAGTCACTCTGGGTGCCTTCCTGCCACCTGCTCTTCCCACTTTTCCAGAAACATCTTTGAAGGTCCCCGGGGTCCTCAAGAACTGGTCCTGGATCCTGAGGCCCAGAGGCCCTGCCAAGTCTGGCTGTGGCTACACCTCCCCTCCCTTCCAGCTTCTGAACTCCAGCCCAGCAGAATTAGGAATTTCCTAATATTAGTCATGATTCCTTCAGCCACAAGTGCCAACAGCCTAGCTCAAAGTGGCTTAAGCAGAAAATTAAAGGTATTTGGCTTATTTTCACCAAGAAGGCCGCTATGGCAGGCTCTGTGGGCCAGTGCTGTCACCAAGCTGTCTCTTCCTCTCTTGTTTTTGCTTTTCTATGAAACAGTGTTTGTCCTGCACAGTTTGGCTCCACGTGGGGGTCTCAGGCAGCCACTTTGGCCTATTTTCTAAAAACGAAACAACCCCAGGAGAAAAACAGAACCTCTTTCACAATAGTTTCAGAAAAGACAAAAAAAAAAAAAAAAAAAAAAAAATCCTAAGATTGACCCATATGGAGCTGACTGAAGTCATATGTCCTTCCCTAAACCAATGACCACAGGCAGAGGAAATGAAGTATGCTGGGTGACTTGGGAGCATGCCCACACCAGCGACACATGGACCGAGAGTGGGGGAGGGGAGGTCCCCCAGAATAAAGCCTGGATGTCATTTTTGGAAAGAAGAATGAATGTGAGTGCAGGCAGAAACAATGGGTACATCCAAAACAGTCCAACCCTTGGCTGCACGAATATATACACATGTACTTTCCCTATACACATATAATCTCATAAACGTTTGGCAACTTTTTCTTTTTTCATTTGGAAATGATTTTGCCTTTATAGAAGAGTTCTAAGAATAGCAAAGGGCTTTTTCCTTCCGCAGTATTTTTTTTTTCATGTGTAGTATGTATGGTGTGTGTGTGGGGGGGGTGAGGCATGCACATGTGTGTGCAGACACACTCGCAAGACACACCGAGGCTAGAGGAGAATGTTGGGGGGTCCTTCTTCAATGACTCGCCGTGTCTTTCCTAGAGGTGGATACAGTGGATGAGCGCGGAGCTGTGAGTTCCACGAGCCCCAGCCATTCTCCCTACAGGACTGGAGTTTGCCGACATGGCTGCCTGTTTATGCGGGTCCTGGGGGATTGAACCCAGGCAGCCTCAGGCTTTCTCAGACCCTCACACTTGTGGCCAGCACTTTTACCCACGGAGTCATCTCCCCAACTCCCAAACGCTTCAGAGCAAATTGTCTCCATGATGTCTCATCGCCCTTACATACTTCAGGGTGTAAAGAGTGGGCGATAGCCTTCTACATAACCACAAAGCAGCTGCCAAAAACACAGTTGCACGCTCCTGGCTGCCCGTTCTTCACTGTGAACCTCCAGGTTCTGGTTAAGTCTCCGCTCGTCTCTGCCCTGACCCCTCCCTGCCCCCCTCTGCCCTCCACATGGCAAGAGCTCTATGCACGTTCTTTTCTTCCCTCTCTAAAATCCTCTTTTCTTTTTCTTTTTGGTCTTTCAAGGTAGGGTCTCCCTCTAGCCCAGGGAAAAAAAAAATTTTTTTTTTTTAATGTTTCAGGACCATCACATGGGCTCTCTACCCTCCTCTGCCCTCTGCGTGGCGGGAGTTCTGTGTACTTCCTCCTCTTAATCTAATAAAGTCTCTCTAAACTTTAAAAAATAAATAGATAGCTACAGTGATAGAATTCACGCACATGTTGCCGTTTGTCACAATAATGTCCTTTGTAGCAGAAGGACCCAGTCCAGCATCATGTCTCGCTCTTATCCTCAGCCTCTTCTTGGCATTTGCACCTTCTGCACTTTGAAGATTACAGATGTCATTTTGTAGAGTGTCCTTCAAATATTTTCTCCTGGCTAGATTCAAGTTATGAATGTGGAGCAGGAATTTCACAGAAGTGTGCTGTGCTCTGCATCCTAAGGGTAGAGTGTATGCTTTCTTCTTTTGTCTGTTTGTCTTACTAATGACGGTGTTTGACTGAGGCGGTCTACCAGACTTACCTACTGTAAGGCCACTCCATCTTCCATTGTAATGAGCTCATATTTTGCAGGGGAGGGCTTTAGACCACGTGCAGTCCCATTCTTTTCCCACCTTGCGCTCACTAACTTTAGCATCTAGTGACAGTTCTTTAAAAATAAAAATAAAAATTTCAGTGCCAGGGAAGGGATACCTTCCATTGAGTTGTTGGCCAGGGAGATCCCTGATGCCCCCAAAACATTACAGGCCATTGCCAAGGCTCTTGGTTTCCCACCAGGAATAGATGGTAAGACCCTATTGCTGAGGACTCCACAAACTTGGGCTGCAAGGTCACTGAGAAATCCTGCTGGAGCTGAGCTGAAAGCCTCCTCCATGTAGATCAGCTGACAGAAAGCTGAAAAAAGCCATTCTGCATGCAGTTCAGTGGGGGAGAGAGAAATCACCAGTGGAGATACTCAACAGTAGACACTGCAAGCCTTATATTTGGTCAGTCAGGCCAACTGCGCCAATGGGTGCAATAGTGGCACATCTGTTATAGGGGAAGCAACCACTCTTTAATTTGACTGGAGGCCCATTCCATGGGAGGGAATACATCCCCGATACTGAAAACTTACAATATGGGTAGACATGAGCCCTAGGGGTGCAACGTCTCCTGCTGTCTGGCTAAATGTATATATTATGCTCACCAAACTGCCCAGTAAGCACTTCTCTTAATGGTCATACCCATATGTTAATGCTACTCTCACTTTTAGTTAGAGAAGCTTCTCTTTTCAGATGGCAGTGGCCTTGTGATGACTCAGAAGGCACCATGGTACTGAGAAGAAGTGACAGAGCAGTGCTCAGCACTGAAATATCTCTATCACACCTTCCAAGGCTCAGGGTCCATTGCGGAAGAGGTGGCAGAAAGAATGTGAGAGCCAAAGGAAGGGTAGGACTCCTTACAACGTGCTCCTCCAGACACAAAATGGCCTAGATATCCATGACCTCACAGTGCCTGACACTACCTACACAAGACCATCATAATAGGAGGAAAAGATGATGACATCAAAATAAAAGAGAGACTGATTGAGAGCGGGAGAGGATATGATGGAGAGTGGAGTTTCAAAGGGGAAAGTAGGGGGGAGGGAGGTAAATTACTATGGGTTATTGTCTACAATTATGGAATTTGTTAATAAAAAAGTAAATTTATTTATTTATTTATTTATTTATTTATTTATGAGAGAGAAAATGGGCACAACAGGGCCTCTAGCCACTGCAAATGAACTCCAGATGCATGCACCACCTTGTGCATCTGACTTACATGGTACTGGGGAATTGAACCTTAATTCTTTGGCTTTGCAGGCAAATGCATTAACCTGCTAGGCCATCTCTCCAGCCTCAGTGATGTTTCTTGACAGAATTGGTCTTCGTTAGGATGGTTTCTACAGCAGTTACCTTCTTGTTGCTGGGACAAGTCACCAACCCAAAGCAGCTGACCAGAGGGCAGTGTTCATTTCTGCTACAGTCTTGAGGGAAGCTTCATCATGGCAGAGCAGAGGCTGGACATCACATCTTGTAATAGCTGCTGGGGGAGAGCAGCCACAGTGAGCTAGTTACTGCCAAGCCAGGTGGCGCACTCCTTTAATGCCAGCACTCTGGAGGCAGAGGTAGGAGGATCACTGTGAGTTACAGGCCAGCCTGCGACTACAGAGTGAGATTCAGGTCAGCCTGGGCTAGGATGAGACCTTACTTTGAAAGACAAAGAAAGAAAGAAAGAAAGAAAGAAAGAAAGAAAGAAAGAAAGAAAGAAAGAAAGAAAGGAAGGAAGAAAGAAAAACAGAGAAGGAAAGAAAGAAAGAGGAAGAAGGAAAGAAAGAAAAAGAAAGAAGGAAAGAAAGAAAGAAAGAAAGAAAGAAAGAAAGAAAGAAAGAAAGAGGAAAGAAAGAAAATCTCAAGAATAATAGTTTAAAATGAGGCAAGAGGGCTGGGGAGATGGCTCAGTGGTTAAAGGCTCTTGCTTATAAAACCTGCTAACCTGGGTTCAATTTCCCAGTACCCACATAAAGCCAGATGCACAAAGTGGTGCATATGTCTGGAGTTCATTTGCAGCGGCTAGAGGCCCTAGTGCTTTCTTTTCTTTTCTTTTCTTTTCTTTTCTTTTTTCTTTCCTTTCCTTTCCTTTCCTTTTCTTTTCTTTTCTCTTCTCTTCTCTTCTCTTCTCTTCTCGTCTCCCCCCTTCCCTTCCCTTCCTTTCTCTCTCTCTCATACACACACACAATAAATAAATAACTAAATAAATTACATTTTTTAAGGAGGAAAGATTTATTTTGACTCATAGCCTCAGGAGTTTCTGTCTGGCTCCATTGTCTGGGGGCTTGTGGTAGAAGGCAGAAGATGGTGGACGGACGTAGTGAGATAGCTGCTCGCCTCATGGTGGCCAGGAAGAGAGAGTAGAACAGGAAGAGGTCAGGAGTAAGGTACTACCCTTCAAAGGCATGTCCTCAGTGATTTACTTCCTCTCCTCAGGCCTTACCTCCCATGGTTTCTGCCACCTCCCAATAGTCCATTTAGTTAGGAACTCATTAGTGTATGAATCCATTGCTGGGGACCAAGGCCTCAATATTTCAGTTACAACCCATAGTGTCTCCGAAGGCTCTCTCCTAATACCATGCCATTGCAAGTCAGGGTCCCAGCGCGTACACTTGCCCCAGTGGTGGTTCTCTAACCCCCACATTCCTTCTGTCATTCCACTTCATGCAAAGGCTTTTGTTTTTTGGCATGTGCATGTATGTATGGTATGTGTGTGTGTGCACACATGTATGTGCAGGTACATGTGTGTGGGGATCAAAGGTCAGAGGTTGCCCCGGGTATTTTCCTCCATCACTGATTTGGCTAGGCCAGTTAGCCAGTGAGCCCCAGGGATACTCCTGTCTACTCCTCCCAGCACTGGGATTCCAAACGTGCACCCCTATGCCCGGCTTGTATGTGGGGGCTGGAGATCCACACTCGGGCCCTCAGGCTTGTGCAGCAATTCCTTTACCCACTGAGTATCTTCCCTCAATGCAAAAGCATTATCTTCTATTTATCTATCTATTTTATTTATTTATTTTTTTTGAGGTAGGGTCTCACTCTAGCCCAGGCTGACCTGGAATTCACTGTGTAGTCTCAGGGTGGCCTTGAACTCACGGTGATCCTCCTACCTCTGCCTCCCCGAGTGCTGAGATTTAAGGCATGCGCCTTAATACCACACCTGGCCTCTTCTATTCATTTATCTCTTGCTTTGCTGGCATGTGCGTGGGTGGTATGTGTCTGCATGACGCACGCACGTGTACGTGCCCTTGCGGAGCCCAAACTCTCACCATGTTACAGGAGTCACTAGCCTGTGGTGGTGGGACTGGTACGGGAACATCTGGTGTCTGGTCCCCTTGCTCTCCCACCTGGTTTTATTTATTTATTTATTTAGTTATTTTTGAGGTAGGGTCTCGCTCTGGCCCAGGCTGACCTGGAATTAATTATGTAGTTTCAGGATGGTCTCAAGCTCTGCCTCCCAAGTGCTGGGATTAAAGGCATGGGCCACCACATCTGGCTACCTGGTGTTATTTTGAGGCAGAGTCTCTATTTACTATTTCTGGAGCTCCTACATTCTCAGGTCTCTGCTCCCCTGTGGGACTGGGTACAGGGCAGTGTGGCCATGCCCAGCTGTTTGACATGGATCTAGAGATCTGAACTCGGGGAGTCTCTGGACCTCTCAGACCTTCATGCCTGCTCAGGAAGTGCACCTAACTCCTGAGTAACCTCTCCAGCCCCCTTCACTTATTTCTATTAGCACTAAGGTCATTATTTATTGTGGTGCTTAAAATGTCCAGGTGCAACTGGCGAGAACCCCTTCAACTGGCTTCTGTGTCCCCTGTGCTTGTTTGATGTTACCGTATTTGGAGACAGACCCTTCAAAGAGGTGGTTAAGGTCGAGTGAGGCCACAAGAGTGGAGCTTCAATCCAACAGGACGGATGACTTGAAAAGAGGAAGAGACACCGGGAGAGGCTGCACACAGAAAGGCCTTGCGCAGGCTCAGAGAAGGCTGCCATCTGCCAACTGAGAGGGGAGGGTGCAGAGGGACCAGCTTTACTGGTATCTTGACCTTGGGCTTCTCTCCAGAACTGTGAGAGAATAAAGGTCTGTCATTTTCAACTGTCCAGGCTGGGGTGTGCTGTGGTAGTCTAGGCTGACTAAGTCTGTCCCCATTATTCTTCGAGCAGTTCTCTACCTTCTGGCACACAATGCTCCCCGCTCATTTTGTTCATTCCTTACCCCAGCCTCAAAGGCGGCCAGTTCTCCAAGTTCGGATGCTTGTTTAGTTGGAAATGATGCCTTAAGGTGGGTGGATGTTTCCGTGAACAAAGTGCTGCACAAGTATGAGACCCGAGTTCGGATCCTGAGACCCCACATAAAAGCCCAGTGCAGCAGCATAGGACTATAATCTCAGCCCTGGGGAAGTGGACAGGAGATCGCTAGGATGGGTAGGAGGATCCCTAGGGCTTGCTGGCTGGCTAGTCTAGCCAAAGTGGTGATCTCTAGTTTCAGTGTGAAACCTTGTCTCAAAACAAACAAACAAACAAATAAATAAATGGCTGGAGAGTGACTGAAGAAAATATCTTGTGTTGACCTCTGGCCTCCACATGCATGTGCATGCATGCACACCCACCCACCCATGCCCCTCCTTACACACACTCCTACACACACACACACACACACACACACACACACACAGACACCCCACACGAGGACCTAGGGAGATGGCTCAGTGGATAAAGTACTTGCCACTCAAGCCTAAGCACCCAGGTTTGATCCCTGGCCCCACATAAAAAGCCATAACTAGGCTGGAGAGATGGCTCAGTGGTTAAAGGCACTTGTTTGTAAAGCCTGATGTCCTGGGTTTAATTCCCTAGTACCCATGTAAAGCTAGATGCACAAAATGGCACATGCATCTTGAGTCGTTTGTGCCCATCTTCCCTATCTCTCTCCCTCTCCCTCTCTGCTTGCAAAAAAGAAACAGAATATTTTTTTAAGTGAGAAACTGGCCAGGCATAATGGTACATGCCTTTAATCCCAGTACTGGGAAGGTAGAGATAGAAGGATCGCCATGAGTTTGAGGCCAGCCTGAGACTGCATAGTGAATTCCAGGTCATCCTGAGTTAGAGCGAGACCCTACCTTGAAGAACCAAAAGCCAAACAAACAAACAGGGCTGGAGAGATTGCTCAGTGGTTAAGGCGCTTGCCTTCAGAGCCTAAGGACCAGAGTTTAATTCCCCAGTACCCACGTGGAGTCAGATGCACAAAGTGGCTCATGCATCTGGAGTCCACTTGCAGGGGCTGGAGGACCTGGTGCTCCCATTCTCTCTCTCTGCTTGCAAATAAGTAAATAAAAATATAAAACAAACAAAACCCCCTAAAAGTAAAGGCATACATAGCTGAAGAGATCAAGAATCTACAGGGCATGGACGGAAACCTGCAGTAACATGCCCCTTCCCACCTATTTCCTGCTCTTAATACTGGTGATTTTCAATCAACTGAGTTATCTCTAAATATGAGGATTTTATTGCAAATCCCTGAATTTCTTTTCAGTTTTGAGCACTATCTTTCTTGACTTCCCAGTTACTTTGTTTTTCCAAATTTTTATTTTTAATGCATAATTTTTTATTGACAACTTCTATACTTATATACTTCTATACAGACAATAAACCATAATTCCCTCCCCTCCCCCGCTTCCCCTTCACAACTCCACTCTCCATCATATCCCCTCCCTCTCTCCGTGACTCTCTCTTTTACTTTATGTCATCGCCTTTTCCTCCTATTATGAGGGTCTTGTGACAGTATTGCTAGGCACTGCGAGGTCAATTTCTGTCTGGACAGTTGCATTGTAAGCAGTCTTACCCTTCCTTTCGCTCTTACATTCTTTCCTCTACTTCTTCAGCAATGGACCCTGAGCCTTGGAGGGTGTGAGATGTTTCAGTGCTGGACACGCCTCTGTCACTTCTACTCAGCACTATGTCGCCTTTTGGGCCATCCCAGTGGTCACCACTATCTGAAAAGAGAAGCTTCTCTAACCGAAAGTGAGGATAGCATTAATATATGAATACGAACATTAAGTGTAGTGCTTACTGGGCAGTTTGGTGAGCATAATTAATATATGTATTTAGCCAGACAAGAACAGGCTTTATACTCTTAAGGCTCATGACCTCCCCTACCATAGGCTTTTGATTAGGTTTTCAGTACCAGGCATGTATTCCCTCCTATAGAGTGGGTCTCCAGTCCAATTAGAGAGCAGTTGTTTTACTTCAGAACGGACATGCCACTATTGCACCCATTCGGTCATTTGGCCTGTCTGGCCAAACTTGAGGCTTCCAGTGTCCACTGTTTTCACTGCTGATGACTTTTGACTCCCATACGGCTGCATGCAGTGCAGTTTTTTCCAGCTTTCAGTCGGCTGGTCTACAGGGAGAAGGTTTTCAGCTCAGTACCAGCTTGATTTCTCAGTGACCTTCCCACCCAGGCATGTGGAGTCTTCAGCAATAGGGTCTTACCATCTGTTTCTGCTAGGAAACCAAGGGCCTTGCAATAGCCTATAATGTTTTGGAGGCAACAGGGACCTCCAACAACTCACTGGAAGGTAGGTATCCCATCCCTGGCACTGAAATTTTTCTTGTAACAATCTATGGCTTCTGGAACTTTTTTTTTTTTTTTTGAGGTAGGGCCTCACTCTAGCCCAGGCTGACCTGGAATTCACTATGTAGTCTCAGGGTGGCCTCGAACTCATGGTGAACCTCCCACCTCTGCCTCCTGAGTGCTGTGATTAAAGGCATACGCCACCATGCCCGGTTTTGGAACTTTCTTTTTTATAAAAAAATTTATTTATTTATTTATTTGCAAGCAGAGATGATAGATAGATAGATAGATAGATAGATAGATAGATAGATAGAGATAGATAGATAGATAGATAGATAGATACATACATACATACATACATACATACAAACATACATAGATAGTAGAGAGGTGGAGAGAGAGAGGGAATGGGCACATTGTCAGGGCCTCTTGCCACTGCAAAGAAACTCCAGATGCATTCACCCCTTTGTGCACCTGGCTTTACCTGGGTACTGGGGAATAAAACCCAGACCATTAGGCTTTGCAAACAAGCACCTTTAGCCAGAGTCAACTCTCCAACTCCCTTACTTTCTTTTCTTCCGTCCTTCCTTTCTCCTTCCCTCCCTTCCCTTGCTTTCTCGTCTCTCTTCCCTTCTCTTCCTCCTTCCCCTCCCTTCTTGCAGTGCTGAGGTTCTGCACATACTAGGCAAGCACTGTACTCATGAGCGACAGCCCCAGCTCTCCTTCCTCCTCACCTCTGCTACGCTCAGTCACTTCCAGTCCCACCAAACTCCCAGGATGGCTATATGGTAATTTGGGTTAGGCCAACACTATGGGTTGTAATTGCTCTGTTGTCTGAGGTGTGGGGTGGCTTATGATCACCGTACCTCTTTGTTCTCCTGGAGCTGATAGTTACCTGGTTTTCTTGTTGCTGATGTTCACTTGGTTTGCTGCGTAATCACCACTCTTTGGTGGTCAAAGTCAGGGCTTCTGCCAGGTTCCTCCTCTTTTTCTGGGGGGGAGGGCGTTCATTTATTTATTCATTTAAGAGAGAGAGATTAGGTGTGCTAGGGCCTCTAGCTACTGCAAACAGATTCCAGATGCATGTGCCACCTTGGGCATCTGGCTTATGTGGGTCCTGGGGAATCAAACCTGGATCCTTAGCTTCACAGGCAAGTGCCTTGACCACTAAACCATCTCTCCAGCATCCCCCAAATGTTTTTGAGGTAGGGTCTCACTTACCAAGCTCTGCCTTTAAAATTCTGAAGGGGAGCCGGGTGTGGTGGCACACACTTTTGATCCCAGCACTTGGCAGGCAGAGGTAGGAGGATTGCTGTGAGTTCAAGACTAGCCTGGGACTACAGAGTGAGTTCCAGGTCAGCCTAGGCTAGAGTGAGAGCCTACCTCGAAAAAACAAAAAAAAGAAGAAGGGGACAGAGAAGGAAGCATTGTTCACCACTGTTCCAAGCTAGCTGGCCCCAGACTTCTAGGGAAGTTCTCCTGCCTCCCATCTGACTGTTGGCATACTGAGATTACAGAAGCCTATCACAGCTTTTGACTTTTTATGTGGGGTCTGGGGATCCAAACTCGGGTCCTCACACTTACACAGCAAGCACTTTATCCACTGAGCCCTTTCCCCACCCCATCCCAAACTTCTGACCCTTCTGCTTCCACCTTTATTGTGCTGGGATTATAGGTATGTACCGTCATGTACATATTTTTATGAAGACTTGTGTTTTCAGTTTTTTGGGGGTATATACCTAAGATTAAAATTGCTGGGCCAGGGCTGAAAAGATGACTTAGCAGTTAAGGCACTTGCCTGAGAAGCCTAAGAACTCATCTTTGAATCTCCAGGTCCCATGTAAGCCAGATGCACAGTGAAGCAAGCACACAATGTCTCACATGCACATAAGGGAGTGCACACATATGGAGTTCATTTGCAGTGGCTGAAGGCACTGGCAAGCCCATTCTCTTTCTCTCTCTGCCTCTTTCCCTCTCTTTCTCAAAATAAATTTTTAAAATATTTTTTAAAAAATCACTGGGGGGCTGGAGAGATGGTTTAGCAGTTAAGCGCTTGCCTGTGAAGCCTAAGGACCCCGGTTCAAGGCTCAATTCCCCAGGACCCACGTTAGCCAGATGCACAAGGGGGCGCATGCATCTGGAGTTCATTTGCAGTGGCTGTAGGCCCTGGCGTGCCCATTCTCTCCCTCTCTCTCTCTCTCTCTCTCTCTTCCTCTTTTTCTCTCTGTCTGTCGCTCTCAAATAAATAAATAAATAAAAATGAAAAATAAATCACTGGGCCACAGGATGATAATATTATTGTTGTTGTTGTTTCAAGGTAGGGTTTCACTCTAGCACAGGTTGACCTAGAAGACACTTGTTCTAGGTTGGTGTCAAGCTCACAGCAATCTTCCTACCTCTACCTCCAGAGTGCTGGGATAAAGAGCATGTGCAATCACACCTGGGTGATATGATAATAATAATAACAATAATAATAATAATAATTATTATTATTATTTTGGTTTTCAAGGTAGTATCTCACCCTAGCCCAGAATACCTAGAAATGTATTCTCAAGCAGGCCTTGAACTCATAGCGATCCTCTTACCTCTACATCCCAAGTGCTGGAATTCAAGGTGTGTGCTACCATGCCCAGCTTCATGATATTATTTTTTATCCCTTAGAACTGTAAAATAGTTTTCCAAAGAGAATTCCCATTATACATCCCCCACCAGGAGGAATGAGTGGTGTTTTTTGGGGGGTGGGGGAGTTCGAGGTAGGGTCTTGCTAGTCCAGTCTGACCTGCAACTCACTATATAGTCTCAAGGTGGCCTTGAATTTATGATGATCCTCCCACCTCTATCTCCCAAGTGCTGGGATTAAAGGTGTATGCCAGCGAGCATTTCAGGGGACTTCTGGTTAAGATGGCAGTGTAGGAATCACCCCAAAGTAGCCTAGGGGAGAAAAAGGCAAAAAAAAAAATCCTAGAAAAATACACTCATCTACTATAAAGGGAAGATGTATAATAAATTATCAACCACAGCAGAGAAGTAGGAGAGACCCGGAGCGTCTAGAACCCACAGAAGCAGGCAGAAGCGGTCCAGCAGTGGCGGCACCAGGCCCCCATGGCCACAGCGGCAAGGCTCGGCCTGCGCCTGCAGGAAAAGCCAGGTGAGAGGACTCTCCATTCACACCAGCCAGCTCGCAAACTCAAGAAACGTGAAGGGAGGACGGCAGGGACAAATGGAGTGGCTCGTGAGGAAAAGGATCATGAGGACCACCATGAGAACTTCGGCCTCCATCCACAGCCTCCCCTCCCCCACTGCCAGCGCAAGCGCCAGAAGCACCAGAGACCTGGGGAAGGGAGCTCACCCACACAGCACCCAGCACAGGCAATCAGAGCAGCGACTCACCAATCCAGCCAGCCTACCTGAGCCCACAGCTCAGCAAAATGGGACCCAAGTGGGCGCGCAGCATAATTGAGACCAAAGCCACCCCAAAAGGTGAAATTACACCAGGTCAGTACCCACCAAATAAGCCTGGTATATAGGCTTGCATTGGAAGTGCTAATTGCACCTTCCATGTCAGGGTAAATTATGTGTTAAATCTGAAGAATGGTTGGATTTGCCATTCTTAAATAAGCTATATTTTGGGCCTGTCATTTGTTGCTTCCTGACTTATAGTGCCTTTGTTTCCTCTTCTGTCATTCATTGGGGAAGGGTCTCACTTGGTCACAAGCTGACTTGGAACCCTCTACAAACCAGAAATCTTAGCCTCCTAGTTGACAGGATTAAGGGTGCGGGGCAACACACATCCTAAGGGACTGTTACTCTGTTAGAGGATCTGCTTGTCATAATACCTACTCTTGCACAAATACTCTGTGCTGTTTTTCATTGAATGTGTACATTGTTTAGTTAAATTTTAGAATCTGCCTGTATTTTACTCCACTCAGCCTACTTGAATACTCTCACAGCAGGCAAACCCAACACCTAGGGTCACTTTTATGGTTACTCTGAGAGTCTTGAGAGCCACACCAGCACCTTAAGCTCCAACCGTGAAGATATATAACATCAGATTGATTGATACATCTAGTAATACTGCAGATAATTAGAAAACCCAAGCATTAAATTAATCTAAGATGCAAAAATCTCTACATTATAATACAAGAAGCATAAATTCAAGACAATATGAATCCACAAAAAGTATTAGTGCATCAGAAATGACCTCCAGTGAGACTAATTTAGAGGAAATGCCTGAGAAAGATTTCAAAAGAATGATTATAAATATGTTCAAAAAAATCAAAGAGGAAATCAAAGGAATCAAAGAAGACACAGGAAACCAATTTAATGAAATAAGGAGGTCAATATAAGACATAAATAAGGAAATAGAAATAATAAAGAAAAACCAGTCAGAAATACTAGGAATGAAGAACACAGTCAAGTGAAAAAAAAAAAAAAAAAAAAAAACAACTCTGTAGAAAATCTCACCAGTAGAATGGATGAAGGAGAGGACAGAATATCTAAACTAGAAGACCAGGTGGCAGATCTAATACAGTCCAACAAAGAGAAAGACAAACTAATAGGAAAGTACAAATGGGAATTTCAAGATATTCAGCACACTATGAAAAGATCAAACATAAGAATTCAGGGCATAGCAAAAGGAGAAAAATTTCACTCCAAAGGCATAGTAGGCATTTTTAACAAAATCGTAGAAGGAAACTTCCCCCAAACTGGGAAAGAGATGCCAATGCAGATACAGGAAGCCTTTAGAACACCACAGAGAAATCCTGGAAAGAACCTCTCCTTGCCATATTATGATTAAACTACCAAACATGCAAACCAAAGAAAGCAGTTAGAGAGAAAAATCAAGTCACATACAAAGGCAAGTCCATCAGGATCACAGCAGATTACTCAACACAAACTTTAAAATTCAGAAGGGCTTAGAATGATGAGTTCCAAGTTCTGAAAGATAACAACTGTCAACCAAAGTTACTTTATCCTGCAAAGCTATCCATTCAAATAGATGGAGAAATAAGGACATTCCACAACAAAAGCAGGCTAAGGAATATTTGAAGACAAAACCAACTCTATAGAAAATGCTTAACAGGATCCTCCATGCTGAAGAGAAAGAAAAGCACACATATAAGGAACCTGGAAAAAACAAACCATACTCAAATACTAGTTAATACAAGAGAGCAAAGGTAGAACCAGAAGAACTACAAAACAAGAAAAATGGCAAAAATAAATACCTTTTAATAATAACTCTTAATCTCAATGACCTCAAAACCCCAAGCAAAAGACATAGGTTTGCAGACTGGATTAAAAAAGCAGAATCCTTGTGCTAGAGGGATGACTTAGCTGTTAAGGTGCTTGCTTGCAAAGTCAAAGGACCCAGATTTGATTCCCCAGGACCCGTGTTAGCCAGATGCACAAGGGGGCGCACATGTCTGGAGTTCATTTGCAGTGGCTGGAGTCCTTGGCATGTCCATTCTCTCTCTCTCTCTCACTCTCCCCTCCCTCTTTCTCTGTCAAATAAATAAATAAATAAAAATAAAATATATATTTAAAAAAGGCAGAATCCTTCAATTTGTTGTCTCCAAGAAACTCACCTTTCTACAAAGGATGGACGATACCTTAGGGCGAAAGTGTGGAAAATGGTGTTTCAAGCAAATGGACCTAGAAAATAAGCAGAGGTCGCTATACTAATATCTGACAGGATAGACTTTAGACCAACATTAGTTAGAAAAGATAAGGAAGGTCACTTTATATTGATTAAAGGAACACTCCAACAGGAGGAAATTACAAACCTAAACATATATGCACCTAACATGGGGGCTCCCAACTTCATCAAACAAATGCTATTAGAACTAAGGTCACAGACAATACCAAACACAGTTGTAGTGGGTGACTTCAACACCCTACTCTTATCAATTGACAGGTCATCCTGGCAAAAAATAAACAGAGATACATCTGGATTAAATGAGGTCATAGAACAAATGGACCTAACAGATATATACAGGACATTTCATTCAAACGCTGCAGAATACACATTCTTTTCAACAGCACATGGAGCATTCTCTAAAATGGGCCATTTATTAGGACACAAAGCAAACCTTAGCAAATACAGGAAAATTGAAATAATTCCTTGCACTCTATCTGATCACAATGGGATCAAACTACAAATCAATGGTAAGAAAAGCTATAGTGCATACACATATCATGGAAAGTAAACAATGATGAATGGGTCAATGAAGGAATCAAGAAGGGAATCAAAAAATTCATAGAAGCAAATCATAATGAGAACACAACATACCAAAATGTTTGGGACACAATGAAGTCAGTCCTAAGAGGGAAATTCATAGCTTTTAAGTGCCTATATTAACAAATTACAAAGAATACCAGGCATGGTGGAGCATGCCTTTAATCCCAGCACTTGGGAGGCAGAGGTAGGAGGATCTCTATGAGTTCGAGGGCACCCTGAAATTACATAGTTACATAGTTAATTCCAGGTCAGCGTGGACCAGAGAGAGACCCTACCTCAAAAAAACAAACAAACAAACAAAAAAAAGGAAATAAATTATAAAGGTAGCAAGTAAACAACTTAATGCTTCACCTTAAGGCCTTGGAAAAAGAAGAACAAGTAGATGGGAAGAAATAATAAAGATTAGGGCAAAAATTAATGAAACAGAAACCAAAAAAAAAAAAAAAAACCCAAAGAATCAATGAAACAAAGAGTTGGTTCAGCAAGACTGATAAACACAACAAAATAGAAAAACAATCCAAAAATTAATTTGGAATCACAAAAAACCTCAAATATAAAAAACAATTTTCAGCAACAAAAATAAGGCTAGTGGTATCACCATACCTGACTTTAACCTATATTACAGAGCCATAGTAACAAAAACAGCATGGTACTGGCACAAAAACAGACATGTAGATCAATGGAACAGAATAGAGGACCCAGATATAAGTCCAGGTATCTATAGCCACCTGGTCTTCGACAAAAATGCCAAAAATACTCATTGGAGAAAAGACAGCCTCTTCAGCAACAAGAAGGGAAAACTGGATATGTATCTGTAGAAGGATAAAAATAGTTCCTTGTCTCTCTCCGTGCACAAGAATTAAGTCCAGATGGATCAAAGACCTTAATATCAGACCTGAAACTCTGAAACTGCTAGAGGAAAAAGTAGGGGAAACCCTTCAACATATTGGTATTGGCAAAGACTTTCTGAATATAACCCCAATTGCTCAGGCAATAAAACCACAGATCAACCACTGGGACCTCATGAAATCATAACGCTTTTGTACGGCAAAGAACACTGTGAACAGAACAAAGAGGCAACCTACAGAATGGGAGAAAAAATTTTGCCAGCTATACATCTGACAGAGGAGTAATATCTAGGATATACAAAGAACTCAAAAAATCAAATAATAAGATATCAAACAACCCAATTACAAAATGGGCTATAGCCTGGCATGGTGGCACATGCCTTTAATCCCAGCACTTGGGAGGTAGAAGTAGGAGGATTGCTGTGAGTTCGAGGCCACTCTGAGATTCCATAGTGAATTTCAGGTCATCCTGGGCTAGAGTGAGACCCTGCCGCAAAAAAAAACCAAAGGGGGAAAAAAAGGCAATGGAACTAAATAGAGAGTTCTCTTCTCTTTTTAATTTTTTTTTTGTTTATTTTTATTTATTTGAAAGCGACAGACAGAGAGAGAAGAGATAGAGAGAGAGAGAGAATGGATGCACCAG
Source organism: Dipus sagitta (assembly GCA_036346955.1). Lineage (NCBI taxonomy): Eukaryota > Metazoa > Chordata > Mammalia > Rodentia > Dipodidae > Dipus > Dipus sagitta. The sequence goes on along the minus strand of CM070778.1, from coordinate 1,580,240 downwards.
GGCCTCCAGACACTTCAAACAAACTCCAGACACATGTGCCCCTTGTGCATCTAGCTGACATGGGTCCTGGAGAATTGAGCCTCGAACCAGGGTCCTTAGGCTTCACAGGCAAGCGCTTAACTGCTAAGCCATCTCTCCAGCCCCAATAGAGAGTTCTCAAAAGAAGAAATACAGTAAAAAAAAAAAAAAAATGTTCTACATCCTTAGACATCAGGGAAATGCACATTAAAACTATGTTGAGTTGAGATTCCATCTCACTCCTGTCAGACTGGCTACCATCATGAAAACAAATGACCATAAATGCTGGTGAAGATGAGGAAAAAAAGGAACCTTTCTACACTATTGGTGGGAATGCAATCTGGTTCAGCCATTGTGGAAATCAGTGTGGAAGTTCCTGAGACAGCTGAAAATAGATCTACCATATGACACAGCTATACCACTCCTAGGCATATATCCGAAGGACTCATCTCACTACCTTAGAGGTACTTGCTCAGCCATGTTTTTTGCCGCTCTGTTCACATTAGCTAGGAATGGGACCAGCCTAGATGTTCCTCAACTGATGAGTGGATAATGAAGATATGGCACATTTACACAATGGAGTTCTACTTAGCGGTAAAGAAAAGTGAAGTTATGAAATTTGCAGGAAAATGGATGGATCTGGAAAGGATTATACTTAGTGAGGTAACCCAGGTCCAGAAAGCCAAACATTGCATGTTTTCTCTCATAGGTAGATCCTAGTACAAAGATTGGACTTCTGTGTGAGTAGGAAGAAAACTCAGTAGCAGAGGCCAGTAAGCTAGAAAGGAGATATAAAGGGTAGAAAAGGAGGGAGGGGGACTTAATAGGATGGTATTGTATATATGTAAGTAGAAGAACAGATTAATGGGGGTGAAAAGGCCCAAGTGAGGTCAGGGGAAGAGATTGAGTAAAGGAAAGGTGGAGGGATGGCTAATCAAAAATCTAAGAGAATGTAAATAAATCATATGGAAAAACTACATTTTGGGACAATTGAACACACAGGATCCATAGATTGTTACTAGAAAATTTTCAGTGCTAGGGATGGGATATCTTCCAGTGAGTTGTTGGCCAGGGAGGTCCTTTATACCCCCAAAACATTGCAGGCCATTGCCAAGGCCCTTGGGTTCCCACCAGGAATAGATGGTAAGACCATATTGCTGAAGACTCACATACTTGAGCTGCAAGGTCACTGAGAAATCCTGCTGGAGCTGAGCTGGAAACCTCTCCATGTAGATCAGCTGACAGAAAGCTAGAAAAAAACTATGCTGCATGCAGTTCAATGAGACAGAGAGAAATCCCCAGTGAAGATACTAAACAGTAGACACTGCAAGCCTTAAATTTTTCAGCCAGGCCAAATGAGCCAACAGATGCAATAGTGGAATGTCTGTTATGGGGGAAAGCAACCGCTCTATAATTTGACTGGAGGCCCACTCCATGGGAGGGAATACATCCCTGATAGTGAAAACCTACAACAGGGGTAGTCATGAGATCTAGGGGTGTAACGTCTGTTGGTGTCTGGCTAAATGTATATACTATGCTCACCAAACTGCTTGGTAAGCACTTCTCTAATGTTCATACCCATATGTTAATTCTACTCTCACTTTTTCATTAGAGAAGCTTCTCTTTTCAGATAGCAGTGACCTTGGGATGACTTTGAAGGCATCTTGGTGCTGAGAAGTGATAGAAGAGTGCTCAGCACTGAAATATCTGTATCAAATATCTCTATCACATCTTCCAAGGCTCAGGGTCCATTGTGGAAGATGTGGCAGAAAGAATGTAAGAGCCAAAGGAAGGGTAGGATTCCTTACAACGTGCTCCTCTAGACACAAAATGGCCTGGATATCAATGACCTCACAGTGCCTGACACTACCTACACAAGACCATCATAATAGGAGGAAAAGATCATGACATCAAAATAAAAGAGAGACTGATTAAGAGGGGGAGGGGATATGATGGAGAGTGGAGTTTCAAAGGGGAAAATAGGGGGAGGGAGGGAATTACCATGGGATATTGTTTACAATTATGGAAGTTGCCAATAAAAAATTAAAAATATATATTAAGTCGGGTGTGATGGTGTATGCCTTTAATCCCAGCACTTGGGAGGCAGGGGTAGGTGGGTCGCCATGAGTTCGAGGCCACCCTGATACTACTTAGTGAATTCCAGGTCATCCTGGGCTAGAGTGAGACCCTACCTTGAAAAACAACAACAAAAAGCATATATATATATATGGTGTGTGCCAGCATGCCTAGCCAATGTCATCTTTTGCAGTGTGAATGTTTATTCTTTGTCATTATGTGGTTTTGGTTTTACAGATCACAGTTAATCTCGGGGTATGGTAGTGCACACCTTCAATTTCAGCATTTAGGAGGCAGAGGTAAGATGACTGCCATGAGTTCAAGGCCACCCCGAGACTGCATAGTGAATTCCAGGCCAGCCTGGGCTAGAGTTAAGGCCCTACCTCAAAGAAAAAAAAAGGAAGCCTTGGAGTATAGGGATGTTTAGTGCTGTGATTGAAAAAACTGTGGGGACTTGTAAAGCTGTACTGAATGCATTGCATTTTATATCATGTATGGTTATCAGTTTATGGGGGGCAGGGGCAGAATGTGGTGGTTTGAATTAAGTGTCTTCTATAAACCCATGTTTTGAATGCTTGGTTCCGAGCTGATGGCATTTTTGGAGGTGGACACTTGGTGGAGCAGGTGTGTTGTTGGGGAGTGGGCTTAGGGATGTTATAGCCAGCTCCTCTTTGCTAGTGATTGGCTCATTTTTCCTGATGCTGTTGTGCACCTAATGTGCCAGAGGTTATGTTCAGCCTCTGCTCATGCCATGCATTCCCTTGCCATCATGAAACTTCCCCTGGGCACTGTAAGCCAAAATAAATACTTCCCCCGATCAGCTGCTCTTAGTTGCACGCCTTGTCCCAACAATGAGAAACTAACTACAACAGTCAGATTCTGTTGTTTTATGTACAGAATCATGCACATATTCTGTGGATTTATTCCTAAGTATTTGTAAGAGGGTTACCTTAAAAATGCTACTGTGGGGCCTGAGGATACCACACTGGGGAAGGGGCAACCGGTGCTGTGTCGGGCCACGAAGGTAGCAAGAAGAAGCCCCTGAAAGAGGCCAAGCAGGGGAGCAAGGAGATGGGTGGGAAGGGTAAGGTTTTCAAGTGGAAACAAAAGGAGGAACTGGAGAAACTCAAGGAGCTGAAAACGAAGACCAAGGGGAAGGGCCCCTGACCACAGGTGGGATGAAGAAATCTGGCAGAAAGTCAGCCGTTCCACAGACCTGAGATGACGGTGACCCTTCTCCATTCCTGCTTAAACATCTGGAGCTCCTGCCATGACATCTTTTGCCACCTATAACTAGAATGAAGTGTTGTCTTAGAGTCTGCTGTACACTACAATAAACTTACATAAAACAACAACAAAAACACCACCAATCACACAGTGGCTCATTGTCTCTAGTCTTCATTCAGCCGTTCCTACTTCAGCTGTGAATTTAAAATAAACCCAGTCTTGCATCCAGAAAAAGAAAAAAAAAATGTTACTGTTGGGATGAAGAGATGGCTCGGTGGTTAAAGGTTGCTTGCTTGCTTGCCAAGCCTGAAAGCCAACAATCCAGCTCAATTCTTCAGTATCCACATAAATCCAGATGGATGAAGTGGCACATGTGTCTGGAGTTGATTTGCAGTGGCAGGAAGCCCTGGCACTCCCATATTCACTCTCTTTCTGCCTCCTTATCTCTGCCTCTCTCAAGTAAATAAAATAAAATAAAAATATTTTTTTTAAAAATAAAAATGCTCACGCCTCAGGCAGGAGGATTGTCACAAGTTTGAGGCTAGCCTGGGGTACATAGTGAGTTTTCGGCCAGCATGGGCTACAGTGTGAGACCCTGCATTTAAAAAAAGAAAAAAGGGGCTGGAGAGGTGGCTTAGCGGTTAAGGCATTTGCCTACAAAGCCAAAGGATCCCCGTTCAACTCTTCAGGACCCACGCAAGACAGATGCCCAAGGGGGCACATGCATCTGTAGTTCGTTTGTAGTGACTGAACGCCCTGGCATGCCCATTCTCTCTCTTTCTCCCTCTTTCTCTTTCCCTCTCTCTCAAAAAAAAAAAAATTTTTTTAAAAAGAAAAAAGTGGGCTGGAGAGATGGCTTACCAGTTAAGGCATTTGCCTGCAAAGCTTAAGGACCCAGGTTTGAGGCCCCAGGACCCATGTAAGCCAGATGCACAAGGTGGCACATGTATGTATCTGGAGTCCATTTGCAGTAGCTGGAGGTCCTGATGTACTCATTCTCTCTATATTTGCGTCTCCCTCTCTCTCTCTCTCTCTCAAATAAATATGTAAAATTAAAAAATAAATAAATAAATAAAAATAAAAATGCTATTATTGGGCCGGAGAGATAGCTTAGTGGTTAAGATGTTCACCTGCAAAGCCAAAGGACCAAAGTTTGATTCCCCAGTACCCATGTAAAGCTAGATACACGAGGTGGCACATGTGTCTGGAGTTTGCAGTGGCTGAAGGCCCTGGCATGCCAACTCTCTCTCAAATAAAAAAAAAAATTAATGCTATTATCTTATTTATTTTGGTTTTTCGAGGTAGGGCTTCACTCTATTCCAGGCTGACCTGGAATTCACTATGTAGTCTCAGGGTGGCCTTGAACTCATGGCGATCCTCCTACCTCTGCCTCCTGAGTGCTGGGATTAAAGGCATGCGCCACCATGCCCAGCCTGAAATTTTTTATTTTCTAATTGTTACTGCTAGTTTATAGACATGTGGCTGATTTTTGTACATTGACCTTGTTTCTAGCAACCTTGCTAAAATTATTAATCCAAGATACATCTGTTTAAGAAAATTTGCTACATACATACTCATGTTATCAATGAACAGACACAGTCGTCCCTGCTTTTCAAATCTTCCATTATTTCTTTTTCTTGCCTTATTACACTGGCGAGGACTTCCTATATAGTACTGCAGAGACGTGATAGTGATGGTTGGCAACAATTTGTTCCAGTATCAAGCAGATAGCTTTCAATACTTTGTACCATATAGCATAAAGTTTCTGTGGCTTTTATGTGTATTTATTACCAGATTAAGGAAAATTTTGTTGTTGTTGTTGTTGTTTTGTTTTGTTTTTTGAGATAGGATCTCACTCTAGTCCAGGCTGACCTGGAATTCACTCTGTAGTCCCAGGCTGATCTCAAACTCATGGAAATCCTCCTACCTCTGCCTCCTGAGTGCTGGGATTAAAGTGTGTGCCACCATGCCTGGCTTGAAAATTCTTTTTAAAAATATTTTTATTTTTATTTATTTATTTATTTGACAGAGAAAGAGGGAGAGAGAGAGAGAGAAACCAGGGTCTCCAGCCTCTGCAAACGAACTCCAGGTGTATGCACCCCCTTGTGCATCTGGCTAACATGGGTCCTGGGGAATCGAACCTGGCTCCTTTAGCTTTGCAGGCAAATGCCTTAACCACCAAGCCATCCCTTCAGCCCAGAAATTCTTTTTAAAATATTTTATTTGCAAGCAGGGAGATACAGATACAGAGAGAGAAAGAAGAGAGAGAGAGAAAGTATGGGCATACCAGGATCTCTAGCTGCTGCAAATGAACTCCAGATGCAAGTGCCACTTTGGGCATCTGGCTTTACGTGGGTACTGGGGAATTGAAGCCAGGTCACCAGGCTTTGCAGGCAAGCACTTACCCACTGAGCCATCTCTCCAGCCAAGGAAATTATTTTTGTTCCTAGCTTACTAATGACTGCAGTCATGAGTAAATGTTGAATACTTATCAAATGCTTTTTAAACATCCATTGAAGTATGACTTTTATACTTTTATACTTTGAATGTGGTTAGTTACATAATTAGCTTTCAAATGTGAAGCCAACCTCATATTCCTGGAATGAACTCAAATTTGTCCTAATACATTATCATTTTTATACAGTACTGGATTTTATTTGCTTCTTTTTTTTTTTTTTAGGGGCCTGTGTCTGTGCTTTGACACAAATTTCTCTGTACTTTTCTTACTCGTAATGTTTTGTTTTAGTCTTAACATCAAGGTTATGTTGCCTTCGTCCAAAAAGTTAGAAAGTGTTCCCTTTGTTTCCTTCTTCTATTCTATTGGTGTAAAACAGGGTTTTTTCTTTCTTTAATGTTTAGGAGGATTCAGCAGTCAAGCCATTGGACTTGCAATTTTCTCTGTGGGAAGATTTTTAATTATGAATATCATTCTTCTAATAGAGAAAGTACTATATGATGTTTTTGGAATATTTTGTGAGTGATTTTTGTTTTGCCTTGGTTTGGTTTTGGCTTTTTAAAGTAGGACTTCATTCTAACCCAGGCTGGCCTTGAACTCATAGAGATCCTTCCTCCTACCTCTACCTCCTGAGTGCTGGGATTAAAGGCATGTGCTACCATGCTTGGCTTTCTTTTTAATGAACTATTTCATCAAAAATTTATGTACTCTGGTTTCTCTTCAGATCACATAAATCTTTCGCCTTTTACAAAAATTTCAGGCTGGTTAGATAGCTCATCACTTAAGGTACTTGCCTGCAAAGCCTAATGATCTGGGTTCAATTCCCCATACCCACATAAAGCCAGGTGCAGAAAGGGGCACATGCATCTGGAGTTTGTATGCACCAGCTAGAAACCCTAGTGCACCATTCTGTCTCTGTGTGTGTCTGTCTTTCTATGCTTGAATATATATATATATATATATATATATATATATATATATATATATAGTTTGTTTGTTTGTTTGTTTTGGTTTTCGAGGTAGGGTCTCACTCTAGCTCAGGCTGACCTGGAGTTCACTCTGTAGTCTCAGAGTGGCCTCGAACTCAGCGATCTTTCTACCTCTGCCTCCTGAGTGCTGGGGTTAAAGGCATGTGCCACCATGCCTGGCTATAATTAAAAAAAATTTTTAAGTTCAAATTTATTGGCATAGTAGATTGTTATTAGGAAGTTTTCAGTGCCAGGGGGGAATTCATTCCAGTGAGTTGTTGACCAAGAAAGGCCTGATGCCCACAAAACACTACAGGCTGTTTCCAAGGTTCTTGGTTGCCCACCAGAACTAGATAGATGGTAAAACCCTATTGGTGAAGATTCCACTTGTTTGAGCCACAGGTTACTGAGAATCAAACTGGAGCTGAGCTGGAAGCCTCCTCCCTGTTGACTAGCTTTCAGAATGCTAGGGAGAGCTATGTAGCTCACAGCCTTTTGGAGTGAAAGAAGTCACCCATGGTCTTAACCAGCAGTGGACTCTACAAGCCTGACAGCTGGGCAGCCAGGCCAAACGGGCCAACTGGTGCAGTAGTGGCGTATCTGTGACAGATATCAACTCTTCTCTGATTGGACTAGAGAGCCACTCCACAAGAGGGAAGTCATGCTAGTACTGAAAACCCAGTCAGAACTCTATGGCTTGGGGGGAGGGGTGGTCAGAAGCCCCAGATGGGAAACTACTACTGTTTCTAACTAAATGGATATATTATGCCCACCAAACTTCCCTCTAAACACTTACGTTTATGCCGACATATCAATGCTACTCTCACTTTTGGTTAGAGAAGCTTCTCTTTTCAGATGGTGGTGACCACTAGGGTGACTTAAAACTCATCAAAGTGCTGAGACGTGACAGTGAGTGCTCAGCACTATAACACCTTTGCTTCACTCTCCAAGGCTCAGAGACCATTGCGGAAGAGGTGGCAGAGAGAATGTAAGAGCCAAAAAAAAAGGGAGAAGTGCTTTTTAATACTGTTTTCCAGACACAAGGAAGCCTAGATATTCATGACCTCACAGTGGCTGACTCTACCTACATGAGACATGCATAATAGGGGGGAAATGATGACATTAAAATAGAAGAGAGACTAATGGGAAAGAAGGGAGTTAGTGTGTGTGGGGGGGTGGATTTGGGAAGGAAGGGAGAGGTGGTAGAAAGGTTTTATAATCATGGTATATTGTCTATATTTATGAAAGTTTTCATAGACAGTTCAGAAAAGGAGGGCTGGAGTGATTACTTAGTGGTTAAGGCGCTTGCCTGCAAAGCCTAAGAACCCATGTTTGACTCTCCAGATCCCACTTTAGCCAGACATACAAAGGTGAGGCAAGTGCAAGGTCGCACATGCCCACTAGGTGGCGCAAGTGTCTGGCGTTCCATTGCAGTGGCTAAGGCCCTGATGGGCCAGTTCTCTCTGTGTGCGTGTCTCTCTCTTTCTCTCTAAAATAATAATTAAAAATGTTCAAGCAGGGCATGGTTGCACACGCCTTTAATCCCAGCACTTGGGAGGCAGAAGTAGGAGGATTGTGGTGGGTTTGAGGCCACCCTGAGACTCCATAGTGAATTCCAGGTTAGCCTGGGTGTGAGACCCTACCTCCAAAAACCAAAAAAAAAAAAAAAAAAAAAAAAAAGAGAGAGAGAGAGGGAGAGAGAGAGAGAGAGAAACCCTGTCTCAAAGAAGGTGTTGAAGAGCACATACCTCATGGCTGTTCTCTAACCTGAACATGCACACTGTGGCACACACACACCATTAATTAATTAATTTTAAAAAATTAAAGTTAGGCATGGTAGTGTACTCCTCTAATCCCAGCACTTCAATTGCTTCTGGGCCTTTTAGCTAAGATCAGGTGTGCAGAAATCAAAGTCCAGCCTCAGCTACTTAGCTAGTTTGAGGCCAGCCTTGGCTACATGCCTGGCGTTCCCTGCATATCTTACAGGGAGCTCACCTGGTAAGGGGGTCTCTTCTCCCAAGCTGCTCATACTCCCTTTATCACCTTGGAGAGCAGCCTTGTGACTCTTGTTCCAGAAACTTCAAGAGCCTTGGGAGGTCCTGAGTCTTAGTGGGGCTATGTTTCAATTTGGAACTTCCCAAGGAGCCTCCCTCCAAGATGAAAAGTTTGAACAGGAAGGAAATTGTTATGCAACAAGCAGTTGTTTAGTTGGTACTGCACGTTAATTCATGGGTTCAGGAATACAGTGATCTCTTGTTTAATTCTCTACTTTCAGCTACAGCCTAGCATTATAAACTTACACATTTATGCTAAAATATCCCCAAAAGCTTGAAAAAAGCAAAAAAGAATACTTGAATACCCACCACCTAGATCCAGCAACTGTCACAATTTTGCCATTTTTGTATCAACTGTGTACATTTTGAACCCATTTCAGTATAAATTAGAGGTATTATAAAATTTCATTGCTAAGTACCTTAGCATAAAGATGTCCTCCTTCCCTGCCACTGTTCCATAATCATATTCAAGAAAACTGAGAATTTATTTATTTATTTGCAAGCAGAGAGCGAAGAGAGACAGGGAGAACATAGAATGGGACACCTCCAGCCACTCCAGAGGAACTTCAGACGCATGTGCCACTTTGTACATCTGGCTTTATGTGGGTACTGGGGAATCGAACCCAGATTGTTATGCTTTGCAGACAAGTGTCTTAACCTCTGAGCCATCCTTCCAGTCCAAAACTGAAAATATTCCTGTAATACCACCAGTTACCCAGTCTATAGTACATTTTCTGGTTTTCTCTTGAGTGTTTTCATATAGCTTTTCCTTCAAAGATATTACCAAGAATCACCCACCAAATTTGATTGCAATGCTTCTTAAATCTTTTTTCAATTTATTTATTTATTATTGACAGAGAAAATATGAACGAGAATGGGCACTCCAGAGCCTCTATCCACTGCAAAAAAAAAACCCAAAAAACCCTGATGCATGTGCCACCATGTGCATCTGGCTTACATGGGTTCTGGGGAATGGAACTGGCTTCACAGGTAAGCACCTTAACCACTAAGCCATCTCTCCAGCCCCCTAAATCTCTTTTAATCTCACTAACTGTTCTGAAAGCTCATTTTAGAGCTGGAGTGGTGACTTGGTGGTTAAATTCAATTGCTTGCAAAGCCTAACGACCTGGATTAGATTCCCTAATACCCACAATAAAGGCAGATGCACAAAGTGGCCCATGCATCTGGAGTTTGTTTGTGGTGGCAGGAGACCCTAGCATGCTCATTCTCTGGCTCTGTTTCTGTCTCTCTTTCTCTATGTTTGCAAATAAATAAATGAAAATAAATTTAGCTAAGGTGGTGGCACACTCCTTTAATCCCAGCATTTGGGAGGCCAAGTAGGAGGATCTCTGTGAACTCGGGGCCAGCCTGAGAACTGGGCTAGAGTGAGAGCCTATCTCGAAAAACCAAAATAAGTAAGTAAATAAATAACAATAAAAAATTTTAAAGGTCATCATGTGGGGATGGTGGCGCATGTCTTTAATCCCAGCACTTGGGAGGCAGAAGTAGGAGGATCGCTGAGAGTTTGAGGCCACCCTGAGACTACATAGTGAAGTACAGGTCAGCCGGAGCTAGCATGAGACCCTACCTTAGAAAACCAAAAAATAATAAAAATTAAAAAAAAAAAACTCAGTTTATATGTTAGGTCAATTTTAAGTTCACAACAAAACTGAGCTGAAGACACAGAGATTTCCCATTATTTTCCCTACTCCCAGATTACTTCAGTTTATCCCACTATGCAGACCCCATTCCAAGGGGATCGATTGCTGCAATTAAGAACCCACACTGGCTAGGAGTGGTGGTGCAAGCCTTTAATCCCAGCACTTGGGAGGCAGAGGTAGGAGGATCGTGACTATGTAGTTAATTCCAGGTTAGCTTGGGCCAGAGTGAGACCCTACCTCAAAAAACAGAACAACAAAAGAACCCACACTGGCATGTGATTATCACCCTAAGTCCAAAGCTTCATTATAATTCACTCTTGGTGTTTTATGCTGCATGCTGTGTGTGTGTGTGTGTGTGTGTGTGTGCGTGTGTGTGTGTGTGTACTCCATGCACTTGTCTGCAGTAGGGTGTGTTTGCCTGCGGTGGCCTGAGTAGCACATCAGGTGTCACACTCTGTTGCAGTCAGGTTGGCATTGCTGGCATAAATCACCTGACCCGGATCAGCTTGTGGGGAAAAAGGTTTATTTTGGCTCACAGGCTCAAGGGAAAGCTCCATGATGGCAGGGGAAAACAGTGACATGAGCAGAGGGTGGACATCACCCCCTGGCCAACATAAGGTGGACAATAGCAACAGGAGAGTGTGCCAAACACTGGCAGGGGGAAAGTGGCTATAATACCCATAAGCCTGCCCCCCAACAATACATTGCCTCCAGGAGGCATTAATTTCCAGTTGCCATCAGCTGGGGAGACAAGCATTCAGAATACCTAAGTTTGTGGGGGACACCTGACTCACCTGACACTCTCCATTGCTCTTCTACTGGTTGTTTTCAAGCCAGAGTCTCTTACTGATCCTGAGACTTGTTATTTTTTTCCCCCCATGAGCTCTGGCAATCCTCAGCTCTCTGCTCCCCATGGGACAGGGGTTACAGACACATGTGGCCACTCTCAGCTGTTTATGTGGGTCCTGGTATTTGAACCAAGCAGTTTTGCAAGCCTCCTCAGGCCCTCATTCTTGCACAGGAAGTGCTGTTAACTATTCTCCATCTCTCCAACCCTCTATGTTTTTTTATGTGTGTATATGTTCATGTGTGTGCACCATTTTGTGTGGGCATACGGTTGAACTCAGGTCTTCGTGTGTGCATGACAAGCACTTCACCAACTGAGCTATCTCCCCAGCTCATTATGGGCATTGCCAAAGTATATGACATCAACCCATCATCATGGTATCATATGGAATAGTTTTACTGTCCTAAAAATATGTTTCTGGGCTGGAGAGATTGCTCAGTGGTTAAGGCACTTGCCTACAAAGCCTACTGCCCTGGGTTTGATTCCCTAATACCCACATAAAGCCACATGCACAAAGTGGAGTATGTATCTGGAGTTTGTTTGCAACAGCTGGAGGTCCTGGTGCCCCTGTTCTATCTCTCTGTCTCTCTTCTATCTCTTTCTGCTTGAAAATGAATAAATTAAAAAAAAAAAAAAACCTCTTGGAGCTGGAGAGATGGTTCAGTGGTTAAGATGCTTGCCTGTAAAGCCTAACGACCTGGGCTCAATTCCCCAGAACCCATGTAAAAAGCCAGATGCCACAAAATGGCGTATGCATCTGGAGTTTGTTTGCAGCAGCTATAGGCTCTGGCATGCCCAATTATTCTCTCTCTCTCTCTCCTTGCGAATAATTTTTTTTTGAGGTAGGGTCTCACTCTGGCCCAGGCTGACCTGGAATTAACTATGCATTCTCAGGGTGGCCTCAAACTCATGGCAATCCTCCTACCTCTGCCTACCAAGTGCTGGGATTAAAGGCATGTGCCACCACGCCCAGCAATAAAAAATATTTTTAAAAAATGTAAATATTTTATTTATTATTTCAGAGACAGAGAGAGAAGAAGAGGCAGATAGAGGGAATGGGCATGCCAGGGCCTCCAGCCACTGCAAACGAACTCTAGGCATATGCACCACCTTGTGCATCTGGCTTATGTGGGTACTGGGGAATGGAACCTGGGTCCTTAGGTTTCACAGGCAAATACCTTAACTGCTAAGCCATCTCTCCAGCCCCCCCCCCCAAAAAAAAAAACTTAAAAAAAATTTCTATCCAGGCCGGGCGTGGTGGCACACGCCTTCAATGCCAGCACTTGGGAGGCAGAGGTAGGAGGATCGCCATGAGTTCAAGGCCACCCTGAGACTACATAGTGAATTCCTGGTCAGCCTGAGCTAGACTGAGTCCCTACCTCAAAAACAACAACAACAAAAAAAGATACTTCTGTTTACTATCATGTCTCCCTCCCCTCCCCTGGCCACCACCAACCCTTTGAGTTTCCATCGACCATCCTTTTCCAGAAGGTCGTATAGTTGGCCGCGTACAGTCTACCGCCTTCCCAGATGTGCTTCTCGTTTACTATCACGCTTGTAAGTTTGCTTCATGGCTTGTTGTAACCTGATACTTCATTTCTTCTCAGCACCGAGTATTATTTCCATTGCATGAATGTACCAAAACTTATTTATCCATTCACAGAAAGACATCTTGGTTGCATCCAACTTTTGGCAGGCATGAATGAAGCTGCTAGACACATTCGTGTGCAGAACCTTGTGAGGAAGTAGCTTCTCGGCTCATTTGAGTAAACAGCAGGGCGCGCGCAATTGCTGGATCATATGGTGAGAGTATGTTTAGCTTTGGAAGAAAGCGGCAAGCCATCTTCCAAGCTGGTGCATCGTTTCTCACTCCTACCGACACTGAATGAGATTCCTGGCGCCGCGTCCTCACCAGCACTTGACGGTGTAAATGTCTTGGATTGCAGCCATTCTAATAAGTGTGCAGCAGTATCTTGCTGCTATTTTAATTTGTACTTATCTACTGACATTGATATTGAGCATTTAAAAACTAGTTTATTAGGGGCTGGAGAGATGGCTTAGCAGTTAAGGTGTTTGCCTGTAAAGTCAAAGAACCTCAGTTGGATTCCCCAGGACCCATGTAAGCCAGATGCACAAGGTGGTGCATGCATCTGGAGTTCGATTGCAGTGGCTGGAAGCCCTGGTGCGCCCATTCTCATTCTTTCAATCTCTCTCTCTCTCTCTCTCTCTCTGCCTCTTTCCCTCTCCTCAAATAAATAAAAATAAAATATTAAAAAATGTTTTATTATTTATTTGAGAGACAAAGAGAATGGGCACGCCAGGGCCTCCAGCCACTGCAAACAAACTCCAGGTGCATGCGCCACCCTGTGCCTCTGGCTTGCATGGGTCCTGGGGAATTGAACTGGGGTCCTTTGGCTTTGCAGGCAAGCACCTTAATCATTAAGCCATCTCTCCAGCCTGCTATTGAGCATTTTTATCTGCTCATTTGACACCTTGGTGAGGTGTCTATTCAGCTCTTTTGCCCATTTTTAAGTTGAATTATTTGGTTTCTTATTGTTCATCCTCAGATTAGGTACTTTATGTATTTTGGATCACGTCACTTTGTCAGATACATTTTTTTTTTTTTTTTTTGCGAATGTGTTTTCTCTGAGTTTATGACTTGTCTTCTTGTTCTGTTTTTAAAATAAATTTTATTTATTTATTTATTTGGCAGAGAAAGAGGGAGAGAGAGAGAAAAAAAAACGGGCACGCCAGAGCCTCCAGCCACTGCAAATGAACTCCAGGTGCGTGCGCCCCCTTGTGCATCTGGCTAACGTGGGTCCTGGGAATCAAACCTGGATCCTTTCATTTTGCAGGCAAGCACCTTAACTGCTAAGCCATTCCTCCAGCCCATCTTGTTCTTTTATCAGTATCTTTCACAGAGCAGAAGCTTTCAAATTTAAATAAATTCAATTTATGGAGACTTTCACGGATCATGCCTCTAGAGTTGGACCTGAAAAGTCATTACCGAAGCACAGAATAGCAGTGCACCCCTGTAATCCCAGCCCACCGAGGCTGAGTCAGAAAGCTTAGCATGAAGTCAAGGCCAGTCTGGGCTACATAATGTTCTAGCACAACTTGAGCTACAGAATGAAACCTCAAACAAATGAGTAAATAACTAAATAGGAAATATTATCTTTTATCTGTTTTTATTGACTTTATTCTGCAATTAAAAAGCAATTGAAGCCGGACGTGGTGGTGCACACCTTTAATCCCAGCCCTCGGGAGGCAGAGGTAGGAGACTTGCCATGAATTCGAGGCTACCCTGAGACTCCATAGTGAATTTCAGGTCAGCCTGGGCTACAGTGCGATCCTACCTTGAAATAAAAAGAGAGAGGGAGAGAGAGAGAGAGAGAGAGAGAGCAATTGAGAGCTGGAAAGATGGCTCAGCAGTTAAAGGTGCTTGGCTGCAAAGCCTGACAGCCCTGATTCAATTCCCCACATGCACCACCTTGTGCATCTGGTTTACGTGGGTCCTAGGGAATCAAACCTGGGTCTTTAGGCTTTCCAGCCAAGTACCTTAACCACTAAGCCATCTTTCCAGCCTCCAAATATATATATATATATATATATATATATATATATATATATATATATATATTTTTTTTTTTTTTTTTTTTTTTTTTTGGTTTTTCGAGGTAGGGTCTCACTCTGGTCCAGGCTGACCTGGAATTAACTATGTAGTCTCAGGGTGGCCTCGAACTCTCGGCGATCCTCCTACCTCTGCCTCCCAAGTGCTGGGATTAAAGGCGTGCGCCACCACACCTGGCTCAAAATATATGTTTTTTAAAATGATCAGTTAACCATAGCTTATGCATCTGTTTCTGGATTCTCTATTCTGGCCCATTGTTCTATTTATCTTTTGTCAAACTCATGTTATCCTTTTTTAATTTGTGTGTGCGTGTGGTGTATGCGTTTTCATGCGCCCACATGTGGTAGGGGTGCACTTGCTCCTGCACAGGGGAACATTCAGTACCCTGCTCCATTGCTCTTTTGCTCATTCTTTTTTTAATTAATTAATTTATTTATTTGAGAGAGAGAGCTAGAAAAAGAGGCAGATAGAGAGAGAGAGAGAGAATGGGCATGCCAGGGCCTCTAGCCACTACAAACAAACTTTAGATGCATGGGCCACCTTGTGCATCTGACTTACATGGGGGAATCGAACCTGAGTCCTTTGGTTTTGTAGGCAAGCACCTTAGCTGCTGAGCCATCTCTCTAACCCATCTTTAAAAAAAATATTTGAGGCTGGAGGGATTGCTTAGTGGTTAAGGCATTTGTCTGCAAAACCAAAGGACCCAGGTTCGATTTCCCAGGACCCACGTTAGCCAGATGCACAACGGGGCGGATGCATCTGGAGTTTGTTTGCAGTGGCTGGAGGCCCTGGCGCACCCATTCTCTCTCTCTCTCTCTCTCTCTCTCTCCCTTTCTCTGTCAAATAAATAAATTAATTAAAATAAAATATTTTGAAAATATTGTATTTGTTTATGAGAGAGAGAGAGAGGCAGATAGAGAGAGAATGGGTGTGCCAGGACCTCTAACTGCTGCAAACGAACTCCAGATGAATGTGCCACTTTGTGCATCTGGCTTTATGTGGGTCCTGGGGAATCAAACCCAGGTCCTTAGGCTTTGCCAGCAAGCACCTTAACTGCTGAGCCATCTCTCTAGCCCTGGTCATTCCTTTAAAAATATATATATATATATATATATATATATATATATATATATATTTTATTTATTAGAGAACAGACAGAGACACATGGAAAGAGACAAAAAGAGGTAGACATAGAAAGAGTGATTATGGGTGTACCAGGGACTCCTTCCACTACAAAGGAACTCCAGACACAAGTACCACTTTGCGCCTCTGGCTTTATGTGGGTATTGGGGAATCAAACCAGGGTCATCAGGCTTTACAAGCAAGTACCCTTAACCACTGACCCATCTCTCCAGCCCCTTCATTCCTATCTTACTGATCCCAGAGCTTGTTTTTTCTGTCATGAGCTCCAGAGATTCTCATATCTCTTCTCTCTAAGGGGACTGGTTTCAGACTAAAGGGGACATACACAGTTGTGTATGTGAATCTGAGAATTGAACTCCAATAGCTTGCTAGACCTCTAGCCCTCATATTGCACAGGAAGTGCTCTTAACCACAGAGCCATCTCTCTAGTCCACATTATCTTGATTACTACAGCTAGGTATAAATCTGAAGTCACATAGTGTCACTTTACTGATTTTGTTCTTCACTTCTAGGACATATACATATATATATTTGGGGGGGTGAAGTATGGTCTAACTCTAGCCCTGGATGACCTGGGACTCATTCTGTAGTCCCAGGCTGGCCTTGTACTCACGGCAGTCCTCCTACCTCTGCCTCCCAAGTGCTGGGATTAAAGGCATGCACCACCACACCTGATTGGGCAGTGTGTGTGTGTGTGTGTGTGTGTGTGTGTGTAAATTTATTTATTTATTTGAGAGACAGAGACAGGCAGAGAGAAAGAGGCAAAGAGAGAGGTATAGGGCTTCCTGCCACTGCAAACAAACTCCAGATACATGTGCCACTTTGTGCATCTGGCATTATATGGGTACTGGGGAATTGAACTCAGGCCATCAGACTTTGTAAGCAAGAGCCTTTAACCACCGAGTCATCTCTCCAACCCTCTTCTGGGCCTTTTGACTCTCCACTTAAACTTTAGAATCTCAATATCCATAATACAATGTGCTGAAAATTTTAGTGGAATTGCATTGAATCTACATCTACAGACAAAGAACTGACATTTTGGCTAGCTAACTAGTGATATATACTTATTTATATGAGGTAAACTAAACTATAAAACTTGGGTGAGGGCTGGAGAGATGGTTTAGCAGTTAAGGTACATGCCTGTGAAGCCTAAGGACCCAGGTTCGATTCTCCAGGACCCATCTAAGCCAGATGCACAAGGTGGCACATACATCTGGAGTTCATTTGCAGTGGCTAGAGGCCCTGGCATGCCCATTCTCTCTCTCTCTCTCATAAATAAATAAAAATAAATAAATAAACTTTCAAAAAAAAACTTGGGTGAGAGAAATCAAAGAAGGGCTGGAGAGATGGCTTACTGGTTAAGGCACTTGCCTGCAAAGCCTGAGGACCTATGTTCTACTCTTCAGGTCCCTATAAGCCACATGCGCAAAGTGATGCAAGCGCACAAGGTCGCACATGTGCACAAGGTGTCGCATGTACCTGGGATTTAATTACAGTGGTTGGAGGCCCTGGAGCACTCTTTCTCTCTCACATGCTCTCTCTGGTTCTCACTCTCTTTATTAAAAAAGTAAAGGCCAGGGGCTGGAGAGATGGCTTAGCAGTTAAGGTGTTTGCCTGCAAAGGCTAATGACCAGAGTTCGATTCCCCAGTATCCACGTAAAGCCAGATGCACAAAATGGCACGTGCATCATTTGCAGTGGCTAGAGGCCCGGGAAAACCCATTCTCTCTGTCTGTCTCTCTTCTCTGTATCTCTCTCTGCTTCCAAATATACACATAATTAAAAACCAGTCTGTTGGCCTTGCATCAAAAAAGAAAGGAAGGAAGAGAAAAAAAATCAGCTGGGCATGGTGGCACACGCTTTTAATCCCAGCACTTGGGAGGCAGAGGTAGGAGGATTGCTGTGAGTTTGAGACCACCCTGAGACTACATAATGAATTCCAGGTCAACCTGGACTAGAGCAGGATCCTACCTTGAAAAAAACAAAAAGAAAGAAAGAAAGAAAAAAAGAGAAAAAGAAATCAAAGAAGAGCTAAGTAAATGAAAAGATTGATGTCCGTGGATATAAAAGCTCACTATTGTTTGGGCTGGAGAGATGGCTCAGTGGTTAAGGCACTTGCCTGCAAAACCTAACGACCTGAGTTCAACTCCCCAGTATCCACAAAAAGCCAAATGCACAAAAGGGCACATGCATCTAGTGTTCATTTACAGCAGCTAGAGGTTCTGATGTGCCCATTCACTCTCTCTCTCTCTCTCTCCCTCTCTCTCTCTCTCTCCTCGCCATGGTGGTGCACACCTTTAATCCCAGCACTTGGGAGACAGAGGTAGGAGGATTGCTGTGAGTTTAAGGCCAGCCTGAGAATACATAGTGAATTTGAAGTCAGCCTGGGCTAAAGTGAGACCCTATCTTGAAAAAAAAACAAAAGCAGAAGAAGAAAAAGAAGACTTACTATTGTCATGATGATTCTGTCTCTGTAGATACAGATTCAATACAATGGGCTTATTGGATGCATATACATTAAGAATTTTTATGCCTTCTTGAAGAATGGCCCTTTTATCATTCTGTGATGGTCTCTTTATCCCTGACAATGTAATCTGATCTCTCTGAAATTAAGATAGCTACAGCCACTTGCTTTTCTATTAGCATTTGAATGATGTATCTTCCTCCATCTGTCAATGCATGTGTGTGTGTGTGTGTGTGTGTGTGTGTGTGTGTGTGTTATGTGGGTGTGCACTTGCCACAGTGCGAGTGTGGCCGTCAGAGGACAACTTCACACGTCCATCCTCACCTTCCACCTTGTTTGAGGCAGTGTCTCTTGTTCACCACTGAGTTCACCAGGCTGCCTGTCCCTCCCCCCGCCCCCCCCCAGCCTCCGGTGACTCTTTTTTTTGGTTTTTCAAGGTAGGGTCTCACTCTAGCCCAGGCTGACCTGGAAATCACTATGGAGTCTCAGGGTGGCCTCGAACTCACGGCGATCCTCCTACCTCTGCCTCCCGAGTGCTGGGATTAAAGGCGTGCGCCACCACGCCCGGCTTTCGGGTGACTCTTGTGTCCTCCTCCCTGCTTGACAAATGTGCACTGGATTTCAGGTGCCTGTGCTACAGCACCTGCTTTACATGGGTGCTGGGGGTCCTCTAGCTGCTGTAAATGAACCCCCAGCCGTCCCCCAGCCTCCACCTCCCATTTGCATTCAATATCTTTACATTCAAAATGAGTTTCCTGTAAATAACACATAGTTGGGTCACTTTTTTTTTTTTTCTTTTTTGGTTTTTCAAGGTAGAGTCTCTCTTTTTCTTTTTTCTTTTCTTTTTTTTTTTTTTTTTGGTATTTCGAGGTAGGGTCTCACTCTACCCTAGGCTGACCTGGAATTCACTATGGAGTCTCAGGGTGGCCTCGAACTCACGGCAATCCTCCTACCTCTGCCTCCCGAGTGCTGGGATTAAAGGCGTGCGCCACCACGCCCGGCTAAGGTAGAGTCTCTCTCTAGTCCAGGCTGACCTGGAGCTGATTATGTGGTCCCAGGCTGGTCTCAAACTTATAGCAGTCTTCCTACTTTGGCCTCCCAAGTGTGAGGATTAAAGGCATGTCCCACCACACCTGGCACTGAGAGAGAGAGCGAGAGAGAAGAAAGGAGGGAGAGAGAGAGAGGGAGAGAATGGGCTTGTGAGGGCCCCTGCTGCTGTTAGTAAACTCCAGATACATGCACCGCTTTGTGCATCTTGCTTTACGTGGGTACTGGAGAGTCAAACTCGGGTCATTAGGTTTTCCAGCCAAGTTCCTTAACTGCTGAGCCATCTCTCCAGCCCTGGGTCATGTTTTCTTGGTTCATTCTGGCAATCTGTTTTCCTTGGTGTGTTAGGGCTCTGGTGTGTATCATGACCGCTGACCTGGTTGAATTAACATCCCAGAGTTTCTGCTCTTGCTTTAAGGGGCCCTTGTTATTTGTTCCCAGTTCATCTTTTATTCTTTTTCAGTTTTTTTTGTGATTTTTTTTTTTCATGGGTGAGGATCTCTTTCTTTCTTTTTTCTAGGAAGGGTCTCACTCTAGCTCAGGCTGACCTGAACTGAAACTCACTGCTGCCCAAAGCTGTCCTTGAAGTCACAGTGATCCTCTGACCTCAGCCTCCCAAGTGCTGGGTTAAAGGCATATGCCGCCACACCTGGTTTCTTGTTTCATTAACTGAACATTTTACATGATTTAATTTTCTCTACTTTCTTAGCTTTTCATCTGTACTTCTTCTTTAGTGATTATCTTAGAAATATATATATATGTATATATATATATATATATATACATACATATATATATAATCCTTGTCCATTTGTGTGTGTGCATGCATGCACACTCATATATATGTGTGCACATCTACAGGGAGGCCAGGGACAAGCTCCGGTGTTAGCCTCAGTAGCACTGTCCACTTCTTTTTGACTCAGTGTCTTTAGTTGACCTGGAGTTCACCAATTAGGCTAGATTAGTAACACAGGTACCTTCCAACAACAAAATAACCCTAACTCATCTGTCCTGTCTTCCATATCATTGTCATCCATCTCACTTACACTTAAGCACATATACCCAAGCATTCGCAACAGAACACATCCTTGCTATTGTTACCATGGAGCCCAGACTAGCCTCCAACTCACGTGCTCCTGCCTCAGCCTTCAGACTTCCGGGTTTATGAGCATAAAGCACCATACTCAGAGATTGCTATTCTTATTTTAAACAAATGGTTCTCTATTAGATCAATTAGGAAAAATAAAAGTTAAAGTTTTAATTTTATCATCACTTTTTTTCTTCTCCAATGCTTTCTTTTAAAAAATATTTTATTATTTATTTATTTGACAGAGAAAGAGTGAGAGAAAGAGAATGATGAATGGGTGCACCAGGGCCTCCAGCCACTGCAAACAAACTCCAGATGCGTGCGCCCCCTTGTGCATCTGGCTAACGTAGGTCCTGAGGAATCGAACCTGGGTCCTTTGGTTTTGCAGGCAAACGCCTTAACCGCTAAGCCATCCCTCCAGCTCTCCAATGCTTTCTTTCTCCCCTACCCTCCCGACGTAGGGTCTCTAACCCAGGCTGATCTGGAACTCACTCTGTATTCTCAGGGTGGACTTGAACTCACAGGGATCCTCCTACCTCTGCCTCCCAAGTGCTGGGATTAAAGGCATGCACCATCATGCCAGGCTTCAATGCTTTCTTTATATGTCTAAGTTACTGACCTATTTTATTTCCTTCTCCCTGAAAAATCTTTTTTTGTGGCTTTTTTAAAGATTTACTTTTTAATATCTTATTTTTGCTTATTTATTTATTTGAGAGGGAAAGAGTCAGAGAGAGAGAAAGAAAGAATGGGCATGCCAGGGCATCCATCCACTGAAAACAAACTCCAGATGCATGTGCCACCTTGTGCATCTGGCTTATGTGGGTCCTGGGGAATCAAACCTGGGTCATTTGGCTTTGCAAACATGTGCCTTAACTACTAAGCCATCTCTCTAGCCCAAGATTTTTTTAAATTTATTTATTAGAGTGAGAGAGAATGGGTGCACCAGGGCCTCTAGCCACTGCAAGCAAACTCCAGACATATGCACCACTGTGTGCTCTGGCTTACGTGGCCACCCTGAGATTACATAGTAAAAAAAAAAAGAATGTATAATAGGGCTGGAGAGATGGTTCAGTTAAAGGCAACCTGACTGAGTTTGATTCCCCAGTTCCATGTAAAGCCAGATGCACAAAGTGGCTCATGTGTTTGGAGTTCGTTTGCACTGGCTGGAGGCCCTGGTGCACCCATTCTCTCTCTCTCTCTCTTTTCCTCAAGTAAATAAATAAATAAAATATTTTTTTTAAGATTGTATGATGGGCCGGGCATGGTGCTGCACACCTTTAATCCTAACACTTGGGAGGCAGAGATAGGAGGATTGCTGTGTCTGGGGCTACAGAGTGAGTAACAAGTCAGCCTAGGCTAGAGTGAGACCCTACCTGGAAAAAAATTTAAAGATTAAAAAAAAAAGATTGTATGACTGTCTCGTTGTTATTGTATATTACTTCATTACTTAAAGTATAATTGCATCATTCCTTTTTATGGTTAAATAATAGCCCGTTGTGTGTGCTTACCACATTGTGTTTACTTGTTCATCGTTGCTGGACATTTGAGTTGATATGAGTAATGTTACACACATCTGTGCACAAGTCTTTGTGTGTCCACTTGTTTTTATTTCCCTTGAGTTCACTTAGGGATGGAATTCCTAAGTCGTATATTCACTGGTTCCTCATTTCTGAGCACTTTTTTTCTCTGGCACAAGATGCTTCAGGCTTATCTTGTACTTATTCCTGTCCTAATCCTGTAATCAGCCATTTCCCCAAAGAGCCGTGTTGCTTCAGCAGGCAGTGACACTGAGGAAGGAAGAAACATGGTAGCTATGGCTCCGTGTTGGTAAGACCTTACTGCTTGCACCCAGGCCCTGCAGTGAATGAAGCTGGAGATTACAGTGTGTATGTACATGAAACCTATACACTCCTGGCATGGTGCTGCATGCCTTTGACCCCAGCTTTGGGAGGCACAGAATTGCTATGAGTTCAAGGCCAGCCTGGGACTACAGAGTAAGTTCCACGTCAGCCTGGGCTAGAGAGAAACCCTACCTTGAAAAAACAAAAGAAAACCCAACCTATATACAGTGACATATACACACAACATAGACATACATTGACTTCAATCTTAGTTTCTATAGCTATTTTGAAATTCATGAATTTTCACCTAGTACCTCCAATTCCAATCCAGGTGTCCAGCACTGAGGGTGAAAACCCACCAAGCTCATGTTTCACTTCTGTCCGTTTTTATATTTATAACACTCTTTACTGATAGCGAAAAGTCTATCTCATTTGTACCCATTAGTTTATATTCTTGCTTACTGAATCAGACCCACTCATTCAACCTGGTAAAAAGCAGGATGAGGGCTGGAGGGATGGTTTAGTGGTTAAGGCGTTTGCCTCCAAAGCCAAGGACCCAGGTTCGATTCCCCAGGACCCACGTTAGCCAGATGCACAAGGGGGCGCAAGCGTCTGGAGTTCGTTTGCAGTGGCTGGAGGCCCTGGCATGCCCATTCTCTCTCTCCTCCTCTTTCTCTGTCAAATAAATAAAATAAAATATTTTTTTTAAAAAGCAGGATGAGAACAGCAGGGTGGTTCAATGAGAGGCAGCTGAGACTGTGTGTGTGTGTGTGTGTGTGTGTGCGTGCGTGTGTGTTTGGACATACGTGCCCCTGTGGAGGTCGGAGGACAACCTCAAGGTGTCTGGGCTCCACCTTCTTTGAGACAGGGTCTGTGGCCACTGCAGACAAACATCAGATTGCCCTTGAGCTTCCAATTCTATGGGCTCCCTCTCCCATTGTGGTAGGCATGATGGAGTCACAGACGTTTGTACCACTTGGCTTCTGGCTTTGTGTGAGCACCGAGGTACTGAGCCCAGGCTAACAGGCTTTGTAAGCACCTTGAACTGCTAAGTCATCTCCCCGGCCAGTGATGCCTTTCTGGAGATAAAGGCGCCGTAGAGAGATCTGAAGCGGAGAGAACAGGCTCCTGAATCCAGAGAACAAAGCCAGATGGTCCTTTCTGAGTTTCTGGTGGGGGAGGGGGTATGTCTGGGCGCAGACTACATGCCAGAAGTCACAGAGCCACGGAGAGGGGAAGATAAAGGTTTTAGTCCTCCAGTCTCTAAGGAGGAGGGGCTCTTCAGCGCAGCCCTGCTCTTAGATAGGACCCAAAGCCATAACTCAGGTGGCTTTAGGTTTCCCTAGAAATGGGGTCTGGTGGTGTTTTTCTGCCTGCCCATGGTCCTGGACAGCAGGAGGACTCTTAAAGTGACTACCTCTGTTCTAACACAACTGACCTCTGATGCCACCGAGACCCTTCCTTCCTCATCTCTGGGGCCCTGACACCCTCACTAGGCAGCCCACCGCTCCAACAGCCCTCGTCTACTCAGGCTCCAGTATAGCATGTCTCAGTCCCCACGCAGGGGTCCTCGGCCCCTGCACTCCAACATCCTCCCCTCAGCATGCATCCCACATACCGTAACACACATGTGCCTTCCCTTCAGGTGGCTCTGGTCTCTTGCACTAGGCTCTCTGGATACCCTTCCCCACCCCTCTGGGGTCCTTAGCCCTGCTGGACTCCAGCCAGTCCGTCCAGGTGAAGTTTCCCTCTTCACCGCTCATGAGCTGATTGCCCTGGCTGAGTTGTGTCCCAAGTGGTGGACATCGTCCTTATCTTTTTTATTCTATTTATTTATTTATTTACTTATTTGAGAGAGAGAGAGAGAGAGAGAGAGAATGGGCACACCAGGACCCCTAGCCACCGCAAACATACTCCAGAAGCATGTGCCGCCTTGTGCATCTGTCTTACATGGGTACTGGGGAATCTAACTTAGATCCATAGGCTTTGCAGGCAAGCGCCTTAACCACTAAGCCATCTCTCCAGCCCCAACATTGTTCTTATCTTACTTGGACTCTGGTGTTCCATGCCAGGCTGCCTTCCTGCCTGGATGCCCTCCTTAGTCCCTCCCCATACCCTTCTTACTTCCTTTGCCCTCCAAAGCCACGCGTATGCCACCCCAACCCCGGGAGCCATCTCCTTGGACTTGGCTCCATTTAAAGGCTCTGGAAGGGCTGGAGAGAGGACTCAGTGGTTAAGTATATCCCTGCACAAGCATGAGCCCCCGAGGGAGCCTGAAACCACCCAAGTTCAAATCTCCAGAACCCATGTAAATTGTTGGGCGTGGGCATGAGTGCCTGTAACCCCGGTGGCACAAACGGGAGCAGAGACGAGGGAGTCACCCAAGCTCATGGAGAAACAGCAAGCGCTGGCGTCAGTAAGAGACTCAGGCTTAAAATGAGAAAGAGCAGGGCTGGAGAGATGGCTTAGTGGTTAAGCGCTTGTCTGTGAAGCCTAAGGACCCCGGATCGAGGACCCACGTAAGCCAGATGCACAAGGGGGCGCACGCGTCTGGAGTTCATTTGCAGTGGCTGGAGGCCCTGGCGCGCCCTTTCTCTCTCTCTATATATATCTGCCTCTTTCTCTGTCTGTCGCTCTTAAATAAATAAATAAATAAACAAATAAATGAGAAAGGGCAGAAGAGTGACATGGAGCTGGACACCAGGCTCTCAGCCCCAACCACTGCAGGTGCTGCAAGAGCCCATGCATACAGCGCGCACGCACACACACACGCGCGCGCACACACACACACACACACACACACACATAAATAAAGGCTTCTGGAAGGAATTAACTTCTGAAAAGAAGAGAAGGGGAGGGGAGGTAAGGACAAGAAAGAGAAGAAAAAAGAAAAAGGAGGAAGAAGGCGAGGGAATGAAGAGGAGGAGAAACAAGAGCTAATTTTGCATGGGGTGTTGGACATTGTGTGCCAGTTCAGAGAATGTGATCGATAGCATCTACTTTCAGAGAGAATTTATTATCTTCTGGCCTCTGGACAGGCTACAGGTAAGTCACACTGATGCAGGAAACTGTTCCGGCTCCACTCTGTCCTTTTTCTTGGATCCAAACCATAAGCCGGATTGGAGCAAGTTGAGCCATGAATGAAAGTGGAGGGCTCCCCACAAGAGGAGTGGCTGGAGAGAGAGAGAAAGAGAGAAAGGAGAGTGAGCTGAGAGGTTCAGGCCTGCAGGAGGGGAGAGCCACTGGAGCGTGGGCAGGTGGGCAGGTGGGCAGGTGGGCAGGTGGGCAGGAAGGGGATTCATCAAGTGGGAAGTGTGGGCTACATGAGAAGACCTGCGTGTGGCAGATGGCAGGGGTGGAAGCGTGGGGCCCTGAGCCTGGCAGAAGATGGGCTTTGGGCAAGAGGGGACACTACCCATAGTATTAGGGGTGCAGGGTTTGCTCATCAGGTCACAGGGCCGTGGGTGAGAGACTATTGCTTCCCAGCGAGGCTTCTGTTTTCTGAGAAGATGAGCTCACCAACTTGGGGACCCCTCCAAGTATGACAGGAGCCAGGAAGGCACGATGCAGGGATGAGGGACAGATCCTCGGGGAGAGGGCTCAGTAAAGGGAGGGGCAGGGGTCTAGGAAGTGAGAGGGGACTTCAACTAAGGACTCTCACCCCCGCGGTTACATCCAGGTCCACCCCTGCCCCTTCCTCTCTGATATGGAGGCCCCAGCCCAGAGACATGGAGTGGCTCAGTGGAGAGACTCCCTTCCAGGCTGGGGTGTGGGGAGCAACAAGTCCAGACTTCCCACCTCATGGTGAGGGTGGGACAGCAAGGATTCTTCCCTTTTGCACCCCCCCCCCCCGCCGCTGGAGCCTTCTGCCCCTGGGGTCTTGGTGCAGGGGGTGGGGGGTGGGGACCGGGCAGGGCTCACTGTCTCCACTACTGGTTCACCACAGGGGTAGGAAGAGGACCGGCGTATTCAGGCAGGATTTGGTTCTCATTTTGCTCTTGGCTCTTGGGGTGGAAAAATCGAAGCACTCCCGCTCAGCGCTGCAGAGGCAGAGAGGGTGAGTGTGGCCTGGAGGCCGGCCTGGCTGGGAAGTCCGGGTGGGAGGGGTCTGGCTGCAGAAAGACAGCCCCCTCCTGTAGCCCCTGCCCAGGCCCCCCCCCCCCCCGTTTCTCCAACGTGGCTCTCCAGACCCAGGGAGAGCCTCCCCTCCCCAACCCCCATGATCCCTGCTTGTCCCAAGGCGAGCCAGGCTCAGCCTTACTTGGACCACCCTCCTTTCCCCAAGATTGACCCCCCAGAACAGTGTCAAAGGGTGACTTGATGTCTCCTGGGAGTTCACGAAGGAACCCCAGGGAACCTTCAACAGGCTCTCTGCCCATGCACGGAGGAGGCAGCTGTGTGCTGAAGGATCCCCACCTGCCACCAGGCATTTCTCTGTACCCCGTTTCTGGTGGCTGTCACAACCACTGTAAGGGCAGCATTAGTCAACCCATTTTATGGATGAGGGAAGTGAGGCTCTGAAGTCAACCGCTCATCAAGGGTTGCTCGGCCTCTCTGAGACCAGGCCAGGATTTGAACCCAGGTGCTTGGCTATTGCCCCAAAGCTGAACACTGGCAGAGCCCCGAGCCCAGGAGACCCTCTGTGGCTAAGCCTCTCCTCTCTATCTCTATGCTGTCCTCAGCTTTTATTTGGCAGCGAGGTATCTCAGGGGTCCCCTTTATCCTCCCTCCTCTATGGAGCCAGCACCCCCTACACACACACACACACACACACACACACACACACACACGCAGGCACGCACACACTCCATGTTCCCAGCCCCTCAGCCCTGGCCCCCTCCCCAGCTCTCTGCAGCGAGGAGCCCAACCACTTTCTCTGGAATCTGCTGCCTCGGCTGGCTTTCTGATGGAACCACCATCTGGACTGTATTATGGGCCGGGGAGAAGGCAGAGAGCGGGAACACCGAGCTGGCCCCAGGCTCGGGTCTGCAGGAAGGGCTGCGCGCACTGGGTCCCGGGCTGGCCCCGCGGTGGCTTCCACCTTCCCATCCCCCGAGGGGGTCGAGAGAAAAAGCTGTTCAGGAGAGAGTGGCCCTGGGGCTGGCAGGGACTAGACCCACACATACTTATGTAGAGCCCCATTGGAAACTGCTCATCA